>CM061918.1:21712348-22005133 GCA_031002005.1 Vandiemenella viatica
AGACTATAGAAGATATTCCAAGATGCATAAACTCATCCATCCTGTTATCAGATATTCCTCTAAAACTATCAACATGAGGATCCTATATATAATTTTTTTTTTTTTTCTTTCCTGCTGGAAGAGATACACGGATTTAAGCTTAGAAATCTATATTTTTCTGTTTATAGAGCTATGTTGTTCGTGGTTCCTTCCAATACGGACAAGGTGGTTTACCAGACATCACGATCATGCCTTATAGTGTATATTGACATCAACGACAATCTTTTACCCTTCGATTTATTACATACTACTGTTTCAGCCAACTGTTTGTTAGTATATCTTTTGCTCGGTTGCACTGTCGCACATGCTCTTGCACTATGACTTTCTCAAAATAACTAACTTTCTTACATTCTCGGACAGAAAGGATATTTGTATGGAATTTCTTGGCATATTTCGTACAGAATCTCGACACTAAGCTTTAAAAAAAGATGACGAGTAATAGAGTTGAGTATTTGAATGAAGTTAAGTGTGACTTATGTCTAGTAGCAGAGTATCAGGGAATTGAAAACAAGTTATTTATAAAAACGAGGAAAAAGGAAGTTCACATACCAGCAAAGCAGCAAGAGTAGCTGGTGACTTTGAATTCAATTATTACTCATGGAAAGTTACTAAATGAAAAGACTCTTGGACATTACATAACCGTGAGATCAAATAAGTTCCTTTGTAGATCGTTGTAAATGTCTGTTCCCTTACCATACTCGGGAAGTGAATCTTCTATAACGTATGAAGTATAATGGGATGCCATTATCCCCTTAATCTTGATTCTACTCGTTCAAATTACTCTGGGGAAAACGAATTTTAATTGCATTTTTTGACCAACTGAATATGGGAGGACGTTTGATTGTTCGGATGATGGATTAATTAAAATAGCGGAATGTGCACCAGAATTGATTTTATAACACAAATCTATTTTATCTGAAAAAATTATAACAATACTGATTGAAGAAATAATGAAGCCAAAATGAAAAACAGGAATGACGAATTTCTGAATTGTGTGATGCTAGACACCTTCAATCTTATCACAGAAATCAGTAGTTTGGTATTTGTTGAAACAAATAAAACTAAGGTCTCTTAAAACTGGAAATAACTATTTAAATCACACAAGTTGTCCTAAATTATGAAAGAAAAAACTTTTTCCCTTAACAGGAGTCATGGATGAATTCTTGTAATCCGTTGTATGCACATTGTCTGCTTTATACATATACTAGCTGCAGTACCCGTCATCGCTGAGGGAGTTGTTATGAGATTGTTTGGCAGTTGGAATAAAAGGATGTCAAAGATATTTTTATTTTTTAAATTGAAAATATATTCTAACTTTTGTAATACTTGTGTATAAAAACTTTTTTCATTTTTTGTCCGGGGGGTATATGTACAAATTTTTGAACTTCCTAATCGACAGCAAGCTACATATAGTTGATCGTGAGAGAAGCAGGAGTCTTTGAGGTTGATGCCGCAATGTGTATTGTTTGTCCTTGCGCTTTGTTAATTGTAACACTCTAGGCTTATTTGATTTGAAATTGCAGTCTTTTAAATTGGGATGGCAGTTCAGTAGAGATTAGTGGTATTCTGAGCATTAATATTATGTGTTTCGATTCTGGAGTTTCTCAGGTCATGTAATGTAGAAATTCTTGTGGAGGTGCTTCGAGTGGTGGTAGTCGAATTTTTCCATTCGTATATCAGAATCCTGGTGTTTCTCCACTGAATATTTTCTCTTTTCAAGATTAGCATATGTTATCCATTTTTCGATTACAACGTTTTTGTGTTAGTTACATTGTTATAGTGGAATGATTCATTTTGAGGTTATACTGTATACTTGTCCTCGTCCGTAATTCTCGTAGAGTGATATTTTCATAGGCGGCGTTGTCGCCTCTCATTCGGGAGGACGGCGGTTCGAATCCCCTTCCTAGCATCCAGATCTGTGTTTTACATGGTTTCCCCAAATCACTCCAGGCGAATACCGGGATGATTCGTTCAAAGTGGCCGTGGCCGAATTCATTACCGTTCCTTGTCCTCAGTTCCGTCCCGCCTCTAATGATCACAGCTGTAGACGAGGCGTAAGAAAATCATAGGTGGCTTGCGTTCGCAGTCTTTTGTTATAAGATTGTGTCGCAATTAATGATTCTTGATTCTTTAATTCGTTCATTCCATTGTTCTCCGGTTTCTCGGCTTCTCACGGTGTTCATTCACGATCGTGAAGAACATAAAAGTGCCTCGCGCTCTTCGACTGTTTCGTTTTCTCGCTGATCTGGAGGTCGAAACTTTCAGCCCTTCTATCTTCTATATCACGCCCTTCAGCTAAAAAAGGAAACCTTCTTCTTGGATAACGGATAAAAGCACCATATAACTCCCATGATCGTTTTAGTGCACCCACATTGTAAACTTACTTTTATAAAATACATATTGATTAATCTTCGCTCAACAACTATTCCCTCCACTAACAGATGAACCAATTTAACACTAAAAGATGATCCAGTGACCTCTTGAGCTGTGATGGAACGTCTGGTCCTCTTTTTTCGTAAGATCGTCCAACAAATTCCTTTCCAGGGCCTTCATAAAAAAAAAAAAAAATACACTTCACCTGTCCCCAAAGATGTGAGCATTCTTCAATTATGATACATTTAGTTAATTTCAGTTGTCTTACTTGGAATGGTTACTACCGCGAATAACTGCGAACGAACCATGCTATGTTAGAAAGATTGTCTGGATGCTGACTGCATTTTTGTCAGTGACATGTGATTTAAGATTTGATACTTCGAAGTCCTGTCGTTTAAATAGAATCGGTTGTAATTGGAACAAGGAATGTAAGAAGCGTTGTGTATTGAGCAAATAACTAAAGGGATCATATGAAAACCATATTGTGGTTTAGATTATATGCGGACAGGTGAAGTATTAAATAAATGTTTTGTATACGATGGTGGAGGAAAGGCATTTGTTTATAAGGTCTCACTGGAATTAAAAGGGTCAGGGCGTACTTCCACAGTTCAGGATGAAATTGGATCATCTTTTAGTGGAACGAATAGTTAAGGAACGAAGTTTAAAATATATAAAAAGGACAACGTTGTTATAAAAGGTATTTTGAAAGCAAGTAATTTGCTCGAGACTGAACTAACCTATATAGAGGAATGCATTCAGCCCATTGGAAAAAAGAAAAAGGAGAAAGTCATACCGAGCGTGATGGGTGAACGATTAACGTTCTGTCGGAGGACGCAGATTCGAATTCCTGCCTGGGCATCCAGATTTAAGTTTTTCTTGTTTTCCTAAATCATTCCTTACAAATTTCGGGATGCTCACTTCAAAATGCCATGACTGAATTCGTTCCTGTTACTTTTATAAAGTCCAATCTCACCTCTAATAACCTCGACGGAAAGCCATTAGTAAAAAGAAAAAAGGG
The DNA here is from genome assembly GCA_031002005.1 of Vandiemenella viatica. Lineage (NCBI taxonomy): Eukaryota > Metazoa > Arthropoda > Insecta > Orthoptera > Morabidae > Vandiemenella > Vandiemenella viatica. The sequence continues at coordinate 21,715,779 of CM061918.1, forward strand.
GGGAAAGGCATTCTTTTTAATGTGAAATGATAAGAAATTCATCCCCGATTCCAAAGTCTTCCACTCCTGCTAAGCGCAAAATTTTTTGATTCATAATTTAGGTCAACCTGTGTGAATTAAAGAGTTCTCATTTTGGTTTGACCAAACTGCTTATTTCTGCAATAAAATTGAAGGTGTCTCACATTTCATAATTTAGAAATTCCTCAGTCCTGTATTTGCAGTGACGAATGATTGATTGCAAGACCACTAGATAAACTTTCGGCTTTGTGTAAATGTGAACTTTTTCCTTCCAGTTTTTATAAATAACTTTTTTCACTTCCCCGATACTCTGCTACCGGACACTTAGACTATACTTCACCCTAATATTCAACTCTACTTTTAAATGGAAACAAGTGATGGAATATATATCACTCGTGGCCTTTTTTAATGCTTACTGTAGAGATTCTGTATAAAATAAGCCCAAACATTTCATAAAAATATTCTTTCTGTCTGAGAAGTAAGAAACACACTGAAAGTTATTTGAAGAAAGCCACAAATTCAAGAGCAAGTGCAACAATGTAATCGAGCCAAAGATAGTCTCATTCATCCCACAACAGGAAGGCTGAAAAGTTAGGACGTAATAAATCTAAGTGTAAAAGATTTCCGTAAATGTGAATATACACCGATAAGGCATGATCGGGATCTCTGGCAAACCACCTTCTACTTATTGGAAGGAACCAAGAAAAACATAGTTCTCCTATCAGAAAGTTTTGAAAGGTATAGAAGTCTAACCTTAAGTGCGTGTGTATCTTTCAGTGGGCTAGGAGGAAAGGAAAACAAGAAATAAAAAAGAGTAATTTTCAAAAATGTATATATAGGATCGTCATGTTGATAGTTTATAGGAATAACAGAAAAGAGGATTTTCCGTAGAGGTTTAGTTTCTTGGAACATGCTTTGTAGTCTGTTGCTCGGGTCGTTTGTGTTGAACTTTGATTTTTCAAATAAATATTATTTTTCAAGAACACATATTTGCTGTGGTGTATTTTATTGTATACATATTTATGTGATGAATCATTGGCAATGACCAATGACAAATATGAATTTTCAACAATAAACATTAACAAAAATCTTAAAGGAAAAAAAAAATATGTGTGAAGAGATTCCAAGTCGCTACCACCTGATCGGTAGTCTCAGATACTACCACCAGACTACGCATCTGTTAGCTAACATTTGTAGGTTTTTGGAATACAAGACTCTCCTTAAAATCGTGTTTCTTGTTCTCTCTCAAATAACCGTTAGCTTACGGATGCTATATCTAGTTTTAAAATTAATTCTTTTTTCATAGGCATAAAAACATCAATCATGGAATTACTAAAGTCATGGAAGCTTTAAAATATAGAACCTTTTTGGTATCAAATATCAACACACCATATTCTCTGATACAAGGAGAAGAAACGTTGATTCTTTACATTTCGCAATGGATGCGGTAAATGAAACAAGTCGTTTATGAAAAGACTTATTAAAGATGTCTTTAATATATGACACTGATAATCTAAAACGTAGTTTGAAATGGATATATTGAGACGATGTGACAGCAAATGATGGATAGAAATAGAAGTGAACTTCGAACTAACTAGTAAGAGAAAAAAGAATTGTTCTTGTGATGGGATTTATAGGATCCGAGGAATTATTATTGCTTTTAGATGCTATATAAAACAATTTTAACAGTATGGGACTGGTTATTGCTTTTCTCTCTTTCAGAAACATAACCTCAAGGTGATTCTCCTTGCGCAAAGATTCAATAAGAATAGAGTTTTGGTAATATACATGTAGTCCAGTAACGGGATCGTAAAAAGGGGGTCTCACAAACGTTATAGCACGTAGAAGATTTTTTGCTTATCGTGTATATATTATTGAGAGTATGCAGAATCCAATTTATTGACCTTCGGCAATCTCGGCAAAAAATTTTGTGGCCAAAATTATATAAATTATGGTACTTTTTCAGTTTTCGGTGTATAACTCATTCCAGTTTGAAAGAGACCAAAATTTCCTACAACGTTTATTCTACAAAATTCTTTCTAAACTCAATAATAAGTGATCTAAAGTTATTCGAATATCAGGAAAATTTCATACATTTCCGGAAAGTTGGATTTTTACCCACTTCGTCGTTCAAAATTACTTGGAATACCTGTATATATAATACATATATTTATATTTCTGTATGGCATGGTATATATATATATATATATATATATATATATATATCTACTATACTTTGATTACTGATTGTCAATTCATTAATCATATGGTATTGTTGGCCGGGAGATTCCGAACGATTGCTCGGCCGCCAGGTCCCAGTGTTTTTCGATTCGCCGGGCAATGCGTGTTTACCAACGAGGTAATAAATAGTACCTGGTATAGGGAACGTACAGCTTAATGTTGAATCCGAACCACATAAGCCTTCTGCTATACTTCATATTACACAGCAAGCTATGGCAGAGCTGAAGGTTGGTTTATTGGATGGTTTACGGATGGTATTTGCACCGGTTTGAAAAACAGATTTGCAAAAATGAAAGCATAAAGTTAAGGCACAAAGTTTTTTTTACACAGTCAAAATTAAGTCATAATAAGTCAATAATTAATCATAAATCAATTACTTTTCCGTTTAAATAATTTGAAACACAGTTTTTCAATCTGAATTTGCTCCGTAGTTCAAGGGCACAAAATTGTATCTTCAATAACACTTCCTTAACTCGGCTTGCTACCCGAGATCATTTCATATATTCTCAACGCTTAGAGAAACTTAGTTATTACGTTTCAGGTTAATTTGACGGATACCGAAGTGATGCCGCGCAGAGAGGAAAAATCTCATCTGAAATGTTTCGTCATTTCAAAACATCAGATACTTCAGCAGACATCATTTTCAGTTACGAAAAGTGACGCAGCAATGGGAAGCAGAAAGAACTGTGTAATTTTGATACTAATTCAAAAACTGAAAAGGACGCATTCAAGTTCGACGGACAGAAGAAGTTGCAAGCAACTAAATTAATTGTTGGCACAGCTGTTTCCCAAAAAGTAAAATCCGACAGTGTGTTAATTCTAATTGAATATATTGGGTTTCTCGTTTTGATAATGGGCCTTGGTAACAACAAGAAGTTTTACGTCCATAAACCAGGGAAGAACAAAGAAGCAGGTTTATGATACTCAGCCACATCCTTCAAGTTTGAATCCACACATAACCTCTTCATCGATACATTTACAGAATATTACACAATATCAGCATTTTTCGACTATTGGAAAAGAATTCTGCTGCCTCATTCAGTACCTACCACATCTGAAGGTAACATTCATGCTAACTTGTCAGAACTCCTAGCCTCCAGAGACTAGCATCTGGAGAACATGCAGGAGAACAGCTCATCTTGGAACGGTATGGACTAATTGCTAGTGGAACATTGAAGGGCTCATATACTAAATCTGACCAATAAAAGTATTCAAGCTAGCACGCTTGCCACCAACATCAGATGCGGCAACGTTTTACTTAATATGCACGTACTACCAAGAGTAAACATGGTATCATAATCCTGCCAGGAACCTTGTACTCTACAACGCAACTGTCCAAATCAGGACTGCTTGCAAAAATTGCTCTAAACTGTCTCGTGAAAACATTCCTAAGACTGAAGTAGATAAAAGAGACGAAGCATTCTTCGACCTCAAGGAAGCTGCTCATAATGTTAGGCTATTTGACAGTATTAAAAAAATATAATAAATTGAACTCATTCTCGTAGATTAGTGCTTCAGGAAGCTAATTTTGTCGATTTTGAAAAGAAAAGTGGATTATTTTTGATAAAAAAGAGAAATAAAAATTATACTTTTCTCACCTCTGGTCACGTGACAGAAAACGCTCTAGCATTGGTGGTCGCTTGAGTGACGTCACACGTCTGTAAACGCTGTGGCTGGGAAAGGAGCGTTTCCTATTACCCAAGTTTTCAACATACTTTTATTTTCTGTTTCTGGTCATTTCTTGTTATTAATGAAATTTCATTTTGAATACAAAATCGAGAACAATTTGCAAAAGCCTACAGTGGAAAAATATCGAAAATAGACGCCTTATTTGTGGGCCTGGCTATAGAAAAAAAAAACCCTTACTTTTATTCTGCTGAGCTTAAAAATGTAACAGAGACTCATTTATATTTAAATTGAAAGTTAGAGCTTGATTGTTTTGCGTTAGCAAACCATACGTTGAAAAAATTTGTACGTCAAATATGTGCAGTCATGCTGAGAATAAAGAAAAATTGTATGGGTGTCGCAAATATGCGCAAACAAATGAAGGTATTTCTTGTAGCTAATAAGCAGCTCTTTCAAATAAATATAGCAAGAGACCGATATAATGTGGTATAATGAACTAAAATTCAACATTAAATTGCCTCAGTTTTTTTAAATTAAAAATAATCTCGCTCTGTTTTAATGATGCTAATGTATCACGGAAAAAGCATGCGTAAACTTACCTTGAGGATCGCCAAAAGCAACAGAAACACACAAATCACTACTAATCCCGCGTTTACACTCTCGCGCGAGCTTAGACGAGGCGAGGCGAGACAGCGCGAACGCGAGAGTGTAAACGGTGCACTCGCGTAGTCTCGCCTCGCCTCGTCTAAGCTCGCGAGTGCCGCTCGCCTCAGTGGCGGTCTCTTGGCGCGAGTCAAAGGCGCGAGCACATTGTTTACAGCAGAGGTAGTCAACCTTTTTACCTACCGCCCACTTTTGTATCAATGTATACCTTATGAAACAGACGTACAGCGAGTTAAAGCCCATAATAATAATTTGCCAAATACTTTGTCTGACTTTCCCTACGTTTGGCACAATAAGTCTTTATAAACACTACTCACTGCAGTTAAATCTGTCTTTTTATTTATACTTTGCGTATATAAAAGGACGAAGTTTGGTGAAATTAGATTTTATTATTTGGTTTATTAATGATATTCCTAAGGCAGATTATGTTAAAATAAAAACTGGATATTTTGGGTCAATTTTGCAAGGAACAAACAAAGGTCTCCTCTTTCGGTTTCTGTCTTTGGCTATAATATGATTAACAGCACAAATGCCTGATTACATGAGATATGAAGGAAAAGTTTTCATTAAACTGAATATCAGTTGTCATACATTTTGATATGACAGGTTTTTTTTTTTAAATTATTTTGCCACGGGTTTTCATATCCATCACTATCGAATTTATGTTTACTTTCTGCGTCATATACGATTACTAAACCTTTTCCTGTCAAGTTCTAACAGCTTCTTCAATATTTGCGGTAGAAGGATTTTTCATTCAGTCATAAACATTGAATTTCAAAATATCTACAAATCGTTTTTCCTTGTCTAAAGTTAGTTGAGGTGGGTACTGAATCTGTCAATATCCTCTGGAGTTATTATCGTTTATAAATAATATTTCGGGAAACTATTGAAATTTTCTTCCTAATAGATTGTAACGCAGTAGTTAAAAGTTTTCAATAAATAATGACACACAGAACATTTTGGTAACCTATAAGCGTTTTATTAGCTCCTTTAAGGTGCAAATCAACATAATTAAATCTATAAATGAATGCAATTTTTCTCGGCGTTGTTTCTTTATAAACGTTTCTCGGGAAACAAACCGCGTAATATTGTGAATCAATAATAATATTACTCGGTTTGTTCACGCGAAACGTTTATAAATAAATCATTAAATCTATTTAAAAAAACCTTAAAAAGTCAATTAATTTTTAGAAAAATAACGAAAGCGTTTAACTATTGGACCAAACCCCCACAGTCCACCACGAAAGCTGGCACGCCCACTAGTCATCCATGAATGAATTCTTGCGAGAGTGTAAACGGCAGTTCGCGTCAGCGCCCGTGCACGAGGCGCGAGGCGAGGCGCGAGGCGAGAGTGTAAATGCGGCATAACACTCAGAAACAAAGCGTAATTATCGGTCAAGCTCAGTCAAATGGAGCAGCCAACAGGAGTGCTTGATCGGTGGAACACATGAAGCCGATTGTTCAAGCTATTTTTTCTATTGTTAGGAGAGAATTCGTGGAAAATAAACCTTTGTTCCGAGTAATATGGTTTCTCTACTTTGAATATAAATAAATATTTTGCCTGCGTAGACTATTATCAAAACTGACTTTTGTCCCTCTAGATTTAGAAAATATCACACTGTGCGGCGTCCTCCCGGATACGAGGCCATAGCGTGAACCGCTCACTCACCACGCTCGGAACAATTACAAGTTGTGGGTAGGGTTACCAGATGTCCTCTTTTACCCGGACATGTCCTCTTTTTTGGACCGTAAAAATGGTCCGGGCGGGTTTTGAGAAAAATCAAGGAATGTCCTCTTTTTTTTAGTTCCGTTTTACTACTGCCTGAACTTGAAAGTGTGGGAATAAACTCTCCCATCTGTCAAAATGGTAAACAATAAAGAATTTAACCTTTATGCCAACAATGTGATATTTTATCTACATTTTCCTTTTTCTGTCTCGGCACTGTGTCAAAATATAGTTACGATTTCTGAGCAATAGGTGGCGAGGCAATTATCGTGAAATACGAGCTGCGAGGCGGCCGGTGAAGAACATTATCTACACAACAATGCAAAGTACTTCGGTAGTCAGCTCGGCTTCTAGAATCATTGTTTTCAACTGCTTTACTGTTAGTTGCGTTTTGGTTGTTGTGAAGTGAAGCAGTTTTACTGTTCAAGTGAAATCATGCCAAAACGCAAATGTGTCTTCAGTGACGAATTACAAAAACGATTTCCTGACTTCAGCCCGGGAAGAATGAGCTCAGAGGCAGAATGTCTTATCTGCCCGCAGGAACATTTGTCTCAGTTGCTAATAAAGGTAAGATTTATAACCATGGTACCGATTTTACGTAAATATCGTATGACACTGGAAATTTGCGCGTAATAGCTCAGATTTTCTTACACTGAATAACGTATAACACGCACAATTATTAATTTCACACAGTCAAGCATCATCAAAGTTTTAAATCAATGGACTGTACTGGAAAACTGCAGAAAGTGTTATTTACAGACTCAAATATAGCGAAACAAATGTCATGTGCTCGCACTAAAAGAGAAGCCATTATTAATTCTGTATTGTCACCTCATTCTGTTAATGCTTCTATTGACGCTTTGGAGTGTATTTCATGTTTTGGTGTTGCAACAGACGGCAATAACCATGGTTCTGTGAAACTGTTTCCAATTCTAATTCAATACTATGACTTTAAATCTGGGGGAATTCAAACAAAAGTGATAGAACTTAAAAGTAGTCCAAATGAAAAATCTGAAACGATTGCATCTTACATATGTGATACTCTTAGAAGAAGAGGTATTAATAATAAATGTGTTGCTTTTTCTGGGGACAATACAAATACAAATTTTGGTGAGATTAGTGAACTTGGTAAGAGGTCGGGAAATAATGTTTTCGCCAATCTGAAAAACAATTTAAATGATAGATTAGTAGGATTAGGCTGCCCTGCTAATGTTTTACATAACTGCATTCAACATGGTATTGATGCAGGACTCACATTAGATGTTGATTCCATAGTATTAAATATATTTAATTATTTTTCTGTGTTTACAGTACGTACTGAAAGTCCTAAGGACTTTTGTGATTTTGTAGATGTACAATATAGGGAAATATTGTGTCATTCTAAGAGTAGGTGGCTGTCCCTTTTTCCTTGCGTTACGAGACTAATTGAGATGTATCCAGCACTGAAATCATATTTCAGTTCTCAGGGTGAAATTCCAATTCTGATTAAAATGTTTTTCCAAAATGAGCTTAGTGAAGCACGATGATGGTTTGTTCATTCTCTTATGTCATTATTTCAACATAATATTTTGGCCCTAGAAAAAGAGAAAAAATCACTGGTAGAAATGATACATATTCTTGAGGGTGTGTTGAATGCTCTTCAGGAAAGAAAAATCCAGAATTTCAAATCTTTAAAACTAAAAGAAATTTTGAGTAAAAAACGGGATGAAGGTTATGATTCTAAATGTGAGATGCTAGAAGGAGAAATAGCACAAGTTTATGATGCAATAATTACGTATCTTAAGAAATGGTTGGTTCAGTATCAAGAGTTTTTGGTATTTAAATGGATGGATCTGAAGAATTCTCCAAATTGGGGAGATGTGGAACAAACAATTCTGTACCTAAATTAAAAACTTAATATTAAAATAGATGATGTAAAGTGCTTTGATCAGTTTTGCAACTTTCAGAAATTTTTGACAAACCAGGCTAACGTTAATACAGATCAGTTGTCAAATGATAACTGGTGTAAATATTTCCGAGAGTCAAAGAATGGTGCTTGTTTCTACGAACTACTAAAAATTGCGGAGTTTTTCTTTGCTATTCCCAGCCAAAATGCTAGTGTAGAAAGAATTTTTTCATTAGCAAACAGTCAGTGGACCAAAGATAGAAATAGACCCAGTGTTGAGTCTGTTAAGGGAATTATAAGTGTGCAATATAATTATAAGGATTTATCTTGTGTACAGTTTTATAATTATTTGTTGGAAAATAAGAAATTACTCTCAGAAACTGGTTAATCAAAGAAATATCTGAGTACTTCAGGGAATGATGATGAAGATGAGAAATGTACTAATGATGATTTTTTGTAGTTTATATTAAAATGTGCCACAAATTGTTGTAACGTTGCATGATTTAATAAAATGAAGTAATATACTACCTATTGTAGACGTTTCATTTGCAAAAAGTATAGTGAATTATGCATATCTTAAATATTTTTATTTATTAAGTGTATAGTTATAATTTATCTTAATGCAACATCCGTAAATGTTGAGAAACCCACAACACTTTTGCAGAATTTAGTATTAATCTAGAAATGTCCTCTTTTTTGAAGACCATCATCTGGTAACCCTAGTTGTGGGCCATTTTTCTTAATTGCAGATTAAGGCTTATAGATACATGATACTTTTTTGTCAATAAAACTGAATTTGTTGGTTTATTCATTTACGTACCTCGTTTCACTTCATCTCACATGAAGAAACTGTGAAGTGTTTGCTATTAACATAAAGAGAAGCAATTAAGAAGTAGTGTCCTGATAGCTGTGTGATTGAAGAGTGATAATGGAATTCAGAACGTCCTACGTTCGAACCTTGGTTGGGATAATATTTTTTTCGTGCATTTTTTCGGTTTTTGTTTGCTGTTTTTTGCACTACTATGTTTTTATTCGTAGAATTCATAATAGTTGCAAAGCGTCATACAAGCGTTTGAAACAAATTGCTACCATGCATGAAAACTTTTAATTTTTAAACTTACCAGAGAGAGAACATCATGCAAAAAATACAGGTGCACGGCGGCGAATAATGCAATTTATTTTAGAAGTGACATCACTTGTAGAAATTTAATGCTAATCTAGCAACAGTTCTGGAACGCGTTGTGTCCTATTCGTTGAAATTTTTACCTGACGATACTACTGCAGGTTACCTTCCTGACATAACTGAGTCTATTAGGCGGTTTTTATTTTTAATGTGTAAGTAATATTTTTTAAAAAAAACTGTGTATGGTGTGCGAGTAACGTCCAGTTTCCTTTTTTAAATCTTCTTTGGTTGTTTCAAACGGTTGTAATTGGCTTGTTATCCAAAACGTTGTGAAGAGATAAAAAAATAATAAAAAAAAAAAATTGATGTTTTGGTGGATTTTCGGGTAAAGATGATTATGCGATGCAACCAACAGCAACTAGTATCCAAATAAAATGAAAAAAAGAAAACAATTTAAATATATTCCGAAGATAGGATCGAACCTTAATACACTAACCCTAATAATTCTCGCCTTAAACAATGTATTATATTTAACTCTACGATATCGCGGTGCAAATTAGCTTCACAGAAAATCGTAAGTGACTTTGTTGTTGCAATATCAAATTGAAGTTGTTACATTTTTAATCTCCACAGAATAAAACTCAGTGGTTGTTCCCACAAATAAGGCGTCTACTTTCGATTTTTTCCGTTGTAGGATTTTACAAATTGTTTTCGATTTTATATTCAAAACGAACTTTCGTTAATAACAAGAAATAACCAGAAACAAACAATAAAAATAGTTGAAAACTTGGGTAATAGGAAAAGCTCTATTCGCAGCGGCAGCGTTTACAGACGTGTGACGTCACGACTGTCGTTGCACGCGCCAGGCAGCGAAGGAGCGTTTTGGGGGGCTTTTAAATTCTTTAAATTTTAACTTTGAATTTTACACAAAATAATGCTCTGCCGTCAAAAAACTCTTCACTCGGTGAATAAGATGTACCAATAAACAATTTAAAACCATTTTCAAGAAGTAGTCAAATACCCAATTGGTATGAATGAGACACAATTCAATCCGTAGGTGAACATTGAAAAACCGGGACAATGCAAACGAAAAAGAAATTAATTTTCGACCAATATTTAACTTATTATGAATGTGCCATGAATTAATAACCTTCTACCATAAAATTATGCATTCATTTCCGCCATATTATTAGCAGTAATAGAATGGTCAGTAGGCTCAGTGATTAAGGCGTCTGAAAGGAGATAGACATCCCGGTCTCAGCTGAAACTTTCAAAGCTCTGCCAGAGCTTGCTGTGTAATGTACAGTAAGCCAGATTGCTTCCGTTGTTCGGTTTCCACGTTAAGTTGCTGGTTCCCTATACCCGGTACTATTACATGGTTGGTAAACACGTATTACGCGGTGAATCGGTGGTCGAACAATCCTTCGGAATCACCCAGCCAACAATGCCATATGATTTATGAATTGACCATCAGTAACTTAAATATAGTACAGATATATATATACCATGTCATAAAGAAATAGATATATATCAGTTAAATGTATATGTGTTTCGAGTCATTTTGAGCGACGAAGTAGTTAAAAACCCAACTTTCCTGAAATGTGTGAAATTTTGCTGATCTTCGATGAACAGCAGCTCGCTTATTTTTGAGTTTAGAAGAAATCTTCATGATGTGAAAGTTGTAGTAAATTTTGTCCTCTTTCAAATGGGAAATATAGTATTTCTTGCTAGACTCATCAGGAAGGAGTTTTAGACGAAAAACTGAAAAAATAACACAATTTTGACGTTTCTTAGGAGGAGAAAATTGTGCTAAGGGTATCGGAGGTCGAAAATTTGGTTTCTACATATAAACAAGACAAGAAAACAAATCTTCTACGCGATATAATGCAAGATAAAACTACCCCTTTACTGGAATATAATGGTTGTACCTATATGAAATATTCTAAGCATTCAAACAACAATTGCAACATTATTTCACTAAAAATGAATATAATCCAGCATTCATCAAACGAAACCTCGTTACTATTTCAAATTTAAGGACACATTGCAATAATATAAATATACCAAGTGTTTCTAAATGAACATCGGGGTTTTAACGCTTTTTAGTATTAATTACATATAACGATAAATTGTAACTAATACATGAAATGAAAGAGCAACTCAAACAGTTCTGTTTATTGGTACCTGTGCGCATGTGTACGCAATGTTTCTCCCGTTAGATAGCGCTAGTAGCAAAAATTGTGACTAGTAATAGAAAGATTTTTTGTGTTCTGCTGTTTGCAAATACCTAACATGTAGTTACTATGGAACGTGAGTTCCTGATTAAGTTCAGATGTTATTCGTTAAGTGATAATAACATTCGTAGATGGTACCATAAAGTTGATAATTCCGGCAAAGGGATGAGAACGGGACGACCAAGAGTTAGTGAAGAATATGTTGAGCCACCAGCGGTCAGCCGTTGTTTGCGCTTGTATAAGCGGATTCTGCTCGATTACCTAGCGAAGAGGATTGTGTAAGTTTGCCAATTCTTCTTCCTTGGAGATTCCACCCAGTCGTCCTCCGAATCATTAGGGACTTACCGCCCAACGGCCTAATCCTGCGCGGCAAGTAGATCCCCCGAGTGACAACGTATTGTTGTTCTTCTTCTGGAAATCCTGCGGTGATAACAAAGGCCCACCCCCGCTATGACGACGGTGGCCAGTGCCAGCAGCGACTTCTTGGGCTTGGAGAATGCCAACTGCACCGACGACTGGCAGACTTAAGACTCCGATCGAGACAATAATGATTAGGACCACCCTGAATCAGACATCAACATGGCGCCACCACTGGTCGCAGTAGCCTTAAGGGCTTCTCTGCATGACAACTGCGGGTGGCAAAGAATAACTCAAGAAGCGAGTCAGTGCACTCATTATGAAGACCAACAATAAGAAGAGCTACATCATTCCCGGCTACACACAACCGACTAGATATTCGCCGACTTATTTCTTCTGAACAAGTCACTGTCACGGAACCATCCCTTGCTATTGGGAACGACGACGGTGCTATTGAGAGTGAAATAGACAAAAAGATGCCCAGCACCTAATGTACCTGATGATGAAGACTTCATTAATCTGACAAGAACCATATAAACTTCACCAGTTCCCGATCAAGTCCATACAATAGAGCTGTCAAACCAGTTTCAGCCAGTACTAAGTGAGCCCCTACTACCAACTAGAAGTAACCATATACCAACAAAAATTATGCAATTTGACGAGAGCTACAAAAAGCTGCATACTGGGTAGCCAATGTTGTGAAAATCCCCTTCGTCTACAAGACTGCTGGATGGGATAAAATTTAATTAAAGTTCACGATGGCCGGGGAGTACTCGAACGTCACCAACCCGCTTACACCAATGAACACTCCTTACCAAACCTTCCCCATAGAGACAGTTAAATTACTGAAAGTAGTCTCTGTTGGCATTCCACGCTCCTTTCCAACTAGCGATCTCAAAGAAGAACCACTGAGCTTGGGCTTTGATGTGCAGACCATATCACAACTAAAGAAGTCAGGGAGTAACGTGGTCATGCCACTCTTTCTGGTGGTAGCTCCGGACACACCTGAGAATATGCGACTCTTCGAGCTAAAGTAAATATACCACCTCATCATTTCAACTTAGACGCTAAGGGCAACAGCTGGACCGGCTCATTGCTATAAATGCCAGTTGTTTGGCCATATCAACCCAGTCTGCGTCTAATGTGCCGGAGCCCATGACTCCAATATAGGCTCAACCAAAAACAGCCGTGATGTAGCATCTGTGGAGGAAATCAAATGGCGAGCTACAGAGGCTGCATCGCATACAAGATAGCTCGTGATCGAATCAGAGAAACCAGAACATCTAACAGCAAAAGCACAAAAAAAGAACTTCCAGCCTCCAGTCAGGATAGAGAGAAAGTGCCACAACCTACAAACAAAGTGCCAGAGTAATTCTACAAAGCAGGTGAGTAAGCGCAAAGACGAAAAATCCTGCGTAAGCATCACTGGAAAAGGGCATCGCACCTCCTCAGAAACTTTAACCACCTAGGCCCCACCGACACCTCTGAGTGCATCGACTGGTCACCACCGAATTCTAACCCACAAACAAGTCTTACTGCAACACCAGACCATCCTGCAGACAGAAATCGCACTCTGCACCGCAATTAGTCTTCTGTGGGACCGGAGCAGAACTTCGGACTCGACAGGTTATTAAATACACCTGATAAGGTACTCAACACTTTACTGAACCTAGTCGAATAAATTAATCGCTTGTCAGAGATATACAAGTAGCAGAGATAGTAGCTTCAGGAAATACATTCAGTGGAGATTCACCCAACCACTACTAGAAAGTCACATATACATGACCTCACTATTTGTGTTTAGAACGCTAATGGGTTATACCAGCAACTAGGAGAATTCATACATTTCGTTACTGAGTACAATGTAGATGTGTGTCTAGTCTGCTAGGCTCACCTCAAACCAGACCTTTCCACTTCGGTCGCAAATTTCTTTGTTACAGAGCCAATTGGCTCACCGACATTGGAGGAGTAGCCATATATATAAGAAGAGGACTACCCAAACATGAAACCCTTCCACCAGTAATACAACACACAGAAGCAGTCGCCATCCAGTTTCAAATGGCCATCTTAGATATTAACATAAACTCCGCCTACCGGCCACCAAGACGCCTTTTCCCAGAAGCTGAAGCTACAGCCCTGGCTTCACCTCAAGGAAAAAATACCATCAGTTAGGACCTTAATGTGATTGGACCTGCAGGAACACAAACCAGGCTGACCACTCACTCAAGAGTATCACAAATAGGTACAACAAGTGCGTGTGGTCTCCTGATGAGCCTCCTCATTACCTCTACAACGGAGGTAGACCCGACATTCATTGACGTTTTAATAACTAAGAATCCCAAAGGGTTCATTGCAGCTTCAACTGTCGATAATCTCTCATCAGACCATCTGCCTGTTATCTTTCAAGTAGGAATAGGCTCCTGGCTGCCCGAACACAGGCCCAACTATGAGTTTGGGACAACTAACTGGAGGAGATACAAGGAACTGGTAACGGAAGCCCTAGCTGTCCCTCCAGTCGGTAACTACTATGACTCAATCCTTGAAGTATTCGAAAATGCTGCGTTAAATGCGGTGTTAATTGACATCTCAGTCACCACCACTATAAAGAAGTGCAAAAAAAAAAAAAAAAAATATCACCAATGCTTCCTATACACCTCCTGTGCGATATCAGGCACAAAAACAGGGTCGCCAAGGAGTGGAGGCTAACCAAGAACCCAACCACCAGAAAGCTACTCAACCATCAACAAAATGAGCTGAAAGTCTCTCTGACCGAACACCACAACAAGGAATGGGAGGTCCGCCTCTCGGTGTTACGACCCTAAGACGGCACCATAAGGACGCAAAGAATATATTTTACGAGGAAGAAATTTCGTGTCCGCCATTAATAGGAGAGCGTGACTATATTTATCGCCCTGAGGACAAGGCCAATTCCTTGGCGGACGCCTTTGAAAGCAACTCTAAACCGGCACTTGGCGACCAAGGCATGCTAGAAGCAGTAAACCAGAGTCTAAGAGTATTCCTGGATGTGGAAGACGAAATGGACCAGAACATGGAGCATATATCTCCCCACGAAGTACACACCTGCACTTCGCATCTTCAACCAAGGTACTGGCAGGCTTCCGACCATGACGAAGTTGTGTAGATAAAGTTCTTCACTAAATACCTATATTGATGCCGGATTCCAAAGAAAAATAAAAACGTCAGCTGCTTTTGTCGACCTCTCGGCGGCTTACGACACAGTGTGGAGAGAGAGCATGATATACCATTTATGCTTCTTCGTGTAATTCCCTGTAAACTTATTGCATTCCTGTTAGGCAACTTGCATTATGGCCGGGTGTTCCAGGTTGTCATGGGCACCGGTATCAGCTCTCAGAGGAATCTTAAGCGACCTCCCGCAGGGATCAGACCTCGCTCCACTCATTTTCAGCCTACATATCACAGACATGCGAAAACAAGATCAAATAAGTTTGGTTATGCAGACGACTGGGTTCTCGGCACGAGGTGCAGGTCAATCGAAATGTCCTAACAGAAGACCTGGAAACAAATATTTCCGTAAGTAGCGACTCCAACCCAATGCTTCTAAAACAGAGCATCCATGTAAATAGCAAACTCTCTAGAAGATAACTTAAAATACGGTTCGAAGAAACCATTCTTACCCACAATAAGACACCAAAGCACCTGGGTGTTACCCTTGACCGAACATTATCCATTAATGCTCATCTAACGAAAATGACTGAGAAGCTATAAACAAGAAACAATATTATTCAAATACTAGCCAGCTTGTGGTGATGGTCATCTTTTCCGTTCCATGCATTTCTCTTAATTCTTACATCAATATCCTCCTATTGCTCATCATCAATATACGAATTGTATACTCCCATGACCCTCTTTTTTTGGGTCCCATACTGACCAATGTGTCCTGCCTAGTGTTGTAAAAACGTTTTTTTTCTGACTTGAAGAAAAAACACGAAATAAAACTGTGAAAAAAAACATGTTTTATTTTCTGGGACATGTTTTTTCCATAACAACTAAATCTCAAATTTTTAAGCCATTTATCGTTTAAAATTACTGTTTTAGAGTTTATTCTAACTACTTATCTTAATTTTAAAATCTACTATATTTTTCTTGTTCAGTAGGGGAAAAAAAAAAAAAAATTGACTGAAATTTTCTTTTATGAACGGGGACTTCCCGAAGAGGCTACGTTGCACGAGAAGGAATCCCCGTTCCCCGTTGTTTGGATTGATACTTTCAATTTAACCTACTGCTGCCAGCTCTACGGATTTATCTGTAGACCTACGGATAATTTCAAAAAATTAGGAATTTAAAATTTATGTACGGTTTTTTGCCTACTTTTATTAGTTATTGTGCTTTCCTTATATTCGTATACTTGTTAAAATCTCAGTGTATAGTGATACTGACTCATTTAATTGTCAGTAATTATGAACCGTTTCCTTGCAACCGTTGGCGTAATCCAACGACTGAAAAGAAATAAAGCTCCTATTTTGTATGCTAACATATTTAAATTCAAACCATAATACTGAACTATCGGCACAGTCTATATGCACAGTGTGTACATTGCTCATAATTTAAAATTGCAATCTCAAAATCTTTTGCTTACAATAAAAGAACAACCAGTAAAAGAAAATGTAACTACTTCTGAAGTTATTGATATAGAGGAGACAGAAGAAGAAACAGAAAATTCCGAAACCGGCCGAACTAGTGATGGTAGTGCTGATGCTAGTAAATGTGGTACAGACATAGAGGATGACTAAAATTATGTTATCTATATAGATACATTTATGAATCATTATTTAAGACATTATATGATTTAGTAAGATTTAAAACACACATGTAAAATGTAAATTCCATAAATAAAACTATAATTTATCAAATATATAGTTTTCTGGAAAAAAATGTAGAAAAAAAAACAAGGGTGCTAGGTTTTTTTTCATGTTTTTGTTTTTCACAAATCTGTAGAAAGAAAAAAAACATTTTTTTTTCAATTTGCAACACTAGTGCTGCCCATTTAAGCTTGTTTTCGAATTTGATGCCGAGATATTTGTATTTCAAGTCTTCAACAAGCAATTCTTTCCCCACCTTATAATCATAATCAACCTTTAGTTTTCTATTTGGGTATCTGATCAGCTGACTCTTCTTTGCATTTACCATCATCCCAATTTTACCAAAAAAACTAGATACAGATCACCCTGCAGCTGTTTGAAATCCACTAATCTAATTTCTGATAGTAAACAATTACCACAATAATTCATTGGACTAATGAATAGCAATGGTCCCAATATGTTACGCTGTGGCACTCCCAGTTTTTCTTCCACTTCTTTTGATACTGTATTTCCTACCCTACCTTATAAAAATTCTTCTACCCAGAAAATCACTTTCTCATCTACTCCAATAGTTTTTTACCTTATTTATTACCATTTTATGGCTCACTCTGTCAAACGCCTTTGGAAGATCTAATACTAAACTATCAATTTGGCCTCCCTTTTCCATTTCATCTGAAATATCTTGCATATATCCTACCAACTGAGAGTCGCATGAATATCCTTACCAAAAGCCATGTTACCTACTTGAAAACCACACTGTTTCTCACATATATTTCTGATGTGGTTTCATATCAATCTCTCTATTAATTTACTTACCACTGATGTCAAACTGACGCGCCAATAATTTTCTACTCTATTTACCAACTCTTCTATATTTACCGGCACTACTATCGCACTTTTCCAGTCCTGGGGTAACCAGCAAGTATTCAAACTTAGTTAAAATAATATTTCAAGATAAAGTACAATATCTCATCCGGCTATCTTTAAGATATCTGCAGTAATATTATTAACACCAGCCCCTTTATGTTTTTTCAGCTTTCTTATTTCCTTCATGGTATCCTCATGATGAATTTCAAAGTGTTTTGGTCGTTTCATTTATAATTGTGTTTTTTAGCTCGTTCTCAGAGTTAGATCCTCCAGTTTCTGACTCATTGTCTCTAATGCCCGCACTAAACCATTTACTTAAAATTTCTGTATTTTTAAAATCCTCAATAACTTCTTCTTTATCATTATGTACAAGCGTCTCAATTTCCTCCCGTCCCCTCAGTTAGCTAACATAGCGATAGAATTTTTCAGAAGCATTAGTCAATGGTCCCCCTGAAAATACTCTTCATTTGTTGTCATTCTTGTTATTATGTAGGTAGTAATAACAAGTGGCTGTTCATAAGATTTAATTCTGTGTGATTTCTTAATTTTTAAAGGTAGGTCATCCATAATTAAACTGATTTTAGTTAGATTATTAAGTTCATTATTTCGATAAAACGGATTTTATTAAATATATTGCAGTAATTCAACTAAATGAATCTCAAAATCAAGAAATATAATAACATTGTTTGCAGTGGCTTTTTATGATTTCCTGAAAATCACATAATTTATGGTGAACAATACATAAATAATACATTAGAGTTTCTATACGTTCACAGGACACGAAAAATATTTTATGCCGCGACACATATTGACTGAAACAATATTGAAGTTATGTCACTTACAGTTTTAGCTTATTTAGAACAAGGATAAATATTTTTTATAGTATTTTTCAAATAATGGCATTTTGATATTTTTTTTTTTTCTTTTGCAGTAATACATATTATATTAGCATTTGAAAACGTAAAAAAAAAAATATATGTTTAACAATCAGATCCGGCACTAGGATTCTCGGCCCACAGGTAGTGTTCTCGGTCCTCCCACCTCGATATTTTTTCACTTTTATTCCAATTTCTATTTAGCTAAACACGCTGGAAGGAGAGACCCCTTCGGGGGCCTAGCCCTGGGGAATTTTTGCTCCGCTTACCCCTCCCTAACGCCAGCCCTGATAACATTATGTGGCTAGGTGCAGAAATTTCTTAATTTCTACTGTTCTGTGCTGCTTGCTTATGAATGTCCTGTAAATTTATTTCCAAATACATGTTTTCGTTCAAATTTAAATAAAAAGGTATTATTTTTATCTGTTTATGTACATATTCTTAAGGGGTGGCAATTTCTCTTCTTGTCAGCGGCGATTTAACAACTACAGCGGGCCCTGGCCTCGACCAAAGGGAGCTCTGTTTGGCTGTGTTGGATTTATTGCTAATGTTTAAGTATCTAAAAGATCTAGTTACATTTTCTGGCGGAATTAAGATTTTATGTCGCACTGATATCTGTAACGAGGCCCTGACATCGAAAAATTCAGGCTGACCTCTACACGAGGCAGGATCTGATTGGTCCACAATACTTAATAAACTTCTGGTTGTATTAATCTTTATTACACACCGAAAACAAAGAGACGTATACCGTAAAATCAGACACAGACATCTCTTATTTCTAGGTCAGATTTTATGTAATGTTATCGGGCTATAAAAGAACATATCCAGGAACAAAAATTAATACCATGATTCTAAATGTTAAGTTATAATCTTTAATTGCTAGAATTAATTTGTAAATCGTAGCGTATCTCATTTTATGTGCGTCTTACACGCCTAGTGTTGGATGTTTGTTTCAACAGGAAGTATTCACGGTATGTTAAACTTGTAGCATGTTAAACGCCTTCACTGCAAAAAATTTACGGCACATAAAATCGAGCTTTCGTGGCTGATTTGAGGTCTCGATACTACTAAATCAAAGATTCACCCGCAAACAGCAGTGAAATGGGTTCTCGATAAAATAGCGTTTGAAAAAGAAGTCTGACAGAAAGAATAAGACATGATGTTAACAAATTTAGTAATTTTGACTTGTTTTAATTAGGTAGCGTAAATTTCCAAAACTAGGATTTAAAAACATGCAGCAGCCACGATCGAAATTGCTCATGATTCACTCACCTCGTTTAATACAAACAAAATCACAATACAGCCTCCAAATTGTTCCCATTCATTAGGAGTCGCCATATTACATGAAAGAACTTTTCAGATTTGTCATTTTCTGTTGATAAGACGTAGTGGTGGCTCGTGGTTTTTATACTGGGGAAGGCTGCGAACCTTTTAATCCTGCAGTAAAAGTCCCGATGGCAAGAGTCGTACAGATTTTTTTACCCCTAAAATTCTGTCAAAATAAGTATTTTTGTCAAATCAATCTAAAGGGTATGTGATAGTATCAAATATTTTTCACTAAAATCATTGTTTTTTTTTAACTTTGTGTTTTTTTACGTTTGCATGAAAATTCTTTAAGCCTAAAATTCCATTCTCTGTCCAAGCATTTTCATTACAATTCGTAACAAAACATGAGAAACATTAACATTCATTTTTCACTTCACAGCCACACAACTCAACTGCATCATACATTGTTCTGCTGAAATTGCGAACATACCTTTGCCTGTATATACAATGCTTTTGTTCTTGACTGAAATTAAAATCGGGTCTAGGAGCAGCTATTTTCAAAAACGAAAATACAATTCACAAGAGTTCTGGTTCATCCCACAACACACAAAAAGAAACTTCCAAATAACACACTTTCTCATGTAAACTCCCTTAGCCACTTAGATAGTGATATTTTTCGCGCGCATATTTCATCTAATCGTTCTACAATTCCTCGCTTGATGGTGAAACTAATATTACTGTATTCTAGTGCAGTCTAGCGAAATGTTTGCAAACATAGTGTGCCTGGTACAATGACCGTCGGCCAAAACATAAAAATAGCTTTTAAATTGTCAAAATATAGATATTTAACGTCGATTAATGACGCATGAAATCATAAACCGGAGATTCAGTGTCAGGGATTTGAAAGTGGAAATTCAACCACTCCACTGATTTCCCTACTTTGTAACTAGTGTTAAAAGAAAATCATTGATGGGGTTTGGTACGACTCCCTCTGCAGTCTGAGCTAACAGCAAATCCTTAAGAGCAATGCACCGTAAAAGCCACGCCCTTAGTCCTCCGCTACATGCAATGTAATGGTGTCTTGAGGCGCAGCCTTAAAAATACTACCCGCTTGAGAATCATTCTTCTATATCAACAGTACTAAAAATATTGACTGTCAGTGTTTAAACGTGTGCGGAAAACTCTGGAAATGCTTCCTGTTAATTTAAATTCTGTATTACTTTATTTAAATATATATTATAATATATTTTTTGGGGTGGCTCCGCCTCTGAGGCTTTAACGACGAGCCGCTACTGATCTAATGTTAATAATAGAGAAAGTATTAACACACGTACACCAAGACTTAAGATCCATCGTGGTATAGGCTGCAAGTAAAAAAATTTCTCAAAGGGAAAAGTAACGTAGCCGTTCGTTTAATAAGCGAGTAACAGAAAAGATGCAGAACTTCAAATGAGTTGACAGAAGTGAAAAAGTGATGGGTCAGGAAATTGAAAATTCTAATAGCAATTAACTTTTAGAAATATTTCCCCCTCCCCCTCTCTTATCTTCCATCCAAAAAGGAAAAGCAAGTTCTTAGGTAAATCTTGGATTTAATTCAGGGTGCAATCATTGATATAAAACGGAAGTAATATTAGTGTAAACTTAAAACAGGTAATCATTCTTATTCAAAAAATTTGCTCACTAAAAATAATACAGATATTACGCCTGGTTTTCCCCGTCGTGTAGGGGACTAGACATGGATTCTTCAGAAATAAACTCCGAATGTATTAAAAATTATCCGAAGGGAAATGAGAGACGACGTTTGAAATTTCCAATACATCCACTAATGATTTTCCATTCGGCCACGAGATGTATTGGTCTTAAGCTCTTAGCATAGTGGGAGATCCCAGACATATGATGAAAAAGAGCGTAACTTCTGTATCTGTCTCATAAGGTTTCCCCAATTCCCAAGGTGTTTGATCAAGTGTCCCCTGAATTGACCAATGTGAATTGCATTGAGCAAATAACCCAGGGCTTACACTTTATTTCCACGTTTACCATCACACTGTCAAAGCACGACGTCACCACTCAGATATGCCTCCCATTGTTTCTGGCTTAGGCTATGTGAAAGCAGTAAAAGAATGAGGTCTGAGGCACAGTTCTCGGAATCTATTTCACAGATATGGGTGCGACAATCAAGTAGGTACACAGAAATATTTCAATCCCCAGCAAAACACGCTAAAACACTATATTTGGTTCAAGAAGATGTTAACCGTCGTATAAATTAATAATAACGTGTCATCGAGCAAAATCCCAATAAAGCCATCCAGATTTTGGTTTTTCATCTTGTTCGTAAAACATAAAATTTAGGACAGTACAGGCATTGGTGTCTGTTCACTAGTTATACGTAGTTCTTCAACTTAACACGCAAAATTTGTTGGTTACTAACCTACTCCATGATTAATAACAGCATCCGCTAATATCACATTAAGATAGAACAGTAAAAAACAGAAGCTGTATGTATTTGGGTTTTTAATTAATTATTGTGTTAATTAAAAAGCCATTAATCATCAATAAAATTAATAGGTCAACAAAAGATCAATTATCCGAACATATCATCCCCACCGCGCGGGTCATCCACCATCCCACACCACGTATCACAGCCAGTTATCCTTAAGTCAGCTGCCGTCCGCATGACTCAGAAACACGTGGCGCCCTTATGACTCACGATCACGTGCCGTCCCACTTAGTGCCATATAAAATTGTGTGATAACTGTTCACCCCTTCTCAGTCATAACGTTCGTCTCGAAGCAGTAACCCGTCTTCCACCTGCAGCTTTCTCATCATCGATTACCAAGTTCAGTTCTTTACGTTAGTGTACCAGCTGAACACCAGCGATTCCAAGAGGTTGACATTGGGCATGTCAACCCAAAGTAATTTCGATACTGTTGGGGTACTTGAAATAATTGACAACAACAACATCAAAAAATGGGACGTGATTCGAATGCGGTGTCCAATATGTTCAGCGGAAGCGGCGACCAGACCAGCATTCCAATAAGCATATTGTTTCCTACACGACGGTATCAGAGGCTAAAACATAGCGTTTCCACTACAACACTCATACTGCCGGCGGCATCTTCCTCGCAAAGTGCAAAACCCCTTCGACGCAGAGCATGCAGTTTTAACATCCTTGTCCGTCAAGAATTTTTCGACCTTCCATGCCACCGTATTCTTCAAGGTATTAGTGGGTGAGTTGGCGTCAGTATGGAAAGTAATGGATATGCACATCAATAATGTTCACCCTAGTCATGTGTCATACAGTTCTACAATTGTCTTTGTGTAACGAACAAATTAAATCATTGCATATCAAAATTTTAATATGTTTATTGATGTGAAAAACATTTTAAATTTTAAAAAAAAATTACTGAGGACGTATGTGGTTAATAAATACAAAAAAACCTGATTTTTTTAACTTCACCCTGATAGGCAATTGGAAATAAATTTTCTACAACGCACTTAGAATTACAAAATAAAAAACATTTAAAGAGATTTATAAAAATTTGTTCTTGATTTATCGTAGTGGATCTTTTATATTGTAGCAGACCCTCCTCCTGATAGTACTCTGGAACTAGGGATTGCAATCCAGCAAAGAGGGATCCCGCAATCCCGCGGGATCCCGCATCATTAGACAGTCTGGCGGATCCCGCACGAAATTAAGCGGATCAGCAATCCGCAAAATCCGGCGGAAACGCGTGTCAGTCTGCGTGACTCGCTGCCCCACTCGGTCTCTGTCGGATATTTTGCACTGTTTGCCTGTACCTAGTGTTGTAAAAAAACGGTTTTTTTCTGGCTTGAAAAAAAAAAAAACTTTTGAAAAAAAAACATGTTTTTTTTCTGGAACGCGTTTTTTTTCACAACTACTAAATCTCAAATTTGTAAGGCAGTTATCGTTTAAAATTACTGTTTTAGAGTTTATTCTAACTACTTATCTTAATTTTAAAATCTACTATATTTTTCTGGTTCAGTAGGGGAAGAAAAAAAAATTAAAAATTGACTGAAATTTTCTTTATGAACGGGGATTTCCCGAAGAGACTAGGTTGCGCCAGAAGGAATCCCCATTATTTGGATTGATACTTGCTATTTGAAATAGTGCTGCAAGCCCTACAAAATTACCTACAGATCTTTTTAAAAAATTAGGAATTTAAAATTTATCCACGGTTTTTGCCTCTTTTTATTACTTATTGGGCTTTCCTTATATTCGTATACTTGTTAACTCTCATAGTATAGTGGTACTGACTCATTAAATTGTCAGTAAAGGAGAGTGCATAAACCACATAGCTCCATTTTGGCCTCCTGTGAACCCCCTCTCCTCCCCCACGTGTGGCTTTTGCCTACCCCCCCCCCCCCCGCTCACGTAGCACGTAGCTTTCTTCCGTTTTGATTCTAGAAGAAATTTTGTACTGTATTCTCTTGTCAGACTATTGTAAATTACATACGGATATAATTAACTGAGGGAAATAAATACTCATATGCTGTTGTGAGTTCAGTTCCTCATTTTAACTGTGAAAAATGTTACGAAAGGAAAGTTACGTGGCCTGGCTCGGAACCCCCCCCCCCTATCCCACGTAGCCCGGCGTTGCCTTCCAGCTAACCCCTCCTCCCTCTGGACCGTGCCACGTAGTTTGTGCACGGTCCCTAATTATGAATCGTTTCCTTGCAACCGTTGGTGTAAACAAACGATTGAAAAGAAGTAAAGCCCCTATTTTGTATGATAACATATTTTAATTCAGACTTAAAAGACCGTAGTGCAGAACTATCGGCGCAGTCTTTATGCACAGTGTGTACTTTGCTCACAATTTAAAATTGCAATCTCAAAATCTTTTGCGTACAATACAAGAACAACCAGTAAAAGAAAATTTAACCATTTCTGAAGTTATGGATCTAGAGGAGACAGAAGAAGAGACAGAAAATTCCGACACCGATCGAACAAGTGTTGGTAGTGCTGATACTAGTGAATGTGGTACTGACATAGAGGATGAATAAAATTATATTACCTATATAGATGGGGTGTAAGGGTTTGGGAGAGACTATACTAGTCTTTTCCAACCAAATGTCAACCTCTCCTTCACGTGGTTCACCCCGTTTACACAGACGAGGCTCTGGCGACTGAAAGATTCCCGGTATAAGGAGTCACCCACTGCTTGCCAACGGCCTCCGAAAGGAGGGCGGAAGAGCGGGGAGCGGTTCAGGGCACCCTCTTGCCCTTGGGGTTGGAAACGGCCCCTAAAGGCGGATGAATCAGAAATGATCAACGGCATGGGGATGCAGAAGGCAACGGGAAACCACTGCATTAAAGACCCAAAGGGTATTCCGAGGACATGTAATCCTCTCAAATTACATATATCATGATGGCTTCTTCCTGGGTAAAATATTCCGGAGGTAAAATAGTCCCCCAATCGGATCTCCGGGTGGGGACTGCTCAGGGAGGAGTCATCAGAATGGATAGAAACATTCTACGAGTCGGAGCGTGGAATGTTAGAAGTCTGAATAGGGCAGGTAGGTTAGAAAACTTAAAAAGGGAGATGGAACTACTTAAGTTAGATGTTGTTGGGATTAGTGAAATTAAATGGAAGGACGCACAGGATTTCTGGTCTGGGGAACACAGGATAATTAGCACACAAGCTGTCAATGGAGTCACTGGTGTAGGATTTGTAATGAACAAGAAAGTAGGGAAACGGGTGAGTTATTATGAACAATTTAGTGACAGGATTATTTTGATGAGGTTAGAAACTAAGCCCGTCCCAACCACATTAGTACAAGTATATATGCCAACGTCACAGGAAGATGACGAAGAAATATAAAAAATATACGCTGAAATTGAAGAATTAATCCAATATGTGAAGGGGGAGGAAAATCTAATAATCATGGGTGATTGGAATGCAATAGTGGGAGAAGGAAAAGAGGAGAATACTGTAGGAAGTTTTGGTCTAGGAGAAAGAAATGAGCGAGGAAGCAGGTTGCTAGAATTTTGTGAAAGATATAAGCTAGTAGTGGCGAACACACTGTTTAAGAACCATGCAAGAAGAATATACACCTGGAAACGTCCTGGGGATACAGGCAGATATCAGCTAGATTATATCATGGTCAAACAGAGATTCAGGAATCAAGTTCTAGACTGTAAAGCGTACCCAGGAGCAGACATAGACTCGGACCACAATTTGATAGTAATGAAGTGCATGCTGAAATTCAAGCGAATAAGGAAGCAGTATAAGCAGAACAGACTGGAAGTGAATAAACTGAAACAATCTAGCACAAGAGAAAAATTTGCACAAATGGTAGACTTAGGTCTAAGAATTAACTGTGAAAGGAGCTCAACCGAGGACGAATGGAATGCATTAAAGACCGAAATAATGAAAGCTGGCAAAGAAACCTTAGGCTTTAGGGAACAAGCTGCCCGAAAACCTTGGATCACAGAAGAAATTTTGCAGCTGATGGATCAGAGAAGAAGGTACAAACATGCTCAGGATGAAGCAGGAAGAGAGCAGTACAGGCAATTTAGAAATCAAATAAATAGGAAATGCAAAATAGCAAAAGAAAAATGGCTACAAGAAAAGTGTGAAGAAGTAGAAAAGGAAATGGTCGTAGGAAAAGTAGATGTTGCATATTGAAAGATCAAACAGAATTTTGGAGAAATGAAGAAAAGAGGTGTGAACATTAAAACTGCCGAAGGGAAACCTCTTTTAAGCTCAGAAGATAGAGCTAACCGATGGAAGGAATACATTGAGAAACTGTATGATGGGGACGACTTGAACAGTAGTGTATTGGAAAAGGAAGGCGATATCGACATTGATGACTTAGGAGATCCTGTTTTGAGGACAGAATTTAATAAAGCTCTGAATGACTTGAAAGCAAATAAGGCAGTTGGAATTGATGAGATCCCTGCAGAACTTCTTAAATCTCTAGGAGAGGAAGGAATCGAAAGATTATTCAAGCTGATATCAAAAAGTTATGAAACAGGAGAAATTCCTACTGATTTTAATAAAAATATCATCTTCACACTTCCAAAGAAAGCACAAGCCGACAAATGTGAGAATTATCGCACCATTAGTCTAACATCACATGCTTCAAAATTACTGACCAGAATAATATACAGAAGGATGGAAAGGGTAGTAGAAGAGATAGTAGGTGAAGATCAGTTTGGGTTTAGGAAAAATCGCGGTACAAGGGAAGCAATTCTGTCTTTAAGATTAATACTTGAAGGGCGGATCAAGAAAAACAAAGATACTTTTATGGCATTTGTTGATTTAGAAAAAGCTTTTGATAATGTTAGGTGGGACAAGATGTTCAAAATTTTAAAGAAGTCAGGCCTAAAGTATCGAGATAGAAGAATACTCTATAAACTATATAAGAATCAAGTGGCTGTAATAAAAGTAGAGAATCACGAGAGACATGCATCAGTTAAAAAGGGTGTGAGACAAGGTTGTAGTCTATCCCCGTTAATATTCAACTTGTATGTAGAAGAAGCAATGAAGAAAGTCAAAGAAAAAATTCCATGTGGCATAAATTTTCAGGGAGGAAAAATCAGTATGCTACGATTTGCTGACGACATTGTCTTATTAGCAGAGAGGGCTGAGGATATTGAGAAGTTATTGAATGGCATGAACAAAATACTGAAGGAAGACTTTGGACTGAATATAAATCAAAGTAAAACAAAAGTGATGAAATGTAGCAGAAATGATACCAATACTAGCAGATTAAATATAAAAATAGGATTTGATGCAATAGGAGAAGTGACTGAGTTCTGTTACTTGGGAAGCAAAATTACAACCGATGGCCGAAGCAGGAATGATGTTAAAAGCAGAATAGCACTAGCAAAAAGAGCCTTCATGAAAAAGAGAAACCTTTTAGTTTCAAATATTGATCTAGGAATTAGAAAGAACTTCTTAAAACTCTATGTGTGGAGCACAGCACTTTATAGTAGCGAAACATGGACTTTAGGAATACCGGAAAGAAAGAAACTTGAAGCATTTGAAATGTGGTGCTACAGAAGAATGCTGAAAATTAGGTGGACAGACAAAGTAAGAAATGAAAGAGTTTTGGAAATGATGGGTGAGAAAAGAAGTTTATGGAAGAAGCTTACGGAAAGAAGAGACAGGCTGGTAGGTCATATTTTGAGACATGATGGATTGGCTAATTTGTTAGTGGAGGGAACAGTTGAAGGTAAGAACTGTAGAGGTAGACAGAGATTAGAATATATGAAGCAGATAATTGAGGACGTGGGTTGTAACGGGTATGTAGAAATGAAGAGGTTAGCACAGGATAGGAAGGGATGGAGGATTGCATCAAACCAGTCTAAAGACTGACGACAGCAAAAAAAAAAAAAAAAAAAAAAAAAAAACCTATATAGATACACTTGTGAATCATTATGTGAGACATTATATGATTCAGTAAGACTTAAAACACACTTGTAAAATGGAAGTTCCTTAAATAAAATTATAATTTATCAAGTATATTGTTTTCTCAAAAAAAAAATTAGAAAAAAAAACAAGGGTGCTAGGTTTTTTTTTTCATGTTTTTTTTCACAAAGCTGAAAAAAAAACATTTTGTTTTTTTTCAGTTTGCAACACTACCTGTACCCTTCTAGTTGGCATTTGACTAGTGTTAACAAGCGTTTATTTTTGTCAACCTTCGTCATTCGTAAGTAAATAAATACACTTTTACGTATTCATCAAAACTTGCGTTTGTTTC
This sequence comes from Vandiemenella viatica, assembly GCA_031002005.1. NCBI lineage: Eukaryota > Metazoa > Arthropoda > Insecta > Orthoptera > Morabidae > Vandiemenella > Vandiemenella viatica. The sequence continues at coordinate 21,744,228 of CM061918.1, forward strand.
GAGTACACATTTCTGTAATTTGAGTTATGGTGCGTATTTAGTAAGATTTTCTAACTATGTAATTATTTTTTAAGTGTCGCACACGTTATCTGAAATACACGGTTACAGCTTTTTATTCACGGTTTCATTATTCCCATTTTCTGTATTTGCAGATAAAGTAATTGTGACAATTTCCTAATTTGCGGCTGAAAATTTGATTATTCGTTGATATGAAACTAATGTTATCGTAATTTTAACGATCGCGTACCTATTCATTTAACAACTATCAAAAGGAAATTATATATCCTCTGACTTATTGTTGTTTTGGCCGCTGCCTCAATGCGTTTCTTTGACGAAAGCCGCCTGCTTACATGTGGCGCTCCGGCTTTCGATTAATTCCTCTTCTCCTTGTTATTATTTCGACTAAAGGTAAAAAAAAAGTTATAATAAAATTTTCACGGGTGTATCGACGAATTGTGTTGTATGAACACCATACTTCGACGGCTGCCTCCGCCGTCTTCCTCACGTGTGTAATTTCGTGTGTTTGCAATGAAATCCGGAGATACAACCTATGAGGACTTCACTGCAATCATTCGCCGAGAAAGTTTCCTTTCTTACTAAAAAATAATAATTTCCACTCTAAAAACGTCGTTACGCCACATAAGTAAATCTGAAATACTTGACAGTTTACGTGTTGGTGAGTAATATCTTTTAATAACATTGAATCAACAGTAATAGCAATCAAGGAATCAGGAGATATAATAATGAATCACGCAAAAAAAGGCCAAGTCTCGTGCATGTGCAGTGACAAAAAGTTATGAAATCTTGTTCTGAGCCAAGTCTACACTATACAGAGTATATTCACTTCATTTTGTGAAATGGAATGCTTTTCCCGGTGTTATGGAACGTTTATTCAGAATTTTAAAAATTCTTGTTACTTGGCTCTTAAGCAAACCATATTTTTAAACTTATGTGATGTATTGTAAGGCACATAATATGACCTAAGACTCAATATTTTTAATTTTTATTATTTATTTAAAAATTGGTTTAGATTAAAAAACAAAAATGTAATACCTCGAAATACATTAAATACACGCTAAAAAGTTTATATGTCATTTTGCCAATCAAAATATTGTTAACTGTCAATTTTTTATCATTTAACATTAAAAATTATTTATTAATTTAATTATTATTTAATTTATTAACATTTTAAGTAACTATGTTTTAAATATATGCGTTAAAAACTGTTTGTACCGATCCCACGGGATTGAAAACACTGCGGGATTGCAATCCTTATCTGGAACCATTGTGCCTTCACAACACGATGGTGCGGGATCAGAAAGTATACAGACGTACAGAAGTATACAGACGTATAGCCGCACTGCTATCAAATTCCATATGTATATCTACCGGTCCAGGAATAACTGCTATATTTTGTTGTGAACAGTCATTTAAACTAGAGGTGCAGTTGCAACAAATTCTTCGCGTTTTAGTAGAGGTGAGGGGCGATCATGTTCGTAGTATGACTGCTTAAATCATGCATATTTGTCAACTCAGAGATGCATTTTTTTTTCATGTTACTTTTACTATTTGTTTGAAAACACAGAACTACAGTCCTAGTTTCCCCCAGTTACGTCGTTGTCATTGAAGTCCAAACTTGGGTCTTGATTCCAGGAAGTACTGGTTAATTAGGCACGTCCCAGCTTTAGAAAAAAATTCAAATTTGATTCTCATTATCCATAATCTTAAGCAAATCCAGTTCCTCTCTGTCGCCTACTTGCCCGTGTGACATCACATACGCGACTTTATTAAGGCTGAATTTACTCTGTTGGGGCTTTTAACTGGCTTATATAAATTAATTTATGTCAAACCTAATACGAATCAGAACCAGTTCTTGTTTTACATTTCTAAGTATCCTTTTATAGTTTTCACAGAATACCGATAGCTACTCAATGGTATACATACAACAATGAGGTCATCCCCAAGATCACATTAGCAACGTCCTGCATTGTTTAGCACCCCAATTTGTTGAGGATCGCCAGAAATTAACGCCTTTATTGTGTTTGTGATGCCAAAATTTCTATTTCGGTCAATTACAAGTCCATTGAGTTCTAGCCGATTTTTCCCAAACAGGGACGCAGTAGCATTGGTTATGAGAATTGAATTTGTTGCTTCAGTTCCATTTTATTGATGAATCTGCCTTCAATGGGCACGTAAATTTTTCCGGCACAGTATATGTATCTTGGTTCTGAATAGGTATAGAAGTCTCGTCATTGTGATTAAATGTCGATTTCGTATGGAGTTAATGTGTCAGAAACAGTTTACGAGTCACCGTCTAGTCAAATTCTAAACTAGACGTTATATCAAGCAGCTCATCCATTATTTACGGATAGCGTTAAGACTATTGGAAAAGCACGTTAACATGGGTCAAACGCTTCACTGTTGGCTCACCACTGACGACTCCGCGAGTTTACCGATTCTTGTTATAACGAATATATGCAATATTAGAGTAATGTTTTCCCCTCTCAAAACAACCAACTCATCGTCCTGGTCAACAACTCTAATGGGAATATTGTAGACCAGCGGTTACCAACCTTTATTGGTACGCGACCCACTTTTAAGTAAAAACAAATTTCGCGACCCACCTAATATGAGAGTCTATTTAATACCAGAATGGGACCTGTTGCATGACCGATACGCTATCGACTATCCTATCCTACAAAAAGGCAGATTGGTAGGTGGATGCTGGAATTCCACGATTAGAAGTAACTCGATCAGCATATTAAATTGCAACTGGTCTGCCCAGTCGCTTTTTGGTGGAAACCACCTGCAGAGCCGATTTTAGAGGTTGATTGGTAGGTTTATCATTGTGTTTTACTGCACCCAATTGTATGAAAATATGGAAGACTGGGAACAGGAAAACACAATGGTAAACTTACCAGTCAACCACTAAAATGGGATTTGTCGGTGTTTTCTCCCAAGATATGGCTTGGCACATCAGTGGCATTTTAATTTTCAACTCATCCTGGAATTTCATCCGTCAACTCGATGAGGTGACGCTTTGTGCAGCCGCCTCCCGCTTTATTACAAAGATAATGAAAAATACATTTAATTATTATAAAAACACTTTACAATCAGTGAGACTTCTGACACTGGTGTTTACTAATGAGGGCACCGATATCACAGTTAACACTGGCTAATTTTAACTTTAATCACTTTCTATACATAGTCTAAAACTTTTTTTCTCACAAAGTTTTAATTTAAGCTAATAGCTTTCATGATTATTGCACTAGTAAAATATCGTGTTATATTTTTTAAATAGATAAATTAAAATATATATGTTAGTGGCAAAAAACTAGATTGTTCCGCGACCCAATAAAAGACACGCCGCGACCCACCAGTGGGTCGCGACCCATAGGTTGGGAACCGCTGTTGTAGACCGTTTTTGCAGTTGTGGGGAGATAGATGACATTTGCAGGTATTTCCAAAATCGTGTAATTTGGTGGCATTGTTCGAAAAAATTCGTGAAGTATACGTCCCTACACTTACTGTAGACTAGAACACCACATGTCTTAATTAAGTACAAATATGTTGTTAGTGGGTTCTTAACCCGGAAGCGTTTGAATTTTGTTAACTGGAAACAACCCAACATTCTTATTTTTTAAGAAAATGGATACAAATCTTCAATCAACCTAACTGAAATAAATCCATTAAACCTGCATATAGAGAGTTTCTTGCCCGATTAAATAACTGACTAATCCATCGAATTTTGTTTAAACATGGTAAATGTCCGTACTGTTTCGAGTATCGATCGGCACTACAAATCGGCAAAATCGTCTAAACTATTTGAAATACAACAATATAAAATAACTGTAATGTAGAACATACCTGAATAAGTTTCCTATGTAATTAACAGTATGTAAGGGCCTATTAGGCGGACAATTCCTAAAGTAAAAGACTAGTTTTTGAACAAGTAGAATTAAGTCACAATCTAGTTATGGGAAAGTATTCCTACCATGTTAAGGTTGTCATTAACCACCATAGAAGTTTAATTGATTTTAAAAGCTCAAATGAGGAGCTACACTCTCCTCTATTTGTATTTTTTGGCTACAATTTTTTGGGGATTATTTAATATAGTGTTTGTAATCTCACTAATGATCTTTGAGTGTGTTTCGGATGACACATCCTAAACAATAGTAAAGAACTCTGTCTACATGAAATACCATAGTTTCCCAATACATTTGATGCTATATCCTTACGGCGGCCGAAAGTCACACGGCGGAAAGGCGGTCCACAGGAGACGGTCACGAACAACTCGAACAAGTCCCAGGAGCAGGCCGAAACGTAATCCAAAAACGCGCACTGGCAGAGTCCAGCGTGAGGTTCACAGAGTCAGAAGAGAGTACCAAAACGTAGCCAAGAACGAGCACTGTCAGAAGTCCGAGAGGCGATTCACAGTAAGAGAGAGTACCGAAAGCGCAGTGAAAACTGAACTGAGGAGTGGAGCTGCGCGGGCTTTATTTATATGTACGGAGGGTCGGCTGTTTGACGAGAACTACAAAAACCTTCATGAAAGGGGAGCGAATTTTGTGAAAAACACATTCGCCTACAAGATTGCTGGAAGGTATAAAATTAAATTGTCCATCACGATGGCCGAGGACTACTCCAACGTCACCAATCTACTTACAAGCATTGAACACTGCTTTCTATACCTTCCTCGTAGGGACAGTTTAATTATAAATAGTAGTCCTTAGGGGTATTCCAAGCACCTTTTCAAACAGCGACCTCAGGGAAGAACCACTGGACTTGGGCTCTGATGTGAAGACCATTTCACAACTTAAGAGGCCAGGAAGTAACGTGGTCATGCCACTCTTTCTGGAGGTAGCTCCGGACACACCAGAGAACAGGCAACTTTTTAGCTAAAGTAAATATGCCACCTCATGATTTCAACTGAGACGCTAAGGGAAACTTCTGGATTGGCTCATTGCTATAAAAGCCAGTTGTTCGGCCATGCAGCCAAGCTTCGTAATATGAAGCCAGTCTGCGACTAATGTACCGGAACCCACGACTACAATGACTGCTCTACCATAAAAAGCCGTGATGCCACTATATATATCAACTGCGGAGGAAACCACGTGGCCAGCTATAGAGGGGCCAGAACATCTCAAAGCAAGAGCGGCAAAATAAGAATTTCCAGCCTCCAGTCAGGAAACAGAGAACGTGCTACAACCTTCAAATAAAGCTCCAGAGTAATTCTACAAAGCAGGTGACTCAACGCAGGAACGAAAAATCACGAACAAGCACCACTGGAGAAAGGCAACGCACCTTCTCAGAAACTTCAGTTACCAAGACCTCCGCCGACATCTCTGAGTGTATCGAATCGTCACCGCTTAATTCTAACCAACAAACAAGTCATTCTACGGCACCACACATTTCTGCAGACAGAAATCGCACCGTCCACCGCAATTAGTCTTCTAGCGGACCGGATCAGAACTTCGGACTCGACAGGCTATTCAATACAATCGATAAGGTACTCAACACTTTACTGAACCTAATCGAAAAAATTAATCGCTTGCCCGCAGAGACACAGGCAGCATATATGGCAGCTTCAGCAAATACATTCAGTGGAGAATCACCCAACCATGGCTAGATGGTCACATATACATGACATGTGTATTTGTGTTTGGAACGCTAATGGGCTATACCAGCAACTAGGAGAATTCTGACGGTTCATTGCTGAGCCGTGACGCGACAAAAAAATCAATATATGCTTCGCAATCTTCCACCTACGGCAGTCAATCACCTAGCCAAGCTTTTCAACTGCTTCCTCGATACTCTTTCCTCGTTGTTTGAAACAGGATTAGTTTCTATCCACAAAAGTGGGAAAAACCAAACGATCCCAGAAAACTACCGGCCCATTAGCCTGCTAGCTTCGGTTTGCAAAGTGTTTTGAGCGCCTCTTCTTCATACGCGAGAATCTTCACATTGACTGGAAAAAAATTACCCAACCATCAACTAAGGTTCCGCCGTGGACACTCGACTATCCAACAACTGATGAGGATGGTAGAGACAGCATCTAAAGCCATTAACTATAGAGTGTACTGTGGACTAGTCTTACTAGTAATATCCAGGGCATTCGATTCAGTATGCCATGCTGGACTATTGCTACGGTAATACGAGCACGGACTGCCAGGACAATAAGTCAAGATCTTACAGTCATACCTTGTAGATCGTACTTTCAGGGTCAGTATCAGAAACGTCCTCGCAACCAAAAGAAGAATTAAGGCTGGTGTACCACAGGGGTCTACCCTGGGTCCAGTACTGTACTGTCTCTATTCAGCCAATGTACCTACTCAAGATCGGACCCACACCGCAACCTTCACAGACGACACTGCCTACTGTACCCGCAGTTTCAGCAAGGCGATAGTCATTAGGGGACTGCAAGAGATACTCTAAATGACAGAGGCCTGGGCTAGGCGGGGGCGAATAGTGATAAACCCCTCCAAAATACAAGCAGTCATGCTAACCAGAAGGAAGGGATCACGACTGCGTCCGCAGTCTGACCAACAACTAAAATTACATGACAAAACAATACCCTGGTCTAAATCCGTAAGTTACCTTGGAGTCACCATTGATTCCAGGATCACTTGGATGACGCACTTTGAAGATCTATGCAAACGCGCCAGCGCCAGACTACAAGCTTTGTTGACCCTGCCAAACAGGGACTGCAAGATCCAAGCGTCCATAGGTGTAAGAATCTATTGCACACTTGTAAGGCCAATTCTAAAATACGCGTGCCCTGTATGAAGACACGGCACCAAGACCTACCTAACCAGGTTATACAGAACAGAGCCTTGAAGAGAGCCCTACATCTCAACTGCCGATTTTCCACAAAAGCCATCCATGAAACAACAGGAAAACTGATACTAGTAACCAGATTCAAGCAACTAGCGACCAAATTCTATAAAGCTGTACATCAGACACCCCCATATAAACGTGTTGTGGACGCATCCAACTGGGCGAGGACAACATATCGGACTTTTATAAGATAATATCTCAACTCACAACAAATACGTGCCATAACCTGACGACAAACCAAAAATGAAGCCGTAACATGTCGGAATTAATGAAAGTAAATGTCTGAAGACAAAAACTTCACTATACTCTCCCCACTTAAGGGAATGGGTAGCAAGTGGCATGACTAACTGACAGGTCTTTCACGCGTAGCTCGGAAGGCTAGTCGTTAATTAACAATTCCGGTGGCGACTGTTTGGAAAGTGTTTATCGTTTGCACTTACAGTATCTAAAGCCTACAGACTATGGTTTACGTGCCAACATGAAATGTTGTTGCACGACGATGAAAAATTTTCTGGATCATGTTGTTTTCAGTGATGGATCCACATTTCACCTCAGTGGTCTAGCAAACACTAATAATATCCGCTTTTGAAGCTAAGAAAATCCTAACGGGATGGTACAATTGCATAGAGACTTCCCTAAACTAAATGTCTTTTGTGCCATATCTCGGCGGAAAGTTAATTGGCCTTTCTTCCTTGGAGAAACAACTGTAACTGGTACTTCCTACCTTGATACTCTACAACAATTGCTATTATCCCAATTGGCAGAAGGTGAACCAATTAATTCATTTGGAAGCAAGATGGTGCACCGCCTCACAGGCATAACGACGTACGCGATTCGTTTAATGTCACTGTACTCGACCACAGGTTTAGGCACAAAAGGCACAAAGACATAGCTCCTGTCGCATGGTCTCCACATTCTCCCGATCTGATGACATGTGATTTCTACTTGTTGGGGTTTATAAAGGATCATGTCGGGGGCTTAGAGTCATAATAGCGTATCTACAAAATTGGCCATTTTGACATATTTACACCACTATTATTGTGAAGAACCAATCTATTCAATGGAGAAACACTGGGACTCCTACCTTTAACCGTTCCAGAGATAATGTGTAGCGTATCTACAATTTCACTTTAGTGTTTATTGTGAAAATGACGTATTGCCTTTTGCGTCATTTCGGTTCCCTTTGCAGTACTGTCTTGTTCAGTGACAAAAGAGCTTATCTCTAGATATAATAAAGGAAAAACGTTCCGAGTAGGATTTCTTCTACAAAAATTTGTCAGATATGAGTACTTTTAACTTGATTTAATGCACACGACATAAATTATTAACAGTTTTATTCATTATTCGATTCTTCATGACATTCCCTAGGTAAATCATTGTTTATTTTTTTCCAGATCGCCCTTTATAATTTCTTCAGAAATCTGTAAATATTCCACCTCGACCAAATATTGAAGCACAGACAATCGATATTGACAATCAAAATATTTTCTTACAAGAAAGAACCAATCAGTTCGGAGTTTTAGGTGATGCTGGACCTAAAACTGGCAATAATAGTACAGACCTGCTAGTAACATTGAAATAGAGAGTTAGATAAAAGTAAAACGCAGACGAATGGCTCAGCCAGAGAAATGGAAGAAAATTGATAGAAAAATTAAACGGCAGTCTGGGGAACCGTATTATAAACAGACAGCGTTTGTACGTCAGTTCTCTTTTAGAAAAGATGGATAAGCAAAGTACTAGGACTTCTGAGGGCTCATCCTGGAGAAAATTTACAAATTAATACTTTCTAACCAAAGATGGTGTAAAGCTTTAGGTTTGCCAATCATTCTTTCTCACTACACTTGATTTGACTGAGTCGTTCATATGCCAGGTTCTGTTAAAAAGGGATGAGCACAATATGAGCACATTATCATTTCCAAAGATGAAAGAGGACATCACAAACCGGCAGTAGCTAAATCAGATGCTGCCAAAGAAATAATTGGATCTCACATTAAAAGCGTTCCAAAACTCCCTTCACATTATGCTAGGAAGGATTCGGAAAAAGAGTACTTCCTGCATGATTTAAATCTTCGAAAAATGTACGAAATATATGTGGAAACTTGCAAAAACGGTAACGCAACCCTGAAAAGGAATCTTACTATCGACTAATATCTAAGACAGAATTTAATCTATCTTTCCATATACCTAAAAATGATTTGTGTGATACGTGTTACAGATTCTCCCACATGAATGTCAGAGAGAAAGAAATTAACCGTTCAGAACAGAATGCTCGTAAGTGTTTAGCAAGGGCTCTGAAAGACCACATCAAGATGGAAGCTGCAACAGGAAAACTCATTTAGCTTAATTTGGTCTAGAAGCTGTCTGCTACTTTCCAAAGAGAAATGCTAAAGCGTTGTTTTATCATCGAAGACTTGCTGTCTACAACCCAATCCAGTGTTTCCCAACGTAGGGCCCACGCCCCACAGGGGGGCAATTTGGTTTTTTTAGGGGGGCAATTTAGAAATTGACTTGATGCGACTTTACCGATTTCTCTTTGGGTAATTTAAACGCATGGTTACAAAATATAGCAAAAAAGCAAAGTCTTAAAAGGATCACACTAAATTGCCATAATAAATGTTTATTATAAATCTTTTGAATTTGAATTTTAGTATTTCATTATACGTTTTTTAATTTTACTTACTGTGTTTTATGATAATATTAAAATGTTTTCTTTCAAAAACCATCCTATATCAGTTTCTTTAATAACAAATAATTAATTTATTAACAATTATGTATAGGGGGCAAAAAAATGTTGAAAGTGGGACATGACCCAAAAAAGGTTGGGAAACACTGACCTAATCATATACAATAAAACTTCAAGAGAAGCTGCATTTGGCATGTGGAGTGAAAGGACTGCCAAATGTGGATTTAGAGAAAATTCTTCATGCTTATTCAATTATTTAGAACAAAATGCAGATGGGAAAGATTGGAACTTCTTTTCTGATACGTGTGGAGGGAAAAATAGAAATGCAAATGTGTCTGGTGTGTTCCTGTATGCTGTTAAGCACCTTGGTATCCCTGTTATAAATCACATGTTTTTTGAGCCAGGTCCCTCGCAAATGGAGTGTGACTCTGTTCATGCCTCGATAGAGAAAAAAACAAAATTGTTGGATATATTTGATCCATCAGGGTGGTTCACTGCCGTGAGAATGACAAATAAAAAATATCATGTCATTGAAGTTCAGCAGAATGATGTATTAAATTGCCCAGAACTGAGACGCTTCATGATAAAATTCAGAAATGTTGATAGTGACGAAAATAATGTCAATTTGCTGAAGATGTGTTTTCTTTACGGTATTGAAAGAAGGCTGAGTGTATTTACTTTGAGTACAACCGTACTACTGAAGAATTTAAAAGACTCGAATATCCCGCAGAACTAAAACAAGGCTGTAAGAATCTTTCACGCTTAAGCCAGCGTATTCCTCTCCAATTCCAATACAGAAAGATAAGCTCAAGGACCTCCTAGATCTGTGCAATATGGGAATGATACCCGAGCAGTATCACCTCTTTTACAAGTCATTAATAGTAGGCAAGCCTACTGCAGCTGGCGAAGGAACAGAAACAACTGCTCATGACGATAGTGACCAAAGTTTAATACTATATATATAATTAAGGTTTTTACAACTCTCTCATTGACAATTTTATAAATATGTGTGTTGGGATTCTCATTTTTTTTTACATTTTATTATTGCAATTATCTTTATGCAGTGTTTAAAGATGAAAAACGGCCTAATTATGTCCCGTGTAACTCATGAAGCACTGTGAAATACTTTAAAATGTCTAAAATAAATTGTTTAATATCACTAATCAAAATTAAAACAAAATAAATTCTTTTAAAGAGTGCATTGTTTGATTTTGTAATTACAACTCTATAGGACGTAACTACCCAGACCACCAAGATGTTTAAAGTCAAAACAACGTATCTGCGACATTGTTCACTCTTTTGTTCTGCAGTATCTATTGTTATAGATTATAAATTGTTGGAGTTATGTGAATACATTCTAAGGACCATGAGGTATCACAGCTACAAGCGGCTTAACCTTAGATGGTAACAATGGTAGTGTTTCAACAGATGCAAAACTTCTTTTGCCTTTTTCTCAAAACACACATTTTGTAGATACGTCGTTATGACTTTAAGCCCCCGATGTGTGCCTGTCAACACTACCAGCTTACGTACCCTACCAAAAAACTTGATTGAGGCAGCTGTTGCAACAATTACGCCACAAAAACTAATCAACATTTGGAAGAAATGGGCTACCGACTTGATGAGCGCCGTGTGACGAGAGGTGCTCACATTGAACATTTGTAAACTTGTAGGTATAACTGTTTGAGTTGATCTTTCGTTTCATTTATTAATTACAATTTTACGTCTTACATAATATATACTACAAAACATTAAACAAACGATATACATCAAGAAACACCCTGTGTATAGTTGGTTATACGTGACATCAACTTCAAAGTCATCAGAGGCGCGAAAGGACTTATTGCAAGGTATAGGAAGAAATGCGGTAATGGCCTTTTGATTAAACCATCCCATCATTCAACAGGTGTGATTTGGGGAAACTATGGAAAACCAATATCTTGATTACCAAAAAGGGATTGGAAGCTGCGTCCTCCCCAATGGAAGTCCAGAACATTACCACTCACCTATCACGCGCAGACATTGCAAAATATCGTCATATAATTGTGGAGGATAGTTTCAGGTGACACAATATTTGCTTGACTTAAGAAGGTTTTACCATAGACTACGTGTAATTTTTTTTTTTTTTTTTTTAATTTAACGGAACATTTCAAATGCGAGTAGGAATAAAAACCGTTCTACTGCTTAAACCTCTGAATCTAACCGCCGTAGCTGCACGGCTAAAAATCTACACCACAGAATTGAGATTAAAGTGCAACTACTGAGAAATCACTCAGAATCATTAAATATATAAAATATAACTATACAAACATCGGAAAGATTTTATAACACACATTTTTAATAGTTAGGCCGTTATCCTTATCTGCTATGCCAATTTTTCTTATCCCTATATGCGTTTCTGTTTTTTAGACCATCATCAGTGCCCTAAACCAATACGTGTTTTCGTTTAACATAATATTTATCTAATTGAAGGAATAAGTCTGTTGTTAACCGTTATTCTTAGCTTATTTTACTTACACTTTTTGTTTATTACATTAATGTGTGAACTGTTCGATATCAGTTTGTCGTATTTTATTAGGATTATTGTCATTGTATTTTAATGTGTTATCGTCGCGTTGATATTCTAATAAATATTCTTCCAAAGTCTTGGGTCGATACTTCAAAACAAACTTAATCCTTAAGCACTTGAGTGACGATAACCTTTCATTTAATTCATTGATCTTTATTTCCTATACACTTTACTAATTCGTATCCAGAGATTACGAAGGTTCTCTATTAGCATCAACTATATATCTTCAATCCAAAACGATCACAATAAACCTCCCGCTGGTTCTTGTTACGCTGCTGTTTCCCTAGCAACCACCCCTTTCATTACTTCTCCATGTTATGCCACAACCCTCCCCAAGATTATCATATCTTTGTAAAAATATATTGGTAAACTTTTTGAGAGCTTATGTAGGGCCCTTTGTACTCTTCACTCTGTCATTAAATACAGTACATATACAAGTTTTCCAAAATCACAACAATAAAAAAACAACCATTAAACATTCCTTTTCTGGTCCTGTCACGGGATTGCAATGCTGTCATCAGTCCACTCTTATTGCAATGACACGAAAAGTTTGTAACAATAACATATTTGTATCAGTAACCTTATCAGCTAGATTAAAACAAAATATGTTGTAACAAATATTTGTTTCAAAATAACAATTCATCAGTGTTTAAAAATTGCTAAATTTTAACCTGCAGTCTCATCGGAGTACATAGCTAACAGGTATTTACAAATGTTAATTTTATCGTCATTGTAATTACTATCTTGACCTTTACATATTTTTCTTTCAAGATATATATACATTAAGTAGAATAAATAAAAGACTGATTATTCAAATGTAAAATCCATATAACCAGCCACACATGTTCCTGAATTATGCTTCCTTTCCAGGAAAGAGGGTCCCTGGACTTTAAGAATATATAATAGCATAATAAGCTTGAGGCAATATACAGCAATATTTCACAAAACAAGTGACTCATTTACACCACTTCTGTGATCTCTGCTCCAAAATACTTTCATAGCAGTTCCTCATAATGAGAATCAATATAAAACATGTCTTTTAATGTCTCTATTTTATTAACAATAAACTTGATCTACATCACCTTAACAGTGTGGTATCTGTTTAAAGGGTTTGAGAGCAATGACGTTATACCTTCCTCTAATCTTTTCCTCATTTAGGTAGGCTACTGTGTACGAGTTCTCATTGTATCTGCTAATTACTTTATATGATCCTTCATATAAAAATTTAAATATCTTTATCTCACTGTTTTCTTTTTAAACATGAGTTCAAAACTTGTTACCGAAGTAGAGTTGTGGGATGGCGTTAATAACATCTTCTTCCTTTGTTTCTTCCAACTTTCTTCTTTTCTTTCTTCCTTCGTCCTACGCACATTCTTTGCTTCTTCACACAAATGCAACTTCTTCTTCTTTCGCTTTTTTCCAACTTTCTTCTTTCTATCTTCCTTTCTTCCTAAACACATTCTTTGCTTCTTCATGCAGATGCAACTTCCTCCTTTTTCGTCTTACCCCCTTTCTGCAAATATTTCTTTTCTCCTTTTTTGTCATAAATTTCTGCTGCACTGAGTTAACGAGACTGCCAAAATGCCTAGCCATTTCTTGATCAGACACGTCTACTTCCTTCTTAATTTCTGCTGTTTTCTCTGCTTCCACAGCCTCTTCTCGCATTATTTATTCTATTTCAGGACTCATGCCATGAAAGGAAAATCGCCCATTAATAAGATCATGACATGGGACGTAACTTGATTCAAGTATATACTTATTTTTCCCATGTTTCATATCTCCTGTAATAACATTCGAAAATAGTGCTTGGCTGTCCTCTTTTTCAGGGAGTGGATTAGTAAAGAAATCATTCTTCGCTGCTTCGCCGGCAAAAAAGTCTAAATACAATTCTCGCCCTTATTGAAATCGTCCTCCCTTGCAAAGTTCTGTCTTTCATTGTACTGTCTTTCCTGAGGCCAGAATAATACAAAAAATTATTTTTTAATTCTTCATAGGTTTTGCACTTCTGAATTTGTCGGTCTCCCCATACCTGAGCTCTACCTCTCAGATGCTGATAAAAAAAAATATTATTTTTTCTGTATTATTCTGATTTTGAAATGTCCTATAGACTTCAAAGCTCTTTATGAATGTAACCGGGTGTATGTTACCATTATACCAGAATTTAATAATTTCTACTTTATTATTAGAAGTAATTGTTGTTTGACTCAAATTACCACAAAAGTTTAAAGTTTGTGCCTCTTTACATTTTTCCTGTACCTCTGCTAATTGCAAGTCATGTAATTGTATTGTCTGTTGGCTGGTATTTACTTCAGTTTCCGACGAGCTTTGGTTAGACGCTGGGTGTAGTGATAACTTGTATTTTTATTTGTTACTGCATGTTTTCTCGGTCGCAGTGTCGTATTTTATTAGGATTATTGTCATCGTATTTTAATGTGTTATCGTCGTGTTGTTATTCTAATAAATATTCTTCCCAAGTCTTCGAAACTTCAAAACAAACTTAATCCTTAAACACTTGAATAACGGTAACCTTTCATTTAATTCATCGATCATAATTTCCTTTACACTTTACTAATCGGTATCCGAAGAATACAAAGGTCCTCTATAAGCAGAAACTATATATCTTCAACCCCAAACGTTCACACTAAACCTTCTTGTTCGCCCGCTGGTTCTTGTTACGCTGCTGTTTAAATAGCAACCAACTCATTTTATAACTTCTCCATGTTATGCCACAAATCTATTCTGTTGAGTTTTTCACCTACTAAACAATTATGAATAGAAAACGTATTTAAACGTTTATAAATCATATTACATAGTTATCAATCATTATCACGTTGTTGCAGGTTATCAATTTTTTCACTACTCTCTAGTTACTAGTTTTATTCGAAATTAGCCAGAGTCATAATGATGCCACTCTCAGCAATAGTATAAAAACAATCATACAGTTCCATGAGGTTAAACATTCCGAGTTATTCAGAATGTAGTCGCAATTTTCATTGTTTTAACTAGTTCTTTTACCATTATTGTTTTTTACCTTGGGACTAATTCTATTTGTAATTTGGTAACCGACAAAAATTTCCTCCCGATGAATAATTTATCTCCTCTTTTTTAAAATGTACATTGGTTACAATGATTATGGTGTTTTAAATTTCGATTTTCTGAGATAACGAAAAATATTTTTTTTAAATTGTTATTTTGTGTAAATAAATGCTAATCAATAATTTACTTCCAGTCTGTAGCATACTTCTTTCAATGGTTCTAATAAATATAAAACAGATGATCACTGATATTAGAAATATTTGATAGCTAATTTTTATTATAAGTATAAAAGTTTTACTAATTTCAAGGTTATGAAATTAAATCGTCTTTTAATTTTGCATTTAGTCATATATCACTATACATAGGATTCAGTATAACAAACTTTACAGATACAAATATGTCTTAATTACATTAAATTCAATAATTGTTAAGCAGACTATTATGCAATTGTTTCAAAACATTTCCTTGCATTCCTCAAATAAAAGACAGAGTTCTGCCTTCCATGGAATCATTCTACTATAATAAATAAATTCAGTGCTCCACTTGCAAACCAAGTACAGAATGAAAATCTCAATACATTGGGTGACTGGTAACAATTTGCAACCAAGTTAGATAGTGACAAATTTAAATTCACGGTCCAGCCACCGAGGCTTCGTTTTTCGTAGTGTTCCCAGACAACAGCGAACGGGGAATAGATCCTTCTAAAATAGTAAGATCTAACTTTGTTCGTACACAGCTAATATTTTCCGTGTCATTGCAAAAGTTATATTAAAAACTGAAGTGAATAAATAACGATAACAAATCTATTTAACTCATTCAGGCAACAATTCTGTTATTTTAACTACCCTATTAGTGAATCATGGGCTTTTAGCGTCCCGGTGTACGGGCAAGACGAGAACAACGTAACACTTCTTGAAACCACTCGTGCCCGAAGCCAGACTCGATCCGCGGACCCTTCTTCCGGGAGACTGGGCGCTTCCTAGCCACTAATCTTCCAGCTGAGCAATCGCCAATCTGAACGATTCATAAGGTTAGAAACTTATCAGCTCAAAATCTCTTGTTTGGCCACATTATTCAGCGTTGCAGAACTATCGTTTCACTTCCTTGGATCATAATTTCATAAACAACACATAAAAGAAATGTATAAAATTAATCTATGAAGACAAGAATAACTTTATAAATATGCAATGTTGTTGAAGGCCATTTTTCCGCAGTTGCTGAGTAAATTAATTCATAAAATAACGCCAATACAACTGTATAATGTAGGTTTATTGCCGTGGTCACTATCCTGAAATCCACTAATGTAAATAGTAAGTGTAAATAATAAGAAAATATATCAATTTAGCGTTATGTCAAATAAGTTTGTAAATAAAATGTAAATGTTAAAATAGATTCGTCGCTGATGATACCTCGAGGAGAGGCGAAACGCGTACGGCAATAAACCTACATTACACAGTTGTATTGGCGTTATTTTATGAATTAACTTTATAAATACTTTCTTCTTATTTGAATTTTTGTAAGCAGGAATATTCAGTATTTTAATGTGCTTTTCTTATTTGTAGTGAAAGAAAATCCATTTTGCTTACGACAAAATAAATCCACAACGTGTGTTTAAATTTATTTACCAAGGCATACCTGACTAATACCGTCTCATCCTGCATGCAACTTAAATTTAATAATTTTTTCTGTTTTTTTTCCGTTTTGTATTTTTTTTAAATACTTATGAGTGGAACTAGAAAGTGGAAAGTTTTGGCAAGAAGATGCGTCAAATTAATGTTAAAGTAATTAATTTTGTAAACGTGTTACGTCCTTGGTAGCAGACAGCTGCTTCCTATGACTCTGTATCGTTTCCACAAATTTTAACTTAGTGTAACCTCGTTTTTTGTATTAAATTTCATCTTATTTTATATTATTGAAGACCAATATAACAGATGAATATGTTTATGTCCAATCTCTTGTTCTAAAAAAACATTTTGTATGAAAGCGTTTAATTTTTTTGCATCATATTGACACTAAATAACTCTCAAATATATTAAGAAAGTGAAAATTAACTCATTTGATATCTGTGCAATACATTTACTTCGACATTGTAATCACTAATCCAGAATATAAAGCGAATAAATTAAGCGATGTGCATTTCAGGTAGTTCCGATACATATTAGCATGGTAGTACAAGAAGTGTTATAATTTTATTAATTATTGTCCAATTCCAAATCCCTAAGTTGTATTGTATTACTTTTAGGTGCATATAAAACCTGTATTCTGGTACTACAAAAAAATCCCATCTTAATGTCATTAACTGACCGGGGTAGTGCTGGGAAAGAGGAAGTCAATGCATTAAAGGGTGTTAATGGTGAACTGTAGAAGTATAATGAACAAAGTAATTGAATATGCAAACTTACTAGAGAAACAGGAACCACAAGTAATAAGAGTTCGTTAGAAGAAGAAATACTAGACTGTGAATTGTTTCCTCATGGTTACGGAGTGTACCGAAGAGACAGAGAAGCAATTGGTGGAGGAGTTTTCTTACTCGTTAACAAAAACTACCTCGGTTCTCTTTTGATCATAGACCATGACCTTGAGTTATTTGCTGTAGATTTCTAGGGTACTAAAAAAGAGAAAAATCAGTCTGTTGGCTGCTTACTGTAGAGGAACAATGGCAGATGAAGATGAGACTATTCGGGAGAAATTATATTCATACTCAGATGTCAGAGGTGAAAATAGAATGGTCGTTGTTGGTGGGGATTTAAATTTACCAGGTGTACACTGAGAAGGAGATAAGATTAATAACATAACCTAACAGAGATTTACAAATACATTATTGAGAGAAAGACTATTTATATAAGTGGTAGAGCAGAACACTAGGGGACAAAATATTTTTAATATATTCCTTATAAAGCCCGAAGAGTGACCGAAGGAATAAGTGATCATGAAACTGTTCTGATGGATATTAGAGGATTCAATTAACCAGTAGCCATAATTGAACGTCGAAATATGAACAATTATAATGAAGCTCAGATTTCGAATTTGATGAGATATTTTAGAGAATGTTTCAGCAAATAGAAGGAAGGCACAAGTACAGTAGTCAAGGTGGGAGGAGTTCAAGTAGAAAATGAAATAAGAGGAGGCAAAATGTATTCCAAAAGCAGCATATAAAAATAAGTAGACAACATTTGTACTATAATAAGGAAGGGAGGAGGTTAAAGAGGTTGGTAAGAAGAGATCATAACACAGTTCAGAGACATCAGGTTCGCATCGAAACAATTAAACAACTACTGAATAGTAACTAAGAAGTGGCTGAAGATGGTTTTATTTACAGTATTGTCAGTGTAGGAGGATCATTGACTGACGAATCGAGAAATTTCTATGCCTATGTTAAAAATTGAGGAGAAGGGAGGGTGCTGAGACGCTTACGGATAAGGATGGAGAAGAAGTTACTGAGGATTTTAAAAATACAGAGTTTTTAAGTAACTGGTTTAGTGAGATCATTAGGGACAATGAATCAGAAACGGGGGGTCTAAATAGGAGAACGAGCTTAACAACAAAATTAGAAAAAGATATCAAAAAATTTGAAATTCATCATGAGGAAATCATGCAGGAAATAAGAAAGTCAAATGATACGTTTCCACCTTGCTATACACAATGTGAAAAATGCGTATCTTCAGTCAGCGTTATGCTGCGTTTCGTGCATCGGAGAAATTTATTCAGCTCGGAATGCACTTAACTTTCGACAGTCAGCGCAACGCGTAGTCTCCATTATACGTACGGTCTTTGACTTTTTTTCTGGCCGCCGGTGAAAAATTCTATCACTCTTATTTTGCACCATCTGGCATCAATGTCATCCCAGGCAACAGTAACGCAATACTGGCTCCGCCTCCTCGCAATTTCAATGGTGGATATTTTATTCAGAGCCATCTATACTGCAGATTTTTCATTTCCTTAAGTCAATGCAGGAAACAATTGGCCAACAGGTAGGAATTAAGCTCCTCCCACTGACGATTCTTATTGGCTGAACAGTTCATCATCCTACCATTACATTTCTATAATACTTTACCAAAATTCAGATCTTGAAACGTTTGCCAAAAGTTCTAATTAACGGGATTGCATTAAAGTGAGGCAGGAAACAGGCTCAATGCTATATATTACTACGGTTGATTAGCATAAAACTATAACGATAAGATTGTTATACTCATTTTGATAATTCCTTCGGATAATATTTCACTCATATATCTGGTCAATCCACAAACCAAGGGATAATCATGTTCCATGAGGTAGAATTTTTAGTACTACGAAACTACAGAAACAAGAAATTATTTCGGAAGTGTCTCTCTCCAAGATGGATTGAATGAAACAGTCTTCCTTCGCTGCGTTGTATACGCCTATTCGAGGAAAGTAGCACCGAGCTTGCAGTGGTCCTATGGTTAGCGTTCTGGGTTGCTGAGCGAGCGGTTCCGAGTTCAAATCCAAGTAGTTCTTAGTTTTTTTTTTAAATTTAGAAATCTATTTTTATTTGTACTTTATTTTTAAGTGTACCGAAACTGCACACTGCTTATAAGTATAAGGTATCCATGATTCTTTCCTAACTGCGTCAGGAAATAAGATAAACATCTGCGAAACTACCCAATGTTTCGTAACTAATAGCCGACGTAAGCATGAAAGATTTGCGGCAGCAGAACTGACGAATATCTACACGGGTTTCAAGCCGCGCAGAAATCATATCATCTGTCCCTTTTCAAACGACACACATGTTTCCAAAATATTTATTTCACAGTAGAACGATCATCTCGTATCAGAAAGAAATAATTTACAAGTGTAATTATTGCTCTCTTTGTAGGTGGACGATAATGATTATGCACTATATAAATAAATGACAATTAATCGCGCAGAACTAAATATTAGCACCGCAACAAATTAAACGACCATTGTCACTAAAAAAATTACAACTAGATTATTATCGTAGGACAAAAATAAATTCTTTTATAACTGGTGCAAGTAATTAAAGTTAATTGAGAATCGGGCTTAAAGACATGGAGTTCTTAAATTACTGTTTTTCCCGTTTTCTACAATGCTGTTAGTTGTTGACACTAGTACTTCATGATCTTTACAGCATTGGGATTTATTAAATACTGGGTCTAAATGCTCATTACTTAACAAGGCGTAAAATTACCTGCGTTATTCTTTGTTTGGAATAACATAAATAAATACAAGCATTTGGCGAATGAGGATGTCGCCGTTCGCGTGATTGTTCTTTAGTCTCCGGTATAAAGTGGAACGCTCAAGTTTTGTCACCCGTCATAATCGACTCCATAATCGCCTAGGTCTCAAGGATTCAAACAAACACAGTCTACCGGTAAAGTAAGGTTGATGATGTCTAAAGACCGGAAGACCGAGCGTGGCGTGTGAGCGGTAACGTTCTGGCTCCAGGCAAATGCTGGGACGATTCTTATAGAAGGCCATGGCCGTTCCCTACTGTAATAACTTCAACATCGATGAAACGTAAAGCAATAAACAAAAAAATAAGGATGAGGAGAAGGTATTGTTAATCGATTTCAAGCCAGCTGCGACCTCCTCAATAAATTTAGCCAGCTCCTCTTCTTATGATTTTACGCCTCGTCGACATAGAGGTGATTATTGGCTGGATAGGAGTAGTGGCAAGGATTTCGGCCATGCCCTTGTAAAGAACCTATTCCGGTATTCATATGGAGTGATTTGGGGAAACCTTGGAAACCACAAATATGCATGGCCGAACTTGGATTCGAACCATTGTCATTTACAGCAACGACCAACGTGTGTTCCGAAATGGTAATGATGTAGAAAAATAGATATTTGTTCAACCTCTAAAACTGTAAATAAATTAATTTGATTCTTTATCTCTGAATGCTTGGGAGACGTTACTTTTTGTATTGCCCTCATGCAGTTAACATGGATTCCCACCATATTTTCAATTGCCAGCTGTAAGTTGGATAATTCTGAAACCAACAAAAACTTTTGTCAAATGTGCTACTCGTGTTAAATAATAACGAGTATAATTTACGCATTATGAAGGTATTCTTCCTTGCCGAAGGAAGTAGGAGAGTTAAGACTTTTTCCTGGTACGCGTTGCCATTTTTACTTTCTGCGATGTTGCCACGATGTTCTTCCTAGTAGTAGCGCTGTAGCAATTTCCCTATACCAGAAATAGTGTCTCATAGCTGGACACACACATAGGCGAAATGAAAAATTATTTATGTTCCAGTCTCATCTAGAATATTTTCATTTAACTGATTACTTCTCTTGCAACAGTTTGATTCTGTATACAGATTACTATTCAATTACGGAATGTTGTATCTATATGTATATTTTTTCTTTGGTCATATAATTTATGAGGCACTAGATTCTGTGAGTCCAGTTGTCCTAGTGGTAACGCGCTGGCCTGTCAAAGTGCTGGTTCTCGGTTCAAGCCCAGGTGCTGTTATTATTTTTTTTTTTCATTCTTTATCTCCTTTTCACTTGTTGCAAAATACATATCATATGAGTAAGTTTATATATATTTCGTGGTCAATTGGAACAGTGGAAATGAATTATAAAATTAATGTTTGGCTGAAATGAGAAAGTGTCAAAGCATGATGCGTGAGTAGGAACTGAAAGCCAGTTTTCCAATAAATTTAATTTAACCATTACGATTTGTGCTACTCAACTTAACCAATTTTTTTCTAGTGCAAAGGCGGGAGATTGATAATTGGGGCAATGATGGCTGTTTAAAAATAAACAAGGACCTAAATCAAACTAATGTGCGGTTTTTGTAGCTAACGTTCCTGAGGGACACAGTGGTATTAGCAAGCAAACCAGAATTGAAAATGTGAGTAGTTATTCTTACGAAAACAAAAAAATCATCATTGACGAATAACATGCTAATGAGAGGTTCCGTATTTGACAAAATGCTGCTCCTACTAGTGATCAGTAATGATATAATTGATGTATATCCTCAATATAATGACATGATAACCTTGTTTCCGAAATCTGAAATTGCAAGAAAGAAAGTTGTTGTTACCTCTCTGGTAATCCAGAAAGAATGTTACTGTAAGTGGCTCAGATTCGCGGGTACCATGCTGATCCCGGAAGCTAGTGCGGTGTCTCGCGGTTCCACGGTTCGAGTCAGGCCGCAGGCAAAAGTTGTTTTATGAGCGTTTTTCTTGTGTTGCCTGTAAACTGGGACATCGAAAACATATACACTTAATGAGAATCAAAAGCTACACATGTCTGCATGTATCTATTAAGCAATCCAAATTCGGTTTTGTTTTTATTCTTTAGTAAAGTCATTATTATTGCAATGGCTCGGAAAAGATTAGTTTTGAAGCAACGAAAAAAAAAAAAAAAAACGGCCACGGACCTTGAGAAAGGGTAATTCCACATTCCTTTGAGCAATTTTGGATTTTGTTTTTTCTATTTAAACCCACATTTTGATGGCTGGATCGTGAATATGAATTGAGTACTGTCTAATGACACTGATGAACGTTACCCTTCATCCAATTCGTTCGGCTATGAATTAATGTAAACATATGATTTGTAATTGCATCTAAACATAACTGACAATCATTTTTAAAAGTGAGGTTCAAAATTTTTTGCTATTAATAGATCAGTCAAGCATCCGTACAATTCAATCAATGAAACAATACAGTTTCTGATCATTCAACCAAAATATTATTGGATTAATTTCCTATTCGTTTGCTGAATAGTAACGCAATCAAGATTTAATTTATAACTACTGGTATCTTTATGTATTGACATATTAACCTGTTGTACGCTAAAGTGATGCTAAAGTCAAACACAATCCGTTTCAGAATACTGAAATGAGTAAGAATCCAGTCTTACAGTACAGATCAGGATACTGGATGTAAATTCATTTAGCCAAAGTTTCAAGCAAGTAGTTTGTTTCCTCATAGTTGTAGAAGAACGATAGTCAGGATATGGACGTCGTAACATCCACGAGGAAGAGGAGTGGTTTTATAAATATCCTACGTTTCAGTTATTCTAAGCTATCAGTTTCTAAATTTCGGAAATATTTTGTCCCAAGATAAAAATCATAAAACAGCAGATAGAAATAGTGACACTTATTTTGCGTAACGTTTTGGTAACAGATAATCTACTATGTTGTTAAGTAAAAATTACGTGTCAGCTGATAGATGAAGTTAGCACTATCTAGAGCCACACTGTTATTAATTATAAGGATTTATACTTTATCTCTGTTACACTCTGCAAGTGATGTGTAGTAGGATAATCACGAGGAAGTCGGGCTGTTTACACACAGCGTTAAGCGCGCAGCATTTCCTTGACCGGATTGTACGGAATATCCATTCGCAAGATATTCCGACTGCTTTAAGAATTCATAATGATTTAACTTCTATCAATACTCGTACGTTTTGTTGTTATATTACTGTTGACAGTAACATCAAAATTAAAACACCCAGAGCTCGAATAAAATCCGCAGTAGCTTACTTCGGAGAAGTGAAAAGTTAAGTAACGGAAAAGAAGCGATTGCTTTAGTTATTAAAGCGTCAGCACAAATATAACAAGAAACTAAGTCAGTATGCTGTTTTAATCTTTTACAGACGGATATATGTATAATTGTATTTGTGAAATATTCTAAATTTTTTATTGTATTTCGCTAAAATATGGGCGTAAGGTGATGTTGCACCATCAACTTGGACATCAATTGTTTTTTCTGAAACACTGTATTTTCAACCTCACCACTTCAGAAGACTCGTTATTTGGTAGATCCTCCGATTTGTTTGAACTTCATTGGCTAGAGATCGCGGCCCGCCCATATCACTGTAAACTAATAATTACAAGGATCTTTAACGCTTCGAATAATTAAATTCTGACGGTTCGGCTAAACTGCTATAGCTTTTATCAGTCCATCGTTCGCCCGGATTCACAGCAGAATTGACGCGTCTAGATTAAAAGAAATTTCGGTAAATTTTTATTTTCTCAAACACAATGAATGTTCGTATAGAATGAATGGAGGAATTTTATAAATAATCTAGACGACAGTCTTAAAAAATCTACGAGTGAGAGCATTACAGCACTTGTTTCTCATTTAAGAATATAGTTGAATATTGGAGTGAAATAAAGTGTCTCTTAATGCTTGATAGCAGAGTATCAGGAAAGCGAAACACAGGTTATTTATAGAAGAAGGACGTTCATAATTTCCTGTTTCCGCCTAAGAAGGCGGAAATTTTGGTAAGCACTCGCCTTGCTTTCGATCTTTCCTTCCAAATGCCGGCCTCGGTAGCGTAGGGGCTAGTGTGCTAGCTCCGCGTGCCGAAGGCCGCCGGTTCGAATCCGGCCGCGGGCATGGATGTTAAGTGTTGTGTGTCTGTGTGAATGTCCTGTCCGTCCTGTGGCGTCCATACCTTGGAAAAAATACACATTGAGCTGGCTGTATGGCCTCCGTTGCCGAATGCCATTAAAAAAAAAAAAAAAAAAAAAAAAAAAAAAAAAAAAAAAAAAAAAAAAAAAAAAAAAAAACTTTCCTTCCAGTTTACTAAATGAATGGACTCTTGGTCATTATTGTAATGCATGCTTTTGTATATCGCCATCAGTGTCGGTTTCAGTACTACCTTCTAGAAGTGTGTTTCTTTATTTATCAAATGTAATGAGATATAATAATTCCTTTGTTCTAACAGTTATGGGCAGCAGTCTAGGTGCTTAATGGTTAAGGCAGATTGAAAGAAATGGCAGTATCATGGGTTCAAATCACTTGGTCTAAATGAACTTTTACTGAATTTACTTTGTTCATGTCAGTAGTCAAGGACGATCAGTTATTTGGATCCCACGGTATAGCCACGACTCAAGCCTAATACACAGCAAAGAGAATTTCACTAGGCTGCTGAAGTAATTAATAATTCAAATTTCATTTCACCTGAATGTATTATTGTAGCATCGTGGTATGTGGAATGAAGAAACATAAAAATAAATATGAAAAGCATAATCTAGTGCCTCATAAATTATATGACCAAAGAAAAAATATACATATAGATACAACATTCCGTGATTGAATAGTAATCTGTATAAAGAATCGAACTGTTGCAAGAGAAGTAATCAGTTAAATGAAAATATTCTAGATGAGACTGGAACATAAATAATTTTTCATTTCGCCTATGTGTGTGTCCAGCTATGAGATACTATTTCTGGTATAGGGAAATTGCTACAGCGCTACTACTAGGAAGAACATCGTGGCAACATCGCAGAAAGTAAAAATGGCAACGCGTACCAGGAAAAAGTCTTAACTCTCCTACTTCCTTCGGCAAGGAAGAATACCTTCATAACGCGTAAATAATACTCGTTATAATTTAACACGAGTAGCACATTTGAGAAAAGTTTTTGTTGGTTTCAGAATTATCCAACTTACAGCTGGCAATTGAAAATATGGTGGGAATCCATGTTAACTGCATGAGGGCAATACAAAAAGTAACGTCTCCCAAGCATTCAGAGATAAAGAATCAAATTAATTTATTTACAGTTTTAGAGGTTGAACAAATATCTATTTTTCTACATCATTACCATTTCGGAACACACGTTGGTCGTTGCTGTAAATGACAATGGTTCGAATCCAAGTTCGGCCATGCATATTTGTGGTTTCCAAGGTTTCCCCAAATCACTCCATATGAATACCGGAATAGGTTCTTTACAAGGGCATGGCCGAAATCCTTGCCACTACTCCTATCCAGCCAATAATCACCTCTATGTCGACGAGGCGTAAAATCATAAGAAGAGGAGCTGGCTAAATTTATTGAGGAGGTCGCAGCTGGCTTGAAATCGATTAACAATACCTTCTCCTCATCCTTATTTTTTTGTTTATTGCTTTACGTTTCATCGATGTTGAAGTTATTACAGTAGGGAACGGCCATGGCCTTCTATAAGAATCGTCCCAGCATTTGCCTGGAGCCAGAACGTTACCGCTCACACGCCACGCTCGGTCTTCCGGTCTTTAGACATCATCAACCTTACTTTACCGGTAGACTGTGTTTGTTTGAATCCTTGAGACCTAGGCGATTATGGAGTCGATTATGACGGGTGACAAAACTTGAGCGTTCCACTTTATACCGGAGACTAAAGAACAATCACGCGAACGGCGACATCCTCATTCGCCAAATGCTTGTATTTATTTATGTTATTCCAAACAAAGAATAACGCAGGTAATTTTACGCCTTGTTAAGTAATGAGCATTTAGACCCAGTATTTAATAAATCCCAATGCTGTAAAGATCATGAAGTACTAGTGTCAACAACTAACAGCATTGTAGAAAACGGGAAAAACAGTAATTTAAGAACTCCATGTCTTTAAGCCCGATTCTCAATTAACTTTAATTACTTACACCAGTTATAAAAGAATTTATTTTTGTCCTACGATAATAATCTAGTTGTAATTTTTTTAGTGACAATGGTCGTTTAATTTGTTGCGGTGCTAATATTTAGTTCTGCGCGATTAACTGTCATTTATTTATATAGTGCATAATCATTATCGTCCACCTACAAAGAGAGCAATAATTACACTTGTAAATTATTTCTTTCTGATACGAGATGATCGTTCTACTGTGAAATAAATATTTTGGAAACATGTGTGTCGTTTGAAAAGGGACAGATGATATGATTTCTGCGCGGCTTGAAACCCGTGTAAATATTCGTCAGTTCTGCTGCCGCAAATCTTTCATGCTTACGTCGGCTATTAGTTACGAAACATTGGGTAGTTTCGCAGATGTTTATCTTATTTCCTGACGCAGTTAGGAAAGAATCATGGATACCTTATACTTATAAGCAGTGTGCAGTTTCGGTACACTTAAAAATAAAGTACAAATAAAGATAGATTTCTAAATTTAAAAAAAAACTAAGAACTACTTGGATTTGAACTCGGAACCGCTCGCTCAGCAACCCAGAACGCTAACCATAGGACCACTGCAAGCTCGGTGCTACTTTCCTCGAATAGGCGTATACAACGCAGCGAAGGAAGACTGTTTCATTCAATCCATCTTGGAGAGAGACACTTCCGAAATAATTTCTTGTTTCTGTAGTTTCGTAGTACTAAAAATTCTACCTCATGGAACATGATTATCCCTTGGTTTGTGGATTGACCAGATATATGAGTGAAATATTATCCGAAGGAATTATCAAAATGAGTATAACAATCTTATCGTTATAGTTTTATGCTAATCAACCGTAGTAATATATAGCATTGAGCCTGTTTCCTGCCTCACTTTAATGCAATCCCGTTAATTAGAACTTTTGGCAAACGTTTCAAGATCTGAATTTTGGTAAAGTATTATAGAAATGTAATGGTAGGATGATGAACTGTTCAGCCAATAAGAATCGTCAGTGGGAGGAGCTTAATTCCTACCTGTTGGCCAATTGTTTCCTGCATTGACTTAAGGAAATGAAAAATCTGCAGTATAGATAGCTCTGAATAAAATATCCACCAATGAAATTGCGAGGAGGCGGAGCCAGTATTGCGTTACTGTTGCCTGGGATGACATTGATGCCAGATTGTGAAAAATAAGAGTGATAGAATTTTTCACCGGCGGCCAGAAATAAAGTCAAAGAGTGTACGTAACTTGCACACAGCATGAGGACAGTTCCGAACCAGCTGAATACTGTTATAATCGTCAGAGACAGCGCAGCAGTATTTTAGCTTCCCAGAGAATTTCATAAATTCGTCAGACGGAAACACAATGAAAACCCGAATTTATCTTAAATAATGATAGTCTAAATCTTTTGTTAAATATAAAATATATTTCCTCTAAAGACTCAGTTTGCTGATATGTTGTCGAGAATTGAAAAGTACAGGCGAGATTTTAGTTGTCTTCTAATATTAATTATGCCTCGCGCTGGTTTTGGTCATTGTCAATTACCTAATGGGAGAAAACAATCGAAAATACTATGTTGCTCAGAAGGTAAAATGCGTTTAGATATATTTTCAAAGAATCTCCAGGGCTTCTGTTAGAATTTTTAAAGAATTTCTTGGTGTTAACAAAATTTCTGAAGCGGCATTTATGCCCACGTTTAAAATTCAGGGCCAAATCCATTACTCGATCGGATCTCTGCATCCTTTAAGTGAACCATAATTTCTACAAATATACACTATACTTAATTACTGATTACAAGTCAACAACAGGAATAGAAACTTCCAAAATATCAACGCAAGTGTAGTTACTGAACTGCAAATCATACAGTATGAAACAAACCTATACATCTATCATTTCAATGCTGCATTGAAATCTGTCCCTCAGCGTCAATAAAAAGATTATCAATTGATAATCACTGATGAGAGGCGACTCGCTGACGAACATCTAGGTTACTACTATGCTCCTACCACAAGTGAAGTTGGTGTCGTCCTGGTTGTTCTGTAGACCGACAGAGTGACAGACGTTATATTGTGCTACGATCCTGCGACAACCACTTGCCATGGATTAGCGTATCACATTTTACCTCCAATGCCCCTCAATTATATTCGCAGCTAGGTCATCTGTAATTTTGGTCTACACCAACTTATCGCTGCTACTAGGGAGTCTAATTACATCAAAAGTTTTCAGTTTTACAGTTCAGTCGCTTTATGCTTCAAATGAGGATAATTTCGCCCAGTTATAACACTTTATCTGTTTGTTGAGTCAGTCAGTGAAGTACATATCTTAAAATGTAAATTCCCTTTGCTGGGAACAATAGTAATAGAGAGGAAGATACTCCATACCTATACAGTTTATATGGATCTACACGTCGTCAACGTCGAGGTCATTAGAGGCGTGATGGGATTGGTGGTGAGGAATGGGAGGGATTTAGGCCATGACCTTTTGAAGGAAGCATCCCGGCATTCGCCTGGAGTGATTTAGGGTAACCGTGGAAACCTAAATCTGGATGCGCGGAAGGGGATTCGTGACGGTGTTCTCCGGATTGCGAGGCCAGACCGGTAACCACTTACCCACCACGCTCTTCTGTATGTCAGTAGGATCAGCACGAGGCCTCAACAGCAGCCGCTTTATAGGCGCTAGAATGCGTCATCGGGGGTACCCGCATTTCTTCATCCCCCTGTAACATAACAGTACAATTCCTCCGACACGCAAGTAGTGCCGAGATGGGCGCATGAGTACATTGTTTCAAGTCAGTCGTAGCCGAACTATAGTAGTGGACGGCTCGCGTCGTGTATTGTACTCGACGTTACGCGAACAGTGCAGCGTAGTAAGCATCGTGAAGAAGACTGAATTTATTTAGCCCGAACAATGTGTGTTTTACATAAAGTTGAACAGTGTAAGATTATAGCAGAACAGTGAAATGTGACGTCGGAAGTAGTTTGGTGTAAAACAGATTTTGATTATTAATGTTACTTTTATCAAAGAATCTAGCAATCTACGGTTTACGAAGTCTCGATAGCTTTAACATCTAAATTTTGGTAGTGGCCAACCGGTTCGATGGTGTACTTTATTTCAATAAATTTCATATCTACTTGAATATTTTTCTTAGTTAAATATCCACCTCTTGTGTCGGGCTGGTTGAGGACGCTACCTAGCGATCTACGGTGACTACGAACGAATTAAAATTCAATTAACCCGCTTCTAGTGCTGTGTATTAATAATTTGAGAACTTTAGTAAGCACAAGTTCGGTCTCACAGTAATCAGAACTGTGTCTCACATCATCGTACATTTACCATAACCAAGCAGTTGTCTTACACCCCTCTCAAGAATCATACTGTGGATACCCGGCTACCCACACTACACCCCCGCCCCGGAATTGGGCTCTTCCGAACTACCCGCCATCACAGCAGTGACGGTGAGGCCAGGCGCCTTTCGCCACCCCTCATGGGTGCCCACGGGTACCGCACGGAGGCGGCGCCCGCCACGAACCAGGCCGAAGACCCTTCCAAAACCTGGCCGTATAGCAAATGCCTCTCTGTGGGTCCCACACTAAGACCCCAACCCCGCCCAAGCCCCACGTGGTGGGCGGAAGCTGTAGCGACCAGGAGCCGTGCAAGAATACCCCCTCGCATGATCCATCACGCCAGCAGACCGAGCGTATCGTCCATGAATACGACACATGTGTCCAGTGCGAGCACAGGTTACCACGCAACAGAAAACCATCGTATTACACTGCGGAGGCCCGAATGTCCCCACAGCGTTCACAAGGTGTATGTTGCCCCACCCCTGGCAAGCCAGTGTGCTACCGGTTCACACCTATATAGTGAACCTACTATGGCAATATAGATACATGCTACCACAAGCAGGAATGCAATCCTGAGTCCCTGGGGCCTAACCATGAGGCGGCAGCCGCAACCAAGAATAACCCCCGAGACCGTGGTTCTAGCCCCTTCATTCGACTCCAGGGTCTATGCTACGCTGACACCAGGGGTGCACTAAGCCCCTGGGGTGCTTGGTCTTCGTTCACCAGGACACCCCCAACACCGGAGCAGTCAGAGCAAGGTTGCTCACAGCACTTGAGCTGCGGCCAACACCGTAGTGCGCCATAGATGCAGCTTGACTACCCACAAGCCTTCCGTCCAGCAGGGGACGCGATCCCCTCTGAACCCCCAGCCTCAAACCTGGAGCGACGGGACTGTGGACGCCTGGCATCAGTCCCGGGGGTAACAGAGGCGGAAACAACCACTTCCTGCAACCACCCCCTGCAAGGAACCATTTCCGACGTCCAGCAATATCCCTCTCTTGGTAGACGCCATAGATACAAGACCAAGAATAGCGGTTTCAAAGTTTGCCAGTCATCACAATTCAGAATAAAGCTTTTTACAAACACCTCCAGCACAATCATCCCACCACATCGTCCAGAGGAAGAAACTTTCCCCCTATGCCTTGATTCGCACCTCCCTAGATGCGAGCTTGGCAATCGGGGTGGGGGGGGGACCCCCGGGTGCGCCAGACCCTTCATCTGAGTCTCCCCGAAGGGATGCCCAGAACCCTTGGGGACCCACCACGCTCTGTACGAATCCGGCTTATTCACTAGCTCATCTGAAACTTTTTGGCGTACTTTCAGTTTCCGATGCATGGATAAGTGAGAATTACCCGCCAGTCACACATCTTGATGTTCACCAGGATGGTCAGTAAAGTGTATTCATATATATATATTTGACTCGTATATTGCAGGGGAGCGTTTAGAGAATACTAGAAAAACTACTTTACTCGCCTTTCTCTGGCTATGTTTGACTGACAACTTCGTATAAAACACTGTTTTCTACGTAACGGTACCTGCTACTACACCTAGAACAAGCCACAGGGTATATCTAATACTAGCTGTGCCCGCGACTTCGTCCGCGTGGAATAGTTATTTTGGGCATCATATTTATTTTTGCAAACAACCTCCTCAGCTTTATAAATTATAGCAGTTACCCACGACTTTGTCCGCGTCCATTTCTGTTATTATTTTAGACAATTTTTTGCAAATTTAGTTTTTAAGTTTTTAAAAGAACATAATTATTTTAAAGTGCTTCTGCGTAAATTATATTTTTAGTTTTATTTTCTTGTGGCAGAAGAACATATTGGTTTTCTCCGCAACCCGATCTTGACAACGCGACATATAGTTGGCCGTGTGAAAAGCAGTCTCGACGTAAATCGATTCCTACGTGTTTAAATGTTTGCCCCTGTGATTTATTAATTGTTACTTATAATTAATTATTTACATCAAAACTAAAAAAATAGTGTTAATAATTGTGAAATTATTAGAACCAAATTATTATCCTTAAAACAAAATGAAATAGTATTTAAAAAAGTATTATTACACGACAATATTATATCGCAAAAACAAATAACGCTGCATACAACCGTTCAGAAGGGAGCCGACCGCACGTAATATCTTCTAAGATGTTCATTGAAATTAAGTGATGCCAAAGAGAATTTTGTTCACAATTAAATACTCTTAATCAACAACACATTTATTTGGATAAAGATTAATATTATTATGTTGATACAACTCTAACAAATAATTGGTAATAATACATTAATTTCGACCAAATTTGATTACCATAAAATCGGTTCTAGTGAGTTAATCTTAAAAGATAGACATATACTGTCGCGGACATTTTTTTAGATCATTTCAAGAGGAATAATCTTTTCATACATATTTTTTTGGTATCTTGAACCGTTTTCGCAGCGCACGCAACAGAAGCCCTCAAAGATGAATAATTTTCCCAGTTTTTTCCACATTTTCCATTGTTTCTTCGCTCCTATTAGTCGCAGCGTGATGTTATATAGCTTAAAGCCTTCCTCGATAAATGGTCTATTCAACACAAAAAGAATTTTTCAATTCGAACCAGTAGTTCCTGAGATTAGCGCGTTCAAACAAACAAACAAACAAACAAACTCTTCAGCTTTATAATATTAGTATAGATTTGGAAGAAAGTAGTCGCAATAAGATGCCTTCTTGTTGTTTCTAAAGAATTATCATACTAAGAGTTTGTAGAAATACTGTTTAAATATATCTATGAATATAGTAATAAGCTAGCTGATGATTAGAATTTATTGCACAATGACCACTTATTGTCTTCTGTTCTGACCATCTTTTTCTGGCAATCGGTACTTCGTAAGCTACAGGGAATTATTCAGGGATAATTTTAAGACGGTCGCCTGGTTTGGTGGGGTTGCAATTGTTCTATCAAAGTTTTCTTAATTGCACGAATACACTCAAAGTATATCAAACTCAAAACACTATTTATTGCACAGATTTTCAGCAATTCCATCCCGACCACCAAACCATATTTATATTTTTCTCTTGTACTTAACAGGTAACAAGGATTGCCCCGAATAATCGTTCCCGAAGATTGCTTGTTCTTCGCGAGTGTGAACTTTCTTTAAACTTTTACCAATGGAACAACACTGTATTTCTTGCTACAGTAGTGGATGACAAACAAAATTAACAGTCTTTAAATGTACATAATATTTACTTGGCACTTAACCGATGCGGTAGCTCGTCCGAAGACTTCCTTTAACACGAGGATGCTTTACTGTTCGGTACCATCACGTTTTCCAGAACTCACGTTTACCGCAACTCGCGCAATAGAACACACAAAGACACTACTCCCGATCGTTACAGTCGATAGTCGACTTCACACTCGTTGATCGACTTTTACATCAAGATTGGCAGGTGCGATAACTATCGTAATGTGACAATTTCATTCCCTATATCCGAGTAATAAGAAATATCATTATTTTAGGGTGCTACTGCACACGGTACGTGTCCCCACTTCATTTAGGGCATTGCGAATAGATGAGGTCATTCAACATCTTTTGGCAGCTTGCGGAGCGTTACATTTGCTTGATGATGACGAGCACTGGGACGATACAGCAACTGAAGGGTGCGTTAGCGACCGTCCACGTCGCTTACGCCATTTGTTCCCCATGATGTTAGTATTCTGCAGATTGTCTGAGACAACACAACTTTTGCATAAATATCAACATCCTTTGATAGAGGTATTTTTGAGAAATGGCCCGGATCCGGGTGTGTCTTTGAATGTCTGCCAGAAGATAATTCTAGAAACAGTTTTGATTATCTTCGGAAATCCTCTGGGGAAGCGATGGTCTGAAAACACTCGCAACAGAATCAAATTACAAACAGCTTGGCTATAGACAATTCTCCACTGAAACCAGCCACAATTCTACTGTAAAAACGGAAACACTACGGGACGATTTATCCCGATTCGGGAGAAGAGCATTGTCGAATATTCCATTGTGTTGATGATAGCTCCACAAACAGCTGACAGAAACCTTTTCTTTGTATGCTCCCGGCGAGACCGGAAAATAATTATCCTGTCGCAAATATGCTATCAAGACAAGATTGCTCTAGGTGTGGCATCGTTGAGAATAGCAGCCAACTTGTTGCCTGGTGGTAAAACTGCACATTCTATGTTCAAAATACCTATATAAATAGATATCACTGAAACGCCTGTTTGTGGAATCACACGTAACAGCGACAAAACGCTCGTTTTGAGATATTGTTGTATGATTTTTGAGACGAATGTACAAAAGCACATCGAAAGACAGTACAGACTGTCAATAGAACATTATAGCATAGTTGGCAAAACGAAAGCTCGAAGGAGGCAAAACAATATTGTTTTGTGATGATTTCAGACAAACGCTGACTGTAGTGCCATGAGGCACAAGAACGGAGGATGTAAAAATACCTGTCAACGAGGCTCCAGTCTCCGTCCTCCTATATCGAAACTGGACTTGAGAATCAACATACGGGCAAATAGGTCAGAAAATCTCAATGCACACACGTTTTCTGCTGAGGAATTAATTATATCAGTTTACTGTGAAATACAGGAGAACTCTTGTTTCGGAGACCGAACTATGTTGGTGATTCTCAACGATCAAATTGACTTTATTAACGACACACTATTAACACATGTACACAGAGAAAATACTGAATAGGTTCGTTAAGCATGGGGAGGCCTCTACCTACCATATCAAGTTCTTGCCTGCGCAAGAGCCATGGGTTTACGTCCAATTCGAAACAATACATATAACTTCTTGCGTTATTTTTTTGTACTATTTATGGTTTATAACATTATAAATTTATTTTTAAAAAGATTCCTCATATTACTGAAAATACTGTATATGTAAATCAAATCCCACATAGGGAATTTTGAGTGAGGTGGGCACGAGTCTACGTTTTGTTACATAACTGAAACGAATGTTGCAATTTGGATGTAAATTGAAAGACATGTTTCTCTGAGTTGAAATTGCTCATTCAGTTTTGTAATTTAAATCAGTTAGTCTAGTGTATGATTTTCATGGAGGTTGATACTTTCATTACCGAGCGAGGTGGGTGAGAAGTTAACTCTCTGGTCTCCAATTCTGGAGGACGGTGGTTCGAATCCCAGCCGGGCATCCAGATTTTGGTATTTCATAGATTCTCCAAATCACTCCAGGCGAATGCCGGGACACTTCCTTCAAAAAGACCATGGACAAATTCCTTTTATTGTCCCAGTCCTTTTGCCCCTCTACGTCGACGAGGCGTAAAGCCATAAAAAAATTGAATGAGTTTGTTGTAACCAATTACTCAGACGTTGGTTGTGTTGTATCACACCTCAGTTTTTATTTTTGTTGTTCAGCGAAATGTGTTCTGATCTTTTGAACAAATAAGTCGAGAGTGACAGCTCGAGAGAATATATTCAGCCCTTCTCCAATAAGTGCCACCAGGAAGGCTGTTAAGATTAACGTCCCTGCCCGACGGAAAAATCACTATCAAAAGTGGATTAATACACAGCAATCAAAAAGTTTTACTATAGGAACTCGAACAAGCAAGGGCGATACTTTGACCATGTGTTATCGGAAAGAGGCCTTGACCAAAGTTGGCTGTGTTGGATTTATTGCTAATAATTAAGAAACTGGTCACAACTTTTGGCGAAATTAAGCTTTTGTGTAGTTCTGATATCTGTAACATGGCCCTGACAGTGATAAAATTCAGGTTGACCTCTATTCGATTTAGGTTCTCATTGGTCCACGATACTTAACTAGCAGCTGCTTGTATTTATCTTTATTACACACCGAAAACAATGACACATATACAGCAGTCAGCTTATATATCTAGGTCAGATTATCCGTAAGGTTATTGGGTTATAAAAGAACATATCCATGTTCAAAAGTTACTATGATACTAAAAAATAAGTTTTAATCATTTAAATGTTAGAATTAATTTGTTAATCGTAGTGTATGTCATTTTATGTGCAACTTACACGCCTAGTGTTGGATGTTTGTTTCAACAGGAAGTATTCACGGTATGTTAAACATGTAGCACGTTAAACGCCTTCACTGCAAAAAATTTTCGACACATAATATCGAGCTTTCGTGACTGATTTGAGGTCTCTTAGGTAAATGTTGGATGTAATTTATGGTGTAATCATTGATAGAAAACGGATGTAAGATTAGTGAAGGCTTAAAACAGGTAATCATTCTTAATCAAAAGTTCTGCTCACTAAAAATAATACAGAAATCACTCAGGGTATTCCCCGTCGTGTAGGATAGTAGACATGGATTCTTAAGAATTAAACTCTGAATGTAGGGAAATGAGAGACGACGTTTAAAAATTCCAATACATCCACTAAAGATATTTCATTCAGCCACGAGACGAATGATTTTAAGTTCTTTACATAGTGGGAGATCCCAGAAAGATTATGAAAAGGAGCGTATCTTCTGTATCTGTCTCTCAAGGTTTCCCTAATCCCCAAGGTGTCTTCTGACTTCACCACAATGAATTGCGTTCAGCAATTAACCCGGGGATTTCACTTAAGTTCCACGGTTACCGTCACACTGTCAAAGCGCCTGCGCCACAGACAGGGCCAGCGCTAGGATTTTGGGGCCCGGGGTAAGCGTTCTTAGCAGTGACGTAACCAGTTGGGGGCCCTCGGCCAATTCATCGGTTAGGGCCCTCCCTCGGGCCAAAATCGGCGACCTTTTTTTTTTTTTTTTTGTCACTACTCTGATATGCAGCCCGTTGTTTGTGACTTACGATACGTTAAAGCGGTAAAAGTATGAGGTCTGAGGCACAGTTCTCGGAATCTGTTTCACAGATATAGAGATAGAGGTGCCACAAACAAGCAGGTTCACAGAAATGTTTCAGCCCCCAAACAAAACACGCTAAAACACTATATTTGGGTCAAGAAGAAGTTGAATGTCCTATAAATTAATAAGATTGTTTGATCGAGCAAAATCCGAATCTAGGTCATGCGATCCAAATTTCGGTTTACCAATTTGTTCGTAAAACGTTAAGAAATTAGAACAGGTGTCTGTTCCAGAGGTATACTTAGTTCTTTAACTTAACACGCACAATTTGTTGGTTACTAGCCAATCCATGATTCATAACAGCCTCCGCTAATATCACATTAAGAGAGAACAGTCAAAAACAGAAGCTGTATGTATTTGGGTGTTTGATTAATTATTGTGTTAATTAAAAAGCCATTAATCATCAATAACATTAATAGGTCAACAAAAGATCAATTATCCGAACATATCATCCCCACCACACGTGTCATCCACCATCCCACCACACCTATCACAACGAGTTATCCTTAATTCAGCTGCCGTCAGCATGAATCAGAAGCACGTGGCGCCCTTGTCATTCACGATCACGTGCCGTCCCGCTTAGTGCCATATAAAATTGTGTGACAACTGTTCATCCCTTCTCAGTCATACTGTTCGTCTCGAAGCAGTAACACATGTTCCACCTGCATCTTTCACATCATCTGTCATCTAGTTCAGTTCTTTACATCAGTGTACCAGCTGAACACCGGTGATTCCAAGAGGTTGACATTGGACTTGTCAACCCAAAGTAATTTCGATCCTTTAGGGGTACTTGAAAAAACTGGCTACAACAACATGGAAATATGGGACGTGAGTCGAATGCGGTGTCGAATATGTTAAGCGGAAGTGGCGGACAAGCATTCCATCAGCGAGCAACCATGCCGCCGTATACTACAAGGTATTAGTGGGCGAGTTGGCGTCAGCATTGAAATTAATCGATGTGAACATCAATAATGTAACCCTAGTCAAGTGTCATGCAGCTCTGTATTTGACTTTGTGCAACCAAGAAATGAAATCATAGAATATAAAAATATGATTATGTATAATGATGTCAAAAACATTGTAGCAAAGAATTTTAAATTTATTGAGGATGTTTATAAATAATAAACACAAAAAACTTGATTTTTTTTCAACTTCACCCACAATGCACAATTGAAAACAATTTTCAACAACACACGTAGAATTACGAAAGAAATGACCTTTAAATGTATTTATCATATTATTTTGCTTGATTTCTCGTAGTGAAACTTCTATATAGTAGCAGACCTTCCTCCTGATATTATTCGGAAACCATTGTGTCTTCTCCAGTACTTACACATAAATAATTGAATTTTCTTTATTGATGATTGCATGTAGAATACAACATAGTTTACCCAAAGTCAATCCATCAGTGTTCCAAGGTATTCCATGGTATGTGCCAGTCAAGTTACTGATGGTAAATCATCTCCAAGTTTTGGTAACAACATACTTACGCAATGTGTACTATAACATTGTCAGATTGTATTCCATGCACTGCAACTTCTATTAAAATGAAAACTACTTCCTTTGTCTTGAATCCGTGTGCGTCCAGGAAAATGGTTGGTATGGTAATGAGCTGCAACTTCGGGGTGCTATTACGTTTTATATCATTTTTCGCGCCATACCAGTTAGAGGTACGTATTTCACAACACGATGGTGCAGGATCAGACAGTTTGCAGACTTGTAGACAGGCCAATTCTCACTTCTGTCAAATTACATATATATATCTACCGGTCCATGAATAACTGCTTATTTTGTTGTGAACAGTCATTTACAACTGGAGGTGAAGTTGCAACAAATTCTTCTCGTTTTAGTAGAGATGAGGGACGATCATATTCGTAGTATGACTGCTGGAATCATGAATTTGTGTCAACTCAGATACATTTTTTTTATGTTACGTTTACAATTTTTTTGAAAACACAGAACTACAGTCCTAGTTTTCCCCAGTTACGTCGTTGTCACTGAAGTCCAAACTTGGGTCTTGATTCCAGGAAGTACTGGATAATCAAGCACGTCCCAGTTTTAGAAAAAATGCATATTTGATTCTCATTATCCATAATCTTAAGCAAATCCAATTTCTCTCTGTCACCTATTGCACGTGTGGCGTCACACACTCGACTTTATTAAGGCTGAATTTACTCTTTTGGGGCTTTCAATTGGGTTATATAAATGAATTTATGTCGTGCCTAATACCAATCAGCACCAGTTCTTGTTTTACATTTGCAAGTATCATTTTATAGTATTCACAGAATCCCAATAGCTTCTCAATGGTATACATACAGCAATGTGGCCATCCCCAAGATCGCATTAGCACCGTCCTGCATTGTTTAGCACCCCAATTTATTGAGGATTGCTAGAAATTAACGCCATTACTGTGTTTCTGACGCCAACATTTCTATTTCGGTCAATTTCATTTCCATTCAGTTTTAGCCGATTTTTCTCAAACAGGGACGCAATAGAATTGGTTCTGAGAAGTGATTTTATTGTTCCAGTTCCATCTTCTTTGACGAATCTGCCTGCAATATGCAGGTAATTTTCTGCCGGCACTAATATATGTATCTTGGTTTTTAAAAGGTATACAAATCTCGTCATTGTTATTAAATGTGGATTTCGTATGCAGTTAATGAGTCAGAAACTGGTTAACAGTCACCGTCTTGACAAATTCCACACTAAAAGTTATTTCAAGCAGGTCATCCACTCCATACGGGATAGACTAACGGCTATAGGAAAAGCACGTTAGCATGGGTCAAACGCTTCACTGTTAGTTCACAACTGACGACTCCACGAGTTTGTCGATTCTTGTTATAACGAGTGCCCTTTCTTTATATGTAATCTCATAGTAATCGTTTCTCCTCTGAAAATAACCCACTTAGCATCCTGGTAAACAACTCTAATGGAAATATTGTAGAGCGTTTTCGCAGTGGTGGGTAGATAGATGACATTTGCAGGTATTTCCAAAATCTTAAAATCTGGTGGCACTGTTGGAAAAAATTCATGTAGTATATGTCCCTATACTTACTCTAGCCTAGTACAACATATGTCTTCATTGAGTACAAATAAGTTGATAGAGTGTTCATAACCCGGAAACCTTTGGATTTTGTTAACTGGAAACAACCATACAACATTCTTACTTTCTAAGAAAATGGATACAACTCTTCAATCAACCTAACTGAAATAAACCCATTAAACCTGCATATTGAGACTTTCTGTCCAGACTAAATAACTGACTAATCCACAAAAGCGCCTAAATCATCGAATTTTGTTTAACCATGGTAAATGTCGGTAGTGTTGCTAGTATCGATCGGCACTGCAAATTGGCAAAATCGTTTAAACACTGAACTGAGTCTATAAAATAACTGCAACGTTGAAGACGCGTGAATAATTTCGTTAATGTAATTAACTGTATGTAAGTGCTTATTAGGGGGACAATTGGCTAGTTTATAATGTTTTGAAAATGGTTATAAATAGTTTATTGATACACGTTATTTACCGGGTACTATTTATTTTTTGACTAAAGTGTTTATTTTACGTAAAATTCAACGTTAAAATTTAGAGTATATAACAGCCCGCGAAAATGCTGCTTTGCTGCTTGGCGCGGGCCAACGACACTCGTGAAGTCACGGGCCAGTACACACTTACTCTACGTAAGTAACGTTTGGTTTGTTTCTCTGAATTTGTGTATAAATTGTTGGAAACATTCTTTATTAATAGTGTGTAGTACATCAATCTACAACCACAACAATAAAAACTCTCCAAATAAACATAAGTGTTCCCGAATTAGCTGAAATACGTTAAAAAAGTAACTGCAACTTGCTCATAGGAACCCAGACGACATTGCTACTAAGTAGCATATCACTTACTGTAAATATAATTTGCACCATAATTTCCTTGAGATAATGTAGGACGCTGTTTAAGGCGAGTATCAGTAATGTTAGGGTTATTAGGTTCGATCCTCTCTTTGAAATATGTTTTGTTATTTGTGAGCGTTTTCTTTAGATACTGGTTGATGTTGGTAGCAACGCATATTCTTTTTCTTAAATCCACCGAAACATTCATTTTTTCCCGAATGTTTCACAAATTTTTGAGTAGCAAAAGTATTATAAACACTTGAAACATAACAAAAAAAAACCATCAAAACACTGGATGTTACTTGCAAACCGACGAAAAGTTAAAAAAAAACTGCAAATTTCTTGGGAATTAAAAGTAAATACCGCTTAAATAGATGCATTTATGCCAGAAAGGCCACATAGAGTTCTATCGTCATGTAAAAATTTCAACAAAAAGTATTCAGAGCGTTCCGGAATTGTTACGAGATTAGTCTGCAATGTTATTGTTAAAAAAAATTCTATTATTCACCGCCGAGTACTAGGGTTTTGTTGCAATGATGATCTATATCCGGTATGTTTCAAATTAAAAGCAGGAGGTTATCTTTTTATAAAAGTTTTCCTGTAGGACAGAAATTTATGTTTCAAACGTTTGCATGACGTTTTATGACTTCTTCTAATAAAAACATGATTCTGTAAAGCAACAAACGGCTAACACAAAAAAAAAAAATTAAATGCACACACGAAAAATATATTATCCTAATCAAGGTTCGAATATAGGATCCTCAAACACATATAGCACTTTTTAAACATGCAGCTACCTGGACATCATGGCATCGTTACTTTTCTTCTCGCTAATAGTGATCACTTCAACATTACAGATTCTACGTGCAGTGAAGTGAACGCGGTCGGTAAATAAACAATAAGTTCAGTTTCGTTGGAAAAAAAAAATTATTTATCTATAATAATTTTTCCGCAGTTAAGAAATATTGTCCATAACATCCAGTTATTTAACTTTTGTGCTTACCTTATAATACACTTGTATTTCTCGTAAATATCCCCTAAAACAACTAACTTGACTTAAAATTTTAGTCATTCTTATGAAGGATTTCTGTTAATCTCTAACTTCCAGTTTAAATATAAATGATTCTCGGAATGAAGTTATTACATTCTCAAGTTCCGTGGAATAATAGTCAGTGGTTGTTTCTATAGCTAGTTCGACAAATAATTTTGGGTATTTTTCACGTGACAAGAGGCAAGAAACATTTGATTTTTATTTCGCTTTTTTAATTTTAGTTTTTCAAATTTAAGAAAAATAGCTTCCTTAAGCATCAATCAACGCAAATGACTACAATTTGTAGTGTATTTTGAATACCGTCAAGTAGCCTGTACCTAAAGTAAAAGACTAGTGTCAAACAGTTATTAATTAAATAAACTAACGAAAGCAGTATGTTATTTAAGTTGAATGCTAGTAGGCAGAAGAAGGGGAAGCTGGCATTTTAACCGTTACTCGATGACGTCACAGGAGAGGGGTCAACTGGCCCAGGCGGGCGCGGCGAGACGGAGCCCCTCACCCACTGTGGACAGAAATACCGCAATATGTCGGACCTAAAATCGCAGTCTTCGACGAATTACCGGATTTTTCCAACTGGGGCCAATTACCGGTAACCGCATTTTTAGGACCGCACCAAAGACCGGAATTTTGAAGCGGGCGAAAGCGGTTATGTGCGCCGGTATACCTACCTAGAAACCCGATATATGCGGCCTCTGTGAGGAGGGGCTCCGTATCGCCGCGCCCGCCTGGGCAAGTTGACCCAAATTATTCTTTCAGTTGCTGCTATTAACAAATGACTTTGACCAAACAGTGTACAAGAGTTTAGTTCCAGTAGCCATCTATAATGATGGCACATGAAATCAGGTGAGTGTGGTGAGCATTGAGGTGTATTTAAAAGACATGCTGTCGTCTGCCCATCCTGTAACACCTCAGTCTGGTCGTGGTGTGGGGGGTTTCTTTCCTCCAGCTACTTGTATGCATGTGGTAACGTATAGAACTGTGGTGTATGCATGGGCATATGTGTGTGTGCATGTTCCTAGGTGGTTGTGTGTCTAATTATGGTGATAGGAGTCTACTCAAGAAATGACTTTGACCAAACTGTTTACAAGAGTTTAGTTCCAGTAGCCATCTATAATGGTATCAATTCAACTAATTGACTGGCTGTTTTCCAAGTATTACCTTGTCTTTAAGCCAATCCCCGTATGAATGCTCGTTTGGGTCAACTAGCCCCCACGTTAGGCCTTCGTTCTTTGATTTTGAATGTGTACACACCCATGTTACAACTAGAGTTGTTATCCTTAGAAGAGATCTACAGTTGAATGTGGAATCCGAGTCACGGAAGCGTTCTGGCATACTTCACTTTACACAGCAATTTGTGTTAGACGTGT
Organism: Vandiemenella viatica; assembly: GCA_031002005.1. Classification (NCBI taxonomy): domain Eukaryota; kingdom Metazoa; phylum Arthropoda; class Insecta; order Orthoptera; family Morabidae; genus Vandiemenella; species Vandiemenella viatica. Next base: position 21,787,182 of record CM061918.1, read on the forward strand.
AGTTGGGTTATGAAAAAATCACTGCCCAGACAGGGATTCGAACCGATGACCTTTCTATCTTCGGTTAGACACCTTAACCACTAGGTCACAGTCGTGGTGAATAATCCGTATGGATCGTTTCTATCAAGTGAAGCAGAGACAGTGAATGGTGTATGGAGAGAACAGCGTGTTACTACACACCATAAAATCTGATAATGTGTATAGGATGCATATCTAACATTCAGATGCTTTCTTTTCTTGTAAAATATAGTTCAATTTTCTCATAAGTGTGATATGAATGCAACCATATGAGCTGCGAGGACAGCCAGAAATTGTTGGTGAGCGTACCGTTACACAGAGCCTGCTATCGAAATCGTCTATATTTGGATAACCGGACATGCATAACCGTTTAGAAAGTCATTACTTGCGTTGGGTATAAATTGCCACAATCGCTCAGCGCTGTGTTCATTGACGTAAATATCGTGGTTGTGACTAGGCTTCACGAAATATGTCGATTTTGGTCGATCGGGTAATAACTGACGGTCTTTGTACGGCGGTGAAAGAAGTTTTGCATTCAGGTGAGTTGCAATTATTTCAAAGAATGTAATCTTTTTTTTTATTTTTTATCTGACACATTTTATCATTGATAATGCATATAATAAATATATTCAGTAATCTAAGACTAATATAGATGTTTAATTTCCAACAGTTATTTCACATCGGCTGAGGATTTGCGTAGAGGCGATCAGCTGTGGTAAGTTAAAGATTGAAATGAAAATATTCTACATTTTAAACCGGTCTTCTATGAGTAAATTTCATGAATGTTGTCGTGGGTAGAGTTATATTGTGGTTGTTTCTGAAAGCACATTCCGCCAACCTTTTTTAATCCAACTTTTTTTTTTTTTTTTTTTTTTTTTTTTGTAGAATCGATACTTGAAAGTGTACGTGGAATTACATCTACTGTGATACCAACTCCGCGTGATCATGCGCAATTACCAGACATCGAATACCCCGCGTATGAAAGAAAATCAAATGATGTGGACCACACTTTCACCTGTGGTATGTTAATGACTCAAATGAAATGTTTCACATTTTAAACTTATCTTCTTTAAGTAAAATTCATGTTGGGGTAGTATATACAATTACATGTCTATGTTTCTGATGATAAGAAAATTGAGATTATCAAAAACATGCCTTGTTTCTGTATGGCATTGGAAGACTGTGTGTGTGTTTTTTCTTCTGTGTATTCCACTAAAAAAATTTCATTTAAATCGGTTCACAATTGGCGAAGATATCGCTGAACATACAAAAACAAAAACAAAAAAAATACAGACGAATTGAAAACCTCCTCCTTTTTTATTTTAAATATGCCGCAGCAGTTCTATTTTGTGAACTTCCAGGTAGCTCAGAGATTAAAGCCCTTGCTTTCAAAGAATAATTCTTTCTTTATACACCACAACAACTTCCAGAACGGAGTGGATTCGGTGTTGTGTTAAGGAATGTCAGTTTACATTTTGGTCCAGGCTATTTTTCGATTTTATCATAATATCTGTTAATGCGGCTGGTCGATAACCGATAAATTTAAAATCTCGGCATTAATACATACAACATACAGAATTCTCTGGAATATATCTGTTTGCACCGGCATCACACAGAAAACATAGATTTTTAATTGGTTTTCACAACGTGAAAGCTTGGGATCCAAATTGAAATCTGAAGTACATGTTGAGACATTACGACAAATTTATTTTTAAATATTTATTCCATGACTTAAAAATAGCTTAATTGATTTTGACGGGATTTAAAACTGTGGATTTTTGTAAAGATCATTGGAAATTAAAAGGAGTGAGGGTATGGGGAAGAAGGATTGTGCTTTTGGAAACATAATGTAGTCTGACTTTTCTGATTCATTTATAGTATATGTATGTAAATTTCTATTTATATCAGATAAAACTGTAGGTAAGTATAAAAAACAATTAAGGGGTGTGGAAACGAAGAGTAGTTTGGCTTTTGTAAAGCTAGTGTCGACAGTATTTTTCTCTTGCTTTTAAAGTAAAAATGTGCAAATTTCCATCGAAACCAGATAAAACTGTAGCTCTGTATAAAGAACATTTGCAAAAATTAATTGGGGTAAGGGAGTGAGTGGTAGGGTTTTGTAAACAGAACGTAGACACTATGTTTTTAAGTATACATGTGCAGTGTTCAAAGGAAATCTGATAAAACTGTTGGTATCTATAAAGAACATTGGAAATTGGGGTAAAAGGGAAGAGGGTTTGGGCTTCTGCAACCTAATTTAAACACAATAGTTCAGTATGTTTTTATTATACGTGTGCAAATTTTCTTTTAGAATCGGATAGAAACTGTAGATTAAAGGATGGATAGGAAGGAGTGGAGTTTGGAGTTTTGAAACCAAATGTGGACAGTATTTTCTGTTTGTTTTGCAGTATACATGTGCATACTTCCTTCAAAATCAGAAAGAAACGGTAGCTTTGTATAAATAACATTGACAGTAATTAAAGGGTTATAAAGGGGATAGGGTTTGCGTTTTTGTGAAAGTTATGTGGACAGTATTTTTCTTTTTCTATTTGTTTTAAAGAATACGCATGCGAAGTTGCACCGAATCGGATTAAAATGTGAGTTTTGTACAGATATTAAGGGAAGGGGAGCTAGGGTATTTTTTTATTTATTTATTTTTTGTTCCGAAATCTTATACATAAAAGAATACATATATATGTGCCAACTTTCATAAAGATCGGTCAAATGGTGTCGACTGTAGCTTTCTAAAAAGAAATTGACAATAATCAAGGCAGAGGAAAGGGGGAGAGGGTTCAGTTTTAGCAAACCATGTGTTGGCATTATTTTTATCTTTTTTTTATAGTACAAATTTGCTAAGTTCTGTCTAAACCGCATAAAAACTGTACGTGTGTTTAAAAATTAAGCGGTTTAATGGGGAGATGGGGTGGTTCTTAGATCTATTGGTCAGACACCTTCTTCGTGGAAAAATAGGTATAAGCACCAACTTTCATGGTAATCGTTCAAACGATCGCAATTGTAGCTTTTTATAAAGAACGTTGACAAATGTTAATGGGGTAAAAATTTAGGATGTTGATAGCGGGAGAGGGCTTCAGTTTTTTCAAACCAAATGTTGAAACTATTTTTCTCCTTATTTTTGACTATACTTCCCCAAAGTTTAATCGAAATCGAACAAAAAATGTGGGTTAGTATAAAAATTAAGTGGTGTAAATGGGAGAGGATTGCTTTTTAATTTATTTATTTTTTGATCGGTTTCTCTATGAAAAATTACATGTATATGCCAACATTGATGATAATCGGTCAAACGGTGTTGAGTGTAGGCTTTTATGAAGGACATTGACAATAATTAAATGGGTGGAAGGAGAGAGGGGTTTGAGCTTTGGCAGACCCAATCTTGCCAGGATTTTCTCTATAATTTAAAGTATACTTGGGCAATTTCAATAAAAATCAGATAGGAAATGTAGGTTTCTAAAAAAGTAAGGGGTGTAAAGGAGACAGGGGTGGTTTTTTAATTATTAGTTTTTGATCAGAAACCTTCTCCATGAAAAACTACACGTAATTGCAAACTTTAATGGAGATCAGTTAAATGGTGTGGACTGTGGCTTTGAATAAAGAAAAATGGCAAAAATGAAGCGGGTCGGTTAGGGGAAGATGGGTTCAGTTTTTTAAACTATAAGTAGACACTATTTTTCTGTTTATTTTTGGCTATATATGTCTAAAGTTTCATCGAAATCGAATAAAAAATGTGGATTTGTATAAAAATTAAGGGGTGGACAGGTGTAGAAGGGGTGGTTTCTCAATGAAATTCATATGGGACCTCTTTAGAGTTTTACCCTATCCACTAAAAAGATTTCATTTAAATCGGTTCACAATTGGCAAAGATATCGCTGAACATACAAAAAAAAAAAAAAAACAAAAAAAAAAAAAAAAAAATACAGAAGAATTCAAAACCTCCTACATTTTTATTTTAAATATGCCGCAGCAGTTCTATTTTGAGAACTTCCTGGTAGCTCAGAGATTAGAGACCTTGCTTTAAAAGAAGAATTCTTTCTTTATACACCACAACAACCTCCAGAACGGAGTAGATTCGGTGTTGTGTTAAGGAATGTCAGTTTATATTTTGGTCCAGGCTATTTTTCGATTTTATCATAATATCTGTTAATGCGGCTGGTCGATAACCGATACATGTAACATCTCGGCATTAATAAATACAACATACAGAATTCTCTGGAATATATCTGTTTGCACCGGCATCACACAGAAAATATAGATTTTTAATTGGTTTTCACAACGTGAAAGCTTGGGATCCAAATTGAAATCTGAAGTACATGTTGAGACATTACGACAAATTTATTTTTAAATATTTATTCCTTGACTTAAAAAGAGCTTAATTGATTTTGACGGGATTTAAAACTGTGGATTTTTGTAAAGAACATTGGAAATTAAAAGGAGTGAGGGTAAAGGGGAAGAAGGATTGTGCTTTTGTATACCTAATGTAGTCTGACTTTTCTGATTCATTTATAGTATATGTATGTAAATTTCTATTTATATCAGATAAAACTGTAGGTAAGTATAAAAAACATTTAAGGGGTGTGGAAACGAAGAGTAGTTTGGCTTTTGGTACTTAACGGTATTTTTGTCTTGCTTTTAAAGTAAAAATGTGCAAATTTCCATCGAAACCAGATAAAAACTGTAGCTTTGTGTAAAGAACATTTGCAAAAATTAAATGGGGTAAGGGAGTGAGTGGTAGGGTTTTGTAAACAGAACGTAGACACTATGTTTTTAAGTATACATGTGCAGTGTTCAAAGGAAATCTGATAAAACGGTTGGTATCTATAAAGAACATTGGAAATTGGGGTAAAAGGAAGAGGGGTTGGGCTTCTGCAACCTAATTTAGACACAATTGTTCAGTATGTTTTGATTATACGTGTGCAAATTTTCTTTTAGAATCGGATAGAAACTGTAGATTAAAGGATGGATAGGAAGGAGTGGAGTTTGGGGTTTTGAAACCAAATGTAGACAGTATTTTTCTGTTTGTTTTGCAGTATACATGTGCATACTTCCTTCAAAATCAGAAAGAAACGGTAGCTTTGTATAAATAACATTGACAGTAATTAAAGGGTTATAAAGGTGATAGGGTTTGCGTTTTTGTGAGAGTTATGTGGACAGTATTTTTCTTTTTCTATTTGTTTTAAAGTATACGCATGCGAAGTTGCACCGAATCGGATTAAAATGTGAGTTTTGTACAGATATTAAGGGAAGGGGAGCTAGGGAATATTTTTATTAATTTTTTTTTTCAGAAATCTTATACATAAAAGAATACATATATATGTGCCAACTTTCATAAAGATCGGTCAAATGGTGTCGACTGTAGCTTTCTAAAACGAAATTGACAATAATCAAGGGGGTGGAAACGGGGAGAGGGTTCAGTTCTTGCAAACCATGAGTTAGCATTATTTTTCTCTTATTTTTTTTTAGTAAAAATTTGCTAAGTTCTGTCTAAAACGCATGAAACCTGCACGTGTGTTTAAGAATTAAGCGGATTAATGGGGAGATGGGGTGGTTTTTAGATCTATTGGTCAGACACCTTCTCCGTGGAAAAAAAGGTATAAGCACCAACTTTCATGGTAATCGTTCAAACGATCGCAATCGTAGCTTTTTATAAAGAACGTTGACAAATGTTAATGGGGTTGAAGGAGGGAAAGGGGTTGAACTTTGGCAAATCAAATGATGACAATTTTTTTCTCTTTGTTTTAAAGTTTACATGGGCAAATTTCAAAATAAATCTGATAAGAAATGTAGATTTCTATAAAATTAAGGGAAGTATAGAGAGATATGAGGTGGTTTTATTTATTTATTAAATTTTTTTTTCTTTTTTTGTCGGAACATTTCTTCATGTGAAATTAGTTGTATGTGCCAAATTTCATGGAGAACTGTTAAATGGTGTCACTGTAGCTTTATATAAAGAACATTGGTAAAAATTTAGGGGGTGGATAGTGGGAGAGGGCTTCAGTTTTTTCAAACCAAATGTTGACACTATTTTTCTCCTTATTTTTTACTATAATTGACCAAAGTTTCATCGAAATCGAATAAACAATGTGGGTTAGTATAAAAAATGAGGGGTGTAATTTGGAGAGGATTGGTTTTTTAATTATTTATTATTTGGTCAGTTTTTCCATGAAAAATTACATATATATGCCAACATTGATGATAACCGGTCAAACGGTGTCCAGTGTAGGCTTTTATGATGAACATTGACAATAATCAAAGTGGTGGCAGGAGGGAGGGGGTTGAGCTTTTGCAGACCAAATGTTGACAGGATTTTTCTCTTTGTTTTAAAGTATACATGGGAAAATGTCAATAAAAATCACATAGGAAATGTAGGTTTCTATAAAATTAAGGGGTGTATAGGGGAGTGAGGTGGTTTTTTAATTGTTAGTTTTTGGTCTGAATCCTTCTCCATGAAAAACTACATGTAACTGCAAACTTTAATGGAGATCAGTTAAATGGTGTCGATGTAGCTTTGAATAAAGAAAATTGGCAAAAATGAAGCGGGTGGTTAGGGGGAGAGGGGTTCAGTTTTTTAAAACCAGAAGTTGTGAGTAATTTTCTCTTTATTTTTGGCTATATATGTCCAAAGTTTCATAGAAATCGAATAAAAAATGTGGATTTTTATAAAAATTAAGGGGTGGAAGGGGGTTGAAGGGGTGGTTTCTCAATGAAATTCATATGGGACCACGTTAGAGTTATAACCTATCCACTAAAAAAATTTAATGTAATCGGTTCAAAATTGGCGAAGATATCGCTGAATATACAAAAAAAAAAAAAAAAAAAAAAAAAAAAAAAAAAAAAAAAAAAAATATGCAGACGAATTGAGAACCTCCTACTTTTTTATTTTAAATATGCCGCAGCAGTTCTCATTTTGCGAACTTCCTGGTAGCTCAGAGATTAAAGATCTTCCTTCCAAAGAAGAATTCTTTCTTTATATACCACAACAACTTCCAGAACGGAGTGAATTGGGTGTTGTGTTAAGGATTCTCAGTTTACATTTTGGTCCAGGCTATTTTTCGATCTTATCATAGTATCTGTTAATTCGGCTGGTCGATACCCGTTACATGTAACATCTCGGCATTAGTACATACAACATACAGAAATCTCTGGAATATATCTGTTTGCACCGGCATCACACAGAAAATATAGATTTTTAATTGGTTTTCAAAACGTGAAAGCTTGGGATCCAAATTGAAATCTGAAGTACATGTTGAGACATTACGACAAATTTATTTTATAAATTTTATTCCATGACTTAAAAATAGCTTAATTGATTTTGATGGGATTCAAAACTGTGGATTTTTGTAAAGAACATTGGAAATTAAAAGGAGTATACATAATGTAGTCTGCCTTTTCTGATTCATTTAAAGTACAGGTATGTAAATTTCTATTGATATCAGATAAAACTGTAGGTAAGTATAAAAAACAATTAAGGGGTGTGGAAACGAAGAGTAGTTTGGCTTTTGTAAAGCTAGGGTCGACAGTATTTTTCTCTTGCTTTTAAAGTAAAAATGTGCAAATTTCCATCGAAACCAGATAAATACTATAGCTTTGTGTAAAGAACATTTGCAAAAATTAAATGGGGTAAGGGAGTGAGTGGTAGGGTTTTGTAAACAGAATGTAGACTCTATGTTTTGCTTTGTTTTTGAGTATATATGTGCAGTGTTCAAAGGAAATCTGATAAAACTGTTGGTATCTATAAAGACCATTGGAAATTGGGGTAAAAGGGATGAGGGGTTGGGCTTCTGCAACCGAATTTAAACACAATTGTTCAGTATGTTTTGATTATAAGTTTGCTAATTATCTTTTAGAATCGGATAGAAACTGTAGATTAAAGGAATGATAGGAAGGAGTGGAGTTTGGAGTTTTGAAAACAAATGTAGACAGTATTTTTCTGTTTGTTTTGCAGTATACATGTGCATACTCCCTTCAAAATCAGAAAGAAACGGTAGCTTTGTAAAAATAACATTGACAGTAATTAATGGGGTAGAAAGGGGATAGGGTTTACGTTTTTGTGAAAGTTATGTGGACAGTATTTTTATTTTTCTATTGGTTTTAACGTATACGCATGCGAAGTTGCACCAAATCGGATTAAAATGTGAGTTTTGTACAGATATTAAGGGAAGGGGAGCTAGGGTATTTTTTTTTTTCAAAAATCTTATACATAAATGAATACATATATATGTGCCAAGTTTCATAAAGATCGGTCAAATGGTGTCCACTGTAGCTTTCTAAAAAGAAATTGACTATAATCAAGAGGGTGGAAACGGGGAGAGGGTTCTGTTTTGCAAACAATGAGTTGGCATTATTTTTCTCTTTTTTTTATAGTAAAAATTGGCTAAGTTCTGTCTAAACCGCATAAAAACTATACGTGTATTTAAAAATTAAGTGGTTTAATGGGGAGATGGGGTGGTTTTTAGATCTATTGGTCAGACATCTTCTTCGTGGAAAAATAGGTATAAGCACCAACTTTCATGGTAATCGGTCAAACGATCGCAATTGTAGCTTTTTATAAAGAATGTTTACAAATGTTAATGGGGTTGAAGGAGGGAAAGGGGTTGAACTTTGGCAAACTAAATGCTGATAGGATTTTTCTATTTGTTTTAAAGTTTACATGGGCAAATTTCAATATAAATCTGATAAGAAATGTAGATTCCTATAAAATTAAGAGAAGTATACTGAGATAGGAGGTGGTTTTATTTATTTATTTAATTTTTTTTTGTCAGAAACTTTCTCTCTGATAAATTAAATGTATATGCCAACTTTAATGGAGACCAGTTAAATGGTGTCGACTGTAGCTTTGTATAAAAACATTTTAAAAAATTTAGGGTGTGGATAGGCTTCAGTTTTTTCAAACCAAAAGTTGATAGTATTTTTCTCCTTATATTTGACTATACATGTCCAAAGTTTCATCGAAATCGGATAAAGAATGTGGGTTAGTATAAAAATTAAGGGGTGTAAAGGGGAGAGGATTGGTTTTTTATTTATTTATTTATTGGTCAGATTCTCCATGAAAAATTACATGTATATTCCAGCTTTGATGATAATCGGTCAAACGGTGTCGAGTGTAGGATTTTATGAAGAACATTGACAATAATTAAAGTGGTGGATGGAGGGAGGGGTTTGAGCTTTGGCAGACCAAATGTTGACAGGATTTTTCTCTTTGTTTTAAAGTATACATGGAAAAATTTCAGTAAAAATCAGATAGGAAATGTAGGTTTCTATAAAATAAAGGGGTGTAAAGGGGTTAGTGTGGTGGTTTATTAATTGTTAGTTTTTGGTCTGAATCCTTCTCCATGAAAAACTACATGTAACTGCAAACTTTTATGGAGATCAGTTAAATAGTGTCGACGGTAGCTTTGAATAAAGAAAATTGGCAAAAATGAAGAATTTTGTTAGGAGGAGAGGGGTTCAGTTTTTTATAACCAAAAGTTGTGAGTATTTTTCTCTTTATTTTTGGGTATTTATGTCCAAAGTTTCATCGAAGTCTAATAAATAATGTGGATTTTTATAAAAATTAAGGTGTGGAAGGGGGTAGAAGGGGTGGTTTCTCAATGAAATTCATATGGGACCACGTTAGAGGTATACCCTATCCACTAAAAAAATTTCATTTAAATCGTTTCAAAATTAGCGAAGATATCGCTGAACATACAAAAAAATAAAAAAAAAATATACAGACGAATTGAGAACCTCCTCCTTTTTTATTTTAAATATGCCGCAGCAGTTCTCATTTTACGAACTTCCTGGTTGCTCAGAGATTAAAGCCCTTGCTTTCAAAAAGGAATTCTTTCTTTATATACCACAACAACTTCCAGAACGGAGTGGATTGGGTGTTGTGTTAAGGAATGTCAGTTTACATTTTGGTCCAGGCTATTTTTCGATCTTATCATAATATCTGTTAATGCGGCTGGTCGATAACCGATCACCGGCATCACACAGAAAATATAGATTTTTAATTGGTTTTCACAACGTGAAAGCTTGGGATCCAAATTGAAATCTGAAGTACATGTTGAGACATTATGACAAATTTATTTTTAAATATTTATTCCATGACTTAAAAATAGCTTAGTTGATTCTGACGGGATTTAAAACTGTGGATTTTTGTAAAGAACATTGGAAATTAAAGGGAATGAGGGTAAGGGGGAAGAAGGATTGTGCTTTTGTATACATAATGTAGTCTGACTTTTCTGATTCATTTATAGTATACGTATGTAAATTTCTATTTATATCAGATAAAACTGTAGGTAAGTATAAAAAAACAATTAAGGGGTGTGGAAACGAAGAGTAGTTTGGCTTTTGTAAAGCAAGTGTTAACGTTTTTTTTTCTTGGTTTTAAAGTAAAAATGTGCAAATTTCCATCGAAACCAGATAAAAACTGTAGCTTTGTGTAAAGAACATTTGCAAAAAATAAATGGGGTAAGGGAGAGAGTGGTAGGGTTTTGTAAACAGAACGTAGACACTATGTTTTTAAGTATACATGTGCAGTGTTCAAAGGAAATCTGATAAAACTGTTGGTATCTACATAGAACATTTGAAATTGGGGTTAAAGGGAAGAGGGGTTGGGTTTCTGCATCCTAATTTAAACACAATTGTTCAGTATGTTTTGGTATACGTGTGCAAATTTTCTTTTAGAATCGGATAGAAAATGTAGATTAAAGAATGGATAGGAAGGAGTGTACTTTGGAGTTTTGAAACCAATTGTAGACCGTATTTTGCTGTTTGATTTGCAGTATACATTTGCATACTTCCTTCAAAATCTGAAAGAAACGGTAACTTTGTATAAATAACATTGACAGTAATTAAATGGTTATAAAGGGGATAGAGTTTGCGTTTTTGTGAAAGTTATGTGGACAGTATTTTTCTTTTTCTATTTGTTTTAAAGAGTACGCATGCGAAGTTGCACCGAATCGGATTAAAATGTGAGTTTTGTACAGATATTAAGGGAAGGGGAGCTAGAGTATTTTTTATTTATCTATTTTTTGTTCAGAAATCTTATACATAAAAGAATACATATATATGTGCCAACTTTCATAAAGATCGGTCAAATGGTGTCGACTGTAGCTTTCTAAAAAGAAATTGACAATAATCAAGGCAGAGGAAAGGGGGAGAGGGTTCAGTTTTAGCAAACCATGTGTTGGCATTATTTTTATCTTTTTTTTATAGTACAAATTTGCTAAGTTCTGTCTAAACCGCATAAAAACTGTACGTGTGTTTAAAAATTAAGCGGTTTAATGGGGAGATGGGGTGGTTCTTAGATCTATTGGTCAGACACCTTCTTCGTGGAAAAATAGGTATAAGCACCAACTTTCATGGTAATCGTTCAAACGATCGCAATTGTAGCTTTTTATAAAGAACGTTGACAAATGTTAATGGGGTAAAAATTTAGGATGTTGATAGCGGGAGAGGGCTTCAGTTTTTTCAAACCAAATGTTGAAACTATTTTTCTCCTTATTTTTGACTATACTTCCCCAAAGTTTAATCGAAATCGAACAAAAAATGTGGGTTAGTATAAAAATTAAGTGGTGTAAATGGGAGAGGATTGCTTTTTAATTTATTTATTTTTTGATCGGTTTCTCTATGAAAAATTACATGTATATGCCAACATTGATGATAATCGGTCAAACGGTGTTGAGTGTAGGCTTTTATGAAGGACATTGACAATAAGTAAATGGGTGGAAGGAGAGAGGGGGTTGAGCTTTGGCAGACCCAATCTTGCCAGGATTTTCTCTATAATTTAAAGTATACTTGGGCAATTTCAATAAAAATCAGATAGGAAATGTAGGTTTCTAAAAAAGTAAGGGGTGTAAAGGAGACAGGGGTGGTTTTTTAATTATTAGTTTTTGATCAGAAACCTTCTCCATGAAAAACTACACGTAATTGCAAACTTTAATGGAGATCAGTTAAATGGTGTGGACTGTGGCTTTGAATAAAGAAAAATGGCAAAAATGAAGCGGGTCGGTTAGGGGAAGATGGGTTCAGTTTTTTAAACTATAAGTAGACACTATTTTTCTGTTTATTTTTGGCTATATATGTCTAAAGTTTCATCGAAATCGAATAAAAAATGTGGATTTGTATAAAAATTAAGGGGTGGACAGGTGTAGAAGGGGTGGTTTCTCAATGAAATTCATATGGGACCTCTTTAGAGTTTTACCCTATCCACTAAAAAGATTTCATTTAAATCGGTTCACAATTGGCAAAGATATCGCTGAACATACAAAAACAAAAAAAAAACAAAAAAAAAAAAAAAAAAAAAATACAGAAGAATTCAAAACCTCCTACATTTTTATTTTAAATATGCCGCAGCAGTTCTATTTTGAGAACTTCCTGGTAGCTCAGAGATTAGAGACCTTGCTTTAAAAGAAGAATTCTTTCTTTATACACCACAACAACCTCCAGAACGGAGTAGATTCGGTGTTGTGTTAAGGAATGTCAGTTTATATTTTGGTCCAGGCTATTTTTCGATTTTATCATAATATCTGTTAATGCGGCTGGTCGATAACCGATACATGTAACATCTCGGCATTAATAAATACAACATACAGAATTCTCTGGAATATATCTGTTTGCACCGGCATCACACAGAAAATATAGATTTTTAATTGGTTTTCACAACGTGAAAGCTTGGGATCCAAATTGAAATCTGAAGTACATGTTGAGACATTACGACAAATTTATTTTATAAATTTATTCCTTGACTTAAAAAGAGCTTAATTGATTTTGACGGGATTTAAAACTGTGGATTTTTGTAAAGAACATTGGAAATTAAAAGGAGTGAGGGTAAAGGGGAAGAAGGATTGTGCTTTTGTATACCTAATGTAGTCTGACTTTTCTGATTCATTTATAGTATATGTATGTAAATTTCTATTTATATCAGATAAAACTGTAGGTAAGTATAAAAAACATTTAAGGGGTGTGGAAACGAAGAGTAGTTTGGCTTTTGGTACTTAACGGTATTTTTGTCTTGCTTTTAAAGTAAAAATGTGCAAATTTCCATCGAAACCAGATAAAAACTGTAGCTTTGTGTAAAGAACATTTGCAAAAATTAAATGGGGTAAGGGAGTGAGTGGTAGGGTTTTGTAAACAGAACGTAGACACTATGTTTTTAAGTATACATGTGCAGTGTTCAAAGGAAATCTGATAAAACGGTTGGTATCTATAAAGAACATTGGAAATTGGGGTAAAAGGAAGAGGGGTTGGGCTTCTGCAACCTAATTTAGACACAATTGTTCAGTATGTTTTGATTATACGTGTGCAAATTTTCTTTTAGAATCGGATAGAAACTGTAGATTAAAGGATGGATAGGAAGGAGTGGAGTTTGGGGTTTTGAAACCAAATGTAGACAGTATTTTTCTGTTTGTTTTGCAGTATACATGTGCATACTTCCTTCAAAATCAGAAAGAAACGGTAGCTTTGTATAAATAACATTGACAGTAATTAAAGGGTTATAAAGGTGATAGGGTTTGCGTTTTTGTGAGAGTTATGTGGACAGTATTTTTCTTTTTCTATTTGTTTTAAAGTATACGCATGCGAAGTTGCACCGAATCGGATTAAAATGTGAGTTTTGTACAGATATTAAGGGAAGGGGAGCTAGGGAATATTTTTATTAATTTTTTTTTTCAGAAATCTTATACATAAAAGAATACATATATATGTGCCAACTTTCATAAAGATCGGTCAAATGGTGTCGACTGTAGCTTTCTAAAACGAAATTGACAATAATCAAGGGGGTGGAAACGGGGAGAGGGTTCAGTTCTTGCAAACCATGAGTTAGCATTATTTTTCTCTTATTTTTTTTTAGTAAAAATTTGCTAAGTTCTGTCTAAACCGCATGAAACCTGCACGTGTGTTTAAAAATTAAGCGGATTAATGGGGAGATGGGGTGGTTTTTAGATCTATTGGTCAGACACCTTCTCCGTGGAAAAATAGGTATAAGCACCAACTTTCATGGTAATCGTTCAAACGATCGCAATCGTAGCTTTTTATAAAGAACGTTGACAAATGTTAATGGGGTTGAAGGAGGGAAAGGGGTTGAACTTTGGCAAATCAAATGATGACAATTTTTTTCTCTTTGTTTTAAAGTTTACATGGGCAAATTTCAAAATAAATCTGATAAGAAATGTAGATTTCTATAAAATTAAGGGAAGTATAGAGAGATATGAGGTGGTTTTATTTATTTATTAAATTTTTTTTTCTTTTTTTGTCGGAACATTTCTTCATGTGAAATTAGTTGTATGTGCCAAATTTCATGGAGAACTGTTAAATGGTGTCACTGTAGCTTTATATAAAGAACATTGGTAAAAATTTAGGGGGTGGATAGTGGGAGAGGGCTTCAGTTTTTTCAAACCAAATGTTGACACTATTTTTCTCCTTATTTTTTACTATAATTGACCAAAGTTTCATCGAAATCGAATAAACAATGTGGGTTAGTATAAAAAATGAGGGGTGTAATTTGGAGAGGATTGGTTTTTTAATTATTTATTTTTTGGTCAGTTTTTCCATGAAAAATTACATATATATGCCAACATTGATGATAACCGGTCAAACGGTGTCGAGTGTAGGCTTTTATGATGAACATTGACAATAATCAAAGTGGTGGCAGGAGGGAGGGAGTTGAGCTTTTGCAGACCAAATGTTGACAGGATTTTTCTCTTTGTTTTAAAGTATACATGGGAAAATGTCCATAAAAATCACATAGGAAATGTAGGTTTCTATAAAATTAAGGGGTGTAAAGGGGAGTGAGGTGGTTTTTTAATGGTTAGTTTTTGGTCTGAATCCTTCTCCATGAAAAACTACATGTAACTGCAAACTTTAATGGAGATCAGTTAAATGGTGTCGATGTAGCTTTGAATAAAGAAAATTGGCAAAAATGAAGCGGGTGGTTAGGGGGAGAGGGGTTCAGTTTTTTAAAACCAGAAGTTGTGAGTAATTTTCTCTTTATTTTTGGCTATATATGTCCAAAGTTTCATAGAAATCGAATAAAAAATGTGGATTTTTATAAAAATTAAGGGGTGGAAGGGGGTTGAAGGGGTGGTTTCTCAATGAAATTCATATGGGACCACGTTAGAGTTATAACCTATCCACTAAAAAAATTTAATGTAATCGGTTCAAAATTGGCGAAGATATCGCTGAACATACAAAAAAAAAAAAAAAAAAAAAAAGAAAGAAAAAGAAAAAAAATATACAGACGAATTGAGAACCTCCTACTTTTTTATTTTAAATATGCCGCAGCAGTTCTCATTTTGCGAACTTCCTGGTAGCTCTGAGATTAAAGATCTTCCTTCCAAAGAAGAATTCTTTCTTTATATACCACAACAACTTCCAGAACGGAGTGAATTGGGTGTTGTGTTAAGGATTCTCAGTTTACATTTTGGTCCAGGCTATTTTTCGATCTTATCATAGTATCTGTTAAATCCGCTGGTCGATACCCGTTACATGTAACATCTCGGCATTAATACATACAACATACAGAAATCTCTGGAATAAATCTGTTTGCACCGGCATCACACAGAAAATATAGATTTTTAATTGGTTTTCAAAACGTGAAAGCTTGGGATCCAAATTGAAATCTGAAGTACATGTTGAGACATTACGACAAATTTATTTTATAAATTTTATTCCATGACTTAAAAATAGCTTAATTGATTTTGATGGGATTCAAAACTGTGGATTATTGTAAAGAACATTGGAAATTAAAAGGAGTATACATAATGTAGTCTGCCTTTTCTGATTCATTTAAAGTACAGGTATGTAAATTTCTATTGATATCAGATAAAACTGTAGGTAAGTATAAAAAACAATTAAGGGGTGTGGAAACGAAGAGTAGTTTGGCTTTTGTAAATCTAGGGTCGACAGTATTTTTCTCTTGCTTTTAAAGTAAAAATGTGCAATTTTCCATCGAAACCAGATAAATACTATAGCTTTGTGTAAAGAACATTTGCAAAAATTAAATGGGGTAAGGGAGTGAGTGGTAGGGTTTTGTAAACAGAATGTAGACACTATGTTTTGCTTTGTTTTTGAGTATATATGTGCAGTGTTCAAAGGAAATCTGATAAAACTGTTGGTATCTATAAAGACCATTGGAAATTGGGGTAAAAGGGATGAGGGGTTGGGCTTCTGCAACCGAATTTAAACACAATTGTACAGTATGTTTTGATTATAAGTTTGCTAATTATCTTTTACAATCGGATAGAAACTGTAGATTAAAGGAATGATAGGAAGGAGTGGAGTTTGGAGTTTTGAAAACAAATGTAGACAGTATTTTTCTGTTTGTTTTGCAGTATACATGTGCATACTCCCTTCAAAATCAGAAAGAAACGGTAGCTTTGTAAAAATAACATTGACAGTAATTAATGGGGTAGAAAGGGGATAGGGTTTACGTTTTTGTGAAAGTTATGTGGACAGTATTTTTATTTTTCTATTGGTTTTAACGTATACGCATGCGAAGTTGCACCAAATCGGATTAAAATGTGAGTTTTGTACAGATATTAAGGGAAGGGGAGCTAGGGTATTTTTTTTTTCAAAAATCTTATACATAAATGAATACATATATATGTGCCAAGTTTCATAAAGATCGGTCAAATGGTGTCCACTGTAGCTTTCTAAAAAGAAATTGACTATAATCAAGAGGGTGGAAACGGGGAGAGGGTTCTGTTTTGCAAACAATGAGTTGGCATTATTTTTCTCTTTTTTTTATAGTAAAAATTGGCTAAGTTCTGTCTAAACCGCATAAAAACTATACGTGTATTTAAAAATTAAGTTGTTTAATGGGGAGATGGGGTGGTTTTTAGATCTATTGGTCAGACATCTTCTTCGTGGAAAAATAGGTATAAGCACCAACTTTCATGGTAATCGGTCAAACGATCGCAATTGTAGCTTTTTATAAAGAATGTTTACAAATGTTAATGGGGTTGAAGGAGGGAAAGGGGTTGAACTTTGGCAAACTAAATGCTGATAGGATTTTTCTATTTGTTTTAAAGTTTACATGGGCAAATTTCAATATAAATCTGATAAGAAATGTAGATTCCTATAAAATTAAGAGAAGTATACTGAGATAGGAGGTGGTTTTATTTATTTATTTAATTTTTTTTTGTCAGAAACTTTCTCTCTGATAAATTAAATGTATATGCCAACTTTAATGGAGACCAGTTAAATGGTGTCGACTGTAGCTTTGTATAAAAACATTTTAAAAAATTTAGGGTGTGGATAGGCTTCAGTTTTTTCAAACCAAAAGTTGATAGTATTTTTCTCCTTATATTTGACTATACATGTCCAAAGTTTCATCGAAATCGGATAAAGAATGTGGGTTAGTATAAAAATTAAGGGGTGTAAAGGGGAGAGGATTGGTTTTTTATTTATTTATTTATTGGTCAGATTCTCCATGAAAAATTACATGTATATTCCAGCTTTGATGATAATCGGTCAAACGGTGTCGAGTGTAGGATTTTATGAAGAACATTGACAATAATTAAAGTGGTGGATGGAGGGAGGGGTTTGAGCTTTGGCAGACCAAATGTTGACAGGATTTTTCTCTTTGTTTTAAAGTATACATGGAAAAATTTCAGTAAAAATCAGATAGGAAATGTAGGTTTCTATAAAATAAAGGGGTGTAAAGGGGTTAGTGTGGTGGTTTATTAATTGTTAGTTTTTGGTCTGAATCCTTCTCCATGAAAAACTACATGTAACTGCAAACTTTTATGGAGATCAGTTAAATAGTGTCGACGGTAGCTTTGAATAAAGAAAATTGGCAAAAATGAAGAATTTTGTTAGGAGGAGAGGGGTTCAGTTTTTTATAACCAAAAGTTGTGAGTATTTTTCTCTTTATTTTTGGGTATTTATGTCCAAAGTTTCATCGAAGTCTAATAAATAATGTGGATTTTTATAAAAATTAAGGTGTGGAAGGGGGTAGAAGGGGTGGTTTCTCAATGAAATTCATATGGGACCACGTTAGAGGTATACCCTATCCACTAAAAAAATTTCATTTAAATCGTTTCAAAATTAGCGAAGATATCGCTGAACATACAAAAAAATAAAAAAAAATATACAGACGAATTGAGAACCTCCTCCTTTTTTATTTTAAATATGCCGCAGCAGTTCTCATTTTACGAACTTCCTGGTTGCTCAGAGATTAAAGCCCTTGCTTTCAAAAAGGAATTCTTTCTTTATATACCACAACAACTTCCAGAACGGAGTGGATTGGGTGTTGTGTTTAGGAATGTCAGTTTACATTTTGGTCCAGGCTATTTTTCGATCTTATCATAATATCTGTTAATGCGGCTGGTCGATAACCGATCACCGGCATCACACAGAAAATATAGATTTTTAATTGGTTTTCACAACGTGAAAGCTTGGGATCCAAATTGAAATCTGAAGTACATGTTGAGACATTACGACAAATTTATTTTTAAATATTTATTCCATGACTTAAAAATAGCTTAGTTGATTCTGACGGGATTTAAAACTGTGGATTTTTGTAAAGAACATTGGAAATTAAAGGGAATGAGGGTAAGGGGGAAGAAGGATTGTGCTTTTGTATACATAATGTAGTCTGACTTTTCTGATTCATTTATAGTATACGTATGTAAATTTCTATTTATATCAGATAAAACTGTAGGTAAGTATAAAAAAACAATTAAGGGGTGTGGAAACGAAGAGTAGTTTGGCTTTTGTAAAGCAAGTGTTAACGTTATTTTTCTCTTGGTTTTAAAGTAAAAATGTGCAAATTTCCATCGAAACCAGATAAAAACTGTAGCTTTGTGTAAAGAACATTTGCAAAAAATAAATGGGGTAAGGGAGAGAGTGGTAGGGTTTTGTAAACAGAACGTAGACACTATGTTTTTAAGTATACATGTGCAGTGTTCAAAGGAAATCTGATAAAACTGTTGGTATCTACATAGAACATTTGAAATTGGGGTTAAAGGGAAGAGGGGTTGGGTTTCTGCATCCTAATTTAAACACAATTGTACAGTATGTTTTGGTATACGTGTGCAAATTTTCTTTTAGAATCGGATAGAATCTGTAGATTAAAGAATGGATAGGAAGGAGTGTAGTTTGGAGTTTTGAAACCAAATGTCGACCGTATTTTGCTGTTTGATTTGCAGTATACATTTGCATACTTCCTTCAAAATCTGAAAGAAACGGTAACTTTGTATAAATAACATTGACAGTAATTAAATGGTTATAAAGGGGATAGAGTTTGTGTTTTTGTGAAAGTTATGTGGACAGTATTTTTCTTTTTCTATTTGTTTTAAAGAGTACGCATGCGAAGTTGCACCGAATCGGATTAAAATGTGAGTTTTGTACAGATATTAAGGGAAGGGGAGCTAGGGTATTTTTTTATTTATCTATTTTTTGTTCAGAAATCTTATACATAAAAGAATACATATATATGTGCCAACTTTCATAAAGATCTTTCATATGGTGTCGACTGTAGCTTTCTAAAAAGAAATTGACAATAATCAAGGGGGTGGAAACGGGGAGAGGGTTCAGATTTTGCAAACCATGAGTTGGCATTATTTTTCTCTTTTTTTTATAGTAAAAATGCTAAGTTCTGTCTAAACTGCATAAAAACTGTACGCGTGTTTAAAAATTAAGTGGTTTAATGGGGAGATGGGGTGGTTTTTAGATCTATTGGTCAGACACGTTCTTCGTGGAAAAATAGAAATAAGCACCAACTTTCATGGTAATCGGTCAAACGATCGCAATTGTAGCTTTTTATAAAGAACGTTGACAGAAGTTAATGGGGTTGAAGGTGGGAAAGGGGTTGAACTTTGTCAAACCAAATGCTGACAGTATTTTTATCTTTGTTTTAAGGTATACATGGGCAAATTTCAATATAAATCTGATAAGAAATGTAGATTTCTAAAAAATTAAGGGAAGTATGGGGAGACCAGAGGTGGTTTTATTTATTTATTTATTTATTTTTTTATTTTTTTTTGTCAGAAACTATCTCTTTGATAAATTAAATGTATATGCCAACTTTAATGGAGACCAGTTAAATGGTGTCGACTGTAGCTTTGTATAAAAACATTGTTAAAAATTTAGGGTGTGGATACGTGGAGAGGGCTTCAGTTTTTTCAAACCTAAAGTTGATAGTATTTTTCTCCTTATATTTGACTATACATGTCCAAAGTTTCATCGAAATCGGATAAAAAATGTGGGTTAGTATAAAAATTAAGGGGTGTAAAGGGGAGATTATTGGTTTTTTATTTATTTATTTATTGGTCAGATTCTCCATGAAAAATTACATGTATATGCCAACTTTGATGATAATCGGTTAAACGGTGTCGAGTGTACGATTTTATGAAGTACATTGACAATAATTAAAGTGGTGGAAGGAGGGAGGGTTTTGAGCTTTGGCAGACCAAATGTTGACAGGATTTTTCTCTTTGTTTTAAAGTATACATTGGAAAATTTCAATAAAAATCGGATAGAAAATGTAGGTTACTATAAAATTAAGGGGTGTAAAGGGGAGTGTGGTGGTTTTTTAATTGTTAGTTTTTGGTCTGAATCCTTCTCCATGAAAAACTATATGTAACTGCAAACTTTAATGGAAATCAGTTAAATGGAGTCCACTGTAGCTTTGAATAAAGCAAATTGGCAAAAATGAAGAGGGTGCTTAGGGGGAGAGGGTTTCATTTTTTTATAACCTAAAGTTGTGAGTATTTTTCTCTTTATTTTTGGCTATATATGTCCAAAGTTTCAAAGAAATCGAATAAAAAATGAGGATTTTTATAAAAATTAAGGGGTGGAAGGGGTAGAAGGGGTGGTTTCTTAATGAAATTCATATGGGACCACGATAGAGGTATACCCTATCCACCAAAAAAATTTCATTTAAATCGGTTCAAAATTGGCGAAGATTTTAGTCCAGGCTATTTTTCGATCTTATCATAATAACTGATAATGCGGCTGGTCGATAACCGATACATGTAACATCTCGGCATTAATACATACAACATACAGAAATCTCTGGAATATATCTGTTTGCAACGGCATCACACAGAAAATATAGATTTTTAATTGGTTTTCACAACGTGAAAGCTTGGGATCCAAATTGAAATCTGAAGTACATGTTGAGACATTAAGAAAAATTTATTTTTAAATATTTATTCCTTGACTTAAAATAGCTTAATTGATTTTGACGGGATTTAAAACTGTGGATTTTTGTAAAGAACATTGGAAATTAAAAGGAGTGAGGATAAAGGGGAAGAAGAATTGTGCTTTTGTATACCTAATGTAGTGTGACTTTTCTGATTCATTTATAGTATACGTATGTAAATTTCTATTTATATCAGATAAAACTGTAGGTAAGTATAAAAAACAATTAAGGGGTGTGGAAACGAAGAGTAGTTTGGCTTTTGTAAAGCTAGTGTTAACGGTATTTTTCTCTTGCTTTTAAAGTAAAAATGTGCAAATTTCCATCGAAACCAGATAAAAACTGTAGCTTTGTGTAAAGAACATTTGCAAAAATTAAATGGGGTAAGGGAGTGAGTGGTAGGGTTTTGTAAACAGAACGTAGACACTATGTTTTTAAGTATACATGTGCAGTGTTCGAAGGAAATCTGGTAAAACGGTTGGTATCTATAAAGAACATTGGAAATTGGGGTAAAAGGAAGAGGGGTTGGGCTTCTGAAACCTAATTTAAACACAATTGTTCAGTATGTTTTGATTATACGTGTGCAAATTTTCTTTTAGAATCGGATAGAAACTGTAGATTAAAGGATGGATAGGAAGGAGTGGAGTTTGGAGTTTTGAAACCAAATGTAGACAGTATTTTTCTGTTTGTTTTGCAGTATACATTTGCATACTTCCTTCAAAATCAGAAAGAAACGTTAGCTTTGTATAAATAACATTGACAGTAATTAAAGGGTTATAAAGGGGATAAGGTTTGCGTTTTTGTGAAAGTTATGTGGACAGTATTTTTCTTTTTCTATTTGTTTTAAAGAATACGCATGCGAAGTTGCACCGAATCGGATTAAAATGTGAGTTTTGTACAGATATTAAGGGATGGGGAGCTAGGGTAATTTTTTTTTTTTTTTTTTGTTCCGAATTCTTATACATAAAAGAATACATATATATGTGCCAACTTTCATAAAGATCTTTCATATGGTGTCGACTGTAGCTTTCTAAAAAGAAATTGACAATAATCAAGAGGGTGGAAACGGGGAGAGGGTTCAGATTTTGCAAACCATGAGTTGGCATTATTTTTCTCTTTTTTTTATAGTAAAAATTTGCTAAGTTCTGTCTAAACTGCATAAAAACTGTACGTGTGTTTAAAAATTAAGCGGTTTAATGGGGACATGGGGTGGTTTTAAGATCTATTGCTCAGACACCTTCTTCGTGAAAAAATAGGTATAAGCAGCAATCTTCATGGTAATCGTTCAAACGATCGCAATTCTAGCTTTTTATAAAGAACGTTGACAAATGTTAATGGGGTTGAAGGAGGGAAAGGGGTTGAACTTTGGCAAACCAAATGCTGACAGGATTTTTATCTTTGTTTTAAAGTATACATGGGTAAATTTCAATATAAATCTGATAAGAAATATGGAGACCAGTTGAATGGTGCCGACTGTAGCTTTGTATAAAAACATTGTTAAAAATTTAGCGGGTGGATAGGTGGAGAGGGCTTCAGTTTTTTCAAACCAAAAGTTGATAGTATTTTTCTCCTTATTTTTGACTATACATGTCCAAAGTTTCATCGAAATGGATAAAAAATGTGGGTTAGTATAAAAATTTAGCAGTGTAAAGGGGAGAGGATTGGTTATTTATTTATTTATTTATTGGTCAGGTTCTCCACTAAAAATTACATGTATGTGCCAACTTTGATTATAATCGGTCAAACGGTGTCAAGTGTAGGATTTTATGAACATTGACAATAATTAAAGTGGTGGTAGGAGGGAGGGGGTTGAGCTTTGCAGACCAAATGTTTACAGGATTTTTCTCATTGTTTTAAAGTATATATGGGAAAATTTCAAAAAAAATCAGATAGGAAATATAGGATTCCATAAAATTAATGGGTGTAAAGGGGAGTGGGTTGGTTATTTAATTATTAGTTTTTGGTCTGAATCCTTCTCCATGAAAAACTACATGTAACTGCAAACTTTAATGGAGATCAGTTAAATAGTGTCGACTGTAGCATTGAATAAAGAAAATTGGCAAAAATGAAGAGGGTGGTTAGGGGGAGAGGGGTTCAGTTTTTTATAACCAAAAATTGTGAGTATTTTTCTCTTTATTTTTGGCTATATATGTCCAAAGTTTCATAGAAATCGAATTAAAAATGTGGATTTTTATAAGAATTAAGGGATGGAAGGGGGTAAAAGGGATGGTTTCTCAATGAAATTCATATGCGATCACGTTAGCGGTATACCCTATCCACTAAAAAAATTTCATTTAAATCGTTTCAAAATTGGGGAAGATATCGCTGAACATACAAAAATAAATTAAAAAAACTAAACAGACGAATTGAGAACCTCCTCCTTTTTTATTTTAAATATGCCGCAGCATTTCTCATTTTGCGAACTTCCTGGTAGCACAGATATTAAAGCCCTTGCTTTCAAAGAGGAATTCTTTCTTTATATACCACAACAACTTCCAGAACGGAGTGGATTGGGTGTTGTGTTAAGGAATGTCAGTTTACATTTTAGTCCAGGCTATTTTTCGATCTTATCATAATATCTGTTAATGCGGCTGGTCGATAACCGATACATATAACATCTCGGCATTAATACATACAACATACAGAAATCTCTGGAATATATGTGTTTGCACCGGCATCACACAGAAAATATAGATTTTTAATTGGTTTTCACGACGTGAAATCTTGGGATCCAAATTGAAATCTGAAGTACATGTTGAGACATTACGACAAATTTATTTATAAATATCTATTCCTTGACTTAAAAATAGCTTAATTGATTTTGACGGGATTTAAAACTGTTGATTTTTGAAAAAAAAAACATAGGAAATTAAAAGGAGTGAGGGCAAAGGGGAAGAAGGATTGTGCTTTTGTTTACCTAATGTAATCTGACTTTTCTGATTCATTTATAGTATACGTATGTAAATTTCTATTTGTATCAGATAAAACTGTAGGTAAGTATGAAAAACAATTAAGGGGTGTGGAAACGAAGAGTAGTTTGGCTTTTGTAAAGCTAGTGTTAACGGTATTTTTCTCTTGCTTTTAAAGTAAAAATGTGCAAATTTCCATCGAAACCAGATAAAAACTGTAGCTTTGTGTAAAGAACATTTGCAAAAAATAAATGGGGTAAGGGAGAGAGTGGTAGGGTTTTGTAAACAGAACGTAGACACTATGTTTTTAAGTATACATGTGCAGTGTTCAAAGGAAATCTGATAAAACTGTTGGTATCTATAAAGAACATTGGAAATTGGGATTAAAGGGAAGAGCGGTTGGGCTTCTGCAACCTAATTTAAACACAGTTGTTCAGTATGTTTTGATTATACGTGTGCTAATTTTCTTTTAGAATCGGATAGAAACTGTAGATAAAAGGATAAATAGGAAGTAGTGGAGTTTGGAGTTTTGAAACCAAATGTAGACTGTATTTTGCTGTTTGTTTTGCAGTATACATGTGCATACTTCCTTCAGAATCAGAAAGAAACGGTAGCTTTGTATCAATAACATTGACGGTAATGAAAGGGGTATAAAGGGGATAGGGTTTCCGTTTTTGTGAAAGTTATGTGGACAGTATTTTTCTTTTTCTATTTGTTTTAAAGTATACGCATGCGAAGTTGCACCGAATCGGATTAAAATGTGAGTTTTGCACAGATATTAAGGGATGGGGAGATAGGGTATTTTTTATTTTTTTATTTTGTTCAGAAATCTTATACATAAAAGAATACATATATATGTGTCAACTTTCATAAAGATCGGTCAAATGGTGTCGACTGTAGCTATCTAAAAAGAAATTGACAATAATCAAGGGGGTGGAAACGGGGAGAGGGTTCAGATTTTGCAAACCATGAGTTGGCATTATTTTTCTCTTTTTTTATATAGTAAAAATTTGCTAAGTTCTGTCTAAACTGCATAAAAACTGTACGTGTGTTTAAAAATTAAGCGGTTTAATGGGGAGATGGGGTGGTTTTTAGATCTATTGCTCAGACACCTTCTCCGTGGAAAAATAGGTATAAGCACCAACTTTCATGGTAATCGTTCAAACGATCGCAATCGTAGCTTTTTATAAAAAACGTTGACAAATGTTAATGGGGTTGAAGGAGGGAAAGGGGTTGAACTTTGGCAAACCAAATGCTGACAGGATTTTTCTCTTTGTTGTAAAGTTTACATGGGCCAATTTCAATATAATTCTGATAAGAAATATAGATTTCTATAAAATTAAGGGAAGTATAGGGAGATATGAAGTGGTTTTATTTATTTATTTAACTTCTTTTTTTTTCTGAAACTCTCTCCATGAGAAATTAGATGTATGTGCTAACTTTAATGGAGACCAGTTAAATGGTGTCGACTGTAGCTTTGTATAAAAACATTGTTAAAAATTTAGGTGGTGGATAGGTGGAGACGGCTTCAGTTTTTTCAAACCAAAAGTTGATAGTATTTTTATCCTTATTTTTGATCATACATGTCAAAAGTTTCATCGAAATCGGATAAAAATGTGGGTTAGAATAAAAATTAAGGGGTGTAAAGGGGAGAGAATTTGTTTTTTATTTATTTATTTATTGGTCAGATTCTCCATGAAAAATTACATGTATATGACAACTTTGATGATAATCGGTCAAACGGTGTTGAGTGTAGGATTTTTTGAATAACATTGACAATAATTAAAGTGGTGGAAGGAGGGAGGGGGTTGAGCTTTGGTAGACCAAATGTTGACAGGATTTTTCTCTTTGTTTTAAAGTATATATGGGAAAATTTCATTAAAAATCAGATAGGAAATGTAGGTTTCTATAAAATTAAGGGGTGTAAAGGGGAGTGGGGTGGTTATTTAATTGTTAGTTCTTGGTCTGAATCCTTCTCCATGAATAGCTGCATGTAACTGAAAACATTAATGGAGATCAGTTAAATGGTGTCGACTGTAGCTTTGAATAAAGAAAATTGGCAAAAATGAAGCGGGTGGTTAGAGGGAGAAGCATTCAGTTTTTTAAAACCAAAAGTTGTGAGTATATTTCTCTTTATTTTTGGCTATATGTGTCCAAAGTTTCATGGAAATCGAATAAAAAATGTGGATTTTTATAAAGATTAAGGGGTGGAAGGGGGTAGATGCGGTGGTTTCTCAATGAAATTCATATGGGACCACGTTAGAGATATACCCTATCCACTAAAAACATTTCATTTAAATCGGTTCAAAATTGGCGAAGATATCGCTGAACATACAAAAAAAAAAGAAAGAAAAACAAATATACATACTAATTGAGAACCTCCTCCTTTTTTATTTTAAAAATGCCGCAGCAGTTCTCATTTTGCGAACTTTCTGGTAGCTCAGAGATTAAAGCCCTTGCTTTAAAAGAAGAATTCTATCTTTATATACCTCAACGACTTCCAGAACATAGTGAATTGGGTGTTGTGTTAAAGAATGTCAGTTTACATTTTGGTCCAGGCTATTTTTCGATCTTATAATAATATCTGTTAAAGCTGCTGGTCAATAACCGATACATATAACATCTCGGCATTAATACATACTACATACAGAAATCTCTGGAATATATCTGTTTGCACCGGTATCACAATGAAAATATAGGTTTGTAATTGGTTTACACAACGTGAAAGCTTGGGATCCAAATTGAAATCTGAAGTACATGCTGAGACATTACGACAAATTTATTTTATAAATTTTATTCCATGACTTAAAAATAGTTTAATTGTTTTTGATGGGATTTAAAACTGTGGATTTTTGTAAAGAACATTGGAAATTAAAATAGTGAGTGTATAGGGGAAGAAGGATTGTGCTTTTGTATACCTAATGTAGTCTGACTTTTCTGATTCATTTATAGTATACATATGTAAATTTCTATTAATATCAGATAAAACTGTAGGTAAGTATAAAAAACAATTAAGGGGTGTGGAAATGAAGAGTAGTTTGGCTTATGTAAAGCTAGTGTCGACGGTATTTTTCTCTTGCTTTTAAAGTAAAAATGTGCAAATTTCCATCCAAACCAGATAAAAACTGTAGCTTTGTGTAAAGAATATTTGCAAAAATTAAATGGGGTAAGGGAGTGAGTGGTAGGGTTTTGTAAACAGAACGTAGACACTATGTTTTTAAGTATACATGTGCAGTGTTCAAAGGAAATCTGATAAAACTGTTGGTATCTATAAAGAACATTGGAAATTGGGGTAAAAGGGAGGAGAGGTTGGGCTTCCGCAACATATTTTATACACAATTGTTCTGTTTGTTATGAAGTATACGTGTGCAAATCTTCTTTTAGAATCGGATAGAAACTGTAGATTAAAGGATGGAAAGGAAGGAGTGGTGTTTGGACTTTCGAAACCAAATGTAGACAGTATTTTTCTGTTTGTTTTGCAAGTATACATGTGTATACTTCCTTCAAAATCAGAAAGAACGGTAGCTTTTTATAAATAACGTTGATAGTAATTAAAGGGTTATAAAGGGGATAGGGTTTGCGGTTTTGTGAAAGTTATGTGGACAGTATTTTTTTTTTCTATTTGTTTTAAAGTATACGTATGCTAAGTTGCACTGAATCGGATTAAAATTTGAGTTTTGTACAGATATTAAGGGAAGGGGAGCTAGGGTATTTTTTTATTTATTTATTTTTTGTTCAGAAATCTTATACATAAAAGAATACTTATATATGTGCCAACTTTCATAAAGATCGGTCAAATGGTGACGACTGTAGCTTTCTAAAAAGAAATTGACAATAATCAAGGGGGTGGAAACGGGGAGAGGGTTCAGTTTTTGCAAACCATGAGTTGGCATTATTTTTCTCTTTTTTTTATAGTAAAAATTTGCTAAGTTCTGTCTAAACCGCATAAAAACTGTACATGTGTTTAAAAATTAAGCGGTTTAATGGGGAGATGGGGTGGTTTTTAGATCAATTGGTCAGACACCTTCTTCGTGGAAAAATAGGTATAAGCACCAACTTTCATGGTGATCGGTCAAACGATCGAATTGTAGCTTTTTATAAAGAACGTTGACAAAAGTTAATGGGGTTGAAGGTAGGAAAGAGGTTGAACTTTGGTAAACCAAATGCCGACAGGATTTTTATCTTTGTTTTAAAGTATACATGTGCAAATTTCAATATAAATCTGATAAGAAATGTAGATTTACATAAAATTAAGGGAAGTATAGGGAGACATGAGGTGGTTTAATTTATTTATTTATTTCTTTTTGGTGAGAAACTTTCTCTATGATAAATTACATGTATATGCCAACTTTAATGGATACTAGTTAAATGGTGTTGACTGTAGCTTTGTATAAAGAACATTGTTAAAAATTTAGGTGGTGGATAGGGGGAGAGGGCTTCAGTTTTTTCAAACCAAAAGTTGACAGTATTTTTCTCCTGATTTTTGACTATACATGTCCAAAGTTTCATCGAAATCGGATAAAAAATGTGGGTTAGTATAAAAATTAAGGGGTGTAAAGGGGAGAGGATTGGTTATTTAGTTATTAATTTTTTGGTCAGATTTTCCATGAAAAATTACATGTGTATGCCAATTTTGATGATAATCGGTCTAACGGTGTCGAGTGTAGGATTTTGTGAAAAACATTGACAATAATGAAATGGGTAGAAGGACGGAGGGGGTTGAGTTTTGGCAGACCAAATGTTGACAGGATTTCTCTCTTTGTTTTAAAGTATATATGGGCAAATTTCAATAAAAATCAGATAGGAAATGTAGGTTTATATAAAATTAAGGGTTGCAGAGAGGAGAGGGGTGGTTTTTTAATTATTTGTTTTTTGTCAGAAACCTTCTCCATGAAAAACTACATGTAATTGCAAACTATAATGGAGATCAGTTAAATGGTGTCGGCTGTAGCTTTGAATAAAGAAAATTGGCAAAAATGATGGGGGTTGTTTAGCGGGAGAGGGTTTAGTTTTTTTAAACCAAAAGTTGTATTTTTCTCTTTATTTTTGGGTATATATGTCCAAAGTTTCATCGTCATCGAATAAAAAATGTGGATTTGTAAAAAAATTAAGGGATGGAAGGGGGTAGAAGGGGTGGTTTCTCAATGAAATACAAATGGGACCACTTTGGTGGTATACCCTATCCACTAAAAAAAATTCATTTAAATCGGTTCAGAATTGGCGAAGATATCGCTGAAAATACATACAAAAAAAAAAAAAAAAAAAAAGACGAATTGAGAACCTTCTCCTTTTTTTGAAGTCGGTTAATAACTGACGATCTTTAAACAGAGCTGAAGGAACTTTTGCAGGCAGGTTAGCACAAGTGTTTCAACCAATTGGGTCTTGTTTATCTGATGCTTTTTCACATTGGTGCAGCTTATATTAAATATTTCCAATTATCTAAGACTAATATAGTTGTTTATTTTCCAACAGTTCTTTCGCATCGTGTCGGTATTTTCCTAGAATCTGTCAGATGTGATAAGTTAATGATTGGGTTACATGTGTATGTTTCTAATGATAGGGAAATCTAAGATTATCAAATACAAACCTGTTTACCTCATGATGTTGGACTAATGTGTTTTTGGTATGCTGATTCAATGCAGGATGTTGATGACTGCATAATATTGCCAGATGATGGTGATTCTTGCCCCTGTAAGTTAATTGGTCCGGGCATCAAGATTTGGGTTTTCCATGGGTTCCCCAATCTCTACAAGGGAATGGCGGAATACTTCCTTAAAAAACCATGGCCAAATTCCTTCCCTTGTCACCAGTCCTTTTGTGCCTCTACGTCGACAAGGCTTAAAGCCATAAAAAAAACTTGAATGGGTTTGTTGTAACCAATTACTCAGACGTTGGTTTTGTTGTATCACACATCAGTTTTTATTTTTGTTACTTAGCGAAGTGTACTCTGATC
This sequence comes from Vandiemenella viatica, assembly GCA_031002005.1. Taxonomy (NCBI): domain Eukaryota; kingdom Metazoa; phylum Arthropoda; class Insecta; order Orthoptera; family Morabidae; genus Vandiemenella; species Vandiemenella viatica. The sequence continues at coordinate 21,817,198 of CM061918.1, forward strand.
TTTTGAACAAAAAAATCGAGAGTGACAACTCGAGAGAGAATATATTCAGGCATCCTGAAGCAAGTGACCTCAAGAAGGCTGTTAATATTAATGTCACTGCCCCAAGGAAACATAACTATCTAAGTGGAATAATACACAGCAATCAAAAAGTTTTACTGTATGGACTCAAGCCAGCAGCGCCGATTACTTGACCGTGTGTTATCGGAAAGAGGCCTTGAACAAAGGGGACAGACTGTGTTCGATTTATTGCTAATAATTACGAAACTAATAGAACTAGTCACAACTTCTGGCGAAGTTAAGCTTTTATGTCGCTCTGATATCTGTAACTTGGCCCTCACCTTTCCACGATGCAGGTTCTCATTGGTCCACGATAATTAATAAACTGCTGGTTGTATTTAACTTTATTACGAACCGGAAACAAAGAGACCTACACTGTAAAATCTGAAGCAATCAGCTTATATATCTAGGTCCGTAATGTTATTGGGTGATAAAAGAACATATCCATGATCAAAAATTAATACTACAATTCTAACTGATATGTTTTAATCATTTAATGTTAGAATCAATTTGGAAAACATGGGGTATGTCATTATATGTGCGACTTACACGCATAGTGTTGGATGTTCGTTTCAACAAGAAGTATTGACAGCATGTTAAACATTCGCTGCGAAAAATTTTCACCACAGAAAATCGAGCTGTCGTGGATTATTCGAGGTCTCGATACTACTACATCAAAGATTGACCCGCCTACAGCAATGAAATTGGTTCTCGATAAAATAGGGTTTGTAAATGAAGTCTGAAAGAAAGAATAAGGCCTGAAAATATAAAAAAGTATAATTTTGACTTGCTATTACCAGGCAGCGTTAATTCACAAAAGAAGGATTTAAAAACACGCAGTAACCATGATCGAAATTGCTCAAGATTCACTTGCCTCGTTTAATACAAACAAAATATGATTTCAACCTCCAGATTGTTCCCATTCATTAGGAGTTCCCATATTCCTTGAAGGAAGTTTCCAGATTTGTCATTTTCTGTGTAACAGTGGCAACACTGATTATAAGATATTATATCTAACGTGAATAATAGGGAAAGTATTAACACACGTACCCCAAGTCGTACTAACGGAGAAGGAAAATATACATCATGGTATAGGCTGCAAGTACAAATATTTCTCAAAGGGAAATGTAAGGGAGCCATAGGTTTAATAAGCAGACACTTCAAATGAGTTAACAGAAGTAAAAAGTGATGAGTAAGGAAATTGAAAATTCTAATAGCTGCTCACTTCCTGAAATATTTGCTGAATCTCCCCCCCCCCCTTTCCCTGCAGCCAAAAAGGAAAAGAAAAGAAAAGGAAAAGCTTGGTCTTAGGTAAATGTTGGAAGTAATTCAGTTTATAACCATTTATATAAAACGGATGTAAAATTAGTAAAAGGTTAAAACAGGTAATTTTTCTTAATCAAAAAATTTGCACACTAAAAATAATACAGATCTCATTCCGGGTATTCCCCGTCGTGTTGCGGAGTTGGCATGGATTCTTCTGAAATAAACTCTGTATGTACCAAAAAGTATCCAAAAGGAAATGAGTGACGATGTTTAAGAATTCCAATTCATACCCTAAAGATATTCCATTCGGCCACGATACCTAATGCTTTTAAGTTCTTTGCATACTGGAAGAACGAAATAGAGGAATGCAGAGTGCAACGTCCCAGACAGGTGATGAAAAAGAGCGTATCTTTTGCATCTGTCTCTCAAGTTTTCCCCAATTCCCAAATGTTTGATCAAGTGTCCCCTGACTTCACCACTAAGATTACACCTAACTTCGACTGTTGCCGTAACACTGTCAAAGCGCCTGCGCCAAAGTCACAGTTATCAACTTGTTCGCAAAACGTTAAGAAATTACAACAGTACAAGGATTGGCGTCAGGACCGGATTAAGACAGCGCGTGGCCGATAGAAAATGAATGTCGTCTGTTCCGTAGTTATACTTATTTCTTTAACTTCACACCGACAATTTGTTGGTTACTAGCCTGCTCCAGGATTCATAACAGCCTCCGCTAATATCGCTTTAAGAGAGAAGAGTGAAAAATAGAAGTTGTATGTATTTGGATGTTTGATTTACAATAGGTTTAATTTAAAACACATTAATCATCAGTAAGGTTAATAGGTCAACAAAACATCAATTATCCGAACATATCATCCGCACCGCAAGTGTAATCCACCATCCCACAACACGTATCACAGCGAGTTATCCTTTAATTCAGCTGCCTTCCGCATGACTCAGAAACACGTGGTGCCTCCATGACTCACGAACACGTGCCGTCTCTCTTAGTGCAATATAAAATTGTGTGATAACTGCTCACCCCTTCTCAGTCATACTGTTCGTCTAGAAGCAGTAACACGTGTTCCACCTGCGTCTTTCACATTATCTGTCACCAAGATCAGCGTAGTGTACCAACTGAACACCGGCGATTCTTAGTGGTTGACATTGGGCTTGCCAACCCAAAATAATTTCGATCCTGTTTGCGTACTTGAAAAAATTAGCTACAACAACATCGAAAAATGGGACGTGAGTCGTATGCAGTATCCAATATGTTCAGCGGAAGAGGGGGCCAGAGTAGCCTTCCAATAAGCAAGCATACTGTTTCTTACCGCACGGTGTCAGAGGCTAAAACGTAATGTTTCCACTACAGCTCTCATCCTGCAGACTGCATCTTCCTCGCAGAGTCAACAGGGCAGAACCTCTTCGACACGCATCCTGCAGTGGCAACATCCTTCTCAGTCAGGAAAATTTGGAGCTACCATGCCGCCGTATACTACAAGGTATTAGTGGGTGAGTTGGCGTTAGTATGGAAATTAATCAATATGCATATCAATAATTTTTACCCTAGTCATGTGTCATACAGTTCTACAATTGACTTTGTGCAACCAAGAAATGAATTCATTGCCTATAAGAATTTGATTATGTTTAATGATGTCAAAAAAATTGTAAAAAAGAATTTCAAATGTACTGAGGATGATAAATACAAAAACCATGAATTTTAATTTCACCCACGATGAGCAAGTGAAAATAAATTTTCAACAACGCACATAGAATTACAAAATAAGTGATCTTTAAAAGGATTTATCTCAATATATTGTAGCAGACCCTTCTCCTGATAATATTCTGGAAAAATTGTGCCTTCTTCATTACTTACACATATATAATTGAATTTTCTTCATTGATTATTGCATGTAGAATACAACATAGTTTACCCAAAATCACTTCATCAGTATCCCAAGGTATTACATGGTAATTATGTGCCAGCCAATTTACTGTTGGTTCATCGACTCCAAGTTTTGTTAACAATATTCTTGTGCAATGTGTACTATACAATTGTCAGATTGTATTACACACATTGCAACTACTTATAACATGAAGACCCCTTCCTTTGTCTTGGATCCGTGTGCGCCCAGGAAGATGGTTGGTATGGTAATTAGCTGGAATTTCGGATAACTATAACGTTTTATATCATCCTTCGCTTCACACCAGTTAGAAGTATGTATTTCACAACACGATGTTGCAGGATCAGACAGTTTGCAGACGTGTAGACAGGCCAATTCTCACTTCTCTCAAATTCCATACATATTTCTACAAGTCCAGGATTAACTGTTTTATTTTGTTGTGAACAGTCATTTACAACTAGATGTGCAGTTGCAACAAATTCTTCTCGTTTTAGTAGAGATGAGGGACGATCATGTTCGTAATGTGACTGCTTGAATCATGCATATTTGTTAGCTCAGATGCATTTTTTTTTTCGTGTTACGTTTACTATTTGTTACAGTATTAGGTTTCCCCAGTTGCGTCGTTGTCATCGAAGTACAAACTTGTGTCTTGCTTTCAGGTAGTACTGGATGTTCAAGCACGTGCCAACTATTGAAATTAATGCTTATTTGATTCTTACTATCCATTATCTCAAGCAAATTCAGTTTCTCTCTGTCGCCTACTTGCACATGTGGCATCACACACGCGATTTTATTAAGGCTGAATTTACTCTTTTGGGACTTTTTATTGGCTTATATAAATGAATTTATATCAAACCTAATACGAATCAGAATCAGTTCTTGTTTTATATTTGCAAGTATCCTTTCATAATCTTCAAATAATCCCAATAGCTACTCAGGGGTATACATAGAGCAATGCGGCCATCCTCATGATCGCATGAGCACCATCCTACATTGTTTAGCACCCCAATTTGTTGAGGATCGCCAGAAATTAACGCCTTTATTGTTTTTGTGATGCCAACATTTCTAGTTCGGTTAATTTCATGTCCATTAAGTTCTAGCCGATTTTTCTCAAACTGGAACGCAGTAGCATTGGTTCTGTGATGTGATGTTGATGCTCCAGTTCCATCTTGTTTGATGAATCTCCTTTCAATAGGCAAATTATTTTCTGCCCGCGCAGTATATGTATCTTGATTCTGAATAGATATATAAATCTCCTCATTGTTATTAAATGAGGATTTCGCAAGCAGTTAATGAGTCAGAAACAGTTTACGAATCACCGCCTAGTCAAATTCCACACTAGACGTTATATCAAGCAGCTCATCCATTCTTTACGGTTATCCTAACGACTACACGTAAAGAACGTTAGCATGCTTACAACAGACGAATCGACGAGGTTGCCGAGCGCCCATTCTCTACATGTAAATCAGAGTAATGATTTCTCCTCTGAAAACAACCATCTCACCGTCCTGGTCGACAACTCTAATGGAAATATTGTAGAGCGTTCTTGCAGTTGTAGGGAGATAGATGACATTTGCAGGTATTTCCAAAATCCTGTAATACAGGTATAGTGGCACTGTTGGAAAAAATCCGTGTAGCATAGATACCCACAGTTACTGTAGCATCTCCTAACTAATTACAAATATGTTGATAGAGTGTTCATATCCCGGAAACGTTTGTATTTTATTAACTGGAAACAACATTCTTTTTTTTTAAGAAAATGGATACAAATCGTCAATCAACCTAACTGAAATAAATCGATTAAACCTGCATATTCAAGACTTTATTGCCAGACTAAATAACTGACTAATCCACAAATGGGGCTACATCATGGAATTTTGTTTAACCATGGTAAATGTCCGTAGTGTTGCGAGTATCGATCGGCACAGCAAATCGGCAAAATCGTCTAAACGATATAAAAATACATCAATATAAAATAACTGGAATGTAGAAGACGCGGGAATAAGTTCGTTATGGAATTAACAGTATGTAAAGGCTTATTAGGCGGTCAATTCCTAAAGTAAAAGACTAGTTCTTATACAAGTAGAATTAAGTCACAACCTTTTTATGGGAAAATACACCTACCATGTTAAGGTTGTCATTAACCACCATGGAAGTATGATTCATTCTAAAAGCTCAGGCCAGGAGCTACACTCTCCTCTTTTTTTTTTTTTTTTTTTTTTTTTTTTTTTTTTTTTTTTTTTTGCTATACGGTTTTTGTGGGCTATGTAACACAGTGTTTGTAATATCACTAAAGCTGTTTGATTGTGTTTCGGATGTCACCACCTAAAGAATAGTAAAGAAGTTTGTCTACGTGAAATGCCATTGTGTCCCAATACATTTGATATGAAGTTACTACTTGAACATGTATCGCTTTGTTTCACATCGTAATTGTAAAAACTTGTGTCACGATTAAGAATACTGACTTATGAGTCACTCCGAAATTGTGAACATAAATATTTTCTTATCACGGAACTTACAAAAATACAGTCGTTTGTTCCTAGTTAATTTGCTTTTCTGGCAGTACTTTCGGTATCATCCTGAACAATTTTTCACCTTGAACCCCTGAATTTTTACTGCAGTCATTGACAATTGTATATCCAAAAGAAATGTAGTTTCTCTAATCATTGCTTACCTAACTTCAAGAACTCCCCCCCCTCCCCCGCTCGCCCCACCCCTTCTCGTCCGAAACCAAGTAACAATTAATCATCATGGTCATCTCTATGCTTCCTGTATAAATCATACATCAATACATCTCCCTGTTCCATTTTTAATGTATACTTCAAACGCAAGGACGGCGCATGGAATCTTGGGCCGTGGATAAGAGTTCTCCACCCCTCTTCCCTCCCTCCGACAAAATTTTACCTTTGGATTGTTACGTATAAAGCAAATAAGTTTATTGCAAAAATAACATTTCCAGAATTTTAAACTTGCCAGGAGCTACTTTTGCCCCACATCCCTCCCCAACACCGGCACTATTTGTGTACATAACTTAGCTTTATAGATTTAATCTACTGTTATTTTTAGGCAACTTTGTATTTGTCATACATTAGCTTATATTATATCCACATCCAACTCTCAGTATTTCGTTTACCCGGTTCAATAATTTCTCCGTATGCTAGTACCATTCTGCTAACAGAACAATGTTGTCAGCAAATCACAGTATAGCGATTGTTTCTTCATGAACGCTTTAGCAAAGCTCAATTTGATCTTTTGTTCCGTACTGCTTCCTATTCATATAGGTGGGGCATTCTCACAGATAGTTTACAACCTAGTCTCACACATTTTTATCAAAAGGTAGATTATAAATTATTATTCTTTTAAAAATTGCCACATTTGTCCAAACTAATCCCTACAACCAAAACGATTTTTAAGTCCACAAATGCGATAAAATTATTCACTTTTCGAACGAGTCTTCAAGTCAGGAATGCTTTCACTGTTCATCAGTTTTTCCTACACCGAAACAAATTTTTACCTACCGCCTCTTCTATTCTTCCTATTCATCAGTATATTATTCAAGTCATTGGTTTGAAGCATGTGATTTTGGATTTATTGTGCAATAAGCTTCACATCTATCGTCTTGCGCTTTCTCCTTCAGTTTGCCAAAAGTAATAGTAAATCATGTGGAATCTCTCCAGGATAGTGGCTTCTTTTATTTCAGTTTAAATTGTCTAGATATTCTAGAGATTGTAGAAGTTTTGTAGGAATCTCATTAATACATTATGAATTATTTCTGTTCATATCTTTCAAACGTATTTTCTATGAACACGAAGTTAGGTTGACGTTTTTCCCCGTACTAAGAATGGTCCAAGATTTACATGGAGATTTAAAAAAAAAAAAATACAGGTAAATTTGTTTATTACGGCTACCTAATTCTCCCGAAAGAGATTGTTGAAGTCCATGGATGATGTGATGGTTTTCCAGCACCATATTTCTGTTATTGTGTTTGTTGTTCAGCGTAGTGTCTTCAGTTTTCTCTGAACGAAAAAATACTGGGTGACCACCGGAAAAGGTATATTCGGTCCTGCTCTAGATTGAAATACTAGGAAGACTGTCAACCTCAACATTGATAAAGGTAACATTCGATCCAGATGGAAGGAATTTAGGGCCAACACCATTACAGTCCATTACGGGAGAGAGACCTTGACCAAATAATATATCAGACTGTTACTAATAATTAAAAAAATGAGAGACCTACTCAAATCTTATTAGGGCTTCAAGTTTTTATGACGCTCTCATATCTGGCAGTTTCTAAATTCACTTTGTCCTGGACACGATGCAGGCTGTCATTAGTCCACGATAGTTAATATAAAGAGATAGTCCTGTCCGCAACTAGCGGTTATATTAAACATTATGACACACTGATATCTGCTATTAGGTCAATGAAACGTTTAACACAAAACCTGGTGCTATATTTTTTTGGAAAAGTTCACACATAACGTGTATTGGGCTGCCAAACGACAAATAAATTTCAAAATATTAAGTTGAAAGTATTATAGTAAATTCGTTCACCATGGTACGAGTATTTCATACGGTATTTCATGATATGTTTGGTTTCACGCTGAGCTCGGATCAATATTCCCGCAGGAAGCGTTTCCTCATTGTTAAGGATTTAGGATGGTCACAATCCATCGTTCTGTAAAATTTTTATCACAGAGAAAAAGTGTTGTTGTTTCTAATCTGCGGTCTTTGTACAGCTACTTAAAAGGCTGACATGTAAACTGCAGTAAGGGTGGTTCCTGATAAAACATGGGTAGTAAAAGAAAACTCAAATGAAGCATGAGGCTTTAGAGTAACAAAATATAGTTATTTTGCTAACGCATAACCAGGAAGCAGTGATTTAGAAACATGGGATGTGAATTCACGTATTTTTGGCGTTCCTCTTGCCCTCCAATTCACTTCCCCGCTCAGTGGGCCAAAATCGCAATAAGCTGGCCAAAATATAAAGAGTTGTTCAATTTGTACCAAAGTTAGTACGTAAAGATTATCGAAGTTTCTTGGTAAGAATAAGATGAAAATGGCGGATCCACAATGGGGGACTAAGATTGCTAAATGTTGTTTTATTCATATAAAAGTAATTTTTTGGGGAATTATCGAGGTTGCTAGAGTATTCTTAAGATTTCCGCAGCATTCTTTGAACATGATTTATAGCTTTACGGGCAATGCCGCGTCGTTTATTAGATTATCTAAGCTTTCGGCAGCTATACTCCAGCCTTCTACAGAGATAGTGTTGATGTTTATGTTCATATAGCAACAGTCGCCAAGCATCGCAGAGGAAAAGGCCGCTATCTTCGTTGATGTTGTTGGAATTCCTTAATTGGTAAAATTCTTTTTACTTATATAAAAGTTAATATTTAGAGGTTGTAGTAATTAAAGGTTAAAAATATAAGCTCAAAATATGGAAAGCCCGAAAAAAGTACCAAATAGAGGATAGAAGATAGTATAATATTACCAAGAAGAATTTTATTTCAATTACAGTTATTCATTTCACTAATTGTTTGTGACTATAATTAAAAGTTACCGTTTTCTTCTTCTTTTTCATCTTCATTATCTTGTTCTTCTGCATCTTAAACTGAATCGCCATCATCTTTAATGACTATTTCCTCATCATCTGCATCGGAATCTTCATAATCTTCCGGTACAAAAGTGAAGAAGGCAACGGCTTCTGACGAAAAACTCTTCGGTATGATTCATGATTTGCGCAGAGAAGAAATGAAGAAGCCTGTTGTTAGACAACAATCTCCTGAACACGTCTTCCATAGTCTTAAGTCCGGAAAACTTTAGAGAAAAACTTATGCGATATTGCTTTATCAACTTACTGGTTGATTCTTGAGCATCCTCCTACAGTTCAAATAATCAATTATTTATTTAATACTTATTTCTTAACATGTGTTTAAAAGCGTTAAATGGAAGTATGTAGAACATTTTTGTTTCAATAAACATTTAGTTTTTCATAATTATAAACGAAAAAATTAATTTAATATTCATAATTTCATTAAAAACAATAACCAAACATGTTGCAAGCGTCACTTAAAACGTTTTTCAAAGCCGGAGTTGGTACTAGTAGCTGGATTTGAAGTTTAATTTACTATGGTATTAATATATACTTGAGAACATAGTGCAAAAGAAAGCGGAATATCTTGGAATTCGCAACTTATCTTTATTTTTTAATCTACTTCAAAAAAAAAAAAAGGAGGAGGTTCTCAATTCGTCTATATTTTTTTTTTTTTTTTTTTTTTTGTATGTATGTTCAGCGATATCTTCGCCAATTTTGAACCGATTTAAATGAAATTTTTTTAGTGGATTGGGTATACCTCCAAAGTGGTCCCATATGAATTTAATTAAGAAACCACCCCTTCTACCCCCTTCCACCCCTTAATTTTTATACAAATCCACATTTTTTATTCGATCTCGATGAAACTTTTGACATATATAGCCAAAAATAAAGAGAAAAATACTGTCAACTTTTGGTTTAAAAAAATTGAACCCCTATCCACCTATCCACCCCCTTAATTTTTGCTAATTTTCTTTATACAAACCTTCAGTTGACACCATTTAACTGATCTCCATTAAAGTTGGTATATACTTGTAGTTTTTCATGTAGAAGGTTTCTGAACAAAAAAATAAAAATAAAAAACCACCCCTCTCCCCTTTACACCCCTTAATTTTATAGAAACCTACATTTCCTATCTGATTTTTATTGAAATTTGCCCATGTATACTTTAAAACAAAGAGAAAAATCCTGCCAACATTTGGTCTTCCAAACCTCAATCCCCTCCCTCCTTCCACCCCTTCAATTATTGTCAATGTTCTTCATAAAAAGCTACACTTGACAGCGTTTGACCGATTGTCATCAAAGTTGGCATATACATGTAAATTTTTATGGAGAATCTGACCAAAAAAAATAACAAAAACCACCCCTCTCTCCTTTACACCCCTTAATTTTTATACAAACTCACATTTCTTATCCGATTTCGATGGAACTTTGGACATGTATAGTCAAAAATAAATAGAAAAATACTGTCAACTTTTGGTTTGAAAAAACTGAAGCCTTCTCCTCCTATCCATCCCCTAAATGTTTACCAATGACCTTTATACAACGCTACAGTCGACACCATTTAATTGGTCTCCATTAATGTTGACACGTACATGTAATTTTTCATGGAGAAGGTTTCTGACCAAAATAAATAAATAAATAGACAACCCCATATCTCCCTTTACACCCCTTAATTTTATAGAAATCTACAGTTCTTATCTGATTTTGATTGAACTTTGCCCATGTATACTCTAATAAAAAGAGAAAAATCCTGTCAACATTTGGTTTGCCAAAGCTCAACCCCGTAACCTCCTTCAACCTTTGTCAATGTTCTTTATAAAAAGCTACAGTCGCGATCGATTGACCTATTACCATGAATGTTGGTGCTTATATGTAATTTTTCACGACTACGTCTGAAGGTGTCTGACCAAAAAATCTAAAAACCACCCCCTCACCCCATTAAACCACTTAATTTTTGTACACACCACAGTTTTTACGGTTTAGACAGAACTTAAAAAATTTTTACTATAAAACAAAGTGAAAAATAATGTCAACTTTTGTTTTTCAAAAACTGAACCCCTATCCCCGTTTCCACCCCCTTGATTTTTGTCAGTTTCTTCTTAGAAAGTTACAGTCGACACCATTTGACCGATCTTTATGAAAGTTGGCACATATACGTGTATTTTTTTTATGTATAAGATTTCTGATCAAGAAATCAAAAAACTGTCCAAGATCCCCTTCCCTTAATATTTGTACAAAAACCACATTTTAATCCGATTTGGTGGAACTTCGCATGCATATTCTTTAAAACAAATAGAAAAATACTGTCTTCATAACTTTCACAAAAACACAAACACTATCCCCCTTTCTGCCCCTTCAATTACTGTTAATGTTCTTTATATAAAGCTACCGTTTCTTTCTGATTCTGAAGGAAGTATGCACATGTTTATTACAAAACAAACAGAAAAATACTGTCTACATTTGGTTTCGAGAGTCCAAACCCCTCTCCTTCCTTTCCATTCCTTAATCTACAGTTTCTATCCGATTCTGAAGGAAATTTGCACACGTTTAGTTTAAAACATACAGAACAAAATGGGAACTGCTGCGGCATATTTAAAATACAAAACAAACTATAATACCACTAAAAATTTAAAAATAAAATAATTGTTTTTAAAAAAACATAAAAACCGCCTTCAAAAAAAAGGCACTATAAATTTTAAAATAACTTTTTACCTTGCTTAGGAGAAAGTAAATCTAAATAGACAATATTTTACATTACTGTCATTAAAATTTTTACATTAATTAGTTATTTTTGGAGTCGATGCCAGCGAAGGCAAGAAAAACAAAAAGATAAAAACAATAACGAATAATAATAATACATAAACAATCATGTTACTGCTTACCTACAATTAATGCTAGAAACATGTTTCAACAACACTGAAACATACAGATGATACGCCAATATTAAACTAACTGTAAAGCGTTTAATGCATGATGCAGCCTACCAACTGACACTGTAGCGCCTGGAAGACTAACGAGGCTGAGCCACAGATTAAAATACTATTAGTTTGTTTCCCTATGCCATCTCCGCAATAACACTATCTGCCTCACTACATGCTGTAAAATATTTGTAATTTTTGTTCATACTCCCCGTTTCACCTCGAACACCAAAGTTCAGTAATTCGATCTTCGCGATGTGACAGCTGGCATCGACTCCAGAAATAACTAATTAATGTAAAAATTTCAATGACAGTAGTGTAAAATATTGTCCAGTTAGATTTACTTTTTCCTAAGCAAGGTAAAAAGTTATTTTAAAATTTATAGTCCTTTTTTTTTAAGGCGGTTTTTTTAAAAAAACAATTATTTTTTAAGCACATTTTTTTAATTTTCTCCCGCATTTTCCGGTATTAGGTTCATTAAAAACTATGTGTGTAATTAATGATTTAATAATGACATAAATGTTTTTTTATTAGAACATCCTTACTGGAACACCGTCCATATATAAAATATTCGTTTCACTGACACAGGACACAAATTTTTATCTTCAACGACCAGACTATTTTGTAGCCAGGCCGCCTGCATACACCGCTAGCAATTAATTGCCGCCTTAGACCTAAAATAAAACTGAAGAAATGAACAGCTGATCGTCCGCACAACCGTCATTCAATGGTCCCAAAATTACTATAGCGAACATGATAGTCCAAAATTAATTTGTAGAAACTTTATTTTTTCCTTTTTGGTCACGTTTCTAAGATTCTCCGGTTCTATCTTATCAAAGAAGGTCAATCTTATCACAGGCTCAAAATTATTCCTCTTCATCAAGACCCTGGTTTTTGGTAAAGTGCCATTAAGATTTTGCCATTTACTGTGTGACAGTAGCACTATCCAATTTATCTAAGGAGAATCTCCCAAATACTTTACCATAAAAAAGTGAAGAACCCCAGATATCGAGGTCGGATGTCAATGTAAATTAGTAAACATACATATGAACAGGTGGTATTTAAATGATTAATACAGAACTTCTCTGTGTCAAGTAGATCAGCCTTCAGTGAGCATTAGTGTTGTTCATACCTATTGTTGTTTCCAGGCATGGTAGTATAAATAAGAGTATGAATAGAGTCAGCTATGGAGAAGGATATTTCGGCATGTCCAGCCCCAGTGGTTTCTACTCTCCCCAAGCTGATAACCGCACTGCACGCTGGAGGTCAAGGTGTGGTTTGCTCTCTATTTCTAAGTCCTCCAAAAATGTATGTATAGGCCTGGGGTTGGAGATGACCGGTTCACCGCGATATGTCTTTCATTAAGTCAATGCGGTTGAAGGCAAGAGTATACCTCAACGCGTGTTCTAATTGTTCAGCCAAAGCATATATCAAGAAAGATATCTATACATTGATGAATATATCTAGTTTCGGTAACACCATACAGAAACACTACTAGGCTAAATTGTGTACTATCTTGGTTGGCTACATCATCTTCTTGTTTTTAATGTGATTTAATGTACCCTGAATTCAGTATCTAGTAGACTGATCCCCTTCTGATCTAGTACAACCGCGTTTCCAATGTTGTCCCAGGTCCACAGAACTGGCATTTTGTCGATGAGCTAGGGACCCTACAACTTTATTCCCGTAGGAGAGACGATCAAACCTTGTCGACACGCGGTTGGTCAAACAGTTGGGAACATTAGCGATGAGTACTATCGATGTGGATGTTTCAAACTCCAAGCGAAACAACGGACATTTGTTCCCTGAATCAGTGAGGGAAAATGTGTATGGGCAATCAAATTTTATGAAATCCAATCTTCTGCACTCCATGTTGGAACAATGAAATGGAATTAGATATTTGGAGCCGGTGTGCCACCCGAAGTTTCAGTTGCTACGAGAAATACTTATACCCATTTAAGAAATTGAGTATTTAACATTTGACAAACTGTGTCTCCATATAGTGAAGTTCTACTAAACTGAGTGTTTGTGTTTGACGATGTTTCGTGAAAAAGGCAGACAAATACATGAGATTACTTCTGCACTGTGAGACTCAGGATAGATTCTGTCTACGTCAGATTTATAGTCGCATACCTAAATGATTAGTTATAGACAACGCTAACTTGATCGTACTCTTTAAACTGGATGATATGAATACCGAACACATTTACATCGGCCACTTCAACACGGATATGACGTTCAAATGAATCTTTGTGGATACTGCTGAAATAAAATCAAGGATTGATATGTGGTTATATACGATGACTGTGACAAATGTCAAGGGAGGTACAGCAACGGATTTGATTAATTTTTGAATAAATAGCCAAGCACATGACATTTCGGATCATTACAATCTTGGAAAACCTTGGCTGAACATCAATAATACAAAACTAGAAATTGTTGGTGTATCCATATCAACCCACACTTACAAAAATAGGTAATTTGATTTGCCATGGTAGAATACTCAAACATCTACCAGAACCCAATGATGATGTTGAATACAAGTTTTACATTGACAGTACAGCTATTCTATGAACATATTAGATCTTAGACTACGACTAGTGACAAAGTATCGAAAAAAATGTATAGATAGTGTCATCAAAATTAAAAATTATCTTACTCACTATTTTAATAAAGTATTGATACCTTGAGGTATCGAAAGAAAAGTGTCGAGAATATGATATTTGTCAAATGGTTCATTGGGATACATATTTCTATCTTAACTTTTTGATGGTCTGCGTTAGTATAAAATTTTTTTTAAAAAAAAATGTTAAATCAGGTTGCATTGGCCTGTATCTTTTATAATGGAGACACAGGGTTGATCGATACAATAACGATTTGCGATGATCAACATATCAGTGACGCTATCATTTAGGAGAAGGTGCCGAGTCTGCTGCCCGCAGTCGTCCAAGGCGATGATCCATCGTGTCGTCGGAGACACTTGTACACTCCAATATTGACATGGAACACAATCTTTTGACACGGTTTTCTCTGCTTCCGGAGATTACTACTTAATTAAGAATTCGATGCCGCATCATTACAAGGAGAATAATTCTTGCGTGCTCCCCAACAGTATAATACTCCACTTCCATACTCATTATTATATATATATATATATATATATGATTATAATAAAACTGTAAGAGGCGAAACTCTGTACATCAAATACATTTTAATTTGAAGAAAAATTTCTAATGATATAGAAGATAAAATAGCATTCTTCTTAAAAATAAAAATTGTTTGTCTGTCAGTATGTATCTCAGAAAGCCCATCACGGTAAAACGACCTGATGGGTTAGAATGAAACTTACCATATTCATAACAGTTGCTGTGGATTAACATTTGGTATACTTTTTTATCCGTAAAAGCTATTTTCCGAGAAGAGAGGGTTTCAAAAACCCGCCCACCATCCAAATTTGTGTTCACCACGGTTTCCCCAAATCATGACAAGCCAATGTCAGCAGGGATCGTTTAAAAGACGATAGCCGAAAACCTCTCCATCCTTTTTTCGCCTATAATGATCTAACCCACAACGAGGCGTAAACCAGAAGCAATAAGGAAAGAATAAAGCTGAAAAAACGGTATGTTTCCTTCTGGATAGGTGATGAAAATTAAGACATAGTTGTAGTTCGTAATAATGCTATGCAGCTTCAGTGACATGCGGAGAATTAAATGCACGTGGCGGTGATGTCATATAGTGAGGGACCAGAATGGAGGCAGTGTCGTGAGAGCAGGCGCAGTAGTAGTTTCCTGTTGACTATTACTAAGTATACCTATCTTTATGTATAAAAATGAATGTAAGTTTGTTTGTTTGTTTGTTGGTTTGTTGGTTTGTTTGTTTGTTGGTTTGTTCTTCATAGAAATCCACAGTTTTCATCCGATCTCGATGAAACTTTGCACACTTATCCTTTGAAATAAGGAGAAAAATACTGTCTACATTTGGTTGAAAAATTATCTGTATAAACAACACAGTTTGTCTTATAACTTCGAAATACGGCGATAGACAGACACGTTGGATATGGACGTCTCCGTACCATGCTATCGCGTAGTTGATAGCCAGCTCAGTGGCTAAAGCGTTTCTTACGAAAGTCGTGGGCCCCGGTTCAAATCTTCGTGGAGGCTAAGATTTTTAAAAAATGTTTTTGATCGTAAGAGTCACGATTGGGCCGTCGGTTATTCGGATTGAATTTTAAACTGTAGATATCACAAAGGTAGGGGTGCAATCTGAGGCAATTCGTAGGCAGTGTTGCAATACAGTAGATGTACACTTTTTTACGTTATATTGATCCATCAGGGGTGATTCGTAGTCAGTGTTTGTGTAATCTGCAGTAGGAATACTATAAATGTGGAAGTAAGTCTCTGTCTTTTGTTACGTTTGGACAATTAAATGCCTAAACGGAATTTGACGAGAAAATCTGTAGGGAGGGCACAGGACTTTGTTCTTCACACAAATCAACAGTTTTCATTGTATCTCGATGAAACTGTGCACACTTATCCTTTGAAACAAGGAGATAAATGCTGTCTACATTTGGTTGAAAAATTATCTGTATAAATAACACATGTTGTCTCATAACTTCGAAATACGGCGATAGACAGACACGTTGGATGTGGACGTCAATGTACCGTGTTTCGGTGTAGTAGACTGCCAGCTGAGTGGTTAAAGCGCTTGTATGCGAACGTCGTGGTCTCCGGTTCAAATCTCTGTGGAGGCTAAGATTTTTAAAAATTGTTTTTCATCGTAAGAGTCAGGCCTGGGCCGTAGGTTATTCGGGTTGAATGTTAAACTGTAGAAATTAGAAAGTTAGGGGTGCAATGTGAGGCAAATCGTAGGTAGTCTTGCAATGTTGTAGGAGTACTCATCTTTACGTTATAATGAGTCCTCAGGTGTTGTTCGCAGTCAGTGTGTGAGTGTGAACCACAGTAATATTATTATAAATAAGTCTCCGTCTTTTTGTTATGTTTTGACGACTAAATGGCTATATCGTTACAATGGAATTTTGTAAGGAAATCTGTATGAGGGGCACAGGATATTTTTTCCAGTATAATTAACAGTTGTAGTCACGAAATTTTGAGACCTTATCGAATGTGACAGAAATTGATTGTATTCAAGAGACAGGTTCGACGGTATAATGATATAGTGTTAGCTTTCCTGTTATATTATTCCGAATCGATATTGTTTGGGACCAATCCTTCGTTACCAACAACTTTCTATATTTAATTCTGCCAAAAAGATTCTTAATCCACGCGTATGAAGTGGCGGGTACGGGCTAGTTAAGTAATATAGAGACTCATACTTTATTTCGTTATTTTGATATTTACTTATTGTTCAGAGGAACAATCAGGAGAAAAGTTTACTATTAAGAGTAATCAAGTTATACGTCAAAAACTATTTTATATGGCTTCCGGAAAGAGATCCAAACTTTTTTATTAGACCAATGATGCTAAAGCAATTACTGATTCGGTTCATAAGAAACTAACAATGAACAAACTGTTAGTTTAACTGCTGAATGTCAATGTTCTGCACAGTCTACCTATCCATTACTATCCCTCCACGCGTATACCGTTAGGCAGTTCCGTGTGAACGAAATTCTCAGTCACTCGCTGCATAGGCCTCTGCTCAACGTGACATCCATTTGTTAGCTCCACATGAGTGAACTCCAAAGGTTTCCACCGCACTCTACACAATGTGAAACTCCCGTGTCTGCAGTAGTGCTACGCTGCGTTTCTTGTATCGGAGACATTTATTCAGCGCGGAATGCACTTAACTTCCGACAGTCAGCGCCACGGGTCGGGTTTTCTCCATTATCTGTAACTTACACACAGCATGAGGGCCGTTTGGAACCGGCGGGATACTGCTATAATCGTCAGAGACAACGCAACAGTATTTTAGCTTCTGAGAGAATTTCAGAAATTCCTCAGACGGAAACACAAGAAATACGTGAGTTTCTCTTAAATAATCATCGTGTAAATCATAGATTATCTGTAAAGACTCAGTTTGTTGATATGTTGTCAAGAATTGAAAAGGACAGGCGAGATTTTACTTCTCTTCTAATATTAATTATGCCTCGCGCTGGTGTTGGTCATTGTTAGTCACTTAAAGGGAGAAAACAATCGAATATACTGTATTGCTCAGAGGTTAAAGTGCGTTTAGATATTTTCAAAGACTCTCCAGGGCTTCTAATATCATTTTTAAACAATTTCTTGGTGTTAACTGTAGTCCCATTTATGCCAACGTTTAAAATTCAGGGCCAAGTCTATTACTCGATCGGATCTCTGCATCCTTTAAGTGAACCATAATTTCTACAAATATACTTTATAGTTAATTATTGCTTACAAGTCAACAATAGGAATAGAAACTTCAAAATATCAACGCAAGTGTAGTTATTAAACTGCAAATCATACAGCATGAAATAAACCCATACATCTATCATTTCAATGCTGCAGTGAAATCTGTACCTAAGGACCAATAAAATGATAATCGCTGCTGAGAAGCGACCCGCTGAAGAACATCTAGGTTACTACTATGCTCCTACCACAAGTGAAGTTGCTGTCGTCTTGGTTGGTCTGGAGACCAACAGGCGTGATATTTTGCTACGATCCTGCGACAGCCACTTTCCATGGATTAGCGTATCACATTTTAGAAAGCTAGATAGATATGTTCACTTAGATCCCATGTGAGAATAATCTCGGGGATGAGGAACATTAGAATTAAAAATATTCTGGTGACTTGGCCATTATGCGTGCCATGTTTTAGTTAATGTGCTACTTCATCAAACCTATAAATACGTAAAAGCCAAGATATCCCTCGCCCTTTTTCGAATTTGACAAGTAATGCCCATAATTTCAGTAAAAATAATAACGTGCATAATGGCCAAGTCACCAGAATTTATTTAATTCTAAACAAACGATCTATGACACCGAGAGAAACGATTCTGTTTCATAAAGTGAAGTTAATTCAACTGTAAAGTGTAGACTTGGCTCAGAAGAAGATCTCATAACTTTTTGTCACTACACGAACACGAGACTTGGCCTATTTTTTACAAGAATTGTTTTTGTGGGATCTCATTTCTTTTTGTAAGTTTATCGCTTATTCTAAATCGCCGCTCAAATGAAATGATTTAATTTGAAAATCGGCGAATAAGAACATTTCAGAATTGAAGACATTAATATACATTACCAAAAATGACCCACTTTCTGAAAACAATGCTTGTGCGCCTTAGCCGAGCAATGAGGATTGCCGCTGATTTAACTACCACCTCAAATAAATTACTAATATCTTCCAAACTAAGTATAGGAACAAAGTAAAATTTAAGGTATTAGTTGAACTTGCTGATTTCTATTCATTGAAAAATTCTTAAGCGTGTAACTTCATCAGGAGCAACGTAATTAAGCCGCATATATGTGCCAGAATTTTTTATGTTTGGGATTGTAATTAAATAAATACGGGGAAATCAATTTACTGATGAGTCTGAGAAGAACTATTTGAAGTTGGCAATATTGTGCTGTGTCATATAGCTGCTAGTCCAGCAACCAGTTCAGATGTAGACTATTCAGCCGCGGCTTTGCAACGTTGCCCTGGGTGCACCACGAGGGGGCTAGTCTACTGTTACACCCCATGTGCATATTAGCACTTGGTTTATTTCAAGAATTCGTTAGTTTCCAAACTGGAGCATTTTCTCTCCTTTCGTGTAAGGAATTTATTTTGAGCTTGTCGTAATAACTTACTATTTTTCGTGTAATTTGAGTCAAAGCGCACTTATTTCTGGAGTAATGGTACTGACATAGAGGTCACTGAACTCGCATGTGGAAACAAGGCATTGCTGACAAACATGTGTGCTGTATGTAAGTTAATACAACGGTTCTGATCCCTAAGTTGATTCCAAACTTGAAGTTTGTTACAGGACATACATTCTAATTTTGGCATGTGTAAACTTTTTTGGGAGAAGTTCAAAGCTGTATTATGTTTTTTATTATACGTTTTATCATTTATTTTTGTGGGTTAATAGTTCATTATGAATCTTTTTTCACTCCATTTGTTGGACATCCGCTATTGTTTCCTGCAGAGCCCATTCTCTGTCCTTACGCTTTTTCACCGTTGGTTTTGTGTAATTTATTTGAGGCAGATCTGGTCGGAAATTTTCCCTCAGACGATTATACTCGGTTATAGCGGACTTCTGAGCTTTGATGCGTTAATGAGATACACGCCACTAAAACTTTTCACTTTCGATAGTGCCACGTAAGCTTGCCCGTAAGCTTGCCCGCACTAAAATACTGAGGATAAAATGTCAATCAGGGCGCTATTTAAACAGAGTCCTTGGCATTTGTGTATAGTTTATGGAATATGCTACACAAATGGGGTATTGTTTCCTGTGTACAAATGCTCTGTTAATAATTTCAAATTTTGATTTTACGGCAGCCAGCTAATGTTTTATTAAATTTTATTACCACTCTGTTTGCCATCTTATTTTCAGAATCCCACTTTAATTTATATATAGTTCCTATTGCTCTGTTTACTAAACCAAAATTTCCGTCAGTATTACGTTTCAACATTACTCTCGCTCCTTCATTAATTATTATGATCTCTTCTAACCCGGCTGCCATAGAAGAGTCTTCCTCGTATTTTGTAATGCTCTCACGAGCTCTTTTAGAAAGATATCTTGGACAGTCTATACTATCTATTGCAACAAGTTTTATTTCTGCACGTCGAATTGCTTTTAACATAGCGTAATTTAACTGTTGACACATGTGTTTCGTCGGCAGTAAACAAACTGTATCGTCTGATAGTTTAGAAAGATATTCTGCTATTTCAGTTAACCTGCCATCATTTGAATTAGTTTGTAGAGTAATCAATCTTTTATTCAATACGTCACGGTCTTGTTGCGTTGTAATGCCTAACCTTATTCTGAGCAACATTTCAACGAATGTCGAATTTACCTGTCGCATGGTTTGCGTAAGTTTTTCGTACCTGAAAAGTAAATCCCACAAAAACAATTCTTGTAAAAATAGGCCAAGTCTCTTGTTCGTGCAGTGACAAAAAGTTATGAGATCTTCCTGTGAGCCAACTATACACTTTTCTGTGTATATTCACTTCACTTTATGAAACAGAATGATTTCTCTCGGTATCATAGATCGTTTATTTACGATAAAAAATCTGATGACTTGGCCATTATGCATGTCATAATTTGAACTTAAATTGAGGGCATAATATATATACTTGTCAAATTCGAAAAAGAGCGATGGAAATCTTGGGCTTTACGTATTTATAAGTTTGTGTACATTAACTAAAACATGGCATGCATAATGGCCAAGTCATCAGATTTTTTATCCTAAATAAACGAACTATGATACCGAGAGAAACCATTCTGTTTCATAAAGTGAAGTGAATATACACTGAAAAGTGTAGACTTGGCTCAGAGGAAGATCTCATAACTTTTTGTCACTGCACGAACACGAGACTTGGCCTATTTTTATAAGAATTGTTTTTGTGGGATCTCATTTCTTTTTGTAAGTTTATCGCTTATCCTGAATCGCCGCTCAAATGTAATGATTCCACTTGAAAATCGGTTAGTAGGAAAATTTCAGATTTTAACACATCAATATACGTTTACCAAAAATGCCCCAATCTCCGTAAACTATTAATGTGACCAGTAGCGGAGCAATGCAGATTGCCGCTGGATAACTACCACCATAAATAAATTACTAGTAACTTCAAAACTAAGCATAAGACCAAAGTAAAATTTAAGATGTCACTTAAAATTGCTTCTCTTTGCATTAAAAAAATTCTCAGCCATGTAGCTTCATCGGGAGAAAAGCAATTAAGCCGCAAATATGTGCCAGAATTTTTCATATTTGGGATTGTAATTAAATAAATACGGGAGAAAACTCCAATATTAGACTTTTCACAAGATGTTGGGGTGAAATCAAATATGTGTACCAAATTACTTGTTTCTGGGATTGCTGGAGGTACAGTGGGATTTTGATATCGGGGTGTCGTGGTAAAAATAAAATTTAGAATTTCCATAACTTCCAGAATAAGAAAGGCAAATAAGTAACATTTAACACATTAGTTGAACTTAGCAAGCTCACTCTACAATTGAAATCTGAAGTGTATAAAGTTATTACGGTAGGAAGCGATTTCACGTTAGGGGTAGGTAAGGGGTAGATATATGGAAATTTACGAGATTTTGGTATGTGAGTAAAATTTTATCTGTGTAACAAATTTCAGCTTCCACGGCTACGGGAAGTGCCTTAGAGTTTTGATGAACATCAGTCAGTCAGTGAGTAAGTGAGTGACAAAATCGCTGTAGTTTGCATCCTAACAAGAACCGAACTAAGACCAGTATCGAAATAAAATTTAGTAGCTACGTTTGCTAAGATTGCTGATATCTATGCATAACAGAAATTTGAGACATGTAGCATAAATACGACCGAAGAAATTGAGGTTCAAAAATGGCTTCGAGAAAAGGGTAGGCAGTGCCGCCGTTGACTCGACTTGTCGGGTGCACTGCCGTGCACTCAAATTATAAATGCGGAAGTAGGTCTCTGTCTTTTTGTGACGTTTTGACGACTTAGTGACTATACCAATAATGATGGAATTTGACAAGGAAATACTGTGTATCTGCAGAAAGGACACAGGAAATATTTTTTCGGTATGAATAACAGTTGTATCCACGAAATATTTAGAACTTGTCGAATGGTGACGTGTGTTAGTTTGTAATGATACATCGGTTGCTCAAGCTGTGCTTCTCGCGCGATGTGTTAGTGTATGATTTGTTATTAAATTTCGTTTAGAGACAAATCGTATTATTTAATATGAGTTCGATTTGCTCAGCACTGTTCTATTATTTTGTGTCTGCTTGAAAGTTTCTGGCACCAGTTTATTTTGTCTTCTTTTTTGACATGCCTTGCGGGTGTAAACCTAGCCTAAAGTGTAGATATAGCAGAGCACGAGCAGCTAAAGTTATTAGAACCCAAGAATTGGATGTTCATACTAAAGAAAGAAGAAAAGACCAAGCTGCCATTAGTTAAACACCTCCCCCCCCCCCTACACACACACACACACACACACACACACATCACCGAACCCCCGCACCTTCTTTTGTTTTTCTGTTTTTAAATATGTTGGAAATTAATTCTCTTCATGAGACAGGTTCGACGGTTTGAGCATACTGATTCATCCAGAACAAAGCAATTAACCTGGAAATATGTACCGGAATGTTTCACGTTTAGGTTTCCATTGAATAAATATAAGGAAAATTAGCAATACAGTGGACCTCCGGTAATCCGACAAACATTATGCAGGGCAGTGTCGGACTATCGAGTTTGTCGGATTATAGAGCAACTGCCTAAGACCGCTATAGTCCGGAATTTTTTACAAAAGAGTACCTTGTAATCCGACAAATTACATATCCAATGATTAGAATCTATATGTTATACTGTATGTACATATGTACTTTGAAGTACAAATCATACTTAATTTATGTAAGTCGAATTTAGTAAATTAAATAACAATTGAGAGCTTACGTTTTATTATAAAATTAAGCATAAATGCACATACATATCTACCAAAATAATCAAGAATTATTAATCAAAATCATGTAGTGAATATATCAAATTATGAAGCTTTGAAATATTCATCAATTTTTTTTGTTTAAGGTTGTTATAACGCGAGATCAGAGCTTTGTCCCTCAGTCTTCTCAAAAGTAAAAGTTCGTTGTAGGATGTACCGTTCTCTTCAGCCCATTGTAAACCTAGCTCAAAAGCGTTAACTGCGTCTTGTTCTGTGACTTGTGGAGCAGTTGCAATCACGTCGTCGTTATCTTCCTGATTGTTTGTTGTATAATTAGAAACCTCTTTTATAATATCTTCGTCAGACATTTCATGAAAAACATTTTCTTCTTTATCCATTCCACGGCACCAGATTTCCAAATCTTCCGGACTTATCTGTGTTTCAGTAGCGACTTGTTCTATAACTTCCGAAGTTACACTAATTTGTGGATCGTTGCTAGGAGTGGTGACTATATCTGGCCATAACTTTTTCCAAGACGATTTAATAGTTGATGACGGTAACGCACTCCACGACTGACTAAGAGCAAAAACCAAGTCTTTCATATTAAATTCTTTTAAAGTTTTTTCTATTGGTTGGTCTTTTGATACGGCTCTCAGAAGTAGGTTTTTTTTATAGTCTTGCTTAACAAACTGAATGATGTTCTGGTCCATTGGTTGAATCAGTGCAGTGCAATTTGGCGGAAGAAACATCGCAGTGATGCATTTATCCTCAGTTGTCAGTTCTTCTTCAGACGGATGACCGGGAGCGTTATCAAGAAGCAACAACGCTTTTTGAGGAAAATTATGATCTTTTAACCATTTTCTAACTTCAGGTACGAAGCATTCATCAAACCACTTTTTGAAAAGGTCTTTTGTCATCCATGCACTTTTTTGTCCGTAATAGTGTACAGGTAAATCAATGTTTTTGAATGCCCTTGGTTTATTAGATTTCCCAATGACCACCATCTTAAGCGCGTGTGTACCTGCAGCATTAGCACATGGTAGTATGGTTACACGCTCTTTGCTCACTTTTCGTCCAGGTACGGATTTTTCGTTACAAGAAACGAAAGTTTTGTTAGGCATCACACGCCAAAAAAGCCCTGATTCGTCTGCATTGTACACCTGTGACGGGTCAAGATTTAAATCGTTCACCTTTTGCAAAAATCTTAATTTAAAGGGCTCTATGCAGGTGGCATCGTTAGAAAGTTTCTCTCCTGTAATAGTCATTAAATGTATGCCATGACGACTTTTAAAACGTTCTAGCCATCCTTTGCTGGCCACAAAATCATCTTTTTTTTGTTATTTCCTTATAAAAAAACTTAGCTTTCATGGCCAACATGGGTCCCGAAATTGGTGCATGCCTATTTCTTTCCTGAAGAAACCACATGTACAAAGCTTCTTCCACTTCTGGATGTTCAGCTTTCTTGAGTGTCTGTCTCTTGCCTGGCCCGCAGTCAGTAGTTGACACGAACTTCTTAATCTTCTCGTGGTTTTTTTTAATGTCATAAATTGTAGATCGGCCTACGCCGTATTCACTTGCTAAACTACTGAAAGTTTCATTGCGATTTAAGCGATCTAAAATATCACATTTTTCTTTAATTGTCAACGTTTTGTGCTTTCGCTTCTGGGTTTGTGACGACATTACTAGGTACTATACCTAATACACAATGAATAAATAGTAAACAATGAACGCACGCTAGGCCGTACCGCTATCACTAGTAGTCAAATTCAAACTAAGTAAACAATGCATACGCGTCGAGCACAATAGCGGTGGCGCGTACGAGTTGTGACCTGTTCAAACCTGCGTGATCTACATTAGCGAAGATTGTCAAACATAATTCAAAGTCGTGTCGGATTACAGGGGGCGCCGGATTAGACAGGGGCCGGATTATCGGGGGTCCACTGTATCATTACCAACAATGCCCCAATCTCTGCAAACAATTAATGTGCGTCGTAGCCTAGCAATGAGCATTGTCGCTGGTTTAACTACCACCTCACATAAATAACAAGTAACTTCCAAACTAACCATAGAAACAAAGTAAAATTTAAAGCTTTTGTTAAACATGTTTGCCTCTATATAGTATACAAATGTCAGGTTTATAGCTTAATCCGGAGCAAAGTAACTAAGCCGCAAATATGTGCCAGAATTTTTCATGTTTGGGATTATAATTAAACTAGCCGATACCCGCGACTTCGTACGCGTGGATTAAGAATTTCTTTGCCAGAATTGAATATAGAAAGTTTTTGGTAACGAAGGATTGGTCCCAAACTACACCGAGTCGGCATAATATCACAGGAAAGCCATCACTATATCATTCAACCGTCGAACCTATCTCTTGAAGAGAATCAATTCCCAACATATTTAAAAAAAAAAAAAAAAAAAAAAAAAAAAAAAAAAAAAAAAACCCGAAGTGTTGGGATGAGGGGGGGGGGGTGTTAACAAAGGGCTGCTTTATTACAGATTGGTCTTTTCTTCCTTCTTCTGCATGAGCATCCGATTCTTGGGTTCTAATAACTTTAGCTGCTCCTGCTCTGCTAGAGCTACAACTTAGGCCAGTTTACGCCCGCAAGGCATCTCAAAAAAGAAGACAAAATAAACTGGTGTCAAAAACATTTAAGCAGAAGCAAAGTAATTAGACAGAGAAAATCTACATCTATACTAGATAATACTTTTTTTCTCTAAACTAAATTTATTAACAATTTATTCACTAAGATAATGCGCGAGAAGCACACCTTGAGCAACCGTCCTAACATTAGAGACTAACACACACATCCGTCTCTCCGTCACCATTCCATAAGTTCTCAAAATTTCGTGACTACAACTGTTAATCATACCAAAAAAAAAATGTTCTGTACCCTCCCTACAGATTTTCTTGTCAAATTCCGTCAATACCGGTATAGGCAATTAGTCGTCATAACCTAACAAAAAGATAGAGACTTACTTCCGCATTTATAGTATTATTACTGCAGATCACACACACACACTGACTGCGAATCACCCCTGAGCGGTCAATATAACGTAAAAATGTGTACACCCACAGTATTGCATGACTACTTACGATTTTCCTCGCACTGCACCCCTAAATTTGTGATATCTGCAGTTTAACATTCAATCCGAATAACCGATGGTCCAGGCGTGACTCTAACGATCAAAAGCAATTTTTAAAAATCTTTGCCTATATTGGGATTTAATCCGGCGGTACAAACATTAGTAAGCAAGCGCGTTAACCAACGGGCCACCAGCCCACGGTAGTATACGGAACTACAGAGTCTTCCTCATCCTAAACGTCGGTCTATGTTCGTTTCGGTAATTTTTCAAATTTACGTGACAATATGACGAGAAAATGTTCAACCAAATATATACAGTATTTTTCTCCATGTTTCAAAGGAAAAGTGAGCAAATTTTCAACGAGATCGGATGAAAACTGTGGATTTGTATGAAGAATAAACAAACAAATATTCATCTTTTTATATATAGATAAATACGGGGAAAAAATCCAATATCAGATTTACTTGTTTCTAGGATTACTGGAAGTACAGTAGAATTTTGATATCGGGGTGTTGTGCCGAAATAAAATTTTGAATTTCAATAACTTCAAAAGTAAGAAAAGGAAAGAAGTGTAATTAAACACTTTAGTTAAACATATTAAGCTCACTCTACAGTGAAAATCTGAGCTTTATTAAGTAATTAGGTATATGAAAATTTACTAGTTTCAGACTTTTCTTATAATACGTGGGTAAAATTTTATCTGTGTACGAAATTTCAGCTTTCTACGGTTACGGGAAGTACCTTAGAATTTTGATGATCATCAGTCAGTCAGTCAGTGAGTGAGTGACAATATCTCTGAAGTTTGCATGCGATTAACATACGAACTAAGAACAGTAACATAATAAAATTAAGTATGTTTGCTAAGATTGCTGATATCTATGCATAACAGAAATCTGAGACATATAGCATAAATACGACCGAAGAAATTGAGGTTCAAATATGGCCCGAAACGCTTCGAGAAAAGGGTAGGCAGTGCCGCCGTTGACTCGACTTGGCGGGTGCACTGTCGTGCACCTAAATGATCCGAGAAATTTGATAATCTGCGTAAATACAAATGCGCAGCATTTTCAAGCTTAAATATACAAAAGCCCAAGATTTCTTTCGGTTTTAACAGGTCCTAAAATAAATCTATACTAATATTATAAATGCGATAGTAACTTTGTCTATCTGTCTCTTTGTCTGTTTGTTACACTTCTTGGGCTATACTGGTAACGCTATCGTGATGAAATTTGACAAGAGATGCTATTTGGCATTAGGATGGACAATGCGTACTTTTTTCTGTATAAATAATACATGTTACATATTTTTGAAATATTACTGATCAGCAATAGACAGAAGAATAGGTTGTTTACGTCTCTGTAGTACATTGCCGCATAGCTGTCTTGTAGCTCAGTGGTTACCGCGCTTGCTTACTGATGTTTGGACCGTGGTCTTCGGTTAAAATCTCGGTGGATGCAAAGATTTTAAAGAGTTGTTTTTGATCGTATAAGCCACGCCTGGACGCTTGGTTGTTCGGATTCCATATTAAACTGTAGATATCAGAAATTTATGGGTGTAATGCTGTACATGTATACTTATTTACGCTATATTGATCAGTGGTCTTTTTGTTACGTTTTGACGACTAAATGGCTATATCGATAATGATTGAATTTGACAAGGAAGTACTTTGTATCTGTAGCAAGGACACATAACATTATTATTATTATTATTTTCTGCATTAACAACAGTTGTAGTCAAGAAATCTTGATAACTTATTGAATGGTGACATATAGACGGATGCGTATGTTAGTCTGTAACGTTACGTCGGTTGCTCAAGCTGTTTGATTTGTTAGTAAATTTCGTTTAGAGAAAAAAACGTATTATTTAGTATCGAGGTTGATTTGCTCTGCACTGTACTATTATTTAGTGTTTTCCTAAAAGTTTCTGGCACCAGTTTATTTTGTCTTATTTTTTGATATGCCTTGCGGGCCTAAACCTGGCCCAAAGTGTAGCTCTAGCAGAACACGAACAGCTTAAGTTATTAGAACGCAAGAATATGATGCTCATGCTAAAGAAAGAAGAAAAGATCTAGCTGAAATAAAGCCGCCCTTAGTTAAACCCCCTCCCCCAACCACACACACACACACACACACACACACACACACACATACACACACATACACACACATCCCCGCACCTTCTTTTGTTTTTCTGTTTTTAAATATGTTGGAAATTGATTCTCTTCATTAGACAGGTTCGACGATTTGAGCATACAGCTTCATCCAGAACAAAGCAATTAACCTGCAAATATGTACTGGAATGTTTCACGTTTGGGTTGCCATTCAATAAATACAGGGAAAATTAGCAATATTATTACCAACAATGCCCCACTCTCTGCAAACAATTAATGTGCCTTGTAGCCGAGCAGTGAACATTGCAGTTGGTTTAACTACCACCTCAAATAAATAACAAATAACTTAAAAAATAATCATAGGCACAAAGTAAAAATTAAGGCTTTGGTTAAACTTGCTTGCCTCTATCAGGTTTGTAGCTTCATCAGGAGCAAAGTAATCAAGCCGCAAATATGTGCCAGAATTTTTCATGTTTGCGACTGTAATTCAATAAATACGCGGCAAAACTCCAATATCAGATTTTTATTATGATTTAGGGATGAAACCATATATGTGTACCAAATTACCTGTTTCTAGCATTGCTGGAAGTACAGTGGAATTTTGATGTCGGGGTATAGTGCCGAAATAAAATTTTGAATTTCAATAACTTCCAAAGTAAGAGAAGGAAAAAAGTAAAATTTAACACATTAGTTAAACAAAGTAAGCTCAGTCCACAGTGAAAATCTGAAGTTTATAAAGTAATTAGGGTAGAAAGCGATTTCACGTTAGGGGTAGGTAAGGGGGTAGGTATATTGAAATTTACGAGTTTAAGACTTTTCTTGTTAATATGTGGGCAAAGTTATATCTGTGTACGAAATTTCAGCTTTCTACGGCTGCGGGAAGTGCCTTAGAATTTTGATGATCATCAGTCAGTCAGTCAGTGAGTGAGTGAGTGCCAAAATCTCTCAAGTTTGCATCCGAATAACATACGAACTAAGAAGAGTAACAAAATAAAATTTAGTACATTTGCTAAGATTGCTGATGTCTATGTATAACAGAAATTTGAGATATGTAGCATAAATACGATCGAAGAAATTGAGGTTCAAAAATGGCCCGAATCGCTTCGAGAAAAGAATAGGCAGTGCCGCCGTTGGCTCGACTTGGCGGGTGCACTGCCGTGCACCCAAATTACTACGTAAACTTAAGAATTGAGTAAATATCAGACAACCAAAGATTAAGAAAATAAGAGAGGAGACTCTTTGGAAGAAACTAGCGCTACTAGAGGCCGAACGGGAACCAGTCATAAATTGACAACATCCGCCGCAGATACAACAGCTGAGTGAAGTGAAAGTTAAACCGCCAGCTACAAAATACGAGAAAGCTAAGTGGCTCTTTTCTAGACTCTATTATCTTTGTTAAAGTTCTTGTAAACTATAAACTTGTTGGTTGTGACAAGAACGTTGTGTATGGCAGAAACGGTGTGCATGTAGGATTGGTTATACGTTTTTGGGAGTTAAACGTAACCTCAGTCTTTTCGAATTTTCGTTGTTTATTCAAATAATTTATTATATCACGTCATTTTTATTGATACTAGCATTGGGACGCTGGGTAGTCCTTAGCTTTCAACAGAATGGCTAATCAGATGCCAGGTACAATGGTTATTTGTGGTCCTTCAAGTTCTGTAAATAACGAACATGAAATAGTCAAACTAGATGTATTAGAATACATACTGTTTCGATTTGGGTCGCAACTAACAGCACAACCTACTACAAACTTACTACACAACTTACAGCAAATCTTACAGCTACACAAACACAATTAAGTGAGGAAATAAAAAAACTCTTATAAATCTTTAGATGATCGTCTATCCAAATTGGAGACAGTTATGAAAAAATCTTATGATGATTTAAGTGAGTGTTTTGAAGGGACTGATTAGCATTATAAAATGTTAAAAGAGGAAACTCGGATGTGTAAGAAGAAATCCATTGTAGATACTGGTATTGATAAGAGTCTAGTAATTAGAGGGGTTGAAGAGGGAGTTGAAGTAGAGTATAAGGATATGGATGTCTAATTGCTGGGATTAAGTAACAAAGTAAAGATAGTCGAGATGAATTTTCAGGAAGTAAGCAGAAAGTGTAGAACCTCCACATTCAAAATTTACTTGGCCTACCCAATCAGATATCACCAAGCATACCTAAAAAGATTGAGGTGGAACACTTCACAGATGAAGGGGGTGTAAACCCGGTCAGCTTTATAAAGGGGTTTGAAAACTTTAGAAGTTTCAATGCCATGAAAAAGTAAACTGTGGGTATCAACATTTAAAGTGTAGTTCCCGGATTTGGGGAAAACGACAGGTCCAAATTTGTAAAACTTTTGAGGAATGCAAATTCAAGTGTTGTGAATTGGAAATATAGAAAAAAGTTGTTTTATTGTGTAGGCGGGTAAGCTATGCTTACCGCCTCATCCTGCGTACAAATTCAATCAGGATATCGAACAATGAAATCTTCATTCTACCATCCCTGACGTAATGACGTTGAAAGGGTCATATGCGATTATTGTTATTCAGTGCCACAAAACGCTTGTAGATAGTACTGATTGATGTTGCTGACTGCAATAAGCGGAAGCCATCGCTTACCAATATTGACGATCTTGGTCAGATGTGTAGTCTTCAGCTGTTACCACAGCATATGGGCGGATCCAGGATTTAGGTTTGGGGGAGGGGGCTTGAGCGGACTTTGGTTTGGGGGGGGCTTGGCTTCAGTGAAAAAAAAAGGTCTCCAAAATTATAAACCTAGATACTTTTTGGGGGGGCTTGACCCCCTAGCCCGCCCCCTGGATCGGCACAGCATACCATTCCATAAAAAGTTATTGGCTATTGGGGACTGCTCTGTTTAGGAATTATAGAATTATATAGTTTGTAGGGTATACAGGTTATTTTTCCAGAACCGAAATAAGTGGTCTGAAATCAGGAAAAATGTTCAAAAATCTAATTGTACTCGGCGCCACTAGCGTAGCTTCCATAGTTACGCCTTATGTAATGGAACTGACGTATAAAGACTTCACTCTAAAATAAAAGAAAATGAAGCCATTGTTGCCCATGATGTTGGTATTCTGCAGATTGTCTGATGCAACACAACTTTTGCAAAAATATCAATATCCTTTGGCAGATGAATTTTTGAGAAATGGTCAGGATTCTGATGTGTCTTTTAATCTCTGCCAGAAGATCATTCAATACACAATTTTGTTTATCTTCGGAAATCCTCTGGGGAAGCGTTGGTCTGAAAGACATCGCAACAAAATCAAATGGCAAACAGGTTAACCATACACAATTCTCCACTGAAACCAGCCATAATGATGGAAACACTACGAGACGATTTATCCAGATTCGGGAGAAGAGCAGTGGCGAATCTTCCACTGTGTTAGAGATAGTTCCACAAACAACTAAGAGAAACCTTTTCTTTGTATGCTCCTGGCGAAAGCGGAAATATTATCCTGTCGCAAATATGCAATCAAGACAAGATTGATCTAGCTGTGGCGTCCTTGGGAATAGCAGCCAACTTATTGCCTGGTGGTAAAACTTCACAATCTATGTTCAAAATACCTATATAATAAGATATCATTGAAACACCGGTTTGTGGAATCGCACGTAACAGCGACAAAACGCTCGTTTTGAGAGATTGTTGTATAATTTTAGGGGCGAATGTACCAAAGCACATCGAACGGCAGTAGAGACTGTCAATAGAACTTTATAGGATTCTTGGCAAAACGAAAGATCGAAGGAGGCAATATGTGCAAAATATCTTGTAAGTGACTGAAAGTTACTGCTCCCAAATATGTTTTTAAGGAAAACTAGTAATATAATATAAATGACTATGTTGTCTCTAGTACTAAATTATAATTGTACCTTTGTTTAAATTTAAAAACGGTTTGTAATATAGAAGAAGTACTTAAAATGTTCTTATTGCTAAAATACATCATAACGATGGCCAATGATAAATACTGTATTACAAGTGTTTGTGTTTTTGTGTAAACAAATGTATCTCTGGTACTTGGTCAAATTGGCGAAAGCCAAAGACCATTTAATACAATAAAAAAGGAGGCAAAACAATATTGTTGTGTGATGATTTCAGGCAAAAGCTGACTGTAGTGCCACGAGGCACAAGAACGGAGGATGTAAATAATACCTGTCAACGGAGCCCAAGTTTCCGTCCTCCTATATCGAGACTGGACTTGAAAATCAATATACCGGAAAATATGTCAGAAAATCTCAATGCAAAAAAGTTTTCTGTTGAGGAATTAATTATATCAGTTTACTGTGAAATACAAGAGAACTCTTGTTTCGGCGAGCGAACTATGTTGGTGATTCTCAACGATCAAATTAACTTCATTAACGACACAACATTAACTCAGGTACATAGAGAAAATACTGAATAGGTCCGTTAAGCAAGGGAATGTCTCCACCTACCGTATCAAGTTCTTGCCTGCGCAAGAGCCGCGGGTTTACTTCCTATTCCAAACATTACATTTAACTTCTTGCGTTATTTTTTTGCACTATTCACGCTTTATACCATTATAAAATTATTTTTAAAAAGATTCATGGTTGGTTGTGATGAATTCATTTACAAATGTATTTCATTATTTTACTGAAAATATTGTATATGTAAATTAAATCCCACTTACGCAATTCTGAGTGAGGTGGGGACGAGTCTACGTTTTGTTACATATCTGAAGCGAATGTGGCAATTTTGATGTATATTGATAGACATGTTTCTCTGAGTTGAAATTACTCATTATGTTTTATAATTTCTATCAGTTAGTCGAGCGTATGATTTTCGTGGAGGTTGATACTTTCATTACCGAGCGTGGTGGCTGAGCAGATAGCGCTCTGGCCTCGCATTCGGGAGGACGGCGGTTCGAATCCCCGTCCGGGCATCCAGATTTGTGTTTTCCATGGGTTCCCAAATCATTCCAGGCGAATGCCGGGATAATTTCTTCAAAAAGACCATGGTCGAATTCCTGATTTTGTCCCCATACGTTAGTGCCTCTAAGTCGACGAGGTGTAAAGCCATAAAAAAACTTAAATGGGTTTGTTGTAACCAATTACTCTGACGTTGGTTGTGTTGTATCACACCTCAGTTTTTATTAGTGTTGTTCAGCGAAGTGTGTTCTGATCTTCTGAACAAATAAATCGAGACTGACAGCTCGAAATATTATATTTAGGCCTGCTCTATTGAGTAACACCACGAAGGCTCCTAACCTTAACGTCCCTGCCCGGCGGAAAAATCACTATCAACAGTGGAATAATACACAGCAATCTTGAAATTTTCCTATGGGGACTCGAACAAGCAGCGCCGATTGCTTGACTAGGGATGATCGATATTCATCGATGGTGAATAAACATCGACGTTTAGCTCGAAAACATCGATGTTTTGACATCGATGTTTTGACTTCGATAACATCGACACATCGATGTTATGAGAATAAAACATGGAAACGTCAATATATTCTTTAGGGCCATCTAGAATGCATCGGATGTACTTGCTAGATGACTGTCAAGTTCAACCATTTTACACTAGATGTCTATCAAGTTCAACTATTTTACACTAGATGACACTGATCAATGTAACCGGAGTAGGCGGTACATCTTTGCATTTTCTAAGGGATTAAAAAAAAAAATACTGTCAACTTCAACGCTCGCGTGATTCTTGTAAGTGCGTATGTGTTGTGAGTGAATTGTGTAGTGAAGCGAATTTAATTTGCTATTGATGTTGTTAATAACGAAATAACAGGTATGGTAAATCTTTATTCTGTATTGTATTAATATTTCTTTGACTGTAACTTTTGCGGTAATATAACCCAACAATGTAGGTACCATGAGTTTGTTCACTGTATTATTTCCTACTTTTTACGTTATTTTGTGTAAAAAGTGGATACATTGCCCGACATTAAATATTTCCCGGTTGCTGCTTTTGTTTTGCATTGAAGGAGTGTTAAGGATTCTTTTTTCGGTGTCGCCTGGCTTTGCATGCAGGTGAGTGAATTACTAAATGCTTAACGCTTTTTGTATTGCATGGTGGGCCAGTGACGGAGGGATTACGTAGAGTTAGAAATGAGCGATATTAATAGATATTGGCGAAATATTGTATTTTCAATAAGAATAAACACATTTAATAAATAGAGTAGACAGTTTTACTTCCTACCGAAAACATCGATGTTTTAGACATATCGATGTTTTTCTATCGAATTTTATCGCACATCGATACTTTTGAATCGATGTTAACATCGATGTCAATATCGATGTTTTTCTAATATCGATCATCCCTGAGCTTGACCGTGTTTTACCGGAAAGAGGCCTTGAACAATGGGGGCAACGTTTGGCTGTGTTGGATTTATTGCTAATAATTAAGAAACTAGTAAACCTAATCACAACTTCTGGCGAAATTAGGCTTCTATGTCACTCTGATATCAGTAACGTGGTCCTGATCTTTACAGGAGGCAGGTTCTCATTGGTCCACGATACTTAATAAACTGCTGGTTGTATTTATCTTTAATACGCACCGAAATCAAAGAGACCTACACCGTAAAATCTGACGCAATCAGCTTATATAGCTAGGTCAGATTATCCGTAATGTTATTGGGTTATAAAAGAACATTTACACTCTAAAAAATTAATTCTATGATTATAAATGAAATTTTTAAATCATTTAAAGGTTATAATTAATTTGTAAATCGTAGCGTGTTTCATTTTATGTGCGACTTAGACGCCTAGTGTTGGATGTTTGTTATAACAGCAAGTATTCGTGGCATGTTAAACTTGTAGCACGGAAAATGCTTTGCTGCGAAAAATTTTCACCAAACAAAATCGAGCTGTCGTGGCTGATTATGAGGTCTCGATACTACTACATCAAATATTGACCCGCAAACAGCAACGAAATGGGTTCTCGATGAAATAGAGTTTGCAAAAGAAGTCTGAGAGAAAAAATAAGGCATGAAAGTAAAAAAAAAATAAAATTTTATCTTGCTTTAACCAAGTAGCGTTAATTTCTAAAAGAAGGATTTAAAAACACGCAGTAGCCCTCATTGAAATTGCTCATGATTCACTTATCTCGTTTAATATAAACAAAATCTCATTACAACCTCTTAATTGTTCCCATTCATTAGGAGTCGGCATATTCCATGAAAGAAGTTTCCAGATTTGTCATTTTCTGAGTAACAGTGGCACCATTGGCGATAAGATGTTATATCTAACTTGAATAACAAGTATTAGCACACGTAGACCAAGGTTCACAAGCGGAGAAGGAAAAGATCCATCGTGGTCTAGGCTGCTGGTACAAATACTTCTCAAAGGGAAAAGGAAGTTAGCCGTAGGTTGAATAAACGGGTAACCGTAAAGATGCAGAAACTTCAAATGAGTTGACTGAAGTGAAAAAGTGATGGGTAAGGAAATTGAAAATTCTAATAATAGTTCACTTTCTGAAATATTTGTTGAATCTCCTCCCCCCTTTCCCCCCTCCTCCATCCAAAAAAGAAAAGAAAAGAAATGCAAAAGCTTGGTCTCAGGTAAATGTTGGATGTAATTCAGGGTCATATCATTGATTTAAAACGGATGTAAGATTAGTGAAAGCTTAAAACAGGTAATCATTTTTAATCAAAAATTTTGTTCACAAAAAATAATACAGATATCACTCCGGTCAGTGGTGGCTCTAGACGTAGTGACACTGTGACATGTCACCACATCTAATCAAGAATAAATAAATTAAAAAATAAATGCAGTGAAAGAAAAGTAAATATTTATAAATGCAGCATTCTCTACTCTATGATATCTTATGACAGCTAGGGAAAGTATTTAACCCCATCTGTTGGCCACATCAGTGAACTGTTTCCCTGTCATGGAGATAATTTTTCTAATGGCACCGATCGCGCATGGGCTCTAGCGTTTTCGTGGAAATATTCAGGGTTGAGGGTCCACTTTATTAATGGCTAATGGAGACAACTTCGTTCTGTCACACGCTGCAGCTCGATAAAGTTAGTAATACTGCCGATAGAGTGCAGCAGCCGCTGCCATTTTTGTAGCATTGAACTAAATAACCACTTGAACAGTGCTTATCAACCTGTGGCTTGCTGATTACTGATGGTCCCCGAAGATAATTCAGGAGTTCCAAAGGCATAATATCAAAAACTCTGATACCATATTCGTACTGTATAAGGCTGTATGCCCAACATGTAAAAGCCTTGAATATTTCAATGGCCGGGTAAAAATGTGGCATTTCCATGGTTGAGGATAGAAGAGTACTGTTTCTACAACATTCGATTCATTTTAATATTGCATCTAGAGATTAAGTAAATGAATGTTCACTAAGTGTTTTAAGTTGGTATGAGGAACTGCGGCAAATGATAAGGTTGGTAACGCGAGTGGTGAAGGAAATAAAAATAAAAAAGCGTACGCTCTAGCGCCTTTTATTTTAGTTTATGTATGTAGGCCGGTGGTATAGCGTAGCGTACAGCCTGTAGTAACAATATTATTTATCTGGTAATTACCTTTTAATAGTTCACATCCAGTATTATATCTGCGTTTTTATAGGATTCAAAACGTGATTTTAGATTTATTATGTTATAATGGTACATGTTAATAATAACAATATGAAAATAAATTTAGGCCCAGGGTGGAAGACATTAAAGGCAGAAGAAAAATTGCCGAGGAAGGAAACTCAGAACAGGAAAATGAAGCTGCATAATCGTCGCGCATAGTCGGCTGAAACGAAAGGCGGGAAAAACAAAATATACCTCTTTGTATTAGTGGCCCACAGCATTATTTTTGAAAATTTGCTGGTCCTCAGGTTGAAAAAGGTTTGCAGCGCCGGCTTTAGGGGGCGGGGAGGGGGGGCGACCCGGGAAACTGCCCGGAGCGCCGGCGGGCGTGCCAGCTTAACCATGTAATTTAATTATCTATTTCTGTCGATCTAAAGAAAAACGAAATTCAGCGTATTAACGTTTATGGACTTATCTCGTGGGCGTAGGTATTTAGCATGTGTAACAAGACCTGTCATCTCGTAGCTTGTCGTATCCCTCATTAATAAAGGTGCGATTTCTATGCAGTTAATCATTGTTACATAGACTATCGAGAAAAGCGAGGGGCCAGGAGCCAAAGGATGGTAGGGTCTTTTGGTCATTCCTGGTCCTTCGTTGCCCACACACACGCGGGAATGTTCAAAGACACATCTGCTCACTTCCTCTTTAGGTCGAAGTTCCTACGGACCCTTTGAAGGGTCTTCCAATCTTTGGGACATGTTATACCTGAAATATGCAAAATATAGTACGAGGAACTCAGGAATGATTATATGAAGGTAAATGTATATTAACATATTCGTATACCATACCTACATAAATCTAAATGGATAAACATGGGAAGGTCTCGTACAGTTTAATAATGTCAGTTAAGACATCTTTGCCAGGAAGACGAGCGTCCATTGCAGCATATGCGTCAGTCCAAGACGGTCTATCAAACTGTGTGTTAATAGCGATCCAGGGATCACACGCTGACGCTTGGAATGTGGGGTGAAAACCCTGTCGTGTTGTCTCCCTAAAACTAGAAGTATTTGCGATGGACTCGGCTCACCGCATTCGAGGGCTACCCGTTTCCCCGCTAATGTATGGGCTCCTATACGGAAAGCAACGAGAGCGCTTCCTATGAAGCGACCCGCGTTCTCGGAAACGGCTGCTTGAGCCCCGCTACTGTATCGGTCCCAGACAAGTGTAGACTCAGCCG
The DNA here is from genome assembly GCA_031002005.1 of Vandiemenella viatica. Taxonomy (NCBI): domain Eukaryota; kingdom Metazoa; phylum Arthropoda; class Insecta; order Orthoptera; family Morabidae; genus Vandiemenella; species Vandiemenella viatica. Next base: position 21,855,423 of record CM061918.1, read on the forward strand.
CTAGCGGAACAGTTCGAATGTTGAAGCAAGGAAAGGTGTTATTTACAACGGATAATGATGAAAAATTGGTGGAAGTAGTGTGTAAATTTCATTTCATTTATAATGTTTCTTCACCACTGTACAAGGACCAACCTGTGAAGGACAATATTTGAAAAAATAGCGGAATTCCTTGAAAGATCAGGTAATAAAAATACAGTATAATATAACATAAGTTTTTTTCATGTTTTATTACCACACTGTCACTCGTTATTATATATTTATTACAAAAAAGCCTTCAGAAAACCCATTTAGTTCGCGTAATATAATTGCAATATACCACGTAGTTAAATTTAATTAAAACTTCATTTGGTGGTAATAGTAATACTGATTCTAACGGATATAGCAAAACATAAAATATTCTGGCAGTTTCCACTACTCGTATTATTTTTACTCTAATCAAAATTTAACTGTTGTATCTGCACAGAGACTCAATGTTTGTTCAGATTTCGAATAGAACTCGTACTTTGCTCCGGTCGAACTCTGTGGTTTATAGGCATGTTCATAAAAATATTCTTTCATTTACTTATTTTTATTAAACTCAATATTATTAGTGCAATGTTGTTGCAGGCCATGTTTCCACAATTGCTTAATTAAATACCAGTTGAAAGATAACGCCAATGCAACTGTTTAATTCATTTACTGTTGCGTCGTACGCGTTTCACCTCTCATCGAGGCATCATCAGCGACGAATCTGAGTTACAGTTTTATATACATTTTTATCCCATTATTATGTAATTATGAGCATGGGATATTTTTATAGCTATTAGTTACTTACTATTTACATTTGTTAATATGGTATGCAGCTGCGCATCTCCGTTTCCTTATACAAAGCATGTTTTGCATGTATCCTATTTATACTATTGTGCGTTTTCATCGTTCTGTCGTGTGTTGGGGCCAGGTGGTTTGTTTATATCTTGTCTCTGGTGCGCTTTAGCGTCCTTCGGTTGTCTGCTGTGGCCATCTTGTTTGTATATGTCATGTCTCGTGCCGAAAGCGCGAGTTTTGAAAAGTGCTTGTATGTGTGATGGTCTGTTAGAATGTTCTATATTTATGTCTGATGTATATATGTGTGTAGTTTTATTATGCAGTTTGGGTTAATTTTGTTTTGTCTGTCGAGTTTGTGTATATTAAATTGAGTAACGTTTTATTTGTGAGGTTTACTTGGTCGTTTAGTACCTGTTTACCTTCATTTTTTGCTTTTTGAATATATATTTTTCCTTTATAGTGAATGTGTTGTGTCTGTGGTTGTTGATATTGAGAATTTTGCATATCTGTGTTTATGTTTGTTGGTGAATGGTCATTTTCTATAAGGTGTTCGGCAAATGTGGAATGGTTACTGTGTTTTAATGCTCTCATGTGTTCTTCGTACCTGATTTGGAACTGTCTTCGTGTTTGCCCTATGTATATTGCGTCACATTTTTGACAGGTGAGTTGGTAAATGCCTGAATTGTGGTATTAGTTTGTGTCAGAATGGGTTCTAATTTGTCTTTGCAGTGAGTTGTCAGTTCGAAGTATAATGTTAATGCCTTGTTTCTTTTTTCTTTTCTTTTTTTAATGTTTTCGATTCAGTGAGTGTATTTGTTAGAATATGTCATTGCAAAACATTTCCTTTTGTTTTCATTGTCCTGTGTGTTTGTTTAAACTGTGTTTGTTGCAGATCTGTTTTTCTGGTGGGATCTGTGTGGTTGCAGTTTGGTTGTGTTGTTTATTACTTGTTCTTTTTTCATTTGGTTAATTATTTTTCTCTTTCTTGTGTTAACTGTATGTGGTTCATATCCATTTTTTGTTGCTATTTCCTTGATTGTGTTGAGTTCTATTTGGTAGTTGTTCTTTGTTTGTGGGATTCTGTTTAATGTGTTTAGCATGAATCGTATTGCAGCTTGTTTGTGATTGTGTGGGTGATTTGATGTGGAATGTATTATCTGGTCTGTTGCTGTAAGTTATCTGTATACTTGGAAACAGTGTTTGTTTTCATGTTTTGGAATGTTGAGAACCAAAAAATTTATTTTTCCTATGTCTTCTTTTTCTTTTTTGAATGTAATTTGTTTGTGTATATTGTTTATGTCCTGATGTAATTCATTTATTATTTCATCTGATTCATTTATGAGGCATAGAATATCATCAAGATACCTCCACCAATACAGAATCTTGTATCCTTTCTGGGGGATTAGTTTTTGCAGTATTTCTATATTGTCTATGAATATATGAGCTAAGGTGCCTGAGATTGGGGGTCGCATAGGCAGTCCTTCTTGTTGTAGGTAATATTTATTATTAAAAGTGAAATAATTCTGAGAAGTCAGCATTTCTATTGTGCTTTTGATTTCTTCTATATGGTTGCTGGGTAATATTTTGTAATTATTCAGGTTTGTGTTGATTAGTTCTATGGTTTCTTTGATTGGGATGTTACTGTGCATATTTTCAATATCAAATCATACAAGTGTTGCCATGTTTGGGATGTTTGTGTATTTTATGTTCTGAATGAGATCTGTTGTGTTTTGTATACTTCTGTTCTCCTTTAATGTGTAGTGTTGGTTTAAATGCTGTTTATGTGTTTCGTTAAGTGATATGTTGGGGCTTTTCTAAAGTTAATTACTGGTCTTATTGGAATTTGTGGTTTATGTATGTTTGGTTAGCTTCTCAGCGTTGGAGCTAAAGGATTTGTCTGTGTGATGTGTTGCTTTTGGCTGTCTGTAAGAATGATATTTGGTTTTTTTTCAGTAATTTCTTCAGTTCTGATTGATATCAATTTGTTGGATCAGATTTTAGTTGTGTTATGTTGTTCTTTTTATAAATTCTTCTGTTTTTCTTATATATTCTGTTTTATCCATTAAGACTATTGATTGTCTTTATCTGTCTTTGTAACTATTGTGTTTCCAGACCAGAGTTTTTTTCTTTAAATATTTGAGTGTTTTTGTTTCAATGTTGATATTAATATTTATGTTTCCCTGTGATGTGATTTGTTTCAATTCTTTTGCTATAAGTTCCCTGGTTAATCTTATGTTTATTTTGCTTTCAGATTTTTGTTCTTGGGTTATGATATATTCTGCTTCTATTGCTGTTTATTTCAACGGATTTTTCTACTTAAGTGTTAACTGTATTGTATTTGACTCCCTTTTCTAAGATTTCTGTTTCTTGTTGATTGATGTTTGTTTTTGATAAGTTTATGAGATTTGGATAGAAGGTGTGGGCATCAGGTGTTGTATTTAATCTGTTGGAACTGTTTTCACTAAATTTCTGTTTATGTAATACCTAACAGATCTAGTTTTTTATGAGTTTGCTTTATTTGCTTCAGTATCTGGTCTCTATACTTTTCAGTTTTTTCTATTACATATGCAAGGATTGATGTATTATCTAACGATTTGGAAAGCTCTAAATGTGTTCTGTACAAAATCTTGATAAACTGTTTTTTTAGCATATAGAGATTTTATTTCATTACTTAACCACATTTTTTCAGCGACATGCTTTGTTTTAATTGCGGAGGCTGAACAGCTACTTATCTTTACATTGATGCATTTGCGTATTACATTATTAATTTTGTACTTCTTGTTGAATCTGATGTTCGCCATGGTTTTGTGGAGTATAAGGCGTGTTTTCTTTAGGGTGCTGAATAGGCCTGTTGGAAATCTCTGGCAGGACTGAATCAATGCAATGTTGGTGCAGGCCATGTTTCCACAGTTGCTTACTTAAGTACCAGTTGAAAGATAACGCCAATGCAACTGTTTAATTCATTTATTGTTGCGTCGTACGCGTTTCACCTCTCATCGAGGCATCATCAGCGACGAATCTGAGTTACTGTTTTTTAAATACAGTTTTATATACATTTTTATCCTATTATTATGTAATTATGAGTATGGGATATTTTATAGCTATTAGCTACTTACTATTTACATTTGTTAATATGGTATGCAGCTGCGCATCTCCGTTTCCTTATACAAAGCATGTTATGCACGTATCCTATTTACACTATTGTGTGTTTTCTTTGGGGCCAGCTGGTTTGTTTATATCTTGTCTCTGGTGCGCTTTCGCGTCCTTTGGTTGTCTGCTGTGGCCATCTTGTTTATATATGTCATGTCGCGTGCCAATAGCGCGAGTTTTGAAAAGTTCTTGTATGTGTGATGGTCTGTTACAATATGCACAAAATTAATAGGCCTAATTGTAAATTCGCATAAATACAAGTGTGAATTTTTATTAAAATATGTTTTAATATAATACGATTAGAAAGTGTAACTCGTTTTAGTCCTCCTGTACTATCGTTTCTTCGCTTTCTACATACACTAAGCACAAAAAAAAAAAAAAAAAAAAAAAAAAAAAAAAAAAAAAAAAAAACTTTTTAGACTGTTACCGCACCAACACTCGGCCTAATTAGGGAGCATCCATAAGCCACGTAGCTCCATTTTGACCTCTTCTGAACCCCTCCCCCCCCCCACATATGTAGCCTGGCGTGGCTTTTGTCTCTAATCTTCCCCACCCCATGTACTACGTAGCTATTTGCCCTATTCATTCCAGAAGACATTTTGTAGGTACTGTTTTCTTTTGTCAGACTATCGTAAATTATATACGGAGATAATTAAATGACGGAAATAAATATTTACATGCTGCTGAGTGTTCTGTACCCCATTTTAACTGTGACAAATAATATGAATCAAAAACTACATTGGCTTGCTCGGAATCCCTCCGCCCCCCTCCCTCTCCCACATATCCCAGTGTAGCTTTCCAGCCAAACCATCCCTCATCTAGACCGTGCCACGTAGTTTATGGACTCTCCATGAAGGCTCGCCCCCTCACGTCCACACTGGTTCGTAGCTCGTCCCTGTGACGGCCGGGTTCCTACGCGGTCTTCAGTCTCCTTTAACTTTAAAATTTTGTTGTTTCACGGTATTAATGTAAAGAAAAATTACCTTAAAAATGACATGGGAGTCGCAGCTAGGGTTACCTCCCGTACTTTATTATAGAGTAGTGTATTTTATTTTGCGTCGGCATACTTTATAATCTACGAAAGTAATAAGTTATGATAAATACTTTCTTTTGCCTGATCCCTGTTATCTCACTGTTTGATCTCTTAAGCACAAAAATTGTATCCCAACGCAGTTTTAACAAATGATTATCACACTGTACTGGACCTAAAAATTCTCGTATATCTCAACATAGAATAAAATGTCAAGCGTCATCACTTCACATTTGACGTGATTGTTTTGGTTGAGGTTTCTTTCGATTCACTTGATATTTTTTGTTAATAAAGAATGAGATTATTATATATTTTAATTTAAATAGAGACCACAGAAATTGTGTATAATAACATCCTAATAACATCATATGATCTCAAAGGTCGAGTCAGGGAGTTTCTTATCAGCGGCGCAGTACACTTCTATCGTTTAACCTAATTTGCAAAGTATACCAACACTTTTACGTGAAATTCGAACAACGGAGCGTCCTAGCATCTTAGCACTAACAAATCAAAACTATGCGAGAGGTGAATGTCAATTCTAAAACCCGTAAAAATTACAGCCGAGACAGGGATTTGAACCAGGGACTTTCAGTACCCCAATCGTACACCGTCAATGAAAATGTTATCCCAGAAAAATATTTTTTGTAAAAAGAGGCCAAGTCTCGTACTCGTGTAGTGACAAAAAGTTGGGAGATCGTTTTCTGTGACAAGTCTAAGCGTTACAGTGGTTATTTGCTTCACTATGTGAAACAGAATAATCTCTCTTGGTCTTATAGATTTAATATAGAATTTTAAAAAAACGTTATGATGACTTGGCCACTGCGCATGCCATGTTTTAGTAAACCTATAAAATACATTAAATGCATTGCTTTAGCAAACTAAAAAATACAGAAAATATATTATTTCCTTCGCACTTTTTCGAATTTCACAAATATATATTACGCCTTCCATTTCAGTAAAAAATTATTACATGCATAATAGCTAAGTCACCATTTTTTTGTTCCAAATAATATCTGTAACACCGAGAGAGACTATTCTGTTTCACAAAGTGAAGTGAATACACACTATAAAGCTTAGACTTGGCACAGAACATGATCTCAAAACTTTTTGTCACTACACGAGCACGAGACTTGGCCTGTATTTACAAGAATTGTTTTTCTGGGATTTCATTTCTTTTTGTAAGTTGATCGCTTATTCTGAATCGTTGCTCAGATGTTACGATTACATTCGGAAGTCGATAAATACGAACATTACAGAATTGAAGACATCAATATAGGTTGCTATCTAACAATGCCCCACTCTGAAAACAATGAGTATGCGCAGTAGCCTAGAAATGCAGATTGCCACTGGTTTTACTGCCACATAAGTAAATAATGAGTAACTTACAAACTTAGCATAAAAACAAAGTAAAATTTAATGTTTTAGCTAAACTTGTTGATCTCTATGCATTAAAGAAATATCAGGCATATAGCTCCTTTTTGAGCAAAGCAATTAACCCGCAAATATGTGCCAGATTTTTTCATGTTTGGGATTGTAATTAAATAAATACGGGGAAAAACGCCAATTATTAGACTATTCTTATGATTTGGGGATGAAACCATATTTGCGTACCAAAATTCATGTTTCTAGGATTACGGGAAGTACAGTAGAATTTTGATGTCGGGGTGTCATGGTAGAAATTAAATTTTAAATTTCACTAACTTCCAAAGAAAGGAAAGAAAGGAAATAAAATTTAACACATTAGTTAAAATCAGTGAGCTCACTCTGCAATGAAAATTAGAGGTGTATAAAGCTGTTAGGTAAGAATGCAATTTTACGTTATGGATAGGGAAATTTACTGGTTTCAGACTTTTGTTATTTATAATATGTGGGTAAAATGGTATCTGTGTACCAAATTTCAGCTTTCTAAGACTACGGCAAGTACCTTAGTATTTTGATGATCATCAGTCAGTCCGTGACTGACAAAATTACTGAAATTTGCATATCATATTAATAACATCCAAAGAAAGAACAATAACGAAACGAAATTTAATATGTGTGCTAAGATCGCTGATATCTATACATAACAGAAATTTTAGGCATGTAACATTACTACGACCGAAGAAATTGAGATTAAAGAATGACCCGAATCGCTTCGAGAAGAGGGTCGACAGTGCCGCCGCTGAATCGATTTAGGTCAATGTAATGAAAAATAAACATTCAAACATAATAAAATAAACGTATTCTTTTTCTATATCATTTATTTTTGTTATCCCAAAACAGATGTGAACGGCATGCGATTCGGGTCTGGAAGGTTCATGGTTCAAAGTCCGGATCTCGCATGCAATATTTACGGACGTTGAAATCGACTTTCACATTTGGGGAAACTTTTATTTGTTAATGCGAACGTCGGATAAAACTAAAGTGAGGCTGAATAAAAGACACTTTTCTAAGGCAATCAGTAACGATAAAACTACATTTAGTCGTAAGGACCAAAAATTTCTGAACTCTTCCTATGCGCTTCTCCACATCCAGCCCGACACCGGGCCGCACCGTCAAAAAGTAAACCAAACTAATGACGGCCGAGTGTCGGACGACACGCGGTGTCGTTTGAACTCAATCAAGTGAATAATAACAATAAGAAAAGTGTCGGTGTGGTGATGGTGGGAGCTCAGTGTGGTCTAGGGTTGCCGGATGACCGGGAAATCCGGGAATGTCCCGAAATTTTGTTTCTGTTACCGTGTCCAGTAATTATGCGTTATTGTCCCGGAATTCCCATATACTAATTTTTTTCCCAAACTCAGTTTACCACTGTGGGCAAGAGCGGAAGGATGGAATGTACAAACAGTTTGAGCTTTTGTTCCTTAATTCAGAGAAATTGAAATTCACTGGAAAATACTCTTTAAAATTCCTGGGAGTTTGAAAATTCTTGATGCAGTTAACATTGATTCTCTTTATTCACATTTCACTTGTCTGAAAAGTGTTTTCCTTCCAAAAGATTTGCCGAAAGATAATATCTGGGCCAATTTCTTTAGAACAACCGTTTCTAAGGAATTTGTAAATTTAAAGAAAATAGTTCATTTTGTTTTGTCAATTCCAACAAGCAAAGCCCTTTGCGAGAGAAGTTATTTCCCGCTGAATTGCAAAATCAATCAATTTTAATGTTTTGCTCAGAAATTTTGTTAGTTTTGCAAAGCAGTAACGGAGAAAAACTTGTGAAAATGGCAAAGTCTAGTAATAAATACTTTAAAAAGTAGTTGATTAAAATTAATTTTGATTGATGTTGATTTTGATTTAGCCAAAAAAGTTCAATTTTTTTTTGTTGATAATACCTGATGTCGATTTTCTACCTAAGTTTAATTAATAAGCCTAACAGATGTGCTCAGGTTTTTTTAAGGTTAATAATTTTGAGGTTTTGATTGATAATATCCGATGTTGGTTATCTGTTAAAGTATAAAAAAACATAATGGAGGTGCTCGATTTTTACTTTAAGTTTAGAATTTTACTTTTTGATTCATAAAACCTGATGTTGAGTTTCAACCAATATTTAATTAATAAATATAAAGGAGGTGCTATATATATGTTAGGTAGCATAGATTTTTTTATTATTTTGCATTTTTCACTCTCTAAACATACCACTAAAATACTTTTTAATCCATGAAGTTTCCCGGAAATTATAAGTCCGTATCTGGCAACCCTAGTGTGGTCTAGTGTGGCCCGACATTGAGCAGTTTTGTTTGCGGGAAAGTCCCAGTCACCAAAGCGAGTGTCGTGATTGTGATATTATTTTTTATTTTTGATAAGTCCGAACAATTTTATATTTGAGTTACGTATCCATTTTTTTCTAACTGCATTCACTTACAGATTTTTTTTATATTTGTTACAGATATAATAACATTGTGAAATAAAACAGACCCCCACTTGATGCATTATGGCAAAAAATAAAGAAATAATTAAAAAAAGCTTTCTGGTTCAGAAAATCATAAACGAAAAGGGGAAAAAGACAAAGTTTTTGAACAAGCTAAATAACTAATGAATATTAATAAATACATGAAAGGAATTTCTAAGGCCAGTACTTCAGATACCGAATCGTGTATCACCAATTTTACATCAGAATCCGACAGCCAAGTTACGGTTAATATTTCTTTAGAATCTGAACAATTAGGCACTAAAAATACACATTTATCTATTCATGGAGACCAAACTAAATGGCCTATTAAATCTTTAAATGAACCGTCTGAGTTGTCTGTAAGTCAAACCCAAGATATGACCCCTCTGGCTGGTAAAGGTATCAACATACATCAACATGGAATAAAATAATACATTGTTTCTGATGTAGCTACGTGGCCAAAAGTACTTAATATGAGCAATATAGATCACATTATTTTGTTTGGGTCCTCGCACGCACATTTAAATAATTTTTCGAAGGATCAAAATGGGCGTCATTTCTCTTCAACTTATTACTCAAGAAAGCTTCCAAACGAAGAAACTATCAGACGTCGATGGTTAGTTTATTCAATATCAAACAATAGTATCTTTTGTTTTTGTTGTCGACTGTTTGATTTAAAGTCAACTGCAAATTTGACCACTACTGAAGGTTTCAAAAAATGGAAACTTTTAACTGATGCTTTGAAAGTGCATGAAAATAGTCCTGCACATAAAAAAAGCATTTATTCAATGGACTGAAGCTGATATCAGGTTCAAAGTTGGTTCAACTATTGACAAGGGAGAACAGCGGGTAATTTCTAAAGAAAGATTCGATGGAACAATGTGCTTCAAAGATTGATGCACATAACCTTGTATTTGGTTGAAAACAACATGGCATTCAGAGGGTCATCCGATATATTATTTACTCCAAATAACGGAAAATTCTTAGGCCTTGTACAATTAATGGCGAAATTTGACCCCGTCATGGAAGAGCATGTTAGAAAGGCAGCGAACGGTGATTTGGCTGACCATTAGTGCAGCAAAAATATACAAAATTTATAACTAGAAATCATGGCATCGAAAGGTATCTCTATCATAGTATCCCATATAAAGGATTCAAAGTATTACGCAATCATAGCTGATTGTACTCTTGATATAAGTCATAAAGAGCAACTTTCAATCACATTAAGATGCGCCGACATAACAGAAGATGCCGTTAGCATAAAATAATATTTTATTTCATTTTTGCAAATAATAGATACAACGGGTGCAGGTCTCACAGAAAGTATTTTAAAAACATTGAGTGATCAACTGATCATGGTCTTGACATTGACAACTGCAGAGGACAGGGTTATGATGAAGGGAAAAAATAAAGGCGTACAGAAAAGAATTATGAACATAAATCCGCTAGCTTTTTTTGTACCATGTGGATGCCATAGTAACAGTTTAGTATTATGCGATGCGGCAAAATAATCGGTAAAATCCGTTACCCTGTTCGGAATTTTACAAAAAATGTTTAATTTGTTTGCAGGATCGGTAAATAGACGGAAAAGTTTGACCGATCATTTGAAAAAATACACCCTGAAAAATTTAAGTAACACGCGCTGGGAAGCTGGAATTGAAAGCGTCAAAGCGGTTCGTTATGAATTATGTGATATGCATGATGCTTTGGTTTCCTTGGCCGATGTTACCAAACAAAGCGATGCCTCGACGTCATACGAAGCGACCACATTGGCAGAACAAATAAAAGATTTCAGCTTTATTGTTCCTCCTATAATATGGTATTAATTTTGTGAGGAAAGCCAACCAGTCATCTAAAATCAACTTTGTCGACTTTACTGAAATGCTTGATAAATGTTGCTCTTATCTGAAAACATATAGACAAACAAGTCTCGAACAGGCTATTATAACAGCAACTGAATTAGCATCGGAGCTTGACACGCAACTTGTTTCCAAATAACAAACTCGACTAAGACGCATTAAAGGTAGCTCGGGTGACCCAAAAAAAAAAGGTTTGAAGCAGAGTTTTTTTAATGCTCTATTGGACACCGTGGTTATTTCTATGATGGAAAGATTTCAACAGATACAAGTTTTCTCTGCAACGTGGAATTTCTTGTTTAGCATTAAAAAAAAAGACATTGTTCTGTACTGCAAGAAAAGTTTACGATCAACTTTAAATCTGACATTGATGGAGATTTATTGTGCGATGAAATTTTAGGTCTCCAGCACTATCTGGAAGACATTCAGGCAACACCTATTGAAACATTAAACTTTATTAAAAAGTACAATCTTCAAGAGTTATACCCCAACACCTGGATTTTTCTGCGTATTCTGTTAACAATACCAATGACTGTAGTTTTTCTAAACTAAAACTGATAAAAACGTACTTGCGGGCTACAATGTGTGAAACAAGATAAACTCGCTGTCCATTGAAAATCAAATTGCAGAAAACCTAGATTTTGCCAGTCTTATAAGAGAGTTTGCTGACAAAAAAAAAAGCCAGAAAAGTAAGGTTTTAGTTTTATTGTTTTAATTTTCATTTTTCATTTAATGTTTCATGACTAGATGAAATTGTTTAGAGAATAAATGTATAAAATGTTATTATTAATAATAATGAATATACATGATTGTAGTATTATATTATTTCAGTCAAAAATATGGTACAAAAATCAAAATATTTTTTTTTAAAAAAAATTATAATCAAAAATAAAAGGGCAACAGATGCATGATTCGCCCGGGGCGCCTAGATGATTTTAAAGCCGACCCTGAGTTTAACCATTGTTCATTGACAAAAATTTTGAACTTGATCCATGACAAAACAGACTTGTTGAAATAAACTTTCCTGGAAATGTTAGAATTTAAATAACTGTGTGTGGATAAAAGAACAAAATACTGGTCTAAGTTATATTTTTCAGCCGTTCCATGACTGAGTACGGGATGAACCTGTGTGCTGGCTAAGCTCAAGCAGAAGAATGCAAACTTTGTGTACATCCAATCTCAAGACCATAAGCATGATTTCAAGACACCGAGAACTTCAGCTTCAGCTACGCTTGATGAGTAACAACCTCAAAAGACTTTATTCTGTTTTGCGTTCTTTATAGTAATTGGTTTTGCTGTTTGTACTTAATACTGTTTGTACTAACTGTTGGTAATAATCTGTGTAACCATTATGACCACGCGAAAGTAATGACTAAAGTTAACTTTTAATTCTGAAAACTGGAGCTAGGCAGAGATACACATCTATTATAATTATTTAATTCCTTTTTATGTTTCACTTCTAAATAATGTTGTAGGCTAAGGCATAATGTTTGGAAACGGTAGTGGCTTTGGAACTTTAAATTTAAATGTGAAGCTGCATAAGTAAATGGTGTTGTGTTCTTATCAGGAGAAGTATTGTAGTGAACTATTTAGAAGAATTTTTCTCTGAATGTTAACTTATTGAAAGCATGTATAAAATGTAATATTGAGTCTGAGGTAGTTTGTTGTTTTGAGTAGAGTTGCACTATACAGTATTGTTTCTTTACGAATCTTTCACAATGTTTTCTGATTTAGTTTGTGATTATAGAGTAGATTAGTCCGACAGTTTGAAGATAAGGGTTGAATGAGTTAGTTTCCTAATACGTCCTTATTAAATACTATGCTGTTATTGATTAATAAAGTTAAAGTAGATATTGCATAATAGTGAATTTTGATAACACCTTAGATTTTGTTAATTTTGATCGTAGCCATATAATTAATCAGGCATGTACAGTCGGGGACAGAATTAGCGAGACCCCTCGCCTTTCGATTATGCTTCGTTCTAGACACGACTACCTCATGGGACAGCATAACTGGTAGGTGGTACACTAAATTCATGATAAAGTAGACCTCTCGTACCCAGCACTTTACCCAAGACTAAAAAAATGAGCATGCGCGCGAGAGACTCGCAAACGCTCTGAGGCAAAGTTCGGAGTTATACAGTAAAAATAATCACAAGAATCACCATTTTAGTCATAATAATTATTGAAATAATGAAACTCATTGATTATAGAGCAAAGATACCGCTTTTTTCGTAATTTTGATAGCAATTGTGTATTTTTCTTTCTTTCTAATAAACAGTTGACAATTCGCTAGCAAACGAAATTACACGATGAATACAGGAAAAAATCGCTAAATCACGCACGTATAAAAATGTGTTAAACCAATAAGAGAGTTTGAATCGACTTATTCACACTTTCTAGCGCGGCAGCGTTATAGACACAGAGTTTAAGCGTAAGTAGAAAGTGCATTACGAAATTACTCAAATGGTGAACTAAGTCACGAAATATAAATTAACTATTTCTACATACTTAACTTGATCGCAGTAGTTTCAGTAGTAATAATAATAAATTAATAATTCGTCTGCAATGTGAATAAGCGGTTTCAGATTTTAAAGATGAAGCAATGGAAGTAGGAAACATCTCATATCTCCCTTTGTTTCTAACACTGATACTTCTATAAAGTTGGTGTGGAGTATTACTTCTTGCCTTTCAAGCCAGATGGATTAGAAATAATAATCTTGCCTGGCATTCGGTAGGACATGGATTCAAACCCTGTAGGATATCCAATTCCAGTTTTTCGTGGTTTCAGTAAATCTCTCCAGCTGAACTCCGGAAAAGCTCCTTCAAAAAGCCGTGGGCGAAAATTCTTTTCCGATCCTAGTTTCCAATACTCTCAAGATTCAAATCACATTGGCTTCGAAAGAGAACAAGAAAAAGAAAAATAACCGAACTGTGGTAGGGTTAGTGGTAACACTCTGAGGTGGCTTCTGGGAGGACGTGGGTTTGAATCCCCAGTCCGGTCATTCAGTTTTTGGTTTTCGATGGTTTCCCCAAATCACTCCAGGCGAATGCAGGGTCGAATACCATTGGTCGAATTTCTTCCTGTTGCTTACCCCCAAGTCCTTACCGGCATCTAAATACCTCGACGTCGACAAGACATAAAGCCATAAGCAAAAATTAAACAAATATACAAAGCTTAAAAATCTCACCAAATTACTGTCAGTTATCAAGCTTAAAGGCAATAGCTATTGATACTCCTCCAAATCATATTATTTATTAGTAAATTCAAGAAATTGTTTTATCAATGTAAAGGAAGATATGGAAGTAAAGCTATCAAAATACAAATAAAAGTAGAAACTCCGAAATAATATGAGGTAGAAACCCAATATTAAGAAATCTAAATTTGACATCGTGTGTGAATTTGACACCAACGTACTGAGGTATCTTATTTTAAAAAGAAAACCACCAGCAGAGACTCTGACAGGCATTATGCCGAAAATGAATAAAAAGGCCTCATATTAAATATTTTGCAGTTACGAGGTCAAGGAGAAAGGATGAATCTCATGTAACTCAACGCTTTATTCATAATTATGTATTAGTCATTACATTTTTTTTTTTTTTTTTTAGAAAATTACACTTTGTGCATTACTACTTCAAAATGCTCTCAAAGCATCTTGAAAATGTTCTACCTCGTGTCATTTCCATGACGGAATTAATTAATTAATATTGTGTATTGATCGTACTTTTAATTATTTTGTTTAAAGAAAAGGTCTAAGCATACATTACGGGAAATTTATCTGGATCGATCTTTAGATTTAAATAGTGAAAGAATGTGTAAACGTGATTGCAATCACGATGGCTTACACAGATGTTAAATCCAAGGTGCCTCAGACATTTCCGGGAGCGATTTTCCTCAACCTAATTTACCTGCTCTGTATTTATCCTCGAACGTTGTATCTGACACAGCTCAAGAGAGCAAATCATTATGGAAGAATAGAACCATATATACGTGACGAATAATCGTTTTCTGAACTTAAAAAATTAATATATAATCTTGCCATAGTTGTTATCGAAGACGCGGAAATGTTCGATTCACTACAGATTTCAGATATTAATCACATATAGTCGGATGTTCCACAAAGCAACTTCAGGCGCCTATTAGTTTTCAGATAGATAGTTTAATCTTTTATGAATCCACAATATTCCACTTAGAAATCATCAATTTCCTTCAATACACACACATATGGATTTACAAATTTCAGCTGCATATGAAGTTTGCACACATCGCTAATTGTTTGACTAACTAGAAGAAATCTTTTCTCACTGCCGTCTTTCCTCGAATAAAATTTCATGGTGAGAATAATTGTGAAGCAATTCCCTGTTCGGGTATCCAGATTTCAGATTTCCATGCATTCACAAAATCAATTTAAACGAACGCTGGCACGGTTCCTTCAAGGCAATGGCTAAATTCATCCCATTTCTGTCTCCAATCCACATCCATCTCTAATGACATAGACGTAAACGAGGCGAAAGCCTAAAGCACAAAAAAGAGAGTAACAGAAGAACTAATGAGTGGTTGTCAGAGAAGAAATTAAAATTCCTCAGTACCATCTGTCAGATGCAAAAGCTAAAATTGAAATATAGTGCAAACATGATCCTTTGTATTCGGAATACCGTATTCACAAATATGTGATGCTTGCACGAAATACAGATTTATCGTCCATAAAAACTTATTCATCTACTTCTGAAGGATTTAATTTGTATAACTCAAAAACATTCCGAGTTGCTAGTTTGGTTTATGGTTCATAGAAAATTCTTGTTACATTCATTAGCATCGCATCACGTTACCTAGAGTTTAACATCTGTTCACACACCAACATGAAATAATTAATGTGCCATTATCACTGTAAAAATTCCAAATTAGCAGTCTTCCTGTCGGAAAATAGAATAGTTAAGAAATTTCAATTTCGTTTTTACTTGTATTCGTCAAGACTAATGAATGAAGATGCAATTCTGTCTTGGGTACGATGACAAACGGTTTCGAGGTCGTAATAGAAGGAAATACACATCGTTTGTGCCAGACGACTTCCTCGTTGTCTGCGCCACTTGTTTTCAACTTCAGTCTGCGACAGTGTGTTTCGTTGCAACAGCGAAAATGAATCATTTAAGTGACGTTGATAAGGGGGCTCTACATGAAGAAGGGCATTCGAACAGTTCAGTATGACAGGTCACCAGTCCACCGGAGCCGTCTAGTTCAGAGGTCGTTCCTCGAGCACCTCTAAGTGCTGCAAAATGATTGACCACCCAAGGCCCTATTGAAAATGTTTGGGTAGAAATACTAAGAATTATAAGCGAAAAGGAGCATGTGCCGACAATCCGGAGCCAACTGTTAGAGGCCATGTTGTGACGCATGGGAAGAACCGGCCAAAAGTCGTGGTTATATTTCACGCCTCATTAATTCCATGAACAGTAGAATCCGTGCTGTTGTCGATGAGGAGGGAGGCTGGACAAGATACTGAAAGTTAATTCCGTGTATTTTTATTACTTCTCCATAACTGTTCTGTCACACGTCTTTTTGGGCATTCTGCGATCGTATCCCTGTATTTACATCCTGATTCGTTTCCGAACATCTTTTTTCCCTTCCTCTTCTCGCCATCACCAAAGATTTCTGGGCAGAGTACAGGTCTATTTCGAAGAAGGAAGTTCCAACCGTTAGTCGGTGGTAGCGTAGTTGGAAAGCTGACAGAGTAGTAAACTCAAGAGGTATGGGGGCTGGCACGATGTTCGGTGGCAGCAATTTTTTTTATCTTCTTCTTTTCTTTATAGCCTCCTATATAAAATACTACACAGAAGTTTAAACGACAAGCGTAGCATACAATCAAATAAGATAGCAATGTTGTACTCCAATTTTCATTCTAACATTAGTTTCTGTAATATCAGTTTCATGATTTAAAAATTATGGTACTGAATTAATTTAAGGGTTAAGATATTGCGTTGTTTACTTATTTACACTGTTGCATTAAATGCTTGCGAATGCCGCGATGTTTCCTTCAGAAGGACGTGGCCAGAAACTTCATTCCTTGCTCCCAGTCTTTTCCTGCCTCTAATGACCTCGACGAGTTGTAAAGCCAGAAGCAAGAAATAAATAATTAAAAAAAAAATTCTTGCCAATATCAGTGTGGATTTAAACAATAGCACTTGCCACCACGATTTTTTCAGAGAAAATTTCGCAAATAAACATAATTACATGTCTGTGTTGTGTATTGGACTTTCTCTTTGTTGTATTTATCTGATTCAACGCCGACCACGGTAGCGGAGGGACTAGAGTGCTACTTCCACATGTGGAGCGTTGCCAGATCGTTGTTGTTGTTTATATTTCTTCTTCTGTTCGAAATCATTAGAGGGGTAAAAAGGAAACGAACCATTCCTGGCACTTACGGAGTGATTTCCATTAATCATGTGAGAATGAAATCCGGATGGATGGAGGAAGATTTGAATTCCTGTCTTCCGAATGTGAGACTTGAGCGTTACCGGGGCTCTCGGTAACTACCCATGTGCGAGGACGGAATAGAAACGGCGACCCTAAAAGTTCGATGATAGCATTCTAACCCCTACATTGTACGGGCCAGCGTAAGTGTCTTGGTCGGGACTAGTGATGAAATATGAGCACGTGTCTGCGGTCGTGGTTTGCCAACACGGATGAAAATTCGGAAGGCTCACAGAACAAGGAAATTATCAGACATTTCAGGCATGTGATTTCCTTATCCTACTTCATCTCGCTGCGTCTGAGCCTAATGTTGGACACAGTTCCACAGATGAAAGAATTATACACGAATAGAACCGTATATTCGAGAGGAACAAGTGCTTTCTGATCGTTTTTAATTTTTTTCTATCTTTATTCCTCGTTGACTTCGAGGAGCATTGGAGACGGGAATTTGGGGGGAGGGGGGGGCAAACGAACGTGCCTTTTGAAGGAATCTTCGCGGCACTCACGGATCTGTTTCGTTTAAGCATAGAATTTTAAATCCGGATGGATGAACGAAGACTTGAATTCATATGTTTCTGAATGCGGGGCTTGAACGTTACCGGGACTCTCGGTCACTGATGTCATCCCTTTGGGGGCATGTGTGTCAAAATATGTGTTTTGTATATCTCGTCACGGCTTTGACTTGTATGAGCTAAAAGTATTTGGAAATACGTCAGTACACAGGATGATCACATAAAAAGGCTTAGCTAGATGAATGGATATCGGTGGGAATGCCATTGAAAATTTAAGACAATGTTATTGAAAAATAAAGGTGATAAGCCGCCTTCAAAACTCTCGCACATATCCACCCCACATAACAAAAAAATATTCTTTATTTGGTGGCAGCTGAGTACTAATAAGAGTTTAGGATATTAAGTTAAAAAAATTGTAAAGTAGGTGGACTGCAGTGAAGTTTTTTAGAACACACCGAGGGGCATTTAGTTTCAGTTCAGTTTATAGGGCATGAACTCTTTATGGTTATTTGTGGTTATTATGTAAGAAGAATTTCTCCCGGCTAACTGGAGGAAATTGGAGGGAAGGAGGCAAGCAGGAAGTAACCGATCTAACAAACGTTTCGAAGAAGTGTTTATTTACAATGGCCCTAAGGAAGCGAATAACACTTGTTCAGTAGAGTTAGCTCTAATAAGGTGTGTGAAAATAATCATCCGCACACGAAATATGTCACTTTTCGAATGACGAGCACCTACAAATTCAGCGACAGCCATTTGCCGAAAATAACAGAAACATCTTCATATTAAATATTATTAAAGTTACCTGATCATAGTTAGAGAACCGAAAAATGTTGGGAAAATAACATTTAACTAATATATATTACTGTAGTCATTAAAATTTTCTGGAAATCACTCTTCAACTTCAGAATACTTTCATAGCATCTTGTAAATGTTCTAGTCGTATTATTTTACTGTCAAATACATTAATTAATATTCCGTAATGATGACCCTATTTCTTAAATATTTGAAGTACACGTTATGGGAAAATTGATCTGCCTCCCTCCAACTGATGATTTAAATATTTTATGATGTTCGGTGACTGCAACGATTCAGCCTGCTCCAGTTTATATTTTTATGACTATTGAGTCAAGCTTTGCTGAGGTAATGTGGCACAAGACGAACACTACACTCATTTAAAACTACCTATGTGCGAGGACGGACTCGAACCGGCATCTCCTCGTCTCATTCTAACACCTACACTTATAGGGCCAGCTGGTGTCTTGGTCGGGACACTAGTGAAGGAATTTTGGAACACGCCTGCGATGATCGTTTGCTAAGAAGGATGACATTTCAGAAGGCCAACAGAACAAGGAAATTACCAGACATTTCAGGCATGTGATTTCCTCATCCTCCTTCATTTACTATGCGTCTGAGGCTATTTTCGGACACAGTTCGGCAGACGAAAGAATTATACACGAGTAGAACAGTATATACGCGAGGAACCAGGGCTTTCTGAACTTTTTAAATTATCCCTCATTGACGTTGAGCCCATTAGAGAAGGGAATGAATGGGGACATGGAACGAGCCTCACGAACCCCCAGATGTCTGTGCCGTTGCGTTCATCACAGTTCTGTGCTTCGCACAGATACACCATTACAGAGTATTAATTCACACGCACACAGTTTGAGTGTCTTAAAATAATTTTATTACCAAGACTATTCTTCTTAGTAGAAAATTCATAGTAGCCCCCATCGTGAGAAGAATTTGCACACTGTTTCAATTTCCCGTTGTCCATAAAATTTCGTGTTTCTGTGTTTTCTCTAAATCTTTCTACTTTAATGTCAGAATGGTTCTTCTAAAAGGCAATACACCAATTTCCTCCTGTTATTTGTCCACAATTCATTAAATAGTTACCACTGTTACAAGTTGAGCTCGTTCTTGAACTTATTACTCGGGAAAAACTAACTGAAAACCACTGCAGTGATTCAAATATTTCTGAGTCTGCTACTACGCTGCAGGATAGATATATAAAATAAAATCCGAGTAAGAGTCAGTCTTTCATGATTGTTCGTGTATATATACTTGTTATTTTTAGTTCAGAAAACTGAGCCTAGTGAGTGAGCAGGTAATGCTTCTGGTATCGCATTCGAGAGGACACCTATTCAAATCCCCGTCCAAACATCCAGATTTGGGTTTTATACAATTTCTCCAAATCATTTCAGGCAATCGTCGGGAAGGTTCCTTCAAAAGGCACGTCCCTTTGCCTCCCCCCTCCCCCCAAATTCCCGTCTCCAATGCCCTCGACGTCAACGAGGAATAAAGATAGAAAAAAATTAAAAACGATCAGAAAGCACTTGTTCCTCTCGAATATACGGTTCTATTCGTGTATAATTCTTTCATCTGTGGAACTGTGTCCAACATTAGGCTCAGACGCAGCGAGATGAAGTAGGATAAGGAAATCACATGCCTGAAATGTCTGATAATTTCCTTGTTCTGTGAGCCTTCCGAATTTTCATCCGTGTTGGCAAACCACGACCCAGACACGTGCTCATATTTCATCATTAGTCCCGACCAAGACACTTACGCTGGCACGTACAATGTAGGGGTTAGAATGCTATCATCGAACTTTTAGGGTCACCGTTTCTATTCCGTCCTCGCACATGGGTAGTTACCGAGAGCCCCGGTAACGCTCAAGTCTCACATTCGGAAGACAGGAATTCAAATCTTCCTCCATCCATCCGGATTTCATTCTCACATGATTAATGGAAATCACTCCGTAAGTGCCAGGAATGGTTCGTTTCCTTTTTACCCCTCTAATGATTTCGACGTCGAACAGAAGAAGAAATATAAACAACAACAACGATCTGGCAACGCTCCACATGTGGAAGTAGCACTCTAGTCCCTCCGCTACCGTGGTCGGCGTTGAATCAGATAAATACAACAAAGAGAAAGTCCAATACACAACACAGACATGTAATTATGTTTATTTGCGAAATTTCGTGGTGGCAAGTGCTATTGTTTAAATCCACACTGATATTGGCAAGAATTTTTTTTTAATTATTTATTTCTTGCTTCTGGCTTTACAACTCGTCGAGGTCATTAGAGGCAGGAAAAGACTGGGAGCAAGGAATGAAGTTTCTGGCCACGTCCTTCTGAAGGAAACATCGCGGCATTCGCAAGCATTTAATGCAACAGTGTAAATAAGTAAACAACGCAATCTTAACCCTTAAATTAATTCAGTACCATAATTTTTAAATCATGAAACTGATATTACAGAAACTAATGTTAGAATGAAAATTGGAGTACAACATTGCTATCTTATTTGATTGTATGCTACGCTTGTCGTTTAAACTTCTGTGTAGTATTTTATATAGGAGGCTATAAAGAAAAGAATAAGATAAAAAAAATAAAAAAAAACTGCTGCCACCGAACATCGTGCCAGCCCCCATACCTCTTGAGTTTACTACTCTGTCAGCTTTCCAACTACGCTACCACCGACTAATGGTTGGAACTTCCTTCTTCGAAATAGACCTGTACTCTGCCCAGAAATCTTTGGTGATGGCGAGAAGAGGAAGGGAAAAAAGATGTTCGGAAACGAATCAGGATGTAAATACAGGGATACGATCGCAGAATGCCCAAAAAGACGTGTGACAGAACAGTTATGGAG
Source organism: Vandiemenella viatica (assembly GCA_031002005.1). Lineage (NCBI taxonomy): Eukaryota > Metazoa > Arthropoda > Insecta > Orthoptera > Morabidae > Vandiemenella > Vandiemenella viatica. The sequence goes on from CM061918.1 coordinate 21,876,757, forward strand.
AAGTAATAAAATACACGGAATTAACTTTCAGTATCTAGTCCAGCCTCCCTCCTCATCGACAACAGCACGGATTCTACTGTTCATGGAATTAATGAGGCGTGAAATATAACCACGACTTTTGGCCGGTTCTTCCCATGCGTCACAACATGGCCTCTAACAGTTGGCTCCGGATTGTCGGCACATGCTCCTTTTCGCTTATAATTCTTAGTATTTCTACCCAAACATTTTCAATAGGGTCCTTGGGTGGTCAATCATATTGCAGCACTTAGAGGAACGACCTCTGAACTAGACGGCTCCGGTGGACTGGTGACCTGTCATACTGAACTGTTCGAATGCCCTTCTTCATGTAGAGCCCCCTTATCAACGTCACTTAAATGATTCATTTTCGCTGTAGCAACGAAACACACTGTCGCAGACTGAAGTTGAAAACAAGTGGCGCAGACAACGAGGAAGTCGTCTGGCACAAACGATGTGTATTTCCTTCTATTACGACCTCGAAACCGTTTGTCATCGTACCCAAGACAGAATTGCATCTTCATTCATTAGTCTTGACGAATACAAATAAAAACGAAATTGAAATTTCTTAACTATTCTATTTTCCGACAGGAAGACTGCTAATTTGGAATTTTTACAATGATAATGGCACATTAATTATTTGATGTTGGTGTGTGAACAGATGTTAAACTCTAGGTAACGTGATGCGATGCTAATGAATGTAACAAGAATTTTCTATGAACCATAAACCAAACTAGCAACTCGGAATGTTTTTGAGTTATACAAATTAAATCCTTCAGAAGTAGATGAATAAGTTTTTATGGACGATAAATCTGTATTTCGTGCAAGCATCACATATTTGTGAATACGGTATTCCGAATACAAAGGATCATGTTTGCACTATATTTCAATTTTAGCTTTTGCATCTGACAGATGGTACTTAGGAATTTTAATTTCTTCTCTGACAACCACTCATTAGTTCTTCTGTTACTTGCCTCTTTTTTGTGCTTTAGGCTTTCGCCTCGTTTACGTCTATGTCATTAGAGATGGATGTGGATTGGAGACAGAAATGGGAATGAATTTAGCCATTGCCTTGAAGGAATCGTGCCAGCGTTCGTTTAAATTGATTTTGTGAATGCATGGAAATCTGAAATCTGGATACCCGAACAGGGAATTGCTTCACAATTATTCTCACCATGAAATTTTATTCGAGGAAAGACGGCAGTGAGAAAAGATTTCTTCTAGTTAGTCAAACAATTAGCGATGTGTGCAAACTTCATATGCAGCTGAAATTTGTAAATCCATATGTGTGTGTATTGAAGGAAATTGATGATTTCTAAGTGGAATATTGTGGATTCATAAAAGATTAAACGTATCTATCTGAAAACTAATAGGCGCCTGAAGTTGCTTTGTGGAACATCCGACTATATGTGATTAATATCTGAAATCTGTAGTGAATCGAACATTTCCGCGTCTTCGATAACAACTATGGCAAGATTATATATTATTTTTTAAGTTCAGAAAACGATTATTCCTTATGTATATATGGTTCTATTCTTCCATAATGATTTGCTCTCTTGAGCTGTGTCAGATACAACGTTCGAGGATAAATACAGAGCAGGTAAATTAGGTTGAGGAAAATCGCTCCCGGAAATGTCTGAGGCACCTTGGATTTAACATCTGTGAAAGCCATCGTGATTGCAACGTGCCGAAGGCCGCCGGTTCGAATCCGGCCGCGGGCATGGATGTTAAGTGTTGTGTGTCTGTGTGAATGTCTTGTCCGTCCTGTGGCGTCCATACATTGGAAAAAATACACATTGAGCTGGCTGTATGGCCTCCGTTGCCGAATGCCATTAAAAAAATAAAAAAATAAAAAAAATCGTGATTGCAATCACGTTTACACATTCTTTCACTATTTAAATCTAAAGATCGATCCAGATAAATTTCCCGTAATGTATGCTTAGACCTTTTCTTTAAACAAAATTATTAAAAGTACGATCAATACACTATTAATTAATTAATTCCGTCATGGAAATGACACGAGGTAGAAAATTTTCAAGATGCTTTGAGAGCATTTTTAAGTAGTAATGAACAAAGTGTAATTTTCTAAAAAAAAAAAAAAAAAATGTAATGACTAATACATAATTATGAATAAAGCGTTGAGTTACATGAGATTCATCCTTTCTCCTTGACCTCGTAACTGCAAAATATTTAATATGAGGCCTTTTTATTCATTTTCGGCATAATGCCTGTCAGAGTATCTGCTGGTGGTTTTCTTTTTAAAATAAGATACCTCAGTACGTTGGTTCAAATTCAAACACGATGTCAAATTTAGATTTCTTAATATTGGGTTTCTACCTCATATTATTTCGGAGTTTCTACTTTTATTTGTATTTTGATAGCTTTACTTCCATATCTTCCTTTACATTGATAAAACAATTTCTTGAATTTACTAATAAATAATATGATTTGGAGGAGTATCAATAGCTATTGCCTTTAAGCTTGATAACTGACAGTAATTTGGTGAGATTTTTAAGCTTTGTATATTTGTTTATTTTTTGCTTATGGCTTTATGTCTTGTCGACGTCGAGGTATTTAGATGCCGGTAAGAACTTGGGGGTAAGCAACAGGAAGAAATTCGACCATGGTATTCGACCCTGCATTCGCCTGGAGTGATTTGGGGAAACCATCGAAAACCAAAAACTGAATGACCGGACGGGGATTCAAACCCACGTCCTCCCAGAAGCTACCTCAGAGTGTTACCACTAACCCACCACATTCGGTTATTTTTCTTTTTCTTGTTCTCTTTCGAATCCAATGTGATTTGAATCTTGAGAGTATTGGAAACTAGGATCGGAAAAGAATTTCGCCCACGGCTTTTTGAAGGAGCTTTTCCGGAGTTCAGCTGGAGAGATTTACTGAAACCACGAAAAACTGGAATTGGATATCCTACAGGGTTTGAATCCATGTCCTACCGAATGCCAGGCAAGATTATTATTTCTAATCCATCTGGCTGGAAAGGCAAGAAGTAATACTCCACACCAAACTTTATAGAAGTATCAGTGTTAGAAACAAAGGGACATATGAGATGTTTCCTACTTCCATTGCTTCATCTTTAAAATCTGAAACCGCTTATTCACATTGCAGACGAATTAACAGTTATTAATTTATTATTATTACTACTGAAACTACTGCGATCAAGTTAAGTATGTAGAAATAGTTAATTTATATTTCGTGACTTAGTTCACCATTTGAGTAATTTCGTAATGCACTTTCTACTTACGCTTAAACTCTGTGTGTCTATACGCTGCCGCGCTAGAAAGTGTGAATAAATCGATTCAAACTCTCTTATTGGTTTAACACATTTTTATACGTGCGTGATTTAGCGATTTTTTCCTGTATTCATCGTGTAATTTCGTTTGCTAGCGAATTGTCAACTTTTTATTAGAAAGAAAGAAAAATACACAATTGCTATCAAAATTACGAAAAAAGCGGTATCTTTGCTCTATAATCAATGAGTTTCATTATTTCAATAATTATTATGACTAAAATGGTGATTCTTGTGATTATTTTTACTGTATAACTCCGAACTTTGCCTCAGAGCGTTTGCGAGTCTCTCACGCGCAGGCTCATTTTTTTAGTCTTGGGTAAAGTGTTGGGTACGAGAGGTCTACTTTATCATGAATTTAGTGTACCACCTACCAGTTATGCTGTCCCATGAGGTAGTCGTGTCTAGAACGAAGCATAATCGAAAGGCGAGGGGTCTCGCTAATTCTGTCCCCGACTCTACATCTGGCTTAACTATTTTTCCATTCTTTTTTTTTCATTTGACTGATTTACATTTTTATTTTGATGATTGTGACTGATTATACTGTTTGCACATTTATACTTTTTATCAATTTCACGCTTCACAATTTTTGGTTCAATCTTCTAACTTTCAGTATACAACATTTCAAAACAATTATTGCTCATAAACATTTAAACCTGCCATAATATTGACACAAATATAATTCTGATTTTTTTCTTAATATTTAATTTGATTATTGTGACTATTTGAGATTCTGAAATTGCAAATGTATAGCATCACAAGTCAGATAGCTAGAACTCTCTTGGAGGAAATCACACGGTCAGTAACGCTCATTTTCAAAGTTAATTTCCCAAAAAACTAGTGATAAATAATCAGAAGTCTTCTTCAGTCGTATTGTGTCCTAAAAAACAAGCTGCACGGACATATCTTCCGAAAAGAGGGGAATAATGTAAAGGTCCAAATATTATTATGGGTGTGAGTATAAATGTTGTAAGATTGATTCGTGAACATTCGAATGCGCTGCTCCACTTAAACACACTGCCGTAGCGGCGTCAGGCGCAAATTCCACACACATGTCACGGAGCATTACCCTAGCTAGCGTATGTGACTTGATAGCATTTAAAGGGAGACGCCATATTGCCTCACTCTCTGCAGTTCAGTTGTCCAACAGACTGTCACGATGTAGCAAGGTAATAGTTGCAAGTTGTTCTGCTGCCGCATGGCAGTTAGACATAGTCTGTTCTAGTCTTCTTGTAGTATTAGTATTTCATTCTGTTTTGTAGCTCATCTGTCTTAAGTACCAGAATTCTTATGCATTCCTAAATTCATAGTTTAACTTAAAACTTGAGTCTCTTGCATCAGTGTTTTATAATGTTCGCATCGGGTTTTAATTGGTTATTCACAGTCTTAACAGTAATCATTGTTTCCAAGTCATTCCATATTTACATCAGTATCTCACGTCTGAAGAAGACTTAGTTTCATTATTGTCAATACTATATTGGTAAATCTGGAGCTACTGCGCGTGTTATTCCTCCCGTCATAACTTAGTTGGAAATGCGGACGCATGTATTTTGTTCGGTATCCAAAGAATAAATACTCTTATTCAGTCCACTCTTCTGGTGTTCCCAAATCATTTATCAGTCATTAGAGTAAGTTACCCAGTTGTTTCAGGTATAATATATATGATGAGAGTAATATGTCCACCAGGTAAGAAGTACATGTTTTATCTATTGTTAAGAGTAATCTTAACTTTCATTAATTACTCATTAAAATAGTTGGCGAACCTGCTTTACTTCAACTCGCTGGTGTCAGACTAACAATTCAATATATTTCTATATTAATCTGTCCACTTGATAGTTGCTCAATCTAATAATATCATAAAACGCTCATAAAGTGAAAGGCCACTGTAACCACGGCCAATCCTTTACACTGGTCTTCGGCAATTTCCACACTTAGTATCCATTATGATACTTTCAGAAAAACTTAATAACTTAGGAGAAAATAAACTTTAAAATGTTTACTTTTTAAACTACTTTAAAAACTTAAGAACTTAAGAGAAAAACTTTAAAACGTTTACTTTTAATTAACTACTTGTGTTTCAGTTGCCAAAGAAAAGTAAAAGTAGGATTCTAAGAAAAATGCTAAACAAATACAACATAGATCACTCGAAACTTTTCCGAAATTTGAATTAAAACACTTATCAACTACAAGACTTACAACAAAAACAAACAAATGATATCAAAGAACGTTTTAAACAATTACACTGAAAGACAACCTAGAACTGTGATTCTGACCTAACCTCAAATATAAACGAATAAAATTTGTTTACCCTGTACTGATTTTCTATTTAAAAAATGGTTCACTATCACTTAATAGCTTCACAATTTACTGCAAAACAAAAACTAACGCAGGCAAAACAAACTTACTATCAAATTCTATTACCAACGTATAAAATTTGTGCGTAATTAACAGGAAAACCCGCAGAAGATGCTTCTGCAAAAGAAGTGAAAGACATACAATTCAGAGTCAATTGCTTTGGCGTAATTTATTTATCAATATTATTAGCAATTGAGGTAAATGATACACAACGTCCAGATATTAAACCAACCGTGCCAGGCATTCTCGGTGTATCTGTACAGCCGGTTCAAGAGGACACATATGAAGTTACACAAGACCTTCCAGAACATTAAATTTAACCAAAACTACAAACCCCATAATTTAAAACCAAATTATGTTAATGTTAAAATTAATTCCATCTCAGCATGAGCGATTAAAGCAAAACAATCTGCCGAAAATCAATGGTTGCGAAATGAAATTAGATCACTTTACGAAAGAAAGAACAACTAAATAGATATCTACAGAAAACACACATTGAACCAGCAAATAACATTAATAACCCAGAGTTACTGAAAATCATAATCGAGAAAATTGAATATTATACCACACAAACAATTCTCAAAATTCAACAAACTATTGCAATTGAAATAGAAATACAAGGTAAGAAACAAAAAATTGCAAAATTATAACACAGACACATCATAACGATCACAATTGTATCATAACAAAACAATTACATCCAAGAATAGTAAACCTAGCAACAATACAACTTAACCCTGAAAAATCAAATTTCGTAGAGAAAGGTCTAAAATATATATATGAAACAGGTCAAAGGAGAAATTTATCAAAGACACCATAGTTAAAGCAGAACACATAATCACACAGGAACAGAATATGACAAATAGTGAAATAAATACTACACTTATTAGAGAACTTGTAGCTGTAAAGCTCAAGGACATAAAAATTAAGAACAAAGTATACCACAAAAAAGGACGCAGATACCATAAGACAACTAAAGTATAAACTTGACACAAACAACTTGATAATGGCCTACCCATGGAGTCACCGATATCACGAATAATTGCAGACATATTCATGAACTATGCTGAGAATGAAATATTTGAAAACATTGTAAAAAACAACGAATATAACATTATCTATTGGCATCGATTTATTGATGAAGTTTTTTGCCTTAGTTAATGAGCCAGAACAGATGATACAAGAATTGCATACTGACATCAACACTATACAACAAAACATCAAATTCACAATGGAGAAAGGAACAAACGGTAAACTAAACTCCCTTGACATAACCATAACAAGATACAAATAACAACACTCGTTTCAAATTTACAGAAAACTAACCACCACAGTCATGATAACATGAACTGTTTCAAACCACCCATAATCTCATGATGCTGCTGCAATAGGGCACATGATTCACAGACTGAACAAAATCCCTCTTAATAAAGAAAACAATACACTAGAACTTAACACAATCCTCTACATAGCCACCACAAATGGACACAAGGAATGTAGGGTACACCAACTAAACAACAAAATTTTAAGACAAATTAAGAAAACTTCACACAATAAAACCCCACTATCACAAAAGATATTCATCCACAGTAGATCAAATCCAGATAACATACCACATACACAACAAAATAGAAAGAAATGACATGTGATGACATACATTAACAAAGGCACATACAATTTTGCAAATACATTCAATACAATTAAAAATAGCATTCAGATGAGACAACAAGGTACAGAAAAACATTAAAAATAAAAAAACTATGCAATAAATATCACAGCTCAGGAACATAAAGGCTAACATGCAATTAATGTGAAGCTCAGTACATAGGACAAACATGTAGAAAATTCGGAAACAGATACACGGAACATAAAGTGCAAAAATACAATAACCATTCAACATTTGCAGAACACATACAGCAACACAACCACTACCCAACAAATATTGACACAGATATTCAAATACTCACCATAAACAACAACAATTCCAACATTTCACTATCACATACAAAAATCACTAACAGAAGGTAAACAAATAAAAATTTGTTACATAAACCTGAAACACCCAGCACTGAAACTAAAATAAAATAGAAACATTGACACATGTAAAACAACATTAAACAAAGACACACAAATCAACAAAAAGCTAGTGACAATCAATTACATTTGAATAGAACCGCCTAAGAAATGGAAGACTGAATAAAACAAAAGAACACTATATAACGACAAAAACTCGATAGTAAACAAAACACAACGGCCATTCGCAAGAAACACATAGAGCAGTGCAATAAAGTGTAGTGTTTTGACAAGCACCATTTGAATAATGAAGACACTTCTCATCAAGAATGCAAATGCACTGATGCTGAGAACGGAACAAAAATAAACGCAAAATTTAAGGAGATTTAAAAAATTTAGATTATTACACTGTACCAAACACAATATAATCAATGTATAACATTTGTACGTAATTAAGAAGAAAGTGCGCTGAAGATGCTTCTGCAAAAGAAGTGAAACGCGTTCGGGAGATCAATAAACACACAAAAAGTCAATTAGCTTGGCCTAATGTATTTATCAATTTTATCAGCAATTGAGGAAAATGATCCACAACATCCAGATATTTTCTTACTAGTTCATTTTCTTAATTCCTATTTTACTACATAATCGATAAAATACCGATGAATGTAACAACTATGAAGAATTTTTACAGCTATTTTTGAGCAAGTATTGGTCACAGAAGAAGCAGAGAAGAGTAAAAAGGGATTTTTGGATGCTGCTACTGCAGTGGACTTGACGGGAGAACGAAGAATTTCTGTGAAGCAGTAATGCGAGAGCTTCGTTATCTCGAGCAGGAAACAGAAGATGACGAGAAGATAGAAGTCTTGCTGCAGAAGTTGCCCAGATGAGTTCAGGAGAAGTTGATTATAAACCAGTGGAACAATAAAAAAGATTTTCCCGAGGCAGTTCGGTGGAGCATCACCAATGAATACGGGCCACGGGATGAAAGAAGGACCAACTACAGGAACAACAACAAATCATATCAGATGCCACTATAGGAAAGATAGAGGCCGTGCATTTGGATACAATATAGACGGGCAGTTCATCAGGAACTATATTGGTAATGAAGACGGGAGTATGAAGACATAAGATATAATAACCAATAGATGCTCCAATATAACAATCAGACAGCGAGAATAGAAGATGAAAGGCATCATGATTCAGTAAGAACGATGGTAAACTCGATGCCGCAAACGGGGCAGCACGAATAGTAGCGGAAATAATGAAAACAGAACGGAATGAACGAAAAAACAACACTAACTTGAATACCGAAGACAGTTGTAAGTGGACGGAAACTAAACAGACGAGAAAAGACGGAAGGGATACAGTGAGTGTGAGCCTGGAACCATATTTAATGCTTATGAGGAATTAACTAACAGAGAGGATTTGCAAGTGTTGAAAGAAAAAGAACTGCTCAGATAGTAAGAATTTCTTGAGTCATTAGATGCAACGGAGCCTCAAACCATTCCAAGACGTTAATATAGTTGGATGGAAGGAGAAATTCCAAAGTTGGCTAACTTCGACGTGTAGAGCAACAATAATTGAGACCCGAGCTGAGTATTAATAATTACGCGACTAGGGTTGGATTGTCTCAGCAAATTTAGAGCTGTAATTGATTGTAATAAATGATAAATAGAAGCAAGGAATAATGATGGAAACCATAATATGAAGTTTGGAAACGTATTGGTGACAGCAAAGAATTTGGTGATAGATGTATAAATACAAGCAGTGTACAAAGTAGTGGCAAAAACCGAACCGGTGGACGATTTGTGTAGATATTAACTGATAAAATTTAAGAGGAAGAGAGGAAAATGTACAGCGGCAGTAAATAAATGTTTTTGAGCTGAACGGATTAACAAGGAATTAAAAGGAAGAATGAAAAGAATTTTGAGACGATTTGAGTAGGTTTTGGCAATCCGTCCAGGAGGATGACTAAACTGTGACTAAAAACGCAGGAAAAAGATTATCTCTGAGTTTATAAGAGTGTTTCGTTTTGTTGGTTTGTATGGAATGAATATATTGATAGGTCGAGTTTGAAGTGTGAAGATATCTTTTCAAATCAGAAAAAATATAATTGCAAATGGTTTATAGCAGTTTATGAATGTTTCTATTAATTTAAAAACATTGATTAATATGCAGACGAATTTTTAAATTAAGGAAGCTATAGTAAGACATTGTGGTGTGTGTCCTGAACGCGGGCTGCAGGAAATGAGAATGAAGCCTTGATAAATTTAGCTACCGTGGACTGGACGTAGAAAAGTAATTATTATAAAAAAATAACTATTCCAAAAACAAATCTGCAATCATCTAATGTGGATTATCAACCAGTACCGGTAGGTGAAAGCTTTGATTAACATTTTTGCAGCAGTAGGCAATATCCTGGTCGAAGAAGCGGCAGTGGAAGAAGACTACACATTTCAATTTAAATAATTTGTGTTGGAAAATTGTAAGCAGATTTGTTTGTATTAAAAAATTTCATTGAAGTTAATGGAAAAATTCAGGGCTGTGTAAATTCATATTAAATATTTGTACATCATTAATCAATGTTATCAAACTGGATTGCAATGTTCTGTATTTTTTTTATGTCGTTGTTGAATCACCTACCAATTAGTAAGTGATTTTCCGTTACGATGTTGTATTTTGCTTCTGTAGTGATATTTTTCTCCACTGGATTAGATTTGGCAACGCTTAAGATGTCGCGTAATTTCTGCATTGGTGGTAATTAAATTGATTTTTGTCAGGATGGCTGATAATAAGGATAGCGAAATTCAAAGAAGTGAAGACAACAATATCGGTAAAAATGATTTCAGAGGTATCGTGCCAAAGATAATCGATCGCGGATTAAATAGTAATTAGGAAGGTGATAAATCTGAGACATTGGACAACCTGTCAGAAATTCAAAGTGATTTCATGAGTAATGTTACGGTAACAGGTACAACAGAATAATTTGAAAGTAAAATAACTATTTTGCATGATCGTGCGCAGTAAAGGAAAAATTCAGGAACAGAAACCAAATGAAATGTTATTCCTTATTAAGCGGCAAATGGAAGAAAAGCTAAGAAAAATTTTACAGTCACAGGAACAGACACAAAAATTTCAAACTCGCAAAAAGAGACACATGATAAAACTGAAGAAAAATTGCAGCCTCACAGAAAGAGATAAATGAAAAAAATATGCTGTTACAGAAAGAGACTGGGAAAACAAGCAGGAATCAAACGATTTGGGATAATCAGAGAATGAATTACTTAGTGATATAAAGCAAACTGTTTTGATAAATAGACGAGAAGTGGCAAAAATGAAAGCAGTGTACGGACGTGTTATAAAAAGGAACCTGGACACTGAAACTGACGATTGAGGACCATATGGAAATCGCGTTTCAACCAAGTAATAGAATTAATGGAAAAAAACACAAGAAAATAGGCAAGTTGGAACAGAAGTGCGGGCAAAAGGTGGCAGAATAAGCGGATTGGAAATTAAATCGCATTGGTAAATTATAGATAAGCAACTGAAAAACATGAAGAAAAAGCAAATATTTGACTGGGGACACGACTGTAATGTGATGGAATATTAACTCAAATTGCGGGAAATTAAATGTAAACCATATAGTAAAATTCAATCACGCCATTTTGTGAAAGCACGCAGAGCAGCAATTTGTTGTACACAGAGAAAGTGCGTGGAGAATTAGCTAAATCTAAGGAGAAGAACAAAGAACTCAAACATCATATATATAAATGGAAGTCAGAAGTGATCGCGGGAAAAGCGAATTAACTATAAATAAAGAAGGAAGAAAACAAGAAGTTCTTGCAACGGAAGTGAAAGGAGCGATGAACCAGTATAGAATACCTGAAATATGACCGTTGATTTTGTCGAAATGGGGTCACAAGTAATACTGAGTTTCGACATTCAAAGTTCTAAGCAGGAAAGATGGAAAAGGAGATAGAAAAGAGGATAAATGTGAGCCACGGAGGATAAAATGTGATGAAGCGTAAGGAAAGGAGGTGTGTTGTATAAAAGGAATTGCTATGTGAAAAGCGAAAATTGAAATAATGAAAATATTTGAAAACAGTAGAAAATAAAGAAGAGAAAAAAAGTGTGTCCAAGCAACGGAAATAAACAAACTGTAACAACGAGAGCCCTTACATCAAAGTAAAATTTGTGAGAACTGATTAATGAAATAGAAAGAAGACAAAAAGTTACTAATAAGGAGCCAGATAGTAGCAGTAAATATGAATGAAAGGTGTTACAGTATTTCGTTGCGATGAAAAATAATGAAGAAGAAAAGGTAGTAAATGAAGACAAAGAAATATAGAAACAAAGGATAAATACACGAAATTGAAACAAGTTTGCAGGTCAAATAGAGGAAAAAAAAATTGTATAAAAATGGATGATTAAAGGAATAATGAAGAGGTATAACCAGAGTGTTAGCTGGCTGAATTCAAAGCAAGTTACTCGCTGCTTAATAAGACAAACGTAAAGTTATGATAAATTGAATTTAAACAGAAATTGAAGATCATTTGATGTAAAGTGGGGATTCATGGTAATTGTGTTAATAGATTTTTCTGAACACTCAATTCTTAGTTACAGAAAATATTAAGCATGATGTATGATCATAATAAAAAACCAATTAGGTGTGGAAACATTGTAAAGAAAGACTGAAATGAACAATTTTCTTGAAAGTAAATATGCAAATATCAGTAGTAAGGATATGCCGGTTTCGTATCAAATAGGTCACGCGCCCCGCCCCCCCCCCTGCGGCCACTTCCCCTATAATTAGGCGCCGCCGCCCTGTCATTATCTACCTGGCTGCCAGCGACGCTTACCGTCATTATCTTTTAGGTCACGCGCCCCGCCCCCTGCAGACACGACGGTGCCTCTTACCGTCATTATCTTGGTGTGCAGGCCGCTTCCCCCTATAATTAGGCGCCCGGCCGACTGTGCGGCCTCTGGCCTGTAATTATCTACCTGGCTCTTTGTAGGTCACGCGCCCCGACGGCGCCGCTCTCACCGTAAGTATCTTTGTAGGTCACGCGCCCCGACGGCGCCGCTCTCACCGTAATTATCTTTGTAGGTCACACGCCCCGCCCCTGCAGACACGACGGCGCCTCTTACCGTCGTTATCTTGGTGTGCAGGCCGCTTCCCCCTATAATTAGGCGCCCGGCCGACTGTGCGGCCTCTGGCCTATAATTATATGCCACCGCCCTGTCATTATCTACCTGGCTCTTTGTAGGTCACGCGCCCCGACGGCGCCGCTTACTGTCATTATCTTTGTAGGTCACGCGCCCCGCTCCCTGCAGACACGCCGGCGCCGCTCTCACCGTCATTATCTTTGTAGGTCACGCGCCCCGGCCCCTGCAGACACGCCGGCGCCGCTTACCGTCATTATCTTTGTAGGTCACCCGCCCCGCCCCTGCAGCCACGATGGCGCTGCTCACCGTCATTATCTTGGTGTGCTGCCCTCTATAAGAGAAGCGTCTGCCTTCACAGTTACATGACCATTTTTCTGTACAACGCTATTAAAACAGTAATTATACACAAATTCATCGTAACTATTGAAATAATTAGCATATTTTCGTATGGTATGGTGAACGCTTCAAAACTCAGTCGGTTTTAATAAAACAGGTAGGAATTGTGCAAGATAAAGAAGTGAGAGGGTGAAACTTGGTTCAGGCTTACTCTTCCGAAAGATACCGAACTGGCTTAACGTCCCCATCCACAATGTTCGGGTAGAGGCAAAAGCCACGGGGCGGGGAGGGGAGTTACGTGGTTTATGGACGCACCCTAAGCATAACAAATTTTCAGCTTCCCCCTCTACTTGCCACGCATTCGGGAGGACGTGAGTTCGTATTCCCCGTCCTACCATCGAATTATTATAATTATTATTATTATTATTAAATACAATGAGAGGCGAAGAAGGGGGAGAGAGAAATTTGGTGCTGGCCCATTCAGTTTTACTCTTCCGAACATGCGATCTTAAAATACTAATTATTCGCTAATTCATGGTAACTACTGAGATAATTAGCATTTTATCGTAAAGTGTGGTCAACGGTTCAAAACCCCCGTCGGTTTAATAAAGCGGGAAGGAATTCTGCATGTTGAAGAAGGGAAATGGCGAAACCTGGTGTCAGCCCATTCAGGCCTAATCTTCCGAAAGATACCAAAAGGTTTAATGTCCCCCTCCAAAGGTAATTTTCCAAAATTTCAGTGAGTTTAGTTTTGCACAACATGTGGACACATTGGACGAGAACGAATTCAGCCATAGCCTTTTGAAGGAAGCATCACAGCATTCACCTGGAGTGATTTCAGGAAACCATGGAAAACCCAAATCTGAATGTGAGGCCAGAACGTTAACCGTTCACCCACGACGTTAGGTCCTTAAGATTTGATAACAGCGAAGATATTATACGTACTTTAAATGGAGTGATTTCGGGAAACCATGGAAAATCTGTATCTGGATGCTCGGATTGAGATTCAAACCCGCGTCCTCCCGAATGCGAGACCAGTACGTTAACCGTTCACCTATTACACTTGGTGTAGTATGAAAAGTATGCATCATCGTATGCTCGATTATACATACATTCCCAAATTTCTGATGGCATAAAATATGCTTGGCTTAAGAAGGTTTTAAAAATAGACTACAAGCCACGTTTTAAAATTTTAAAAGGAACATTGCAACTGTAAGTAGGAATGTAAACCGTTTTTACGTTCTGTAAATATTGTAAATTACTATCAAAGTTGTTTAATTTCATGAAAGAAAGCATTAAAATTAAGAAAAAAAATCAGAGAAACGTACATAGTATATCACGAGATATTGACGGAAATGGCGTTTGTACAACAGTCATAAAATGTACAACAAATATTTACACCAGCGGTCTAAGCACAAAACGATATATACAAATCCGTTACCACATTTAACGCTTCGAATGCTTTCTGAACTCTTCTTTTCAGAGTATCGACCAAAGTCTAAGCTTGTCCTCAGACATTCAACATATTGCCGAGTCTACGAGACTTTAAAAAGTAACGATATAGTCGGTGATGTAATAAATTATTGCATCTTCGATTCGCTTTTTATAGTTCTTTTTTTTTTATAACAATGCATTGCAATGATCACTTGTTGGGCATAACTTATTGACTATAATATACTGGGTGTCATGCTGATAAAATATCAAATTTCTGTATTGCGACATTTTGAAACCAGTGTAAAGTGAAGGAATTTTTCACGCGTTTGACTGCCATAATTTCATAAAAGAAAGCATTAAAATTAAGAAAATCAGAACAAACGTACAGAGTATATCATCACTCTGTTGGACATAGCTTATTGACTATAATATACTGGGTGTCATGCTGATAAAAAAAACATACATAGTATATCACGAGATATTGACGGAAATGGCGTTTGTACAACAGTCATAAAAATTATGTAATATTTGCTCCACGAAAGAAGTTATCGGTGGGAATGCGGAATAGTTGGTTATGCCTGTCGAATATCACCTGCTAATAAAATTACATTCCCACCGAATGACCGTCTTGGAATGTTCAAACCAAAGATTCCAGCGATTTTTTGATGCTTTGAATGTTGCATGTTGGTTGTAATACGATTAAAAGTATCAATGTGCAGTAAATTTTAATTTAAAGACTGTAATTAACAATGTTGTGTAAACTTTTATATTTCGAATGAGTTTTTGGTTGTTTATAATTGTTTATTGTCGTTAGTTTTATGTTTAATTGCTTGCATATACGAGTTAGTGAATTTAAGGTATACTTTATTCTTTAGATGAAAGATGGCATATGCGTTTTATTAAAATAACCTAGAGTTTGAAACCTAAGAACCGACTCATTTGAAGTAATGGTTTATTTGTCAACTGAAAATAGGTCCGTAAGTAAACACTTACAATGCCTTTCTAAAACAATTAGAAAAAAAAAAAAAATAAAAAAAATTTGGAGGCGCAAAACATCCAAATGACACAACTCGCGGTGCGAAACATACTTATGACACAACTCGCGGTAATTTACAGATATGACACCTCGGCAATATGTTCGATGTCAGAGGATAAGCTTAGACTTTGGTCGATACTCTGAAAAGAAAAGTTCAGAAAGCATTCCAAGCTTTAAATGTGGTAATTCCCTCACTTTACACTGGTTTCAAAATGTCGCAATACAGAAATTTGATATTTTATCAGCATGACACCCAGTATATTATAGTCAATAAGTTATGCCCAACAAGTGATCATTGCAATGCATTGTTATAAAAAAAAGAACTATAAAAAGCGAATCGAAGATGCAATAATTTATTACATCACCGACTATATCGTTACTTTTTAAAGTCTCGTAGACTCGGCAATATGTTGAATGTCTGAGGACAAGCTTAGACTTTGGTCGATACTCTGAAAAGAAGAGTTCAGAAAGCATTCGAAACGTTAAATGTGGTAACGGATTTGTATATATCGTTTTGTGCTTAGACCGCTGGTGTAAATATTTGTTGTACATTTTATGACTGTTGTAGAAACGCCATTTCCGTCAATATCTCGTGATATACTATGTACGTTTCTCTGATTTTTTGTTTCTTAATTTTAATGCTTTCTTTCATGAAATTAAACAACTTTGATAGTAATTTACAATATTTACAGAACGTAAAAACGGTTTACATTCCTACTTACAGTTGCAATGTTCCTTTTAAAATTTTAAAACGTGGCTTGTAGTCTATTTTTAAAAGCTTCTTAAGCCAAGCATATTTTATGCCATCACAAATTTGGGAATGTATGTGTAATCGAGCATACTATGATGCATACTTTTAATACTACACCAAGCGTAATAGGTGAACGGTTAACGTACTGGTCTCGCATTCGGGAGGACGAGGGTTTGAATCTCAATCCGAGCATCCAGATATAGATTTTCCATGGTTTCCCGAAATCACTCCATTTAAAGTACGTATAATATCTTCGCTGTTATCAAATCATAAGGACCTAACGTGGTGGGTGAACGGTTAACGTTTGGCCTCACATTCAGATTTGCGTTTTCCATGGTTTCCTGAAATCACTCCAGGTGAATGCTGTGATGCTTCCTTCAAAAGGCTATGGCTGAATTCGTTCTCGTCCAATGTGTCCACATATTGTGCAAAACTAAACTCAATGAAATTTTGGAAAATTACCTTTGGAGGGGGACGTTAAAACTTTTGGCATCTTTCGGAACATTAGGCCTGATTGGCCGACACCAGGTTTCGCCATTTCCCTTCTTCAATATGCAGAATTCCTTCCCGCTTTATTAAACCGACGGGGGTTTTGAACCGTTGACCACATTTTACGAAAAAGTGCTAATTATCTCTGTAGTTACGATGAATTAGCGAATAATTAGAATTTTAAGATCGCATGTTCGGAAGAGTAAGACTGAATGGGCCAGCACCAAGTTTCTCTCTCCCCCTTCTTCGTCTCTCATTGTATTTAATAATAATAATAATAATAATAATAATAATTCGATGGTAGGACGGGGAATACGAACTCACGTCCTCCCGAATGCGTGGCAAGTAGAGGGGAAGCTGAAAATTTGTTATGCTAAGGGTACGTCCATAAACCACGTAACTCCATTTTGGACTCCTCTTAAATCCCCTCCCCGCCCCGTGGCTTTTGCGTCTACCCGAACATTGTGGATGGGAACGTTAAGCCTGTTCCGTATCTTTCGGAAGAGTAGGCCTGAACCAAGTTTCACCCTCTCACTTCTTTATCTTGCACAATTCCTACCTGTTTTATTAAAACCGACTGAGTTTTGAAGCGTTCACCATACTATACGAAAATATGCTAATTATTTCAATAGTTACGATGAATTTGTGAATAATTACTGTTTTAATAGCGCTGTACAGAAAAATGGTCATGTAACTCTGAAGGCAGACGCTTCTCTTATAGAGGGCAGCACACCAAGATAATGACGGTGAGCAGCGCCATCGTGGCTGCAGTTGGCGGGGCGGGTGACCTACAAAGATAATGACGGTAAGCGTCGCCGGCGTGTCTGCAGGGGGCGGGGCGCGTGACCTACAAAGATAATGACGGTGAGACTGGCGCCGGCGGGTCTGCAGGGGGTGGGGCGCATGACCTACAGAGATAATGACAGTAAGTGGCGCCGTCGGGGCGCGTGAACTACAAAGAGCCAGGTAGATAATGACAGGGCGGTTGCGTATAATTATAGGCCAGAGGCCGCACAGTCTACCGGGCGCCTAATTATACGGGAAGCGTCTTGCACACCAAGATAATGACGATAAGAGGCGCCGTCGTGTCTGCAGGTGCGGGGCGGTTGACTTATAAAGATAATTACGGTGAGAGCGGCGCCGTCGGGGCGCGTGACCTACGAAGATAATTACGGTGAGAGCGGCGCCGTCGGGGCGCGTGACCTACAAAGAGCCAGGTAGGTAATTATAGGCCAGAGGCCGCAAAGTCGGCCGGGCGCCTAATTATAGGGGAAGCGGCCTGCACACCAAGATAATGACGGTAAGAGGCGCCGTCGTGTCTGCAGGGGGCGGGGCGCGTGACCTACAAAGATAATGACGGTAAGCGGCGCCGGCGTGTCTGCTGGGGGCGGGGCGCGTGACCTACAAAGATAATGACGGTGAGAGTGGCGCCGGCGTGTCTGCAGGGGGCGGGGCGCGTGACCTACAAAGATAATGACAGTAAGCGGCGCAGTCGGGGCGCGTGACCTACAAAGAGCCAGGTAGATAATGACAGGGCGGTTGCGTATAATTATAGGCCAGAGGCCGCACAATCTGCCGGGCGCCTAATTATAGGGGAAGCGGCTTGCACACCAAGATAATGACGTTAAGAGGCGCCGTCGTGTCTGCAGGTGAGGGGCGGGTGACCTACAAAGATAATTACGTTGAGAGCGGCGCCGTCGGGGCGCTTGACCTACAAAGAGCCTGGTAGGGAATTATTGGCCAGAGGCCGCATAGTCGGCCGGGCGCCTAATTATAGGGGAAGCGGCCTGCACACCAAGATAATGACGGTAAGAGGCGCCGTCGTGTCTGCAGGGGGCGCGGCGCGTGACCTACAAAGATAATGACGGTAAACGGCGCCAGCGTGTCTGCTGGGGGCGGGGCGCGTGACCTACAAAGATAATGACGGTGAGAGTGGCGCCGGCGTGTCTGCAGGGGGCGGGGGCGCGTGACCTACAAAGATAATGACAGTAAGCCGAGCCGTCGGGGCGCTTGACCTACAAAGAGCGAGGTAGATAACACAGGGCGGTGGCGTATAATTATATGCCAGAGGCCGCACAGTCGGCCGGGCGCCTAATTGTAGGGGAAGCGGCTTGCACACCAAGATAATGATAGTAAGAGGCGCCGTCGTGTCTGCAGGGGCTGGGCGGGTGACCTACAAAGGTAATTACGGTTAGAGCGGCCCCGTCGGGGCGCGTGACCTACAAAGATAATTACGGTGAGAGCGGAGCCGTCGGGGCGCGTGACCTACAAGGAGCCAGGTAGATAATTATAGGCCAGAGGCCGCATAGTCGGCCGGACGCCTAATAATAGGGTAAGCGGCCTGCACACCAAGATAATGACGGTAAGAGGCGCCGTCATGTCTGCAGGGGGCGGGGCGCGTGACCTACAAAGTTAATGACGGTAAGCGGCGTCGGAGTGTCTGCAGGGGTCGGGGCGCGTGTCCTACAAAGATAATGACGGTGAGAGTGGCGCCAGCGTGTCTGCAGGGGGCGGGGCGCGTGACCTACAAAGATAATGACAGTAAGCGGCGCCGTCGGGGCGCGTGACCTACAAAGAGCCAGGTAGATAATGACAGGGCGGTTGCGTATAATTATAGGCCAGAGGCCGCACAATCTGCCGGGCGCCTAATTATAGGGGAAGCGGCTTGCACACCAAGATAATGACGTTAAGAGGCGCCGTCGTGTCTGCAGGTGAGGGGCGGGTGACCTACAAAGATAATTACGTTGAGAGCGGCGCCGTCGGGGCGCTTGACCTACAAAGAGCCTGGTAGGGAATTATTGGCCAGAGGCCGCATAGTCGGCCGGGCGCCTAATTATAGGGGAAGCGGCCTGCACACCAAGATAATGACGGTAAGAGGCGCCGTCGTGTCTGCAGGGGGCGCGGCGCGTGACCTACAAAGATAATGACGGTAAACGGCGCCGGCGTGTCTGCTGGGGGCGGGGCGCGTGACCTACAAAGATAATGACGGTGAGAGTGGCGCCGGCGTGTCTGCAGGGGGCGGGGCGCGTGACCTACAAAGATAATGACAGCAAGCCGAGCCGTCGGGGCGCTTGACCTACAAAGAGCGAGGTAGATAACACAGGGCGGTGGCGTATAATTATATGCCAGAGGCCGCACAGTCGGCCGGGCGCCTAATTGTAGGGGAAGCGGCTTGCACACCAAGATAATGATAGTAAGAGGCGCCGTCGTGTCTGCAGGGGCTGGGCGGGTGACCTACAAAGGTAATTACGGTTAGAGCGGCCCCGTCGGGGCGCGTGACCTACAAAGATAATTACGGTGAGAGCGGAGCCGTCGGGGCGCGTGACCTACAAGGAGCCAGGTAGATAATTATAGGCCAGAGGCCGCATAGTCGGCCGGACGCCTAATAATAGGGTAAGCGGCCTGCACACCAAGATAATGACGGTAAGAGGCGCCGTCATGTCTGCAGGGGGCGGGGCGCGTGACCTACAAAGTTAATGACGGTAAGCGGCGTCGGAGTGTCTGCAGGGGTCGGGGCGCGTGTCCTACAAAGATAATGACGGTGAGAGTGGCGCCAGCGTGTCTGCAGGGGGCGGGGCGCGTGACCTACAAAGATAATGACAGTAAGCGGCGCCGTCGGGGCGCGTGACCTACAAAGAGCCAGGTAGATAATGACAGGGCGGTGGCGTATAATTATAGGCCAGAGGCCGCACAGTCTGCCGGGCGCCTAATTATAGGGGAAGCGGCTTGCACACCAAGATAATGACGGTAAGAGGCGCCGTCGTGTCTGCAGTTGCGGGGCGCGTGACCTACAAAGATAATTACGGTGAGAGCGGCGCCGTCGGGGCGCGTGACCTACAAAGAGCCAGGTAGGTAATTATAGGCCAAGAGGCCGCATAGTCGGCCGGGCGCCTAATTATAGGGGAAGCGGCCTGCACACCAAGATAATGACGGTATGAGGCGCCGTCGTGTCTGCAGGGGGCGGGGCGCGTGATCTACAAAGATAATGACGGTAAGCGGCGCCGGCGTGTCTGCTGGGGGCGGGGCGCGTGACCTACAAAGATAATGACAGTAAGCGGCGCCGTCGGGGCGCGTGACCTACAAACAGCCAGGTAGGTAATTATAGGCCAGAGGCCGCATAGTCGGCCGGGCGCCTAATTATAGGGGAAGCGGCCTGCACACCAAGATAATGACGGTAAGAGGCGCCGTCGTGTCTGCAGGGGGCGGGGCGCGTGACCTACAAAGATAATGACGGTAAGCGCCGCCGGCGTGTCTGCTGGGGGCGGGGCGCGTGACCTACAAAGATAATGACGGTAAGAGGCGCCGTCGTGTCTGCAGGTGCGGGGCGGGTGACCTACAAAGATAATTACGTTGAGAGCGGCGCCGTCGTGGCTCGTGACCTACAAAGATAATTACGGTGAGAGCGGCGCCGTCGGGGCGCGTGACCTACAAAGAGCCAGGTAGGTAATTATAGGCCAGAGGCCGCATAGTTGGCCGGACGCCTAATTATTGGGGAAGCGTCCTGCACACCAAGTTAATGACGGTAAGAGGCGCCGTCGTGTCTGCAGGGGGCGGGGCGCGTGACCTACAAAAGATAATGACGGTAAGCGGCCCTGGCAGCCAGGTAGATAATGACAGGGCCGTGGCGCCTAATTATAGGGGAAGCGGCCGCAGGGGGGGGGGGGGCGGGGTGCTGACCTATTTGATACGAAACTGGCATATCCTTACTACTAATATCGAATATTATTTCCATGAAAATATTCTAAAAGACCCTCTCATAGAAAAGTGAATAAAATATGGTATAATAAGTAGTTTAGTTGTTTTGTAAAAGTAACTATGGTTGTTATTTAACATATTTAAATAATGATTTAACTGCTCC
The DNA here is from genome assembly GCA_031002005.1 of Vandiemenella viatica. NCBI lineage: Eukaryota > Metazoa > Arthropoda > Insecta > Orthoptera > Morabidae > Vandiemenella > Vandiemenella viatica. The sequence goes on from CM061918.1 coordinate 21,898,517, forward strand.
GAAATGAGGGCCATATGTGAGATAACAATTAAACGCAGGAAAATGTTTATCTCTGAGTTTATAAGTGTGTTTTCTTTTGTTGGTTGTTATGGATAGAACATATTGATAAGTCGATTCTGTAGTGTGAAGATATCTTTTACAATAAAAAAAGCATAATTGTAAATGTTTTAGGAGAAGGCAAAAAATATTTCTTTTAATTGAAAAATATTGATTAATATGCAGATGTAAGGAAGCTATGGTAAAACATTTTGGCGTGTGTCCAGAATGCGGGTTTCAGGAATCGCGAGTGATGCCTTGCAAATAGAAAAGGATTATGAATGTCAATTATGGATAAAGCCTTATGCACTTTTTTTTTTTTTGCATGTATGTTCAGTGATATTTTTGCTAATTTTAAACTACTATAAATGATTTTTTTTTTAGTGGATAGGGTACACCTCACGTATTAATTTCATTGAGAAACCACAAATTTTACTCCTTTTCACCCCTTATTTTTTTATACAAATCCACATTTTTTATCCGATTTCTATAGACCTTCGGACATGTTGTAGGGGTACCTTTCATGTGGTAATATTATTTAACCTTTTGAATGATAGTAATTTTTATTATCATCTTTTATGTATCATTACTGAAAGAGTTGAATTTTATAGGTACGCTAAATTTAATTTACTGCAAGAAATTTGATTATTTTTCAGGATCACAGGTAAATTACCACAATGAGATATTTATTGATGATCGATTATACGCCTGTGGGAATTTAATGTTCAACATAATAAACAAACATTGTAAATGTAGCAAAGCAACGCCCAAACCTACAATTAGCCATTTTTGCAAAAAAAATGAACTCTACGTTAAATCCACCATAAACCATCAATATCAAAATTACACGATTAAGCAATATTCAAGTTACATCACAATAACCTCGTGATAAGAGAATCAAATTCTGTTTGGGTTATAATGTTAGTACGTCAGGCGCCACACATGGCTCTTAGATGCCATTTGAAATGATATTGAAGGGCAGTACTAAGTTTTGAATGAATACATATAGTTCCAGACGAATATGTCTTTATACAAATATGCCTTTATATATTTGGGCCTGCTAGCTCAGTGGGTTTCACTCATCAATTTCGAGCATTGATGTCTCAAGTCGCTTATGGGTCCCTAACAGTTTCCTAAAATGCAAAAGCTATGGTTTTCTATGGCTAACATATTACCAATTGAGTATCTGCGACAACAGGCGGCGCGCTTCGAAGATGGGCCCAAGCAGGAAAGAAACTTTCCAGCGTTCGGAAACGGAACGCGATTTCAGCGTCAGATTGCTTCCGAAGCCAGCAGATCAGCTCTCGGCTGAAGTCAGGAACAGAACCCAGGATAGCGTCCTCAACCAGAGTCCAGAACAGAATGCCGGACCAGGGTCCAGAGCCTAATCCAGAACCAGAATCATTTCCTCCCGGTATGGGAGCTCGTAGCAAACCTCTCGCCCCACCCTCCAGCATCTCAGGGGATATACGGAAAACAAAATTTCCAGTGTTTAGGTGTAAGAACCACGAAGATTGGTCCGTGGGTTTCAAATCTGAAGTCACATGGTCCACGTGAGTCTACGTTGTTTGACTTTTCCTGCATTTGGGTAGCGTGGGTGACGAGGTGTGGGTGAGTGGCTTTATACCCTTAGAATCTAGCAGCAACCTGCCCGCCTGCCTACCCAACCGAAAGCAGTTTGGCAAACCCAGCCCTTTTGTCTGACGGCAACATACCGACGCCGTGGAGATTAACAGACCGTTGACTCCCACGAGGGACGGCTCGAAAAAACGACGTCCTCACAGTTATTACTTCCACAGTGCCAGATAAATGAAAACCCACTCTTTTAAATCCACAGTACTTTTGCACAGTGAATAAATAAAAGAAATTTTTAATATACTTGAACAATACATACATATAACTGACACTCGAGTTTCATCAAGTTTATTCTGCTACTAATAAATCGAACTTGGAGTGTCACACTATAATGTATAGTGAAATGTAAAGAGAAAAATACTGTCAACTTTTGGTTTGAAAAAAACTGAACTCCTCTTTCCCTACACACCTCCTTAATTTTTTCCAATTTTCGTAATACAAAGCTACAGTCGACACCATTTAACAAATATCCATTAAAGTTGGCATATACATGTAATTTTTTATTGGGAAGGTTTCAGATCAAAATAATAATAAGAATTATAAAAAACTACCCCATCTCCCTCTTTACACCCTTTAATATTATTAAAATTATAAAAACCTACATTTCTTTTCTAATTTTAACTGAACTTTTCACATGTATACATTAAAACAAAGAGAAAAATCCTGTCAGTATTTGGTCTGCCAAAGTTCAACTTCCCACCCTCCTTCCACCACTTAATTTTTGTTAGTGATCTTTATAAAAAGCTACAGTCGCCACTGTTGACCGATTACCATGAAAGCTGGTGGCTATATCTATTTTTTCACGAAGAAGGTTTCTGAAAAAAATAAAAAAACCACTCCCTCCTCATTAAACTTTATTTTTATACAAACCCACAGCTTTTATGCTGGTTAGATATAACTTAGAACACTATGACTATAAAACAATAAGAAAAATAATGTCCTAATTCCTCTCCCCGTTTCAAACCTCTTGATTTTGTTAAAAGAATTTCTTTTTCAAAAGCTACAGTCGACACCAATTGAATGATCTTTATTAAAGTCGGCTCATATATGTATACTATTTATGGAGAAGATTTCTGAACAAAAATTCTATAAACTACTGTAGGTTTTCTTTCACATCCTTTAATTTTTGTACAAACCCACACTTTAATTCAATTTCGGTGGAACATCGCAAGCATATTGTGGTGTAACATAGAACCACATTAACATGAGGTATCTGGGCAACGCAACAAGGCATGAATTATGCTGGCTTAGCGAAATTTCGAAGCTGCGAGAAGGACAGGGGTCAGCGAATTCAAGCCTGTTACGGCGAATTCTCCATTCAGGCTGGAAGAAAGACGAAACACAATAGTTTGAAAAGGGCAGATTTACGACCGTTCACCGCTCAGTATGGGGTCGGCCGCAGTTCTGTGCGTGGACAGTGTTGAAGGGTGCTATTTGTTGCGTGACCAATTGCAGATACGTGATAACATCAAGACACGCCTAATTATTCTGTGAATGCTCACTACGATAAACTAGTAAAACCGAGAGAATACGAAGGAAATACGACAGTTTCCGAACAAATCCTCCAACTCCGTCAAAGGAATGATGAGTTCAAACTGAGTGGGTGATCTTGGAGGGGCGAATGTTTTGCCAATAGCATTTTAGTTTATAGAATAGTTATTACTTTTGTTGTTTCATGTTCGCCAATGAGGAGAGAGGCAAGAACTCCTACATCGACGACAGGACCAGAGAAAATCGACCAAGGAGAATGAGCAGAATCCCGAGATTTTAAAAGTTGTCGCAAGATGCTTCTCGAGGTCTTTTTGGGTCTCACTGGTTCGTCTTCAATTTTGCTGGTAAATGAGAACGACCCAGAAAGACGACAGCATATAATGAGATCGGTTGTGTCATCATTTTGAGTCACAAGATGACAGATAAACTCAGTGTGGGGTCGGAGTTTGCTAACTACGTCAGTGCCAGATAGACGGTAAAAAGACAAACATTGCACCAGTTAATAATATTGTGTTTGCAATTAAAACCTCCGTGGTTACCCAACAAATCGCTCTCAGAGGGGAAGTCCACACGATAAGAATTCTCACTCTCCGATATATAAACTGTGTAAGGGAAGCAAATAAATCCCCGTAATATTGTGTTAAAGCGAAGTGAATATACGCGTCTGGCAAGCTGTACAGCCGTACGCTGTAAGTTGAGATGGTATGCGCTGAGGTAAGCACGGGCGCTGGCCGGCAGCTACACGCAGGCAGTGTGCCTCGGGAGTTTGAATGTAACACATCAATGTAGGAGTGTGTCGTGATTTACTACCAACATAATCTCTTTGTACCCCAATTCGGCAACAGGAGTCTAAATTCAAGCTAGCGGGGGTATTGCTAATATATTGCGTGGTGCAGAAATTACGTTCCTGTATTTATGCAACTGTCCGTGTGTAAGTTAACGGCGAATAAATTGGAACTAATCTGTAATCTCTGTTTCCGTCAGTAATAAACCTTACCAAACCGTATCAGGCTAACAACACTCTAGCCAAAGAACTCTACGCAGCCTTCAATATAAAACAATTAACATCTTTTATTATACATTAGTTGTTTCGGCAGCTATTGTCCCCGCAGTTGTCGATTCTGCGTCATCAACGATCGACTGGTGTCAGAGAAGGCCGTCGTCCTGACAAGAATAAAAGAAGAACATCAAGAAGACGTTGCTATCGGTCAGGTTAGTGATCTCACTTACGATAGTCAATCAGTCATCAATCAATATCCACTCAGCCATCCAAAACGGAACTCTGGCGTCATCTGCGGGACTCAAACCCTGCACCACACGCACATAAACAGAGACCCACTACAAAAAGTGGCTGTCAGATCGTAGGATTTATTCGATAGGGAAAGTGTTAGAAAGTGAATGTTGGTAGTCGCGAACGTAAATAATTGTGGAAAAGTGCCCGGATGAAGGAGAACGTCGGTTCGAGCCCAGGAACCAGTGGAGTCAAAAGCAGCCTGTGGAGCCAAGCAGCAGCTTAACGGCTGTGAGGAACAACGCGGTAGCAGCCTCCGGACAACGGCAGTAGCGTCGGTCGGTGAATTTCAGCGTCGGAAGTTAGTAGTAGGTGAACGGGGATTCCAGCATATCAACCTGTAACTCCGAAGTTTAGCCAATAAGTGAGTGGAAATCACCATGTCTGTACTTCTAGAGAATAGAGAAGTCCCTTTGCAAGACTCAATTAACATTTTGAGTCAAAAATTGGCGGAATTAAACCCGCATAGAGTTGTTGATCCTGAATCGAAGTCTAAAATTAATAATGCAGTTATGAATAGTAATATTACATTTGGTGGTACAGCTAATGAGTCAATTCAAGAATTTTTTATGAAATTTGACGATTTTTTGTCATTTACTGATTTGTCAAGTAGTGAGAAAATGAGGATTCTGAGGACCAAATTGGTCAGTGAAGCATTCAAGTTTGTTTTTTATGATGATGATTGCAAATAAACTGAGACGTATGAAGGGTTGAAAGATGAGCTTTTAAAGCGCTTTTCAAAGAAGCAGACATTGAGATTTTATAGGGAACAGTTATGTAAGACAGCATGGGGAGGACATTCAACATTTTGCTGATATAATTAAGATAGTAAATAATAATACAGTCACATTAAAGGGTGCTGATGAGAGAGACCATAAGGAGTATAACCTTGTTGTAAGGCATGAGGCAGATCAAAGAGCACTTGAAGCGTTTCTAGGTGGTTTAGGAGGTGAAATTGGAGAATATGTGAGCCTATAGAAACCCAAGAAGTTTAACGAAGCGATTGAGCATGCTGTGACATATGAGCAAGTGAAGAGTTGGCCAGTAGGTGATCAAAGAGAGATGCCACCGAGGCGAGTATTTAATGCTAAGAGGGGGCCAAGATGTTATGCATGTGGGAGGTTTGGGCATATATCTGTGAATTGTTCAAGTGAGTCAAGATTTCAGGGAAATTATCGTGGAAGGGGTAATAAGATGTGGCGTGGAAAAAGGGTTGAACAAAAGAATTTAAACGAGGAAGGGGTGAGCAGAGCCGCGATGTCGCACCCCCAGCAAAGAGGGTATCTGTTGTATTCCCAAGGGCAAATCCTCAAGTGGCAAATTTAATTGTAAGTGTCAGCATAAGTGAGAGACAGTGCGATTAATTAGCTGATACAGGTGCTGATGTGACCTTGTTGTCTAAGAGTATTTGTGGAACTCAGGGGTTATGTCCACCCGATTGTAAGATTACTTGTCTGGATGGGAGTAGAGATATCACAATATTGGGAATGAAGAATGTTACCATCTTAGTAGATAATTATGCTCATGATGCAGTAGTTTATGTAGTACCTACACTAAATTCTTCATATCAGGGTATTTTAGGCATTGATTTTCTGACCAAGCACAATGCGGTGATCGATGTGGCGGAACGATCGATTGTCTTGCGGAAACACAAAAGTGTAGACCCACCTTCGTCGTTACCAGATAACGAACAGTGTTCGTGTCCAAAGGAGGGAAAGGCCATCCCAAATTTGGCAGTTACCCGAACCTACAAATCTGTCGCTCGTCTAACCAGAGCAGAGAAAATTCCAAAAGCATCAGGTAAAGTTATTAATGTCCCAGTCCGAGATAGTTTAGGGTGTGATGAAAATTCTGTAGTATTGGTCGACACACCAGATGAGTCTGGATGGGTGGACTTGAACCAATGCTATGTTAAGAGAAGTGTTTGTAAACTGCGCACAGTTAACGGTAGTAGATGTGTTCCCGTTATAATTGAGAATTTTGGTGAAGAAGATGTTGAGATACCACGTGGTCATGAGATAGCACATGTCGAAGTTTTACGTGATAAGGAGCTAGCTAGCACTATATTTTTTGATGTTGATGATGATATTAATGGGGCTAACCATAGAGTAAGAGGTGAAAAGGTGCGTATTGCCCAAGTGAAGCGCGAAGTATGTTTTAAGGATAAGTTGAGCCACTTGCCCCAGAGAGATTTAGAGAAGATTGAAGCATTATTGTGGGAATTTAGAGAGTTGTTTGAACCAGATAGAACCCTCCCAGCCACAGATATTGTTGAACATAGAATTTTGACAGGAGATGCATTACCCATATATAAGAAGGCGTATCGAGTTCCTTTTCATCAGAGACAACTGATCGATGAGTTTATTGATCAACAATTAAAGGATTGTATTATTAGGCCTTCAAATAGCCCGTGGGCAGCCCCGGTCGTTATCGTCCCAAAGAAGAGTACAAATGGAGAAACTAAGTTCAGATTTTGTGTAGATTACAGGTGTTTGAATACTGTTACATCTTCAGATGTCTATCCTTTACCTTCTATTTCACAGACAGTGGATTACCTAGGCCAGTGTAAGTATTTTACAAACCTTGATTTGCGTAGTGGTTATCATCAGATAAGAGTTGCTGACGAGGACATTCCAAAAACTGCGTTCAATGATCCGAACGGTCATTATGAATATACAAGAATGCCTTTTGGATTAAAAAATGCTCCAGCTACTTTTCAGAGATTGATGGACGGTGTTTTGAGGGGATTAAAGACTTTTTCTACATTGGTTTATATGGATGAGGTAATCGTATTTTCCAAAGATATTGAAGAACATGTCAGGAGATTGAGAAGTGTTTTCGAACGTCTGCAGAAGGCTAATTTAACGTTGTCGATTGAAAAATGTAATTTTGCAGTTTCAGAGTTAGAATATTTGGGTCATCATATTTCTAGAGAAGGAGTTAAACCGCATCCACGTTTAGTCCAGGCAGTAAAAGAGTTTCCAACACCAACTTGTGTCAAAGAGTTACAATCATTTCTTGGTCTTGCTAATTATTACAGAAAATTTGTTCAAAATTATTCCATTAAGGCTAAACCATTGACCAACTTATTGAGAAAAGGTGTAAAATTCGAAAGGACAGTTGATTGTGATCAAGCTATGGATACTTTGAAAGAAGCACTCACAACCTATCCAATTTTGGCTTTTCCAGATTTTTCCAAACCCTTTGTCCTTTCCACAGATGCAAGTAATGTAGCGATAGTTTCAGTTTTATCTCAGGTCATAGATGGAAAAGTAAGACCAATTGCCTATGCTTCCTGCCAGTTAAATAAAGCAGAAAAAAATTACAGCGTTACAGAGCGTGAACTTTTGTCAGTTATTTGGAGTATTAACTTTTTCAGATGTTACCTTTATGGCAGAAAATTAACGATAATCACAGATCACGGAGCGTTGTAATGGATGTTACGATTAAAAGACGCGTCGAGTAGATTAATTCGTTGGACATTAAGGCTAAGTGAGTTCGAATTTGATGTGGTCCACAAACCCGGAAAATTGCATGGTAATGCCGATGGTTTGAGTAGAAAAGTTCGGATTGTAGAGGCACAAGACCACCCTTCACTAGTAGAATTGCCAATTGCGCAAGCAAAAGATGAGGAATGCAGTAAGTGGAGAAAAAATAAATGTTTTGTATTTCATGATAATGTGTTGCATCGCATAACCAAGCGCGGTGACAGAGTAGTAGTCCCCAAAGTCTTACGTGAGTCAGTAATGAAGTTGTATCATGATTCTATATTGTCAGGTCATTGTGGATGGAAGTTGACTAATCAGAGGATAGCTAAACAATATTGGTGGCCAGGTCGTAAAGGAGATGTCAGAGAGTATGTAAAAAGTTGTATTCAGTGTAATGAGAGACTAGGTCCAGGAAGAGCCAGAGAAAAGTTACAACAGTTACCAGAAACAGCAGAGCCATTTCAGAGAGTAGGTTTAGATGTAATGGGTCCTTTTAAGCGTACTAAAGCAGGTTACAGTTATGTACTTACAATCACAGATGCTTTTTCAAGATATTTAGTAATGGTGCCTTTGGAAGATCAAACAGCAGAGAGTGTAGCAAGAGCTTTTGTATTAGGATGGATACTTAAATTTGGCGTACCGAATTCTATTATTACGGATCAAGGATCAAATTTCATGTGAGCATTGTTCACACAAGTCTTTAAGTTATTGGGTATTGAGAAATTGCGAACTACAAGTTTCCACCCGTAAGGAAATGGTGGAACTGAAAGAATTCACAGAAATATTGGAAAAATGTTGAGCAACTATGTAAACAAGTCACATACTGATTGGGATTTATTATTGCCATATGTGGTGTCAGCTTACAACACTAGAGTCCATGTTAGCACAAGGAGAACCCCATTTGAAAATATCTATGGTCGAGAAATGACGTCACCTTTCGAACTATTCAAAACTTCAAAAGATATTGATAATCCAGAAGTACGAAGTCTAGCATTCAAATTGAAGAAAATATGGTCAGAAGTTCGTAGAAACAATCAAAAAGCATTTCAGGCACAAGCTAAACAATATGATAAAACAGCTAAACCGCAAGAGATTAGCGTCGGAGATTTTGTAATGTTGAGCACACCATTTTTAAGAAAAGGTCAAACACGTAAATTCACAACAAACTTGTCAGGGCCATTTCAAGTAATACAGATTCTTTCGCCAGTTACAGTTAAAATCAAGCTACCAGATAGGGACATTGTGGTCCATAAAAAACGTCTTCGGGTGTACAGTTGGAATAGGAAACACATAGTGAACCCAGGTGAAAATCAACAGAAAGAACAGCAACACAACATGTAGGACAACCTAAGCAAATTCCAAAGACAGTAGATCCACAAAGTTGCAAAGAGACATGTGCGTATGGTGATTTTCAACCACCTAGCCTTGTCCCTTTGGAAGTGTGCATAAAACACGTTTTCTGCGGTGAACAAAATGTTGTAGCCTCGTGGAGAGCAGTCGAGCAGAGCAGCTGAGCAGAGCAGCTGAGCAGTGCAGAGCGCGGGCAGCAACTGAAGACGCCCCAGTCAGCGCTAGTAGAGGAGACTTAGAGTGGCACGTGGTTGTGTGTCCAAGTGAAGTGCAGTGCAGAAGGTTACATTGAGTATTCATTATGTTTTATTCAGTTATTTTATTGGGTATCTTGTTTCCTTTTGTTTATTTAGTCCATGTAAAGCCTCTTAGTAATGGTGTAGTGTTTTCTAAGAAGAGTGATGTAATTGCTTCAGATAATTATTGGTCACTAGTAATAGATTATGATTTGGGAATTATAAGAGATGAATGCACCATGCTAGATAACACATTCAGTATTCTTGATGAGCTTACTAAAGAAAATCTGTCGCATAATGATTCAGCCATAAATTCAGTTTCTTTGAATCTAAAAGTAATGTATTCTGCTTTACTGCAAGAATTTTATAATATTTTGGAAATTCTACCACATAAACCAAACAGAGTCAGAAGGTCATATTTCGATCTTGGAGGAAAAATTTTGAAAACTGTATTTGGAACTTTAAATTCTGAAGATCTAGAGCATTTAGAGTCAAGGTTAAATAATTTGGAAGCTGTAGGGAATGATGTTAAACTTAGTCTTTCGTCACAGTTGATTTCGAATCAGCATATGGAGGAGTCCATTACAAATCATACAAAAGCAATACAAGTATTAGCAGATGCCTTCATCTCACAAACTAAGGAAATTCAATCAGTGATAAGTAAGAATATGCATGAAGCAGAAAGTGTACGAACAGTTTTGAATTTTCAGATTTTTAGTGTAAAAACTTTACAAGAGCTTATTTTTGGGTTAACAAATGTACTTATGGAGTTAGTTAGATTAATAATTGCTCTATTGCAAGGTTCTAGTGGGAAAGTTAGTGATATTTTATTGAGCCCTAGAGTGATTTTGAAATATTTGCAGTTAATTCAGAATAAGTTAGATTCAAGTATGTTTATGATTGCCCCTTGTACAGAGGAGAGTTTAAGTATGTATTACCAATTGTCAAAGGTAAATATTGTTTTAATGGGTAGTAATTTGAGGTTAGTTGTTAATGTTCCTATTGTTGCACATGATTCAGTTTTAGGGAGATACAGTATTCATACTTTTCCGATCTATTGGAGCGGAACAGGCAGATATGTAAGATGGGATATGAAAGATGTAATTTTATTGAGCAAAGATCACAAGTCATATGTGACACTTAATCAGAATGATATGCAGAAATGTGAATCTAATATTGTAGAAATATGTCCATTGATGACTGTGCATGATGTAAGTATAAGCAGTTGTGAATCTGATATGTTCTTTTTAGAAAAGTTTGTTGAGTCATGTCAAAGAGAAGTTGTGACCCTCACTAAATCATATTTTGCTAGAGTTCATGATAATTGGATATTTAACTTGTTAACACCTTGTACTGTCAGTGTCAATTGTATTCAATCTCAGCAGACAACTAAATTATCAGTAAGTGGTTCAGGAATGTTTGTAAACACTACAGGTTGTCAAATAATTGGAAATGATTTTAGAACACCAGCAATTAAGTCAGTTAAGAAGTCTTATGATTTGTCTTATCCGTAGTATTACTTACCAAATTTAACTCATGAAATTTATCACAGTCCTAAATTAGTTGAATTCAATTTGACTTATAGTAAGGAGGTTAAAGAAGAGATTGATAAGTATCTTAAAGCATCTAATGACACTATTAAATTCAGTAAGATTATTGCACATTTGGAGTCACAAATGAGTTCTAGAGATCAACATAAGATAACAGTTGTATCTGCCAGTGTTACGTCTATTATTTGTATTTTAATTGTCTTGTTTTTGGGAATTTGGTTATGTAGACATTGTATGAGTAAGATGATTCAGAATTATTTTGCTGCAAATGCAGCCACGCAATCTGTTAGCAGCATACGAGTAACTATTCCAGAGATTTCACATGATAGTGTTGCAGGAGCAACACGTGGTTCAAAGGCGGGGGAGTTGTAAGGGAACCAAGTAAATCCCCTTAATATTGTGTTGAAGCGAAGTGAATATTCGCGTCTGGCAAGCTGTACAGCCGTACGCTGTAAGACGGTATGCGCTGAGGTAAACACGGGCGCTGGCCGGCAGCTACACGCAGGCAGTGTACCTCGGGAGCGCGAATGTAAGACATCGATGTAGGCGAGTGTGTCGTGATTTACTACCAACATTATCGCTTTGTACCCCATTTCGGCGACAGGAGTCTAAATTCAAGCTAGCGGGGGTATTGCTAACATATTGCGTGGTGCAGAAATTACGTTTCAGTATTTATGCAACTGTCCGTGTGTAAGTTAACGGCGAATAAATTGGAACTAATCTGTAATCTCTGTTTCCGTCAGTAATAAACCTTACTAAACCGTATCAGGCTAACAACACTCAAGCCAAAGAACTCTACGCAGCCTTCAATATAAAACAATTAACATCTTTCAATATACATTAGTTGTTTCGGCAGCTATTGTCCCCGCAGTTGTCGATTCTGCGTCATCAACGATCGACTGGTGTCAGAGAAGGCCGTCGTCCTGACAAGAAGAAAAGAAGAACATCAAGAAGACGTCCAGACCAATTTGTTGTGAATTTACGTGTTTGACCCTTTTTCAAAAATGGTGTGCTCAACATTGCAAAATCTCCGACGGTAATCTCTTGTGGTTTAGCTGTTTTATCATACTGTTTAGCTTGTGCCTGAAATGCTTTTTGATTGTTTCTACGAACTTCTGACCATATTTTCTTCAACTTGAATGCTAGACTACGTACTTCTGGATTATCAATATCTTTTGAAGTCTTGAATAGTTCGAAAGGTGACGTCATTTCTCGACCATAGATAATTTCAAATGGGGTTCTCCTTGTGCTAACATGGACTCTAGTGTTGTAAGCTGACACCACATATGGCAATAATAAATCCCAATCATTATGCGACTTATTTACATAGTTACTCAACATTTTTCCAAAAGTTCTGTGAATCCTTTCTGTTCTACCATTTCCTTGAGGGTGGAAACTTTTAGTTCGCAATTTCTCAAAACCCAATAACTTAAAGACTTGTGTGAACAATGCTGACATGAAATTTGATCCTTGATCCGTAATAATAGAATTCGGTACGCCAAATTTAAGTATCCATCCTAATACAAAAGCTCTTGCTACACTCTCTGCTGTTTGATCTTCCAAAGGCACCATTACTAAATATCTTGAAAAAGCATCTGTGATTGTAAGTACATAACTGTAACCAGCTTTAGTACGCTTAAAAGAACCCATTACATCTAAACCAACTCTCTGAAATGGCTCTGCTGTTTCTGGTAACTGTTGTAACTTTTCTCTGGCTCGTCCGGGACCTAGTCTCTCATTACACTGAATACAACTTTTTACATACTCTCTGACATCTCCTTTACGACCTGGCCACCAATATTGTTTAGCTATCCTCTGATTAGTCAACTTCCATCCACAAAGACCTGACAAAATGGAATCATGATACAACTTCATTACTGACTCACGTAAGACTTTGGGGCTACTACTCTGTCACCGCGCTTTGTTATGCGATGCAACACATTATCATGAAATACAAACCACTTATTTTTCTCCACTTGCTGCACTCCTCATCTTCTGCTTGCGCAATTGGCAACTCTACTAGTGGAGGGGCGTCTTGTGCCTCTACAATCCGAACTTTTCTACTCAAACCATCGGCATTGCCATGCAATTTTCCAGGTTTGTGGACCACATCAAATTCGAACTCACTTAGCCTTAATTTCCAACGCATTAATATACTCGACGGGTCTTTTAATCCTAACATCAATTTCAACGCTGCGTGATCTGAGATAATAGTAAATTTTCTGCCATAAAGGTAACATCTGAAAAAGTTAATACTCCAAATAACTGACAAAAGTTCACGCTCTGTAACACTGTAATTTGTTTCTGCTTTATTTAGTTGGCGGGAAGCATAGGCAATTGGTCTTTCTTTTCCATCTATGACCTGAGATAAAACTGAAACTATCGCTACATTACTTGCATCTGTGGAAAGGACGAAGGGTTTGGAAAAATCTGGAAAAGCCAAAATTGGATAGGTTGAGAGAGCTTCTTTCAAAGTATCCATAGCTTGATCACAATCAACTGTCCATTCGAATTTTACACCTTTTCTAAATAAGTTGGTTAATGGTTTAGCCTTAAGGGCATAATTTTGAACAAATTTTCTGTAATAATTAGCAAGACCAAGAAATGATTGTATTTCTTTGACACACGTTGGTGTTGGAAACTCTTTTACTGCCTGAACTAAACGTGGATGCGGTTTAACTCCTTCTCTAGAAATATGATGACCCAAGTATTCTAACTCTGAAACTGCAAAATTAAATTTTTCAATCGACAAGGTTAAATTAGCCCTCTGCAGACGTTCGAAAACACTTCTTAATCTCTTCACATACTCATCAATATCTTTGGAAAGTACGATTACATCATCCATATAAACCAATGTAGAAAAAGGCTTTAATCCCCTCAAAACACCGTCCATCAGTCTCTGAAATGTAGCTGGAGTATTTTTTAATCCGAAAGGCATTCTTGTATATTCATAATGACCGTTCGGTACATTGAACGCAGTTTTTGGAATGTCCTCGTCAGCAACTCTTATCTGATGATACCCACTACACAAAGCAAGGTTGGTAAAATACTTACACTGGCCTAGGTAATCCACTGTCTCTGAAATAGAAGGTAAAGGATGGACATCTGAAGTTGTAACAGCATTCAAACACCTGTAATCTACACAAAATCTGAACTTAGTTTCTCCATTTGGGCTCTTCTTTGGGACGATAACGACCGGTGCTGCCCACGGGCTATTTGAAGGCCTAATAATACCATCCTTTAATTGTTGATCAATAAACTCATCGATCAGTTGTCTCTGATGGAAAGGAACTCGATACGCCTTCTTATATATGGGTAATGCATCTCCTGTCAAAATTCTATGTTCAACTATATCTGTGGCTGGGAGGGTTCTACCTGGTTCAAACAACTCTCTAAATTCCCACAATAATGCTTCAATCTTCTCTAAATCTCTCTGGGGCAAGTGGCTCAACTTATCCTTAAAACATACTTCGCGCTTCACTTGGGCAATACGCGCCTTTTCACCTCTTACTCTATGGTCCGCCTCATTAACATCATCATCAACATCAACAAATATACTGCTAGCTAGCTCCTTATCACGTAAAACTTCGAGATGTGCTATCTCATGACCACGTGGTATCTCAACATCTTCTTCACCAAAATTCTCAATTATAACGGGAACACATCTACTACCGTTAACTGTGCGCACTTTACAAACACTTCTCTTAACATAGCATTGGTTCAAGTCCAACCATCCAGACTCATTTGGTGTGTCGACCAATACTACAGAATTTTCATCACACCCTAAACTATCTCGGACTGGGACATTAATAACTTTACCTGATGCTTTTGGAATTTTCTCTGCTCTGGTTAGACGGGCGACAGATTTGTAGGTTCGGGTAACTGCCAAATTTGGGATGGTCTTTCCCTCCTTTGGACACGAACACTGTTTGTTATCTGGTAACGACGAAGGTGGGTCTACACTTTTGTGTTTCCGCAAAACAATCGATCGTTCCGCCACATCGATCACCGCATTGTGCTTGGTCAGAAAATCAATGCCTAAAATACCCTGATATGAAGAATTTAGTGTAGGTACTACATAAACTAATGCATCATGAACATAATTACCCACTAAGATGGCAACATTCTTCATTCCCAATATTGTCATATCTCTACTCCCATCCAGACCAGTAATCTTACAATCGGGTGGATATAATCCCTGAGTTCCACAAATACTCTTAGACAACAAGGTCACCTCAGCACCTGTATCAACTAATAAATAGCACTGTCTTCCACTTATGCTGACGCTTACAATTAAATTTGCCTCTTGAGGATTTGCCCTTGGGAATACAACAGGTACCCTCTTTACTGGGGGTGCGACATCGCGGCTCTGCTCACCCCTTTCTCGTTTAAATTCTTTTGTTCAACCTTTTTTCCACGCCACATCCTATTACCCCTTCCACGATAATTGCCCTGAAATCTTAACTCACTTGAACAATTCACAGCTATATGCCCAATTCTCCCACATGCATAACATTTTGGCCCGCTCTTAGCATTAAATACTCGCCTCGGTGGCTTCTCTCTTTGATCACCTATTGGCCTACTCTTCACTTGCTCATATGTCACAGCATGCTCAATCGCCTCGTTAAATGTCTTGGGTTTCTGTAGGCTCACATATTCTCCAATTTCACCTCCTAAACCACCTAAAAACGCGTCAAGTGCTCTTTGATCTGCCTCATGCCTTACAACAAGGTTATACTCCTTATGGTCTCTCTCTTCAGCACCCTTTAATGTGAATGTATTATCATTTACTATTTTAATTCTATCAGCAAAATGTTGAATGTCCTCCCCATGCTGTCTTCTCAACTTACGTAACTGTTCCCTATAAAATCTTAATGTCTGCTTCTTTGAAAAGCGCTTTAAAAGCTCATCTTTCAACCCTTCATACGTCTCAGTTTGTTTGCAATCATCATCATAAACAACAAACTTAAATGCTTCACCGACCAATTTGGTCCTCAGAATCCTCATTTTCTCACTACTTTTCAAATCAGTAAATGACAAAAAATCTTCAAATTTCATAAAAATTCTTGACTCATTAGCTGTACCACCAAATGTTAAATTCATAACTGCATTATTAATTTTAGACTTTGATTCAGGATCAACAACTCTACACGGGTTTAATTCCGCCAATTTTTGACTCAAAATGTTAATTGCGTCTTGCAAAGGGACTTCTCTATTCTCTAGAAGGACAGACATGGTGATTTCCACTCACCTATTAGCCAAACTCCGAAGTTACAGGTTGGTGTGCTCGAATCCCCGTTCACCTACTACTAACTTCCGACGCTGGAAATCACCGACTGACGGTACTGCCGTTGTCTGGAGGCTGCTACCGCGTTGTTCCTCACCGCCGTTGGGCTGCTGCTTGGCTCCACAGGCTGCGTTTGGCTCCACTGGTTCCTGGGCTCGAACCGACGTTCTCCTTCTTCCGGGAACTGTTCCACAATTTTTTACGTTCGCGACTACCAACATTCACTTTCTAACACCTTCCGTATCGAATAAATCCCACGATCTGACAGCCACTTTTTGTAGTGGGTCTCTGTTTATGTGCGTGTGGTGCAGGGTTTGAGTCCCGCAGATGACGCCAGAGTTCCGTTTTGGATGGCTGAGTGGATATTGATTGATGACTGGTTGACTATCGGAGGTGTGATCACTAACCTGACCGATAGTAACGTCTTCTTGATGTTCTTCTTTTCTTCTTGTCAGGACGACGGCCTTCTCTGACACCAGTCGATTGTTGATGACGCTGAATCGACAACTGCGTGGACAATAGTTGCCGAAACAACTAATGTATATTGAAAGATGTTAATTGTTTTATATTGAAGGCTGCGTAGAGTTTTTTGGCTTGAGTGTTGTTAGCCTGATACGGTTTAGTAAGGTTTATTACTGACGGAAACAGAGATTACAGATTAGTTCCAATTTATTCGCCGTTAACTTACACACGGACAGTTGCATAAAGACAGGAACGTAATTTCTGCACCACGCAATATGTTAGCAATACCCCCGCTAGCTTGAATTTAGACTCCTGTCGCCGAAATGGGGTACAAAGCGATAATGTTGGTAGGAAATCACGACACACTCGCCTACATCGATGTCTTACATTTGCGCTCCCGAGGTACACTGCCTGCGTGTAGCTGCCGGCCAGCGCCCGTGCTTACCTCAGCGCATACCGTCTCAGCTTACAGCGTACGGCTGTACAGCTTGCCAGACGCGTATATTCACTTCGCTTTAACACAATATTACGGGGATATATTTGGTTCCCTTACATAATTCAGGTTTTATGTTTATTCTTATTTCTTCTAGTGGATGTCAATGGAAAAGGAGAAAGCTGATTTGTCGCTTTTGCCAGCCGAGGGTTAAAGAAACATGAACGGAAATTCTGAAAAAGGAGCGTTTGCTCTTTTGAGGAGATTTCGGGGTGCAAAACAAATGTACTTATGGACCACAAGGCTTTGACTATCCTGCTTGAATGTAAACTCACGAACAGCTGATTGACCATGTGGGTTCTGTTCTTGCAACATTTCGTTTTTGATGTGTGGTACATAATTAGGGTGGTCAGGTAGCTCAGTGGTTAAGGCGCTTGCATTCAAAAAGTTTGCTGCGCCGGTCGCGCGATCTAATCCAGATAAGCGCAGAAATTTTTGAGAGCTGTGTCTGATCATATAAGCTACGCCAGGTAATCCCGTGATTCGTATTCAAAATTAAACTGTAGGTCCAAGAGGAAAGGAACTGGGGGTCCTACCTCTGACACAATGGCTTAGTTTGTCTCCCACTGGAAGATCCAACCAATCTTTGGGCTGTGGACTAAGTTAGTTAGTTTTACATAAAGAGCGACAACAGGGCTTCCACTAGCAACATCTAACATGGATGAAAATATCGGGCCTGGAACAGCGATTTAGATATTTTATATGATGGTAGTGGCGGACTAAAAGAATATCATAGAGAGTTCTAAGAATATGAGGAGAAAGCAAAATGAAGATGAATGTTTAAAATTGATAAAAATGAGCCTAGGAGGTACAAAGAATAAGAAATAGCCCCTAGTAATATAAAATTAACAACCGAGTCCTATATTTGAGAACAGATGAGTCGTCAGACGATTGGAAGATTTGTTGGCCAACGATGTTGATATATTTATAGATTATATACATCCAAGTTACAGTCATTATGGAGCACTTAAATGCACCTGGAAGTTAAAGAAGTTATCCCTATTTGATAACATGAAAAGGAGAATGATATCCAGTTTTAATCGTTGTCAACGAACGAAAGTTTCAATAGTAACAATAAAAAGCATGATGCAACACTAATAGCAGTTAATGTATTTTAGTTGATAGCAGTAAACTTGTATAGACTTATTACAAAACCTAAATGTGGCTTTTCCTACATAGTTGTAATGGTAGATGAATTTTTAAAATTTTATGCGATCAAAAATGCTGGTGACAATGTTTTAGTGGACAGATTGGAAAAGGACAATTTAAAAAATTGGCACATCCGAAGGCAATCTTGTTAGACAACTATAGCCAATTCACATCAAAAAGATGGCCCAAATATGTGGAGCAGAATAACGTAAAGCATATCAGGATATCAGCGTACCATCCAACGAGTGATTAGGTGGAAAGAATTAAGAGCGAAATTCCTCGGTTATTCCGGACCTATTGTACCCACAAGCATACTAAGTGAATTGACTATGTAACAGATTTTGAAGATGTAATAATTAGCGTAACGAGTGAGAGCACTTGCTGTACCCCTTATTTCCTGATTTACGATACAGAAGCACCGAGTTTAGTACGAGAAATAGAACATTATCATCCAAAACATGAAATATCCGGGTAGTAAAGTAATCAACAAACTAGGCACGAAGAACGGTGCCGATTCTGATACTAATGTGCTTTTTGTTTTGTCTTTCAGGAGCAACCGTACCACGTGTCATGGAGGTCATTCCAAAAGCGATTGGATAATCGAACTGCCGTCTGTTAAGAGTAACTGCACACTTCGGTACTAATGACTTGTGTCGTTTTTCTATTGCAGATATAGTGAAATCCACGGACAAGTGGGGACAGAAGGCGTATGAAGCCGCGCAGTTCTCCATTTGTAGTGTCGTATCGTGCATCGATTGTGTGGAGGCCGTCTGGTGGAAGATTTTTAATCTGAATTGTGGTTTACAGGAGCTGTGTCGCTGAAACAAGTGGGGCTTCGATGACCTTCGACCGATGATAGCTGCCAGCTGGGACGCATTTGACAGGTCTGGCGTCCACTACACACCGATATTGGCAACCATGGTGGCTGATAAAATGTAGAACCGTCTCGATATGAATTATTTTTTGGGAACACCCTGAGGCCAGAGGATCCTTCACTTCTTTGAAGAAGATGTGTCACTAACTTAAATGGTGGTTCTGGTAGTGATGACGTGAATAAATTGAATGTTACAGCCCCAAATACTTCAAGGTAATACTTCAGAGAAATGGTCCTAAGTTTTCGAAGTATTAAAGGGATAGTGGCCGATTTCCACGCCGCAGTTGCGACTAATGAGGTCGATATAATACTTGAAACCGAGAGCTGGTTGACGCAAGAGGTAGAATCCAGCGAAGTATTGCAACCGCACTTCAATGTTTTTTTGGAAAGACAGAGCTGTCTCAATAGGCTAGGGTGTGTTCATGGCCATTAAATAAAAACTTTAATTGCTCTGTCGTACCTGAAACTGAAACTTTTTGCGAGTTATTATGGTTCAAGGTAAAAATTGGTAAAAACTTAAAGTTCATATTCATGTCATTTTATTGACTTCCGGATTCTGATTTGGCTAACACGGAATACTTCAGAGAGTCAATAAGATTAAAAGAAAATAGTGACATATATTTTTCGTGGGTGGTGATTTTTAACCTACCGTAGGTTAAGTGAGACACATGCACTTTCAGGTTGGACGGAAGAGATAGGTTAGTAACCGAAACGTTGCTAGAATTATTTGCAGAAATATCTCTTGAACAGATGGTTGACGAGCCAACGCGGTGCCATAAAGATTCCTCGTCTATTTTGGATCTTATTCTTATAAGCAATCCTGATATTGTGTATACAGTTTGTGTAGAAGACGGTATAAGTGATCACAATGCGGTTGTGGTAATTTTAAAATCTAGTCTGAATTTGAAGCATGACAAAGACAAATTCGTATATTGGTTTGAAAAGGCAAACAATGTGTAGAATGGTTGATCACTTGACGAAAAATTTTGAAACGTACACGCTAAATACAAATGTTGAAAAATTTTGTTTACTTTAAAAGAAATAATATGGACCGGTATAAATCATATTGTTCCTAAGAATCTTATTAAGGTTAGTAAGAACCTCCCGTGGTTCAACAGGGAAGTGAAATGTTTGCTCAAGAAGCAAAGGCGATTACATGCCATGGTAAAGAAATTGGTGGACTCGTTTAAGGTCACGGTGTGGAACACAATGCTGTGAACAATTTTTCCTTCTTTTTCTAATTAACAACTGATGTTTTTGATATTTGTATTTCTATTAATTTCAGATGGCTGTGATGTAGAACAATGTTGTATCAATATTTGTTTGGATTTTTTTGTTTTTGTGATGTTTTCACTATGGTTGCTGTGATATTTTTTTTCTTCTGTTTGATGCTATGTTTAAATGTTGTGATGGTGGGGATTTTGGTGATTATTCTATGCTTTATTTGGTAATTTCTGCAATTGTCGGAGTGTGATGTGTTTTGTATTTAGATCAGATAACTGCATTGTGTGCCATTGATATTTTCCAATCGTTGATTTGAGTCGATGAGCTGTCTGCAAGCACCTATTTTCATTTCTTTTTCTCTTTTTTGTTTAGTGAAGTATGGAATAACATTTGGCTTGGTTAAATTTTCGGAAGGATTGGCTTTGTGTTGTTGAGATAATAGATAAGTTGGGGCTGATAGCAATTTTTTTGGTCACATCATTCTCAGAGCGGCTAACCAGAACAAATTATTTCAAGGAAATAAAAACTGCGATAAAATTCAAATTAAAATGGCAGGAGAGGGAGAATCTCTAAATAATTTAGACACAGGAATGGCCGGAACATTTAAAGTCATGTCAAAAGAACAAGGATAGGGAA
Organism: Vandiemenella viatica; assembly: GCA_031002005.1. NCBI lineage: Eukaryota > Metazoa > Arthropoda > Insecta > Orthoptera > Morabidae > Vandiemenella > Vandiemenella viatica. The sequence goes on from CM061918.1 coordinate 21,919,719, forward strand.
ACTGTAACTACTAATTTTGGGGTTAATGATGCCGCTCTGGGTACGCACGCAGGTACCGGATGTCAGCTAGGAAATACAATACAACAAGAATCAGTGAGTCATAAGTTAACGGGTGATCACATTCCATCATCAAGCGTAATGGCTATGTTCCAGACGTTGTTGGGTAATATGCAGACAGTTATACGGGAGGTACGCACAGTCAAAGAGGAGCTTGAAAATTCTCTTGAGGGTCAAATAAGTGTTTTGGAGGAAAAATTAAATATCAGTAAGAAACAGATGGGAAATGAGCACATCAAACGGGTCACACAAACAAGCACAGAAGGACAGTCTGATACCAATCCACAAATTGAGGATCAAGGGACAGTTTTAACTAACAAATCAGAGGCCATGGAAAAGAAAATGGGAACTTTTAAAAATCAGTCTGATGAACTAAAAGTTTTGGTAGTTCATTCAGGAGAAAAGTGTTTTCATGAGACCGATCTAGGGGAGGTTACACAGGTTTCGAGTCCCGGCAAAACGAAAAAGATTCCACCTAGTGACGATCGGCTGGAGAATTTTTCTGTTCAGATTGCAGTTGAACAAAAGCAACCCTCTGGGGAAGTTAAGCTATTTGGGGAACGCGGTATTAATATGACATCTGAAAGTGGGAGACACACAGTAAATGACATGGGAAGCGCCAGTGAACATTCTTGTTCTGTGTTTCTTCCTTTTCGAGCACTGAAAATGATCCATCAGATGGTCACACCGCAGCGAGGCTCAGGAAAAGCTGTCGTCAGTTTTCTCGATCGTCAGTCATAGGTATGGTAGGGAAGGATCGCGGCTATACCAGTTTTTGCACGACAACGTCATTTGAAATTGTGGTAGGTAGTTGTAAAAATCTCCGAGGCGGGGCAGTTACGGAGTGCATTCCGATTTGCAGGAAGACACTAAGGAACACATACAGTATTTCAGACATATCGTGATTGGAAACAAGAAAGGAAATACCTATGCATCCAAGTATAAGACACCCAGTTTTTTGACTGCGAATCCAGTAAGCACTTTCAGTAAACACGTCTACACTTTGTATACGCAGTTTGTGAATGGTGGCACAATCGGAGCAGAGAACTGTTGTAAAACGGAGATGTGGCTGCGTTTGGTGCATTCGAAACTCAAAAATAGAATTTAATGTTAAACGGTAAATTTTTCATACCTTATGATGATGACAATGATTGTATTATGAATTCTGGCATTGATTTTAATGTGAAGTTATTGATTTTGGATCAGGATTTAGATTTATAGAAAAAAAATTATTTCATATATGACTGGAAATTAATGTTAATGTAAAACATAGTTTGAAAGATAATTTGTATATGCAGAGTAATTGTTCAGAAGTCAATTTTTGGTTGCGAATATTTTTTGAAATATGTAGATTGTATCGTAAGTTATAAACTGGGGCAGCCATAGGATGAGAATTTGACGCTGCAAGGCGTCAGCTGTGACATTCCAGGGGATAACGGAATTTCCTTAGGGACTCTAGCGCAGCTCGCGGACACAATAGCCCAAGGTCAGCGTAATGGGTAGTTGTCTCAGGTAGTCAGGACCGCAACGCGGGAGGACAGTAACAGGTGTATTTGGTTAACAGATAATTGTTCATAACACCGGTCAATAACACATGCAAACGTATTTCAAATCAAACACAGGTGTTAATTATGAATAAGAGGATTTTATTTTTTCAATTGTGTGAGAAAGCATAGAACACAAAAGTAAAAGGATTCTTTTTTAGTGTTTTAAATTTATGCATGCCGTTTACGGATATACCACACGGCAGACACAGCATCACATTTCACTTTCAGAGGAAAACACTGAGCATGGTAATTTTACTCATAGGGTACAAACTTTAATTATAATTTTTTTATGACATGGTTTCAAAAACTCATTAAACATAGGAATGGGATGGTTTGAAACACTTGGTAACGGTAGGTTGGTTTGTTTTGTTTTATAGATTGAAGGGTGCGCCCATATAGATATGGTTGAGTAAAAGAGTTACAAAGATTGTTGCATAGGCGACAAGTAAGTAATAATTATTTTGGCAATACAGTGAGGCCATAAAATGTCTCGTAGTGAGGACGAGGTTATTTTATGAAGCGATATAAGCTTTTCAGATTTAATATGATTTGACGTAAGGGCATGAAAGCAAATGAGGGGGGACTGGTGTCATACGGTGGTGTGGATCACTTGTCAAGTTGAGTACAGAGAGGAAAATGGAAATGTCATACACATGAATACAGTCATACTATCAGAGAAAAAGGTTTTTGAAAAAAAAAAAGAAAAAAAAAAAAGGAATTACCATGGATCAGTGTACCAATGTCAGTTTTGTCTCCAAGCTAATATTTTCCCTCTTGTCAAATTGTCATAAAACCTTGTAAAATCGACATAACAATCTTAACATGAAAATCTTAATAGTACATTGAGAAAGAATGTAATTTTAAGGAGGTTTTATTTGATGGTGGTCATGTTATAATCTGTTGCGAGTTTTACGTTAAAATAATGTTCTCATGGGACAATTTGAAAAAGTGTTAGGGTTATGTTTCTTACAATAATGTTCTGATACAAACTTATATTTACTCGTAGATGAATCAATGAGGTAAAAAAAAATATATGAAGATTGTATTTATTGTGTGAATTACTGGGTTTTTTTTAATTGTAATCTGGATCACAATCAATGGAGAGATTTGTAGTGTAAAATAAATAATTAAAAATTTAAATGTGCATTTAATAATAAGTTTGTCTTTAGGCTTAAGGATTTGGTGTGAGTGACAGAATAAAGGATGAAAAGTGTGATTGTAACATCAGATCTCAGGGGTTCAGAAATACATTTTGACCAAGTGCAGATAGGATAAAGTTATGTTGGTAATTTAAATATTGTAGTACTGTGTACATATGGTAATATAATAGGAATATTGTCCGGCATGAGATGGTTCTACCTCAAATTGACACTCGCAATGAATAGTGAAGAGTGAAAGGTAGGGACGTGATACCAATTTCAGTAGTAAGAGTTACACTATGATGATTTTTATTCGACCAGATCATTTGTGTGGTCGCATAAAAATCAACGACAAGGGAGGCCTATGTAGTGTTATGGAGTACACTACAAGTGGCACACTTCCAAATATGTGCACCCGGGTTGTTGGCCATAGAAGAGGGCGATCACGGACGATTCAGAGTGTGATTGTGTGAGTGTGACTGAAACGGACAGTTTCTGCCATCTACAGGGCTCACACTGAAATTTTTGTTACATGTTTTCACCACCAACAACGGCTGGAGGAAACGGATTGGCGGGGCGGTATTGCCGCGAAAAAGGGATCCTCGACACGTGGGTGCAAGTGAAGACGGGAGAGACGGTCTGCTGCTGGTGGAGAGGAAGGAAGCCATGTTGTGGCCTAGGTTAATCAGAGTCGAAGTGGTGAATCAGTTATTTTTTTATTTATTTTTTATTTTTGTGAGCAGTGAATATGAACACACCTGAGTGCAACGAAGCTATCATGTCAACCAGTGTCTTGAATACAACACTGACATGGTAATATAAAATTAATTGCAGCAGCATGAGTATCCGCATGTGACCTCTGGAATACCCGAAGCACCTTGTAAAGAGTTTCAAGTGTCTCCGCATTATATATATTTTTAATCAAGTTTGGCTTTTGAACAATAAGGACAGCGCCCAATAATTTTGTCTATTCGTAATTTAATTATTAGCCATGCCGGAAGCAATGTTCTGTTATTGTAATTAGATTTTTTTTCTCACGTTGTTCCTTTCTTTTTTATGAATATAATTTGCTTGTCAAATTATTACCAGGTAGTTTCATCCCATATTAAAGACAAAAATCAATACTTGAGTAAATTTTTCAATTTTCAATTAACAGTTAATTTAATTTAAGTAACAGAGATAATGTTACAATACGAAGATCTGATTACTAATCCAAAAAAGATCTGCTCGTATGTTAAATTAATAACAGGCTCTCTTAAGGTTATGCCGTCAGTGATTAAGGAAAATTTTGAATAATATATTTTTCACGACTGAAAACTTAGAGCAGATTCCGATATTTTCCAATTTTTCCAACAAAATTATGATGTCGAGGGAATAACTAAAGTGCTAATGAATGTAAAAACCAATAAGGATCGCGAATCAGACGATATTCCTATAAGATTCTACTCCAGGTACGCAAAGGAAATTGCACCATATTTGATAAAAATTATATACCTCCTCCTTGGATCAAGGAAAATTACCAGCCGAATGGAAGACCGCCATCGTAAGTCAAGTACTTAAAAATGGGAATGTTAATGATCCTCAAAATTATAGGCCGATCTTGCTAACATCAATATTTTGTAGGGTTTAAGAACACATCATCTATTCAAATTTCATGCTGTTTTTGGATAACAGTGAACTTTTAAACCCAAATCAACATGGGTTAAGAAAAGTCCGATGCTGCGAAATACAACTTGCACTTTTAATTCACGACTTGTGCCGTATTATAGATGGGAAATCCCAGGTTGATATAGTTCTATTAGATTAAAAATAAATAAAAAACTTTCGACACTGTGCCTCTCACTAGGTTACTTAGGAAACTTCCTGGTTACGGCATATCTAGACATCTAGACAAATGTACGATTGGGTTGAAGACTTTCTGAAGGGCAGAACACAGTGACTAGTTCTCGACGGTGAGAGTTCATCACTTATCAAGGTGAAGTCCGGGGTTCCCCAGGGAAGCGTGATATGGTCTCTGTTGTTTCTCATATAAATTAATGGCTTGTGTCACATAATAAGGGAGATGAAAAGATTATTTGCCGATGATGATGTCATTTATCGTGAAATCGAAACCCAGGAAGACTGCGCTTTGTTGCAAGGCGATGTTATGAAAATAATTGTATATTGCAAAGGCTGGCAATAGGAGTTAAACTCTATAAAGTGCAAAGTCATGAGCCTAAGTAAAAAGGTGACACCATTTAGCTCTAATATACAAGTAATGGTACTGTCCTTAGAACAGTAAATTCCGCTAAATACCTAGGGGTAACAGTTCGCAACAATTTGTCATGGAATGAGCATATCGAGAATGTAATTGGGAAAGAAAATTATTTTCTCCGATTTCTAGGTCGTAATTTAAAACAAAGCACTCCGGAAGTTAAATCGATTGCATATAAGTCACTAGTGCGTCCTCACTTAAGATATTGTTATTCTATATGGGGTCCCCATGAAAAGGGTTTAACGGAGGCATTAGAGAATGTCCAAATAAGAACCGTCCTATTCGTGACAGGTATATATAGTTGGAGGGGAAGCGTAATTGTGATGTTGAAGGAGTTAGGTTGGGAAGATCTGGAGCACCGATGGCGTTGCTCTCGACAGAGGTTAATTGAAAAACTAACGTCTGACGTATTTCGGAATGACAGAAAACAAATATTGCTAGAAGCAACATTCATATCAAGGAATGACCGCGAAAATAAGAGAAATCAGGGTTAGAACCGATTCTTGTTTATATTCATTTTTTCCACAATCGATTAACAAATGGAAAAGAAAGGATGTACCGGGCGAGTATACTTAAAATCCGACAGGAGTAGCTTCCGATAAATCTCTGGCCATTCTGATCTGGGTTTTCCATGGTTTCCACGACTCACTCCAATTACTCGCAATAGCCCATGGGCGCCTCATTCCATATCCCGTATATCCCTTCCAAACTATTACCCAATCGGATAGGTGCAAAGCACCCTCCGATACACACTTTTACTGAATCACGGAGTAATAATAATAATAATAATAACTAGACGACCCGTGCGAAAATTTCGCTAATAAAATGCGATGAATAGCGAGGTTGGTTGCTTGTAATAATATAATGAAAAGTAGAACCGTGCTTTTGTAGCAAATATTTTTTTTAGGGTAATAGGTTCGCATCAAAAGACTTACAACATATTACGAAACAGTTCTGAAAATTTGAAACACTCTGTATTTACGACAAACTGTCATTGACCTTAACAGAATACAACCAACCTGAACAAAATGCACACAGTATATCAACATCCCTGTGGTGTTTGTTGCTGTGCGAAAAAAATGTGTACATTGGAATTGTATAGCAAAACAAAAGTATTTCAATAAAAAAAACAACGTAAAGCTACTTATTGAATAAAAAAAAGTTTATTACCATCTCTATGATATCTGCTGCTGCAATATAGGGATTTGTCTCTGAACTTGCTCATAGGTGCCATCAGTTTAAGCACCAAACTCCGAAAAATTCTTTCTTAATTTATAATTTTACCTAACTGGAGACCTTAATCATTAAAACGATATGATAATTATCGATTACGACTTGTAATAAAAAAATATAAAAATAAAAAAACGATGTAGAAATATTATTGATACTTTGCCCTTTAAGGGTCGAATTCCAAAACATTTCTTTTATAAAATATGTTGTAACCAAAGCAGCCACCTTGGTCTTTAAAATGATACCTCCTTTATCGATTTCTGTGTATTATCAAGCGAGGTAAAAAGAGGCATTTTAGAAATACTGATATTTATGCCCTTTAAGAGTTCAATTCAGAAAAATTCATTTTTTAAAATGTGATGTTACCACAGCGGAACCCTTAATTTTTAGAATGATACCACGTTTATCTATTTCGGTTAGATTCTATTGGAGATAAATGGCTCGTGACACAAAAAATGCGTTGTAGAACCATTTATACGTGTTCCCTATAAGGGTTGAATTCTAAAAAACTGCTATTTTAAAATTTGATCTCACCAAAGCTGAGACTTACTCCTCATAATCTTACTTGATTTATCAATTTTGGTTAGATATCCATGGAGATAAATGGCTCGAGACACAAAAAATGCATTTTAGAAAAATTACCATTTTTGTCAATTAAGGGTTTAATTACGAAAAATTTATTTCTTAAAATATAATGTTACCGCGGCGGAGATTTTAATATGTTACCTCATTTATCTATATAGGTTAGATATCAGTTGAGATAAATAGCTCGTGATACAATAATATGTTGTAGAAAAATTTATAACTTTTTCCTTTAAGGGTTGAAGTCCAAAATCATTCTTTCTCAATATATAATTTCACAAAAGCTGAGACATTACTCCCCATAATCTTATTTGATTTATCGATTTTTGTTAGATATACAGGGAGATAAATGGCTCGAGGCACAAAAAACACATTTTTGTCCTTGATGGGTTGAATTACGAAAAATCCCTTTCTTAAAATATAATGTTACCACGGTGGAGATCTTAGTCTTTAATATGATATGTCATTTACCTAGATTAGTTAGATATTAAGTGAGATAAATGGCTCGTGACACAAAAACGCATTTCAAAAATATTGATACTTTTGCCCTTTAAGGGTCGAATTCCGAAAAATTCTTCTCATGGTATATGACGTCACAAAAGCGGAGATCTTAAACTTTTAAAATGATACTCCATTAAACGGTTTCACATAGGTATCCAGGGAGATAAATGACCCGTAACACAGAAAACAGCATTTTAGACATATTGATATTTCTGCCCTTAAAGGGTCGAATTCTGAAAACTTTCTTTCTTAAAATATGAAACGATCAATGTAGTGACCATAAGATTTAAAATGACACCTCATTCATTGATTTCTGTTAAGTATGAAGGAAGATACAGGCTTGTGACAAAAAAATACCTTATAGAAATAATATATATGATAATAATGGGTGAACTAACTCAAGAAATATAAGCGTTGGAAGCCAGTCCCACAATATACTATACCTCGCTTTTGCGGATGATTTGGCGATACTGGCAGACGATGATGAGACTACAATCAAACAGCTTTTTTTTTTTTTAGCTGTAATTTTATTTTTAACATTTTAGGACAGACTAGCCACAAAGCCCGTCAAAATTGACGGGTTTATCGGACTGTTCTGGCAATTTTTTTCATTTTAGTTTCTTACCTAAATAGAATTTTTATAAAATAAAGCTCAATATGCTGTAATTTCTCGTCCCTTGTTATGTAGCAAAAAGTTACAGTTGTCAATTTGGTCCAGGTTGCCTTTCAGCATAACTACAATCTTCGCCAATATAGCCGGTAGAATATCAAAGCATCCACATTCCCTGTGTCGCATGTCAATGACATCATGCATCGATACAGATCATGCATCATGCGATACAAACTTGATCCAAAATCTTTACAGTTTCTTTCAACTTTCTTATTGTCTATGATGAAGATCGATGTTTTAACGCCTGGCACAGCTTACATCCGGATGAAATAATGACCCCAGTAGAAAAGAAGGATGCCCTAAAATATATCTTAACAACTTAGGTTATATCACGTAATATTAGTTTCAATTGTGGTTTAGGTTGCATAGATCGCGATTCGCGAAGAATTTGGAACTTTTTTCATTCAAACAAAGTAATGATATCACTAAAAAAAGCAACGAATAATCAATATGACAATTTAAACAAAATTCATACTTTTTGTCAGTGTTCTAGCAATTCATTTTTTAGCTATTGTTGAAATAAATTGAACTGTTATAAAATAAATGCAATTCCTATTGCCTGGCACTGTAACAAAAGGTTTCGGTTTCTATCCTGGCCCAGGTTGCATTTTAAAATCAACCACATACGGGAGTAGTTTACATCGTAATTTATGACATCAAAACGTGACATAGTGCTTATAAAACCTGTATAAATAACCGATAATAGCAAAATTCGACATACTTTTGCTGTGATAAGGTTCATTATTTATTATGGTCCAGGCAGAATTTCAATCTAACCACTCGGATAATACTGCCGCTATAAAATCAAAGCTTAAATCGCACGCACATTGATGGTGATATCATGTATCGCGATATAAGTATAAAATAAGTTGATGTAAGAAGTGAATTAAACATCACAGGAATATATTCATATCCTATCAAGAAACGTTGCCAACGTTTTTACAGTTGCTGTACAGATGCTATCTTTGACGTGACAATTTGAAGTGAATTGGCGGTTTTGTGTTGTGTTAATTCGTAATTTTCATGTTGCTTCACCTCTAGCGTAACTTGCATTTTGGTTTCATGTACACTTTTTCTTAAAAGGTATGATCATATGTGGTAAATTTACGTTCGTATGTGGTAAATTTCAAACGAATAGCACAATTCTTTGGGTATCGTTCTTATTCTACCACAGACAATAACATCACAAAACGAACGTGTGCAACAGTTTTCCGCCCAAAACGACAATTCATTGATGAGACACAGTGATTACACAACAACCTAAATTTGATCAAATACCTTCAACAAAAAATAATCGTCAAAAACCAACAATCCAACGTGATTCAGACCGATATTAAAAAGTTCGAATAGCTGACACAGTTTCACATTCCAAAAATAATAGCCTCAGTATTATTACTCATTGAAAGCAAAGAAGATTAAAATAAATCTTATAAACTTATATTATTAATTGTAGTGTAGGCTGCACAATTCGAGATCAGTGGTCAACTTTATCCGTTCAAACGAATTAATAATTTCAATAATAAGGCACAGTTTTAATTATTTTGAAAAAAAAAGCTAAATTATTCATGTCCTCTGACATAGCGTCAAATGCCAGTTGTAATTCTGATCCATCCTAAGTAATGCTCTAACCAAACTGTTCTCAACACTGATGCTCGAAATACAAAGATTTTATCTTACATATCTATGGACAAAAGAAATTAAGGAATACTTTTCATTTCAAAAGAATATTACGTAAATATAAGCATCTAATGATTTATATGTTTTCTGTGAGTTAATTTATTCACTGATGCTTGGAAATGTTATTAAATGACGCGCGTTCCCAAGAATATCATCGTATAGCGTGACGTCATAACGCAACGTCATAGGTTGACGTGACGCCGTGACATGCTACATCTAGCGTATTATACTATCAGATTGCAATAGAAGCGTGTATATTTAGTATATCCATTTCCGCCGTCAGTGTTCTCTTTTCTGTGTTGCGGTTTCATGTTTCAGTATTATTCCTACCAGTTTAAGGTGATTTAAATGATGTACCCAACAATAGGTCCAACAGCATGATAAGTGTCGAAGAAAATATTCCCTCTATAATAGTAGGAAATAATTTAAAATGACGTAATTCTCACTTTTTTACGTCAGCTTTTAGTAACAGCGGACAATGTCGAAATTATCCAGGTTGTTCGGGTAGAAAGGCGATGATTTTTTGAAACCTGACGTTTCAGCCATCGCCGTGTGGATTTTATTAGAGTCCTCTGATGATAACTAAGTTTCAAAACACTTACGCAGTTCCATCCGAACAACCAAGTTAACATTGACAACGGCTGTGGAAGTTTATCAATTCACTATCGTGATTGCTTACATCAAAGTACCGTTAACCGCACGTGAGCAGAACGTTGCGCGTCTAGTAGGTATGCAGAGAAGGTTGCACAACAAAACCACTGTTCGGTTGAATAAAATCCTGAAAAGAATGTAACGTAAAAACAAAACAAAAAAAAACGAAGTTTTTTGGGCCATTGTCTCTGCCAACATTGTCCCTTGACAGTGGCAGCAGAGACTATGACTGAATCATCGGGGTCACTTGAAAATGCCGGCAGATACTATGATCGCAGAACGTCGTGTTTTACCATTGAACTCACTTAGATAGTTACTCGAGTGGATTTTGTTCATCTTGAACACCGAGAAAATCTCCAGTCTTACACACTTTTCTTTTGTTACTGTCAAAATAATGAGGATAACTTGACTATGTATTTATTATTCAGTTATCGGTTCTTAAGACGAGTGCAAAATTTCAATTAATTCAGACATCTGGAAGTGCCTAATGAAATTAAATGCGTGTGGCATTGTTAGCCGGAAATTTTGGAAGAGTCCGGCAGCCAACTAACAAAGGATTTTCGAATTTCCCCTCATGTGCTTTCATGTCGCGGATGCAATAACCTAACTAGGGATATTCACTAAATATCGATGCATCATATCCTTTCGACGTTTACCATACGATACATTGGATTGATTTGATGTTTAGACAAAGATTCACCGATGTTTTAATAAAAACATCGAATTAATGAAAAAAGTAGCTCTGGCTAATAACGACAAAGAACAATTGATATAAATTTTAAGATTACTAAGTTTATTCAAGATGAAATTAAATTATTTCGATTTGAATTAACTGTAATTAACAATGACACCTGTGAGGAACATAACAACAGTGAAGATGAATTTTTCTTGCCGGTTGATATCCTGCACGACTGAGCGCATGAATAAAATTGATTTATTAGTTTCACTCCTAATGTTTATCAGTCTTTGCTGTGAAACGAAATAAGATATATTATTACTCTAAGACAACTCATTGATACCTACGTGATACAACTAAGTATTAGATACCAACTGGGTTGGAACAACATCTCATTCCCTGTTGTAAGAACGAAGATTTTCCCGTCGTATGACTGCAATATAGTCTTCACGGGTGTACCGCCGGATTGTGTTGTGGAAACACAATCCGGCGGTACACCCCTGAAGACTACATTGCATCTCATTGCCTGTTCGAAGATGAAAAACGTATGTAGTAATTCTATTAAGTTTATCAACCTAACCCCTACTCGTGTGCGACAAACATATGGTTTTCTATAACTTTTTTGGCATAATATCGAGAGTTACGTTAATTGCACCGATTCAATTAATTAAGAAGTTGATTTTGTTGACATTTCTAAACCTATAAACAAATTAACTAAGGTTTTGATTTATTTAAATGTTGTGAACTCCATCAATAATATTAAGTTAATTTCTTTGGCGTTATTTATTTATTAATATTACTAGCAATTGAGGAAAATGATCCACAACATCCAGATATCCATCAATAATGTTGCGATACTACAGCGTGGTGAAGTTATCGATAAATATTGATAGACGTGTTTTCTCTTTTTTAGAAAGAAGAAAAGTAATGCGTGGAATTTTTCACAAAAATTGAAGGAAATGGAAACGTTCGAAAAGGCAAACTTTGCAGAGAACTATTAAATCATCAGGTAATACATACAACTTGATTGACCATGCAAGAAATACCCACAAGACTGCGTTTTTATTAGTAAACAGAAAAAAATTCTCAAATGACGAATATTGTAGGCTTACCCAGTGTCGACACCGAAATAATTGCGAAAAAAATTAAAAGTCTCCTAACCTGCCGTCCCCACCTCTGAATCGCTGCCATCAACAAGTTAAGCTGATGTGATAGAATTGGAAAATATAGCTTTGACGTGCTCGCCAACAGATAGTCATATCGATGATTCTGTCCCTCCATCTTTAAAACTTAAAAAGTCGATTGTGGAAATTTTATAAAATATACATGTTTCTTGTGAAGGTGGTAGTAAAACTTTTAAAATAAATAATGCCTTGGTATATGTGCTTTGTAAGTACAATCAACCATTTACGACTGTTGAAAATGCGAGCTTTCGTTATCTGGTGAAAGTGATTGCGCCGCATTACATGCTTCCCAGTATGACGTTGACTGGCTGGGTTGATAACAAATATGATGCATTGTCAGTTCTTTTAAAAAATGAATTGAATAACCTAGAAAATCTAACACTTACGACCGACATGTGAAAAGAAACTGTGAGCACAAGAAGCTTTCTTGGGATTACAGATCATTTAATTTAATTAATTGCAATGGAGCACAGGCTCCGTTGGCAATTTCCCCACACTCCCCACCTTCCCCCTATCCTGAACCCACCTACATTTGCGCTCAACAAATTTTAACTTTAAATTTTTTTAACGTTTTCGGTAAGTTATTTATCATTTTCCTTGAGACTCATTCCAATCCCTGAAACACTTACCTAAAACAGAAAATCTTCCCACACCCTTGTGCCTGAAATCGAGTGCCAGCTTGTGCTCATGGTCATCTTTTCTCTTCCATGGAATATTTTTCAAACCTACTCCAATATCTTTCCATGCCTCATTGCCAGTATATGCCCTGTACACTCCCATGACTCTCCTCACCCTCCACCTGTCTTGTAATGAATCCCATTCCAGCTCCTTTATCATACCCGCCACTGATTGCATCCTGCGATAATTTCCAGAAACAAATCTAGCAGCCCTTTTTTGCACCCTCTCCAACTTCTGTATTTGATACGTAAAATGAGGGTCCCATACTACACTACCATATTCGAGCAATGGTCTGACCAAAGTTTTGTAACCCAATTTCTGTATAGGAACTGAATTTTTTCAATAAATCATGGAGTATATCAATCATTTGAACGCAGTACATGAGATCACATAGCAGAGGTGCTTCTGTTGTGCTGAATGAAATACTTATATCGATAAAGTTCCGGCTGCAGTAACTGATATCGCAGCAACTGTTATTAAGGCCGTCGAATTTGTCCCATCCCGGAGTGCCTCAGAGGATGTGAAGCGTCTCTGGGATTTGGCGGACACGGGTTCGTATCGCCTTTAGGTATTTTTGATTGAGTTACACCTGGTATTCGTCGAGCGAGCGGCAACCCGTCGGAAACAAGGGAAGATTAGAAATCTGATGGTAACACTGAATGTAAAGACAAGCTATGCACAATAAATGGTTTTAATTAGTAATCTTTAGATGTATACAAGTTGTAGGGTAGCATGTTCTGCTTACCCTTCTTATCTTAGAGCAGGTATAACTGAATTAGCTAGGGAAACCTAGTTCCATTTTCTTGTCATAGTTTAGACTAAACAGAATTGATGCAGGTAAGGTAAGCAAGTTCTTATCACTCCCTTATGACCCTAGAAATGCTCCACTTAGAAAAGTAACGTGAATGCAGAAGTAATGTTGATGTCCTATACTCTCTTAGAACACTTAGAAATATAACAGAATGCAGAAGTAATGTTGCTAAGAGAAACAATGTCCTATACTCTCTTAGATCACTTAGAAATATAACAGAATGCAGAAGTAATGTTGCTAAGAGAAACAATGTCCTATACTCTCTTAGAACACTTAGAAATATTACAGAAGGAAATTGTTCCTTAACTGTAAGTATTGAGATGGTCGGCTGAATACCCACTGTGGTATAAATACCAAGTTCAGAGTGGCGCATTGGCTAGCGGCTAAGTCCAAATGGCTGATGTGAATAGTGCTCAACTACTCCCTGTGCTGGTTACTGGTGTCGGAGTTCTTCTTGTCGATGTGGATTGTGTTGGTGATGAGCTGCAACTCTGCTTTCACTAGGTATTGTCCCAGTTTATATATGTTTGTGTGAAACGATTTCTTCGGGATGTCTTCACAAGGGGTTGCTGTTTTTTTTTTTTTTTTTTTTTTTTTTTTTCGCTGCCTTTTGGCTTGATGTGAAGTCCCGCTATATATTAAATAGCATAACTTCCATTTTAAGTTTGGTGGGTTTTGGATGCTCAATTTTGTTTTTTCGCTTAAGGGGAAAACCAGGCTTTGAACTTCGATGAAGTTCTTATTTGGAACCCCTTCTGTTCTTTAAATAGTTGGTTATGTTGCCTCCATTATTATACTAAGTGGTACTCTGTATTTATGCCATCGTTTAGGTGCGTAAGTTCCTACATTTTTATACCGATCGTTTAAGTTTCTAATTGTTCTGATTCTCTTAATTAGTTGTTCTGTTTTGTTGACTATTGCACTTTTTATGGGCAAAATGGATGTGGCTTCATGTAGTTCTGTGATTCTGGTGCTGTAGGGAGCGTTAAGTATGGCTCGTAGAAATTTGTTTTGCAGTCGTTGGATATGTAAAACATTGGTGTTAGATGCCATGCCCCAGACTTCGCATCCATATAGTAGAGTTGGAGTGACAATGGATTTGAAAATTCTCAGTTTGGTTGCCTGCGTCATTTCGGTGCTTTTCATGATTGGGTACAGGTTTAAGAAGATTGCCAGTCCTTTTCTCTTTTGATCTAAGATGTGTTGTCGGAATGAAAGCTTATTGTCAAGTATTAACCCGAGATACTTATATGTAGCGTTCCATTTGATGGGTTTGTCTATGAACGTAAGGTTTTGTTGTAGTATCGGCTTCTTTTTTGTAAAGTACATGGCTGCGCACTTCTCAGCGTTTATTTTTATTTTATTGCGTCTACTCTATGTGGCGATGTCGTCTAATGCCTTCTGTAGCCTTCTTATATTTAGGTCGTGCTTATTGCCGCTGGTGTACGGGGTTGCTGCTGCGCTCTCACTTTCTACTGGAGTAGACTCCCGCTTTCTGGCGGAGGTGAGAGCCGGACTCGCAGTGAAGGAACTAATGCAGAGCCGTAATTATTATAAATATGAACCTGAGAAGGTTGTGTCGTGGTACTAATATCGCAGATATTACACGTCCACCTCCCGAAAATTTGGTTCAACGACTAAGTAGTTGCAGCAAGTGCAATGTCGATCACGAAGGTTTAGCCGGGTGTATGACGCTAACTATAATGCAAGGGGCTAGAACTACACCCGTGCCAATTGGATGAATCTTAAAATAAAAATCTAATTACAAACCAATCATCTAAAATTACACCCGTGTTAATTGGGTTAACCTTAAAATAAGAAGCTAATTATAAACCAATCATCTAAGACTACATCCGTGTTAATTGGGTGACCCTATCTTTTGTCGATGCGCTTGGTTAGGCAGGCGTCTTCAGTTGTGGAGATAGCAACTTGTCCTTCGCCCGAGCTGGGTACTCTTGTGAAGATGACTTGCTCGTGGCTGAAATGGAGTGATGGTAGCCTGGTCGTGATTCTGGAATCGCGGCCTTAATTTATGATGGTGTTTTGGATATATATTTTTCCACAACAATCACTATTGAAGTAGTGACTTAATCTCCTGCAACAATCCTTGCAAAACTTACAATATCTGATACAACAACAAACGGTGTTTTCATGGTCTGTTCTTGTCGTTGGATCCCCATTTCAAGATCGGAATGTTTGTGTCCTGTGATCTTTAAATCGTCTGATTGTAAGGCGGTTTTCTCCATGGGGACATTTACTAACAGACTTGAGATGTTAATATTTCCGTTAGTGGTGTTGCAGCAATCTATATTCATACTTAAGTTGGGAACAACGTCCATACTAGTTACATTAGTCTGAATGAAATTATCAGACTGAATGTATACACGAGTACCATAACCCTTACAACGAGTTAAAAATTTTACTTTACCAAGTCCTCTGAAGAAAATATCGTCGGGTGCTTGGGTTCCACATAGAATTGTTAAACCTTCATCCTTAAGAATTAAAAATAGCCAATCGTTGTGGCCAAGGTGAGTCCATAGACTTTGCTCTAACTGCACTACTTTCTTAACACAAGCCTCAGGTATTTCTCGTACAGGTTGATGCAGTTTAGCCTCACATTTTCATGATCATAGGTGGACAGTAAT
The DNA here is from genome assembly GCA_031002005.1 of Vandiemenella viatica. NCBI lineage: Eukaryota > Metazoa > Arthropoda > Insecta > Orthoptera > Morabidae > Vandiemenella > Vandiemenella viatica. The sequence continues at coordinate 21,936,021 of CM061918.1, forward strand.
ACGAAAGTTTGTCCGCAAATACGGCTGTCTGAATCTAAGACATTACAGTCAAGACAGTTTTGGTTTTACTTAGCATAATGTCGTTTAGTATCATCAATTAGCAAAAGCTCGGTTTCTGGTTGAATATACATGTAACTATCGGGATTTAGTTTAGACTCAATGGGTAATGGGATAACCTTATAACAGTTATAAACATTATTATCAATAAGCGGCACATGAATTACATATCCTAAAATAATACTTGCTAGAAATACATCTAAATCTATAATCTTAAGCATTAAATATCCATAAGCTTCAGTTAGAGGAACAGGAAACTTTAGATCCTTCAAGTCAACACGAATAACTTCTAAATAATTCGAAATTTGAACTGGGTTAATTGTGTGGGGTTCCAAATTCCGTTTTGAGCATTTACAATGGAGGTGATTAACAAGTCATATTCTCTGATAATCTCCTCGAAAATAGCTGTTGACTGTATGAGGTGTTCGTTTATAGCTAACTTAGCTGCTAAAAGTTTCATGGCGAGATCATTAGTTTTCACATAATCGACTATATAGAGTTCTATTTTCTTCATCCGTCTGCTAAAACTTTTCTGTTCCGAGAGACTCCTTCTAATGTGGTATTAATGCCGCTTGGAGTGGTGCGTACTACAGCTACCTGTTATTTGGTTAATTTTAGCAAATTAAGTTGATTAAGTTGATTAGTCTCCATGTTGTCTATTCTACCCTTGAATAAAAGCTGCATTAGATGCAGTTAATGTTCCGAAAAAAAGTTTTGTAATTTCTCTAACAAAATCAAATAAACCGCGCTTACTACGAGCGTCATGCCGTTTAACTGAGAAATTAAGTTTTGAGCTTCCTTTATCCTATTAATATGCCTTTCAAAGCTATCTACTAAGTGGTTACAGTCTTCCTTGCTAATATTTATATGAAAAAACTTATTCCTATAAAAGTCGATAAATAATTGTGCATAAGTCTCAGCTTGTGAAAATTTATTCCTAATATCATCTAGTCTAATGTAATTTTCCATGTAGTGGTATATAGTATGACCTCTCCCATATTACTATAATATAGACCAGGGGATGACTGTATCTTCTGTATTTGGAAGTCCTCCCATTTAGAGCATGTGATTAGGATTAAAGCACAACACCATGTGAATTGGGGTATTGTCATATCTGTAATGGTTAGAAAAACTCTTTTAATCGGTTTGCATGAACTCTAAGGGTCTTGTTTCCCATTTTTATAATTACATTAGGCTGGTTAGTTTCTAATACCTCATAAGGTCCTGTCCATTGGGAATATAATTTCTTTGATCATCCTCGGCGTAGGGATGCATCGTGACGTAATACTTTATCTCCCTTTGAGAAAAATTTTCGGTTTTGTGTTTTGTCATAATAAATCTTGTTCACTTCCTTACTTTTATCCAAATGTAGACGGACAAGTCTGTGTAATGACTGTAGTTTTTTTTAAAATTGGTGTCATAGTCTTCATAGTTGTATAGAACGTCAGAAGGTTCTTTTGCAATATTCCGGGTATGTTGGCTTGTCTACCGTACAAAAAAACCTGTACCCAAATGAGGAGTAGTGTTTATGACGAATTCTGCAAACTTAATCCAACTGTCCCAATCTGATTGTGTTTTATTTATGTAGTGATGTAGATATTCTTTCTAATGAACTGTTACTATCAGTATGGTATGCCGTAGTCAGGATTTTTTGAATTTTCAACAATTTGAATACTCTTTTGAAATTTGAGCCTTGATCTGTAAGTAAAATTGGGGGAATCTAGTAGCGTAATACTATTTCTTAAACAAATTTACGTGCTATAGTAACAGCATATTCTTTTGAAATTTGAGCCTTGATCTGTAAGTTAAATGGAGGGGGAATCTAGTAGCGTAATACTATTTCTTAAACAAATTTACGTGCTATAGTAACAGCATATTGATGTACAATGGGTATAGCTATCAAAAATTTGGATAAATAATACTGTCAGAATATTGCGATTACCGATATCCCTGATGGTTAGTGGTCCTACGATATCCATATTACATTTCTCGAATAATCCTCTCTAGATTTCTAGAGGCATTATGATTTTATTTTGGGTCATCTTATTTTTCTGGCCATTTTCGCAATTCTTTATGTATTATTATATATCCCGCTTCATTTCGGGCCAAGTTTTGTAAGCTTTAATTCGGTCAAACGTTCGATTGATCCCTTGATGACCTCCCATAGGGGTATCGTGTTAATCATGTAAAATTTGCTTAATTTCCTCCAGGCTGAGGGGAGGTTCTTTAGCTGGTGCTGATTCTACTTCGTGAATTTCGTGAATTCAACTTATTGCGTCAGCATTAGTATTTAATGTTCCCTTGTGGTGTATGACCTGATAATCGTATTCTTCTAATTTTAGTCTCTATTTTAATAATCTAGAACTTTGATCTTTTACACTGAAAATCTAAGTTAAAGGCTGGTGATCCGTGACTATCGTGAATTTGCGACTGTAAATGTAACATCGTAATGTTTTACTGTCCAAATCCTTTTCAATGGTGGAATAATTTAGTTCAATTTTTGATAATGTTCGAGAAGAATATGCAATGGGTAAATCTTTCACAAAGGTTCCTTGTGATAGTACAGCTCCAATAGCAAATTGGCTGGCATCTGAAGTTACAATAAAAGCTTGTTCAAAATTGGGGTATTGTAGTAAAGGTGTTTTAACAAGTTTGTCCTTCAGAGTCTGAAAATCATTTTTGTGTTCGTCTCCCCAGTGATAGGGTACGTCCTTTTTTAGCAATTCATGCAATGGTTTAGCGATCTTACTGTAGTCAGATATGAATTTTCGATAATATCCAGATAATCCTAGGAATCCTTTAAGTTGTTTAGCAGTTTGAGGTTTAGGGAAATCTTGGATTTTAGCTACCTAGCAAGGGTCTGGTTGAATACCTTTGTCTGTAAAAATATGACCAAGGTAGGCTTCTTCCTTTAGCAAGAAGGTACACTTTTCGGGTTGAAGCTTTAAGTTGTTCTCCCGTAATCTAAGAATACTTCACTCAATTGTTCGTAATACTCTGTTAAGGAAGAGGCAAAGATAATTACGTCATCTAGGTAGACGAAACACTTGGATCCTTGTAACCCGCTTGAGACAGTATTCATCAAGCGTTGGAAGGATCCAGGGGCACCTTTTAGGCCCATTGGCATCCTTTTATATTCGAAATGATTACATCTAGATCTACATCTACATCTACATCTACAAATATACTCTGCAATTCACAAAATTGTGGGTGGCAGAGGGTGCTCAGCACCAAAGCTAATCTCTTTGTTGTGCATTCCAATCCCTAATGGTACGAGGGAAAAAAGAATTCATATAAGAATCATTGCGGCACCTTATTTCTCTAATCTTATCTATCCTGTCATTCCGGCTCAAATAGGTTGGTGGACGAAGTATTTCACTACACTCGTGAGTGAAAGTGGGAGTACGCATGTTTACCAATAAATTTAAACGAATCGTGCATCGTCTATCTACCAGAGACTCCCAGCCTAGACTACTAATCAGTTCTGTGACGCTTTCATAAGTACTGTAGCAAGCGGTCACGAATCGAGCGGCTCTTCTCTGTACTTTCTCTATACTTTCGATCAACCCCTTACGAAACGGATCCCAAATGGCACAACAATAGTCCAAATGTGGACGCACAAGAGATTTGTACGCTATCTCCTTTGTTTGTTCATTACAATTTTTCAATATTCGACCTATGAATCGCAACCTAGAATTAGCTCTACCTACCAACGAATTAATGTGTAAGTCCCATTTCATGTTCCTTTGTACTGTTACTCCCAAATATTTCATAGAATCGACCATATCAATAACTGAATTGTTTAACTCGTATTTCTGAACAATTGGATTCTTTTTGTTAGTTATGCTCATTGTCTTGCACTTTTTACAATTTAGCGTAAGTTGCCACTCAGCGCACCATGCCAAAATAATATCCAGATCACGCTGAATTTCTAAGCAATCGGCCAAATTCCTTACTTCCCTATAAATAACCGCATCATCAGCAAACAATCTAAAGAGGCTTTTCACTTTGTCTCCGAGATCGTTTATAAAAATTAAAAAAAGAAGTGGTCCTATTACACTTCCTTGAGGTACCCCCGATGTAACAACTAGACTAGAAGAACTTTCTCCTTCAACGACGACATACTGCGACCGACCAGTTAGAAAATCCTTTATCCATTCACAAAGGTGATCCGATATACCGTACGCTCGTAGCTTCGCTAAAAGGCGGTTGTGTGGCACAGAGTCAAAGGCTTTCTGAAAATCTAAAAAAAAATGGCATCTACTTGTGAACCTGCATCAATAACTTTCATTACATCGTGTGTAAATAGGGCCAGCTGTGTTTCACATGATCTTTTCTTCCGAAATCCGTGATGATTTGTTGTAAGCAAATTATTATCGTCTAGAAAGTTCATAATGTTCGAGCATATAATATGCTCCATAACTCGACTACAAACAGATATTATAGATATTGGACGATACTTTCCAGGATCACTTCGATCACCTTTCTTGAAAATCGGAGTTACTTTCGCCATTTTCCAGTCTGAAGGTTAAGCTGAAAGCAGTTTTCTCCCGATCGGAGCCAGATCCAAAGTTGAAAATTATTTAGTTTACCTAGTTGGTCTAAGACATCAGCTATGTTGGGTAAGGGAAAAGCCTCTCCTACTGTTGTATCATTAGGTTTTCTATAGTCAACTACGACTCTCCATTTTAGCTTGCCAGACGAATCTAGTTTCTTAGGAATTAACAGCAGTGGTGAATTACATGCGCTTTTACTAGGTGTAATAACATCATCAGCTAGCATTTGATCATTCTGTTCCTGCAAGAAAGTTCGTTGTGCTTGGGGAACTCGGTAAGGCCGTGTATTTATGACCTTCCCTTGAGATTCGGGTGTTAAGGGGATAGTGTGTTATACAACATCTCTATGAGTGAGTTTGTCTCCTGGTAGAAGGAAAACGTCATTGAATTCTGTACATAACTTAAGAATATCAGATTCTTCCTCCAAAGTCATGTGACCTGTTTCTGATTGTTTCCATATCTCACGGTCTCTTGCTAAAAGGTTCTTGGGTGGTTGGTTAGTTACTTCCCGGCATTTATAAGAATCTACTGGTATGGTGATAGGAATCTCCTCAACAAGAATTTTCTCACACCTAAATTTAATGGGTTGTTCTGCAGTGTTCAAAATACTGGTTAAACATGAGCCATTATGGATATGTACTATAGCGTCAGGGGTAAAACATTGGTTACTAGTTCCGTCCGATGTATGGTTCCCTCGGTTAGACCACAAGTTGAATTGACCAGAAGTCGGACTATTTTTTCCTCCCGCGGACCTATAGTGATGTGGGTAGGGGATGGTTCTTCCTCACTTGTAAAAGGTAATTGTTCCCCGTGTATGTGCAAACTCTTAGTGTCATAATTTAGAATAGCCTTCTCTTTGGAAAGTAAGTCTCTCCCTATTAGTCCATGATGAGGGATATCTATTCCCGTATTTATTACATGAAATTTGTGAGTAATTAGTTGGTTACCTATGTTTATGTCTAAATTAACCGTTCCCAGAGTATATAGCTTCCTTAGAGATACCCTTAATTAGTAATCTTTCACTACTATTAAAAGTTATATTGACCCTTATATATATTTTTAAAACTTAACTTAATTTAGAGCCTGTGACAAAAATTGCAATTTCCCTGTATGACTTGACACATACGGCACTATAATAACATCGTTAGTATGGTGGCAACCTATGGCCATTATGCGGCCGTGACAGTCGCGGAGCGACTGCCTTTGTTTATCTGCTAATAGTTGCCCGATCGATTCTTTGCTGTCCAGTCAGCCATTTTTCCAGGACATTTGGAGGCTTAGTGTCCCTGTCGATTACAACTATAACATTCAATGTGGGACAAGTCAAAAAAAACAAAAAACATTTGAAACTTTCGGCTTACCTTGTGCTGAAATCCAATCTCTACAGCTACTAACATTGTGCCCTCGCTTATGACACTTTTCGCATGGCTTAGCTATTGTAGTGAGTTTAACATTAGTACTACGCCAATTTTTAGCGGAGTGTCCTTCATATCCACATAAAAAACACCTTAAATTACGCCCATGACCGTTTCCAGATTCAGAGGGGGTTTTTAGGCCGCGTTCAGCCATGGATAAAATATCTCTTCCCGAAGCGCAAATTCAATACACTTGGGTAGACAAATTTTGTCCCCCGTGACCTGACTATCGTCTGGATTCTATCACTGACTATGCCTTCGACAAAACATGCCCTTCCTAGCATGTATATTAAATTTACTGCACCTGCTAAGTCTTCAGCATTGCAAACTCTTTTAACTGCCTCACTGAAATCTGGTTGCATTTCGTCGATACGGCTTCCCCATGAAGCTATACCTTCATTTTTTCCCTGCGTGGTCTTGAACATTTTACATGCAAAAAAATCGATGGTACGCTTACAGGAATAATTATCTTCTAGAATATCCTTCACCTTTCCCCATGTCCCTGTCTCATCTCGGACCATGAGTCGTGACCTCGCATCTAGGGTAATTTTGGCTTTAACCCTTTGACTGCTGACGGCTGATCGTGTACCTGCCGCGCTGTGGCCTGCTACCTGCGCTAAGTGATTACCCTGGGGACGGAGCCGTCCGAGCGGCTCCACCCGCCCTGTGCTGAATGTTTCTGGCGAAGCACTGTGACCTCTCACGACTGATACAGAATAAATGCTCTCACTACATAGTTTCTCTGCAAATAAATTACTACAGAATAAAACTGAATCATTAACCCTATTTTTCATAACTAATAAAAATTTCTTGCTTGCATTTTTCTCTCGATTTTTGCAGCTTTTGTCGAAAGCGTGGTGATTCTTAAATTTACGTCAATAGTTTACAGTTCTTTCTTGGCAGTTTCTGTAGGTCCCTTACTGTATTAGAGTGTTATTGTTGATTCGAAAAAAATGATAGAAATATTGTATTCCACACTTACATACCGCGTTCAGACCACGACTGTAAAATTAGAGATATTCGAACTCATACAGAGAGTTAAAGCCATCCGATTTTTCCTCGCGATATTCACGAATATAGAAAGAGACCTTAAAATGATAATTGTTCAAGCAGCCTCCTCCACACACCGAAATTTGGTTTCCGGAATATTTTTGTAGATGTAGACACCCAGAATATCTCGATGTTGACTGAATGTTTGCTGCGCTTTGTAATTACCCGATTATACGTAATTTTGTTTCTTTGATGAAATTTGTTCCACATAAGTACTCAACAGATTTTTCATTTCTAAGCTATGAAGTGTCTGTCCATTAATTACGTGATGTGAAATAGAGGAAGGGGGGGGGCAGGTTGCGGCGAAATCGCACGAAACCTCACCAGAGTAACAAAAAGCGGTATCTGGACATAAGTTCACTAAAAATTGGAGTATTTAGAAGGACATCTCTGGTCCAATATTCCCTAATTTTCAATTTTTTTCACGCTAAGCGTCAGAAGACAAATTGCTCTGAAACAATACATTTCATCATATCCAGTATCTTTCCACTTTGATATTCGAGAAAGCTCTGATTCTGGAGTATTCTTCATAGTGGTTATACAAAACTGATTCTTTTCATCAGCTATATATTTCGTCAGTTCTTCTGTAAGAAATAACATGAAAACTGACAGAATACTTGACACATTCCCTATTTGACACGCATTTCCCAATAGTGTAACTCAAATGCGTTACTAACTGGACGAAAATGATTATCTAGTTAGATTTATTGCCAAGACGTAATTTCTTCGTAGCCGTTTCACTATCACTTTCTGATTCTTCAGAACAACTAACTTGTTGAAACATGAGACTGCATGGTCACCCCTCCTGACGAGTATGTTTTAGGAATACAGCTTTCCGATTTTGTGGAAAAGCTATCACTTCCATCAAAATGAAGTAGTTCATCCTCAGTGTCGCTCATCGTAAGAATCTCCATGATTTATTCTTCAATGCACCCACGACGTCTTTCAATTTTCTTTATAAAATACAGGACACAAAGAACACTGATGTAATTTTCGTTGAACAGTGAACTGTAGAGCGAAGCCTAGGCTCCCAGCAGACAAACATTCGTACAATAAGCTAGCGACCAACACTGCGAAAGGCTATTGAGAAATGTGGCGCGAAGTCCGCTTTACGACTCAGGTAGCGGCGCGTCTATATACGTCATCAGCACTCAGGTAGCGGCAGGCGGGTGCGGCTTATCTCGTCATCAGCACTCAGGGGAAATCCGACGGCTGCGGCTATACCCGTCATCAGCACTCGGGGCCCGCAGGTAGCATACGTGTATAGACGTCAACAGCAATCAAAGGGTTAACAAATCGTAATAATAAATTAAGATCATTTTCTCGAGTAGACTCGAATGCAATGTCTACGTTTTCAAAAAATTCGCGGAGTTTCTTTTTATCTCCTTCAAAGGGGAGCGATATGAGTTTAAGTTCTTCAGTTATGGTTATATAAGGGTTTTCACTTGAACCACTTACACTCATTTTGACTTGAAGTTTTCAGTCCCTAACTAAAATTAACTTGGGTAATGTGGTGAAGTGATGGTGATGATACTGCGGGATGGCGTAGAATTCCTACGACTTCCTGTGAGGTCTCGTGCAGTTTTTGGTTTGAACTTCTTTGTGATGCGTTGCTTTAGATTTAGTACTTTGCCTTCCATTCGTTGTTCTGCCTTTGTGATAAAGAATGAGTTATCCTCCTACACCAGTATTAATTAGTAGGGAATAGCTGGCAATGACTGTTTACATAAATAGGGAATCTGTCATTCGTGACAAGAAGTCCAAAGTATCTATCTATATGTACTAAATAATAGCACAAACAATCTTAACTCTAATACCTTTTTTTGCGACAGAAGACCCCACACCTAACACCAAGATTTTTATTTATGTCTTTTCCCAGAGTGCCCCAGAGGATGTGAAGTGTCTCTGGGATTTGGGGGACAAAGGTTCGTTTCGCATTTAGGTATTTTTGATTGAGTTACACCTGGTTCTCGACGAGCGAGCGGCAGCCAGTCGGGAACTTGGGAAGATAGAGGATAGATATCTGATGGTAACACTGAATGTAAAGACAAGCTATGAACAATAAATGGTTTTAATTAGTAACCTATAGATGTATACAAGTCCTAGAGTAGCAGGATCTGCTTTCCCTTCTGATCTAAGAGCAGGTATAACTGAATACACTAGCTAAGGGAAACCTAGTTCCCTTTTCTTTTCATAGCTTAGACTAAACAGAATTGATGCAGGTAAGGGAAGCAATATTCTTCACTCCCTTATAACTCTAGAAATGCTCCACTTAGAAAATTAACGTGAATGCAGAAGTGAGGTTGCTAAGAGAAACAATGTCCTATACTCTCTTAGAACACTTATAAATATAACAGAATGCAGAAGTAATGTTGCTAAGAGAAACAATGTCCTATAATCTATAGCTCAGCATGTTACATTGTGTTAGCTTAGGTTAACGCGCTCGCGCGTTAACCTAAGTTAACACGTAACATGCTTGCCCGCCTACCCTAAATTATCCACAATAACCTCAATTACTGTAAGGGTTTCATGGTTTCTTAGCCCAAAACAGGGATTAACCTCAATAACCTCAATTACTGCAAGGGTGTAATGGATTCTTAACCCAAAACTGGGGTTAACCTCTAGTTCATCGCACCCTCGTTACCGCTTTTTCCCATCACACGTGTTCTCATTTATGAAAAATAAGGGTTAACCTGATTTAGCACTAACTTATCCCACCTCATTCCTTCGTAAGGCTGGCCCAGCATGCTATGTCTTAGCTTACATGTTAACCTCTAGTGCATCCCACCCTCATTATGTAAAGTTATCGCTTCACATGCACTCCCAATTTATGAAAAAATATAATTAACCTGAACTTACGCTAACTTATCCCACCTTCATGATAGTGGTTTTTGTTACGACTTGTGTGTGCGTTAAAGTGTCTGATACACTATTTCAGCACCTTTGATCGAATACATTGAGTTCTGTGATGCACACATATTTTTCTTTAATCCTTTGCTCACCCTATCATGATTGGAAGGTTGTATGCATTGTGAATACTCATCACATAATTATCCTAACCTTTGCCTCTTCGATCGATAACATCTGTAGTTTTCATCCTTTGCACTCCCTGACGGAAATGTGATGTGTATGGTGGAGAGGCCGTGCTGGTTTCTCTGGGAACTGTCGCTAGAGGCGAAACATATATTTTTGTACAAATATGACAGTTGTAGTAATGAATACACATCATATAGTTGGGCACTGCACTCTGTGGTACACGCAGGTATAATTGTCATGTCAACAAACGATACCTTGCTTTGGAAGGAAATTATGTAATTTTGGCAAAATTTTACGTATTTTAATCATTTTTTACCGATTTTCATGAAATTTAAGGGAATTTATAGGATTTTCATGCTTCTTACTGAAACTGTATTTTTTCATCAAATTATGCTTCTCTCTTGCTCCCTGTAATGCTCGATACTTTGTTCTATTTCTCTGACAGGTCAGTTTTCATTATTTTTTATCTATTTTGCACATATTCACACTTTTTAATAAAATTCGTGGAAAGTGGCACATACTTAATACTTATATCCGGCAAAATTTATGTCTTATCGAGTGTTGGTGTCTATTACGATTGGGTCTTAAGACTAGTAAGTGATGAAGGACTCATGAAAAATAACTTGATAAATGACTTTTTAATGGATGGTGGGTAAAAATAAAAAAGTGAATCATGTACAATGTATTTTTATTTATACTTCTCTCATGCATGTAGTACCACAAACATCATATCCAGGATCATAATTCTTATTTACTATGTTATTAACATCATCCAATACTAGTAAATTTTTATATGCAATAATTTCATGTCTAAGCAGTGTATAGTCCAATGATTAAATGGGGCTGTTTGTCACTTGAGTCACATAAACATTATTAATATGCACACTTATCAGTTATTGGACCCTAGACATCCAATAGTTGTGCAGCAGTTTATTGGCTAAAATATTCACAAACTCCTTGCAATATCTTGCAACTTGGGGTACCACGTCTTCTTGATGGTCAAGGCTCCAGTCACTGCAGGCTGCACGCCAAGGATGTTTTGCCATGTCGATTCTCTGAAGAAAACACAATTGGCAGGATAGGAATTGCGATAAACACAAACAGTTTTTATCACAGCCACCATTCGGAAAGAGACGGAGTGATCACCAATCGGAACGTCTGTGTGGGAGCTGTCTGTGTTGAACAAATCGGACACTAGATCCAATAATTCAGTCAGCACTCTCCATTCTTTATACGTTAATATAACTTTGGTAACGTGCCCCACTGTTTCGAGCACCACTACTGGCTCAAATTCATCTTGGACGATAAACCTATCGTCAAACGCTTCGAATCACGAGCGTTGAGCTGATACACCGACGAGAACAGTATTATCGGGCGGGCCATTTCTAAACACTGACGCTGGCAGGTGGTTGGGCGTTAAATAATGTCTAGTGGTGGTGGGGTAAACCTGTTCAGTCCTGTTCATGGAAGGACACGTGCTGTGGTGGAGGTGGTGATGGTGGGGTAACCCTGTTGCATGTGGGGTACATCACGAGAAGTACTGTGGGGCGAGTGGTGGTGGGTGTGAACCTGTGAAATCCTGTTTGTGGAAGACATCTTGTCCCATACTTCACCAATCTGGCCTCTGATGCTAGTTTAAACGTGCGTGAAGCGAACTTATTAACACGAGGTATATAGGTTGTAATTATATATGAAGACTATATTGTCAAACGCAACGGGTATAAGACGTATTTCGTTAAACTTCGATTTCAATTTGCACCATACAGCTATTCAAATTGTGGAAACTATTAGCTGATGCTGTGAACATTTTTAAATCAAACACTAATAATTTTGTCACCTATAATTTCACCAAGACTGTTGGCCTCTCATTCAGGAGGATACCGGTGTGAATCCCGATCTGGGCATATGGATTAGGGTTTTCTATATATGTGGCTTGAATTGGATGGATGTCGTAACCATTTATGAATGAAGAGGATATTTCTCACTCCGGTGAAAACATGCCTAAAGTAAGCCCTGATTTTTTGAGGATTCACCCACGAAGGCTCTGCTTTGGGGAAAGGTTACAAGTTTATACCACAAGAGATGCTCCTAAGCACAAAATGTAGCATCTCCAGGGGTTTTCTGGTATTCAACAAATAAAAAAATAAAATAAAAAAAATTAAAAATAATGTTACAGGTTCGGTTGTTCTCGAGCCAGAATGCACACATTTTTGCCAGTAACCCAGCAAACTCCGAAATCAGGGTGCTATTCGCCTCGTCCTTCATAACTTCGACAACCTTTTTACTATGGGACTCTACTTGCCAAGCTATCTGTGTTTCATATAAAGTAATTTAGGGCATCAAAACTGAGGAATTGCAAATTCTTAATGAAACTGATACATCCTCAGTCGCCTTATAACCATGTCAATCGATGACTTCTTTAGTGGAGCGAATATTACATAATTTTCGCGATTTTTTACCTGTGTTCACTATCTTTTACAGTTTTCATAACATTTCTGGAATTTATGAGATGGGGTGCGCAAGAGGATTGACGATGATTGGAGGGTGAGCGAAAACACTCTGGCATCGCATTCGGGAAGCGACCATCCAGATTTTAAGTTTTTTTTTTCCATAGTTTTCTGAAATCACTCCAGGCGAATGCCCACTACACGCCTTGTCAAAATAGAAACAGAATGAGGATCTGACTGTTAACTCAAGAAATTCTGAAACAACTTTCAATATTTGTGAGGCCGAGCATATTTTCATGATCCTTGACACTGATGTGTGCATGTATAAGTTGTTAATATTCTTTAAGTCCTAAAAGGTTTATACTTTCGATGTTTGTGGTTGCACCTTTCCCAGCTTGTTCTTGAGTGGTACAGTTCGTGACAACTTTAGATACGACAATATGTTATGCATCTGTAACCGCTTTTTCTGCAGAAAGTATGCATTGTTCCATTTTTCCCCTTGTGAATCGATGACTTCTTTCGTGGAGAGAATATTAGATAAAATGAGACCAGGTTTCTCCATTTCCATTCTTCAACATGCTGAATTCCTTCCCACTTTATTAAACCGACGGGGGTTTTGAACCGTTGACAACACACTACGAAAATATGCTAATTATCTCAGTAGTTACGATGAATTAGCGAATAATTAGTATTTTAAGATAGCATGTTCGGAAGAGTAAGACTAAATGGGCCAGCACCAAGTTTCTCTCTCTCCCTTCTTCGTCTCTCATTGTATTTAATAATAATAATAATAATTAAATAGTAGGACGGGGAATACGAACTCACGTCCTCCCGAATGCGTGACAGGTAGAGGGGAAGCTGAAATTTGTTATGGGGAGTATGCGTCCATAAACGTAACTCCATTTTGGACTCCTCTTAACTCCCCATCACCGCCCCGTGGCTTTTGCGTCTACCCGAACCTTGTGGATTGGGACATTAAGCCTGTTCGGTATCTTTCGCAAGAGTAGGCCTGAGCCAAGTTTCATCCTCTCCCTTCTTCATCTTGCAGAATTCATACCTGTTTTATTAAAACCGACGGGGTTTTGAACCGTTCACCACACTATACGAATATATGCTAATTATTTCAATAGTTACGATGAATTTTTGAAAAATTACTGTTTTAATACCGCTGCAGAGAAAAATGGTCATGTAGCTGACGGAAATTGTCTGGGCATCAGCCGCAGGCTTAGTTCCTGTGGCGACGCTTCTTTTATGCTGATGTTAGAGGCCTGCACCCCAGCGACCTTTAGTCCGCAATCTTGAGTAGCGGAGTTTTGGCTACAGGTACATAATGGCGTACACTTAGGAACATGATTTGGGGTGAGTCATAACAGGGACGGTGGACGACCTCCAGTACCCAGACGGAAATTGTCCGCAGGAATTGGGATGGGTAAATAACAGGGCGGCGGCGTCTAATCGCCTCTAATCGGAGGGCAGAGGCCGCACAGTCGGCGGGCGCCTAATTATTGAGGCAGCGGCCGCAGGGGGGCGGGGTGGGTGACCTAATTAGCGGGGACAGAACCGGCTTTATATTACTACTTATAACAGAATGCAGAAGTTATGTTGCTAAGAGAAACAATATCCTATACTCTCTTAGAACACTTAGAAATATAACAGAAGGAAATTGTTACTTAACTGTAAGTATTGCGATGGCCGGCTGAGACCTCAGAAAGACTGAACACCCACTGTGGTGTAAATACCAAGTTCAGAGTGGCACCTTGGCTAGCGGCTAAGTCCAAATCGCTGAGGTGAATAGTGCTCAACTACTCCCTGTGCGGGATACTGGTGTCGGAGTTCTTCTTGTCGATGTGGAGTCTGCTGTTGATGAGCTGCGACTCTGCTGTCACTAGGTTTTGGCCCAGTTTATATATGTTTGTGTGAAACGATTTCCCTGGGATGACTTCACAAGGGGTTGCTGCTGCGCACTCACTTTCTACCGGAGTAGACTCGCGCTTTCTGGCGGAGGTGAGAGCCGGACTCGCAGTGAAGGAACAAATGCAGCGCCGTAATTATTATAAATATGAATCTGAGAAGGTTGCATCGTGGTACTAATATCGCAGATATTACAAATTGGCTTTTGGTGTATATACCGTGTTTTACGCACACTTTAAATTTAGTTGCACAGAATGTGGTATAACAGCGTCTAGAGCTACGTAACCTCATAACTAAGGTCAAGAAAATTATAACATGGTTTAAACAAAGTAATACAGTTATCAATGAAAAGCAAAATTCATTCAAGAAGTTCCGACAAGGTGGAACAGCACATATTTATGATCAACGGGTTTTAAGAGCTACGCAATAATATCATTAGTCACTACATAAAAAAACTACCACTTATGCTCGATGTGTCAGAACTGCCAAGTTCTCTTCTGTTTTACAAGTATTACGACCACTCGAAGCTATTTACTTCCGTAGTCCAGTAGGACGACTCATTGCGAATTCTTTGGAAATTTGGGGTGATAAAAAAGTTCAGTTTCTTAAGCTGTATAAAATCACCTTCAATTACTTGACTATTGTCGGGGCTAATGTTCCATCAGAAAGTTTATTTTCGACGGAATATTTAGTATTTAATGCCTGGTTCTTTATTGTAATAGTCTGGTATCGTAATAAAATATTTCTGTTAATCTGTAGCTTTTGTTTCACTTACCTAGCTTTTTCTCCCTCATACAACACTTCTTAACCAACACACAGTATTATAAAATTAATTTTTTAGTGTTGGATGAACAATGTTGCTCCAGTCTCGCATTCGGAAGGACGCGGCTTCCAATCCCCATCCAGGTATCCAGATTTGGTATTTTATGGTTTCCCCAAATCACTCCAGGTGAATGCCGGGATCATTCCTTTAAAAGACCTTGACCGTAACCCTTCCGTTCCTCGCCCGCAGTCTTTTCCAGCCGCTAATGCCCTCGACGTCGAAGAAGCGTAAAGCCACATACAAAAAAACATGAAAATTAACACTTAATTACAGCTACGGCAGTACATTGCTGGTACAGAGCTTTGAATCTTGAATATGGCTACCGAAATATGGTATACTCAATTTCCACTTGACCTATAGCACTGAGTTTCCATGTACACTCTTTGGCAAAAAAATTGACTGTGGGTGCATGAGACTCAGTCCATTAATTCCGCACAATGTGGCATCATTGCAGGCATCCAATTCAGTGCCATCTGTAATTTATTTCCTGGAACAAAGCAGGAAGACACCGCAAACCCCACTGACCAATCTTATTGGCAGGGTAGATCAACAATCTTTCCCCACATTTCAGTAAAAGCCTACTGACCAACCCCGAGACAAGTAAAACATTTTCCTGTCCCTGGGTTGTCTGTAATATTCGGCAAGATATCGCCTACTATACCGTACCATACTATACCATGTCCGACGAAATTCGGTTCCAGCTATACTTATCTTAAATTCAGATCGTGAAACATATAGTTAAATTTGTAATTAACAAGATTGCAATAAGGCGCGATAAAAATAAGGTTCAGTTATACATTTTAATCCAAATGATTAGCGTAAAACTATAACGATATTTACATAATTACGTAGTTTTTCTCGGCGTTGAGAATATAAATAATTTTCTCGGGTGACTAGCCGAGTTATATGAGTGTTATAGTTACACGATATTTCGGCGCTCTCAATCGTCGGCGCCATCTTCTGGTGAAGTGAGGTCAGGAACGTGCGAAGTTGCTCAGCAACTTCGCACGTTCCTTACCTCACTTCACCAGAAGATGGCGCCAACAATTGAGAGTGCCGAATTGTTGTGTAATTATAACACTCCTTTAACTCAGCTAGTCACCCGAGAACATTATTTCTAATCTTATTCCGCACAATGTGGCAACAATGTGGGCATTCAATTCAGCGCCATCTGTTATTCATTTCCTTAAGTCAATGCCTGGAACAAAGCAGGAAGAATCCACCCGCCCACTGTCCATTCTTATTGGCAGGGAAGTTCATCAATCTTTCCCCACATTTCAGTAAAAGGCCACTGACCGATCCCGAGACAAGTAACGCATTTTCCTGTCCCTGGGTTGACTGTAATATTCGGCAAGATATCGCCTGCCATACCATACCATACAATACCATGTCGGACGAAATTCGGTTCCAGCTATATTTTTCTTAAATTCAGATCGTGAAACATATCGTTAAAGTTGTAATTAACAAAATTGCAAAAAAGCGCAGTAAAAATAACATTCAGTTATACGTTTTATTCCAAATGATTAGCGGTAAACTATAACGATATTTATATATATTTTGATGTGGCTAATTACTTGCAATAATGCAACACATAGAGAAGTGGGTGTAAATGTTTAAAGATCAACAATTTTTGTTCAACAAAACTATAGAAACGATTATAAAGAGATTATTTCGGATAATTGTCTAATGCCAGTTCAATGTACCTGACTTCCGAGTCAGGATAAGGTTGTTTACACACGCACGAGCCGTCTGTTAGCACGAGCTCCGGTTCCTTATGGCTAAAGGACTAGTCTTGTAAACGCGCGATCCTCGGTTCGAATCTAGGCAATCCAATTATTTTTTTGCATTTAGTTTAAACAAATCCAACTTACAAATGACTTATGCGTAAAATATAACATCGACCCTTACCTGTTGGCTTCAGCAAATAACATACTTCAGGAAAGATTCATATCAGAGTGCTTCTTAGTAAACTGCACACGTAACACAGAGGTAACACTGAAAGAAATCTTCTCTGGCTTCAACATCATCGAAATCGCGTCGTCTGGTTACGTTAGGTGGCCTATAACGAGTTCGCACCATTGTCAAGGAGAAGTAAAACATAATAATATTACTAAACCAATTTCTTATTATGCGTCTGGATTCACGATTCGTCGACTTCATAGTCATTAAAGGTGGAAAGGAAATGGAGACAAATAATGGGGAGGAATTCGGACCATGGGTTTTCGAAGAAATAATCCCGCCCTTCTCTTTAAGTGACTTGGAGAAACGAAGGAAAATCAAAATCTGGATAGCCAAATGGGCATTCAAACCCGCTTCCTCCTGAATGCGGAGCAATTAGACCAATTTTTTCATATTTTTCGTATTTAGTCTCTGATCCCATCGATAAAATTATTTAAAAAATCTATTTAAAACAAAGGTAAAAATCGTAAAATAAGGTATATGTGCAGAAGTGAGTTTATCTGATGAAAGAGGGGACATGAAAACAATTTATGAAATCAGAAACGCAATTCAAATTTCATTTTCTCTCTCTTTCTCTCTCTCTCTCTGTCTTCTTTTCGCTCCTCTCCCCCCTGTTTTAACTTTTTTTCTTTGGCTTTAGTCCTCGTCGACGACAAGGTCATTAGAGGCGGTATCGGATTGGGGCAAGAAACGGGCAGGAACTCGGCCATGGCCTTTTGAAGGAAG
Source organism: Vandiemenella viatica (assembly GCA_031002005.1). Lineage (NCBI taxonomy): Eukaryota > Metazoa > Arthropoda > Insecta > Orthoptera > Morabidae > Vandiemenella > Vandiemenella viatica. The sequence goes on from CM061918.1 coordinate 21,954,001, forward strand.
CATCCGGGAAATCGCCTGGAGTGATTTGGGGAAACCATGGAAAACCCAGATCTGGATAGCCGGACGGGGATTCGAACCCACGTCCTGCCGAATGCGAGGAAGAACATTAACCGTTCACGCATCACTCCCGGTACTTTTTTTTTAATTTTTAGTAGCTATCGAAATGAAAGTACATTTAAGCCCTGTCTTGTATGGAAGATATTGTCATATTAATCCCCTTGTTTAATGCAGTAGTATTAAACCAAAAATGTCCAGCAAAATTTATCGGTTTGCTAGTAACCAAAAGGCAACATTTCAAACTTTTCGTAGAATTGTATAAAAAAATGAGTCCTGCTGTTGCGTATTAATTGCTATAAACAAACGTACTTTACAAACGTGTTTTAACCCTTTGACTGCTGTAGACGCGTTAACGCGCGTGGCTACTACTGCGCCCAGGTGCTCCAGACGTGTATACACGCGCCACCTTGCCGCTCTGTCTCTGCTCCAGACGTGTATACACGCGCCGCCTCGCCGCCCTGTCTGTACTCCAGACGTGTTAACACGCTAGCCTCTTAGCGGCCTGGCTATGAAGCCATATTTCCACCCAGGGTGGTTAGTTGTTTTCCTCATTCGGCCCTTGAGCATTGGCAGCTGCGATCTAATTTGTGTTGCTCTTTTCCTTTTAGTTTTCGCTGAGAAAATGGCATACAGTCATTATTTTTTTTAACTGCTTAACGTCTCTTAACAGCGAGGTTTTTAGAGATGTTAAAGAATGGGGGGCAAGGAATGGTAAGGAATTCGGCTATGGCCTTTTGAAGGAAGCATCCCGGCATTCACCTGGAGTGATTTGGGGAAACCATGGAAAACCCTAATCTGGATGCCTAGACGGGGATTTGAACCATCGTCCTCCCGAATACGCCGTCGTGTTTGTACCGCGGAAGAAATCATGGAGATTATTACTAGAAGCGACAGTGAATATAATCACTTTAATATGGATGACAGTGATAACCCTTCGACAGGATCTCGATGTAATTTTCCTAAGCTGTGTACATCAGCTAGTGGAAAATGACCATTTTTCAGAGTTTGAAGCTACAGATTGTTCGAGCGAAATGTGTGGAAAAAGAGAATGCTTTAGTGACGTGTTTGACAGCATGTGCTTGTCGATTAAGCTGCAGGACACAAGTGTGGATTACGTTAACATTCCAGCAGTTTGTCATTTTTCCTGATATTTCTAACGGAATATCATATGATATCTAATGCTGATGAGACCAACAGATACGCGAGAATCAATTCACACTATATTTTCACTATGAAGTGGTTTAAAAAGTTCTTTTTCCACATTCTCGAACACTGCATTTTAAATGCTCACGCTCTTCACCGAGTAGTAACCGGACGAAAAATGCCAGTTGCAGAGTTTCGTCTGTTGCATCCATAAATTTAAATTTCGTGAGGAATTTTCAGGATTTCCTGACACCCCCCCCCCCCGTCTTGTAAGATCAGGTTCCGTGAGACGCCACCCCCCCTTGAAATCGCCCTCGCAACTTTTTGAGACCTTTTTTCCAAATTTCATTCTTATTGCAAATTCAAAGAAGAGCACGCCAATGCGTAAATGCGCTGTATGTTCGATACAGAAAGTGCGTCGAGAAACCAATGCAGAACATGTAATGTATCGCTGTGTGTTGTACCATTTTTCAAGGTTTATCACACAAAAAGAATTACTAACCATGGTTAACTGCAGAGTAATAATTATATTACATTTATACGCCTCTAAAACTAAAGAAAATAATTAAAAATATATATATATATTAACCGGGTCAAAAAGAAGACTGGAAAATTTGTGCAGAATTTGTGAAAGGTATTCGGAAAGGTTCTCTCCAGATAAATTACTACGCTCACAAACTAAAAACATTTCAGTTGCTGTAATATCTATATAGTATATGAAGTACCGTCATGTTTGATTACGCAGACATTTACTTTTAGAGGAGCTTTAAACTGAAAAACTTTAGATGTTATATTAACTGTATTTATTTTGTATCTGCGGTTTCAAATCGCAGAGCGACAGCAGAAGAACTCCACACACAACGCTCCAGATGTATTCAGCACACAGCGGTCCGGTCTAATGCGGCATTCCAGCGCAGGTAAACAGCTTAAGCGTAAACAAAGCCGCACTCAGCGAGGGCTCGGCCGGCCGAACCGTAGCAGTTAAAGGGTTAACTCTTTATTAATCTCTGTGAGTACAACGAAACTAACTATAAACAGAATCCACAGATAATCGTAACTGCTAGTTCAAAGATAATATTGCTCTTAATCTCCGACATCCTCCCCACCCTGTTCAATCTCCATAGGGATGACCAGCTGGACAGGCCTGGTGATTAGTTTTCTTTCTGGCGTGGACAGAACAACTGTTCGTATGAAGCCATCTCTTCCGGTGTTCAACTGATGAATTCTTGACCTTTTCCAAACGTGACGTGGACGTACATCTTCCTGGAGAAGGACAATATCTCCTACCTTTAATTCTGCTGATTTTCCCTTGGGTTGTCCCATCGTGTGGAAGCTTTGAAGGAGCAACAAGTACTCCTTACTCCACCGCTTCCAAAAGTGTTAGGCCAGCTGCTGCTGCAACATGAACTCCTTTACTGCCGCACTGGTTGTGGGTTCTGGTCCCGTGGGTAGTAATGTAAGCCGCCCTCCTACCAGGAAGTGAGACAGAGTAAGTAAATATCCATTTTCCTCGTCTTGAGTCAGTGGTCTGGAGTTAAGTGCGGCTTCATTACTAGTGAGTACCGTCTGCAGAACTTCCATATCCATCATCGAACGTCCAAGCACCTTTCGCAGACAGCGTTTGGTGCAACCAACCATTCGTTCCCACCATCCTCCCCACCAAGCCGCACGTGGCGCAATAAATTTCCAAGTGATTACTTGCTGGGAGAGATGCTGATGAGTTCTCTTCAGCAACAAATCTCTCCAAGGCTTGAAGAAATCTTTGAGTAGTCATGTCACTACATAATTCTAGATATAGAGCTCTTATTGTCACACATGTAAAGAGGACGATGTAGGACTTTCTCGTAGTCTTCCTTAATGAATAGTGGCCCTGCGAAGTCAATTCCTGTGACCGAGAACAGTTTCTGAGAGGTCACGCGTTGCTTAGGTAGTGGAGCTTCTATCACTTGTCCACTGCGGTTTCTCGCAATTTTACAGGGTAGACACTGATGCAATACTTTCATTATAGCCTGGCGCGCTCTTAATATCCAGAACGTCGATCGAAGTTCAGAAAGTACAATCCGAACTCCCATGTGATGAAGTCGTATGTGAGTGTGCTGGATTAGCAGCTGCGTAAAATGGTGGTTTCCATCTAGAATGACTGGATGGCGTTGTTCTCTAGGAGGATCGGCAAAATGAAACCTTCCAACAAGGCACAGAAGACCATCATCCAGATAAGGATTGAAGCATTTGATTCTTGTTTTGTCTGGAAGAGGGGAATTTTGGTTCAGAGCAGTAATTTCGGCAGTGAAGCATTCCATCTGTACTACCTTTGTCCAGTAATCAGGAGCCCCTACTATTTCGTCTGCAATTAATTCTCCGTTTTTGTGATCCTGATGCAGAAGGATATATTTCATTCGGAGAATCCAAGCAGTAACACGTACCAATTTCACGTATGAGCTGAATCTTCTGGCGTCTATCGGACTCTCTAGGACGCTAATTACAAGGACTTGTTGGGTTGCTTTTAGTCTCTCTGGAAGTGAGGCATTGGAGAGGGGGCCAGTGCGAGGATCTTCAGTGAGCCATTGCGGTCCGTTCCACCATATGGATGAAGCTTTTAGTTCAGAAGCGGAAACTCCACGTGATAGTAAATCTGCTTGGTTACTCTCAGAGGGGCAGTGCCGACACTGAGCAGGAGTTATGCTCTCATGTATTTCTGTTACACGATTGGCCACAAACGTCTTCCTGTGATTTGGATCGCTACGAATCCAACATAAGGCTACCATAGAATCACTCGACAGCGTAACGTGCCTAATGTCATATTCCATTGCGTTGGAGAAATATTTCAGAATGCGTGTGCCCACCAAAGTTGCAAGCAGTTCAAGTCGTGGCAGTGCCAGTTTCTTGACGGGAGCAAGTCTATTTTTGTTAAACATCAACTGAACCGTAAGTCTGTCATTGATTTCCGTCCTGGAGTACAGTGCAGCTCCATATGCTCGTTCCGATGCATCACAGAAGACGTGGGTGTGAGAATTACAGTTAGTCACTATATGGCGGGGAATAAACACTTGAGTAGTGTGAGAAGGCGGGTGTGTTGCCAGTTTTTCCCCATGTATTCTTATGGACGACGGGAAGCTGCCAGATCTTAAACCATCTAGCTGTCAAAAAAGGCCATTATAATATGCTAATGAGGCTACGCGGCATTTCTTAACCCAAGTTACAGGTCGTAAATTGTATTCTAATGGGAAAAATATTCAAATGAGTCCACGTGCCACTTCTTAACCTAAGTTATGGGTCGTGAATTGTATACTAATGATTGTCGGTCCCTTTTCATGGACGCAGGTGTGACACCCGGATCTTAAATCGACTAAATGTGGTCGTAAATGTGAATAATATGATAATGAGGGTCGGTCCCTTTTTATGGACGCAGGTGTGACCTCAAGTCGTTAATCGTCGTAATGGGGTCATTATTTGTTTTCTAAAACCGCCGTGCACGTGTACAACAAACTGGTTATGTTAATTAGTCTAGACCCGTTTTCCGCCCCTCCACCTATCCTCCCGACGGACCCGGCGTCTGTTTGCAGTCATGACTCGGATAGTGAAGTTGTTCTCCTCTCTGTACCAACTCAAAGCTGGTGACTCGAATCGTTTTACGATAGGGTTATCGTCCAAACACGAGCTTGAACCTGTTGTAGTTCTCGAAAAAGTGGGACACAATAAAATCATTTTAACATACGACGAATGGAACGTCCTGATCCAGGTATTGGACGTAGTGTCCGAGTTAGTCAACGCCGGCACCGACAGCATCCCACTTGGTGAGCACACCGTCTCCTGCCGAACGATTGCCGGGGTGAAGACTGTTTGTTTCCACCCTAATGATGATCCTGCTTGCTGCGTCTTCTTCGGCCAGTCTACTTGGAGGAGCCTCATGGACGCGCAGCTAGCAGTGACCAATGCCTTGATCGTTAAGCAGAAGTGGGGCTACTTGGTTGCAAGATATTATACTGAGTTTGTGGACATTCTAGCTAATAATGTGGTACGAGACTTCAATATGGCTACAGTGCAAAAACTGATTGACATGCATATTAATAATGTTCGTTTAGCTCAAGTGACATACAGTTCATTATTGGATTATGCGCAATTAAGACTTGAATTCATTGAGTATAAAAATTTGTTAGTATCTGATGATGTAAATAATATTGTAATCAAGAATTATGAACCCGGATATGATGTTTGTGGACCTTATTAACTATGTAAGACAATATGTATGTGAAAGTGTTTAAATAAATAACACATTATATTTTATTTAATAATTTTTTATTTCACCCACCATTGGGCAATTAAAAATACATTTTCAACAGCGCATATAGCGTTACAAACTACATGTCCTTTACAAAGTTTTATCAAATTATTTTTCTTGAGTTCATGTAGAGGCGGGTATCCTAAATCTTCTATATTGTAGCAGACTTTCTTGCGGATAATCTTTTGAAACCATAGAGCTTTCTCCCGTCCTTTAACGTAAATAATGGAGTCATCATCATTGGTGATTGCATGTAGAATAGTACATAGTTTGCTAAAGGTTATACCAGCAGCAGTCCAAGGTATTCCATGGTAATTATTTGTCAGCCATTTGACTGTTGGCTCGTTACCTCCACGTGACGGTGAATTTACAGTGATGCAATGTGTGGCGATAGTGTTGTCTGATTGCACTACACAGACGGCAACTTCTTCGATGATAAACGCTCCTTCCCTCGTCTTCAATCCTTGAGCGTCCAGAAAGATGGTCGGCATGATACTGGGTGGCAATGATGAGCGCTATCTGGTTTTGTGCGAGCTTACGCACAACACTTGTTAGCGGTACGTATTCCACAACACGGTCGTGAAGGATTAGACATTATGCGGCGGGGTAGGCTGAAAAATTGTCAGTGCTATCAAACTCTATACGAATATCTACAGGCCCCGTTTTACCGACTTATTTTGATGTGAACAGTCGATTACGGCGATAGGAGCAGTAGCGACAAATCCTTCACGGTTTAGTAGCGGCGACGGATGCTCCAGTTCGTAGTAAGTCTGTTGGAATCTTGCATACATATCGTACAATACCGTGGTGCGATTTTTCTTAAAGTCCAAATTCATGTTCTCGTAGGGTTACGCCATATCATTTAGAAACACTTTGACGTTGGCAAGATTGCAGTGGTCAAATATAGCCGCACTTAATGCCTTATTTCGTTTCCTGTTTATTTGAAATCCCAGAACAACGAACCTAGGTTTCTCCAGTTGTGTTGATGTTTTCAAATACCAAATTTGAGTTTTGCTTAATGGAAGTAGCGGGTACTCCAACAAATCCCATCTTCTGAAATTAATTATAAGTGGCTTCCCACTGTCCACAATCTTAAGCAACGCGATTTTTTCTCCCTCACTTACTTGAAAATGAGGCACCACCCATGCTAGTTTACGGATGACGAATTTACTTTTCTGGGTATTTGGATTGGCTTGTACATATGAATTTGTATCGTCCCTAGATCGAATAAGTATTAGTTCTTGTTTTACATTTGCAAGTACCCTTTAAAAGTCTTCACAAAAACCCAAGAGCATACTCAGCGAAATACATACATCAAAGTAGTCATTTCCAAGATCGCGTTGCTCCCATCCTGAGTTTTCCAACCGACCAATTTGTTGAGGACCAGCGGAAATAAGAGTCTTTATTTGTGCTTATGACACCTACATTTCTATTTCGGTCTATTTCAACTCCATTAATTTCTAACCGAATTTCCTCAAATATGAACGCAATCGCATTGGATGTAACAATTGAATTTGTATCCCCAGTTCCATCTGACTTGAGAAATCTTCCTTCAATATGCAAGAAATTTTTCCCTGGCATTGTACAGGTATGCTGGTTCTGAATAGGTATCCAAATTTCATCATTACTATTAAATTTTGTTGGCGTATGTGGTTGAAGACTCAAAAACTATTTACGCGTCACCGACTCATCAAATTCCACACTGGAAGTTATTTCAAGCATTTCATCCATCTTTTACTGTATAGCCTAACGACTGTAGGAAGAGCACGTTAGCAGGTGTTAACCGATTCACTGTAGGTTCACGCACGTTAGCAGGTGTTACCCGTTTCACTGTTGGTTCACTACTGACAGTTGTTTGAGTCTGCCTCTTCTTATAACGAGCGCCCATTCTTTATATGTAGGCTCAGAGTAATAGTTTCTCATCTGAAATCCACTAAATCGCCGTCCTGATCGACAACTCTAATGTGTATGCTGTTGAGGGTTTTCACCGTGATGGGAAGATAGATGACGTTTGCAGGTACTTCTACAATCTTGTACCCTGGCGGTACTGTTGGAAAAACTCGTGTAGTGTATGTTCCAGCTTATCGTTGACGTAATTTCCCGTACATATGCTGCACTCTGACCGTATCGCGTTAACTTTGAAGATCTGCACAATGTAGTCTGAGGTATGAAATCCCGGTTTTAACACACGTTTAGAAAATCCAAGCAGTGAGCCAACTGAGTTTGGATTCGTGAAATCTATTTCCACAGGTTTCTGTATCTCACACTTGAGTGAATTGTAGTTTGCTTTAATAGCCAGTTTCTCGTTATTTACAAGCCGAGCCAAATAACTGGCCAAATCGTCAATATCATACGATCCTGTAGGAATATCTATCACTTTATTCTTCGAGTAATAAAATTTGCAATTTGACTTATCAATGTTCGGAATCGAGTTGTATGTTTGAAAATCTACTAAGCCGATCGTATACTCGCCTTGACTCAAATCTATTGGTGGAAAGTAATCACAGCTCAAGACCGAACTGTTACCGGACAAGCAGAGTGTCACAGACATGTGTTAACCCGACTAAGGTTCATGCAAGACTGATGTTATGCATTCTGATGCAGGAATTTTAAACATAAATGTCCGCATACATGTGTACCAAATTCCTGGTGTCGTTGCACATTGTACTGTTTTCTGTTACCTGCACCGTTTCGCTGTATTTCCAATGGCGGAGGTAAGTCACCAAATCTGTCGAAATATTTCACTACACCATCCATGTACTTGATGTACGCAACCCAATGCGTCCCAGCATTTTCAGCACTGTCCAAGTTCACAATTTCACATTCACGTTCACTAATTTTTTGAGGTAATGCATCGCGCATGAAGACACCACGAAAATGAGGTATACGCAAACGCTTTACATGTCTACGTATATTGTCATCGGTCAACTCCTGATTGGACTTATTTTTTTCTTCTTTAATCTCGATCCTTCTTTCCGGTATGGCTTTACCACTCATTGCAATTGCCTCAATGGTTTCATTGTGTCGTTTTTGTTCAGTCAACTGCTTTTTTGCTTCTTTAGCAGCTTTGACGGCTCTGGTGATGGCTGAGGCTCCACCACCAAGAGTTCCAGCAGCCGACAATCCGGCAAAAATAGGGATTAAGGGGAGGATTCCACCCTTCTTCATCTTCTTCTTTTTCTTTTAATCCCTGCTCCCAACTTTAGCTTGGCACGCATAGCGCCGTTAACTAGTAACGCGGCCGCCCGTTCACCGAACTTTGCATCTTTGGCTTTCATTCTGACTGAAGCCTTCTCCGCGAGTATGCGGTCTGCATTACGACTGTGAGTAACCTGTGCATACGCAATGCCATACTCCCTGCATGCTGCATCTAGTGGATTGACCCCCTTCAGACCGGGTTTCAGACGTTTTTCCAGTTTCGTCCTGGGTCCACAGAACTGGTAAGTTGGAATGTGTGCCTCAAATGGCATTTTATGGATCAGCTTGTTAAGAAGCCACGGCCCTTCACCTTCCATGTAGGAGACATTGTTATCGACTGAATGATTTTACGTATTCGCGCGTCCATATATACCCCGGGCAGCAATGAAACCTTGTCAAAATCCGGTTCGTCAAGCAGCAAGCAACATTACCGGTGAGTAATACGGATGTTGCCAGCACCAAGCGGAAGAAGAACGGACCTCTGTTCCCCGAGACAGTGAGAGCGATAGTTTGTGGACCATCAAACTGTGGTAAAACCAATCTTGTGCTGTCCCTGCTGGAACACCCCAATGGGCTTAGATTTGAAAATGTATATGTTTTTTCAAAGTCATTGTACCAGCCAAAGTACCAATTGCTAGGTGAAATACTGAAACCCATTAAAGAAATTAAGTATTTAACATTTAGCGATAATCAGAGTGTGCCTCCACCTAGTGAATCGCTACCAAATTCAGTGTTTTTTTTGAAGATGTCTCGTGTGAGAAGCAGAATAATATACGAGATTACTTTTGTATGTTGAGACATAGGTCAGTAGACTCTTTCTACTTGTGCCAGACATATAGCCGTATACCTAAACAGCTAGTAAGAGACAACGCTAATTTCATTTTATTCTTTAAACAGGACGACATGAATCTCAAACACATTTATAATGACCACGTGAACACAGATATGCCGTTCAGCGAGTTTAAGAACTTATGGGAGCAAGCATGGATTTGCAGTTATTGACAAAGACGGTGACATGTATCATAGACAGTACCGCAATGGGTTTGATTCGTTTTTTAATAAATAGACAAGCACACTAGGTACTGTCCATCATTGCAACCATGGACAAGTTTGGGAGAACTTCGACGACACAGAGCAGGAGAGTTTTGGTGTACCCACCTCAAAATATACTTCTTACAAAGGACGGTAATTTGGATTGCCAAGGTAGAATACTCAAACATGTAGCTGACCCCATCGAAGATGATGATGTTGCATCCAAACAATACATAGACAAGGCAACTACCAACGCAGCTATGTTTCTGAAGGAATTACAATCGACAGTGATTACTACGGTTATAACTAATGCGGTAACAGATTTGATTAAAGATCGTGCATACATTCTAGAGACAGGTCTTAACTATTATGAAATTCCCGTCAATGGTGTAATCCTCTCAATAGCCAAACCGAGCAAGGTTGATATAATAGTGAATTGGATTAAAACTTACAAGGTTAAACTTTGTGAAGCAAGGTGATCATCTTATTTTTCTCCCAAATGCCCAGCCCCACAAACCATTTACAGCAACATTAACTATTATGTATAAAATAGTACAATAAACTCTCATAAGCTTCATTCGATGCTTAAACATGGATAAGTCCACAACTAAACGTGGCATCATAAAGGCCCGAAATGCAATTCGACGCAAGTTACTTGAATTGAAAACTGACCAAATCGACTCTGAGAAATTTTTCAAAGATTCTTTAAGGCCTGTGACAGATACAATAGAAAAAGTTTTCTTATCTCCGCGACATCAGCAGCAGAAGCAGCAATCTCCAGGTATGATCAAAGAGTTCTTGAAGCCACTCAATCGAAGTGAAAGAGATTATGATTCGGTGTATGGTGACCGGAATAAAAATGATTCGCTAATGATTGGAAATACTCCTATGATTATGGATGGAGAAGTTATTCGGATTGATGGAAATGAATATGAAAGAACCCAAGGCTTAATGGAACTGTTGTTCTTAAAAAAAACCAAAATATTTACCAACATGGACTTGAAAAGTTATTATGAAATACTAAATACCACAATTGCCCCCAGAATTAAATTTATTCTATCGGGAAAAGTTTTGAAATATACAACCATTAAGTACAAAAACATAATCTCTAAACTTGACAGTCAGTCGGGTTCTGGTCTTCTTCCAATGAAGGAAGATGTTTATAGGGACGATCCGAATGAGCTCGTTGAAAGATTGAAATTACTAACCGCATCAACATCAGCAGGACACACTTCACACTCCGACGAAATTTTGTCGGTGATTGAAGAACTTCTTGAGAGAGACATCATCGAGTAACATGGATCAAATTGTAGCTGAACACATTAGACCGGCTAGAAGGAATTTCTCAAGACGCCGGGTAATAATCAAAGGTCTTGACGACCTATGGCAAGCTGATATTGTAGAAATGATACCGTATTCTCGTAAAAACAGCGGCTACAAGTATATCTTGATGGTGATTGATACTTATTCAATGTTTGCATGGGCTTTAACCCTCAAGAACAAAACGGCTAGTGTGGTTGCCGACGCAATGAATAAAATACTTAATGGTGATCGTGTTCTTAAAAATTTACAGACTGACAACGGAAAAGAGTTTTATAATTCAAAGTTTAAATCGCTCATGACAAGGTATGGCATTAATCACTATTCAACATATACCCATCTTAAAGCATCAATAGTTGAGCGACTCAATAGGACTATCAAGAATGCAATGTGGCAAGAATTCAGAAGACGTATTTCACATCGGTGGCTTGAACTTCTTCCTCAATTAATGAACAATTACAATATCATGTGGCACCACACCATCAAGATGAAACCGTGTGATGTTAAAGACAACTCATTTCTTTCAACAGTGTACAGCCATATTTAGATTACTACTCCGGCAAAATTCAAAGTTGGCGACCATGTCAGAATCAGTAGATTTAAAGAAACGTTTGAGAAAGGCTACTTACCCAACTGGTCAACGGCAGTATTTACCATTAGTAAAGTGAAATTAACAATGCCAGTAACTTATTTACTTAAAGACTATCCAGGTAAAGATATTGCAGGAGCGTTTTACCAGCAAGAATTACAACTAACAAAACTTCTAAGTGGATTTTTGGTTGAATGAGTGATAAAGAGAAGGAAAAATATGATCTTGGTGAAGTGGTTGGGTTTTGATAAATCGCATAACACATGGATTCAAAAAAAAAAAGATCTATTCAAATGGTAACAAAATTGTACATTTCATTTTCTGTAATAAATAATTTTTTTACAATTGTGTTTTTTTTTCTATAACCTTCAGCAGCAATTATTTATACTGAGCACAGCAGCAGCACTCTCAACAAACTTGTACACTTATTCTACTTTTCCATTGACTAGATACATTACAAATGAATTTACAGAGCATAGTGCTCGTCTTTTTACAATGTTTTCTCGGGTTATGACTCTATTACAAAACATAAGTGCACTGCAAAAAATATAATTTTTATAAAAGTTTGTACAGAATTGGAAAAAAAAAATATTTACATGTTTTTGCAGCATTCTAAGCAGTGCACTGTACATATTCACAAACTAGATACACGGATAAACGGTATATTTCTTCTTCACTCATACGGTATTCACAAAACATTCACACATTATTTCAAACTAGTGCCCCCACGGTAGGGTCTCTATCCCGTCAGGGAAAATTACCGCTTATCATCCTTTCTAGACAGACCCAGTTTGGAGATTTGAAACTGTATTTATAATATGACGGTTTGAAGTGATCCTTTGCTGCAGATGGTACCTGGGCGTTTCCCTATGGAGGCAATTTATGTAATCCTCCACCTGCAGCTTTCGAGTGACTGAGCCAGCCAAACCTTTAGCCTGTCTACAGGTCTGGTCTGTCTCGAACCGGAATGCATACAATTTTGCCCTCAACCCCGCCCTCCGCAATTAGGGTACCATTCCCCTCGTCCTTCATAACACCGACAACCTTTTCACTGTGGGACTGTATCCCATAACGGTTGCCGGTGCTATACCCAGAAGTGTCGAGCTCCTCCCTGTTACGTCGCATCACTTCATATGGATCACAGACCTTCACGAAGTAGATGAAGCTGTCTATATCCATTTATAGCAATTTAGGGCTTCTAAACTGTGGAATGGCAAATTCGTAATGAAATCTGTACATCCTCAGTTTAGAAAGGTCAAGAATGCACATTCCGAAGTACACAGGTTTATTAAAAACAATCCCAGCTTTCGCAATCTCCACGGCAACAAAATTCTTGTTGAAAACTGTTACTTGCTTAAAGTGTGGTGAAGCTATGTGTTTGCGTTCACCGCGGTGGCCCACTCAACCTGTACACAATTTCACGTCGCGGTGTTTTCGAATGTTCTCCATAGTTTTACCGAAAATTGAATTGTTCATTAATTTATAAAAATCTCTCTCAAAATCTGTTTTTGCTGAACGGCGAGAAATCATATTGAGAGATATGTATTCTTTCAACCACGGTGACTGATTGAAAGATATTACCCGGTGTATTTCGGTCACCTGCAGCCCCAATCCTACACATTGCTGGAGGACTCGGTAATGGAGAACATACCGTACCTTGTTCTCCAGTGTGGTCATCAGCTTGGGGAGGGTAGAACGTTCTGGGGCTTTGTGGTCTGGACAAAGCGGCTGGTCTGCTAAAACGTCGTGTTTATCCTGAGGAATCGTAAGGTCTACCTCCAATACGAACCACCTAGGCGTGTCAGCTGCAATGCTCATGAAATTTATGCTAGCAATCTCTTTAGCCGATAGCCATTGAAACCCACCAGAGGGCAGATACTCCGACATGGCCCAGCTGTAAGGATTGTTTACGTCGAAGTACAGTATAAAATCTTCAGACGCCTCGCGGTTGTACTCCGGCATGTACCGGTTATTTGCCATCGCATACCTGTGGACGCACTGGCAAATACCTCCGCGAATACCTCGTTCGAAAAAGAGCAGCATGTCGATATCCGTCAGAAAGTCCAGTTCGACACGCGTGCTTATTAACATAGCCTGCCACGAAGGGCCTGGGAATGTGAAATAGTAAGCGGGGTCCAGGGTGTACTTCCACAAACATACACTCCTAAATTTCTCAAATAGATCTGCAAGTAACCGCACATCTGTGTCCATGTACAGACTTGCATATTCGCCCAAAGTCTTGATCTGGAAAGTCCGCCACACCTTTGTCGCGTGTTCGTAATCTTCATCAGAAATGTGTGACTCCGACAACGAACTGTAGAATTTTGATTTTGGAGGAAGCGTGGCCTCGGTGAGCTTATCCCACGAATCCATATATTCGTAAGGGAAGACACCTTTCCGTTTAACTAATTGGAACTTCTCGAGGTCGTTGAAATGAGCACTAGTAATGCGCATATCGCCGTCCACAAGGGTTCCAACCAGTTTATCTAATGGGATCTGCATGAAACGGTATGAGTCCAGAAACCTTAACGTGATTGAAGTATTTGCAATCTTTTTAGAAATAGAAATATAACGTTCTGTGTTGGTGGGAAGGACGTCCATCCCTTCGGAATCGAGTTTGATAAAGCCATAACAATGAAATGAGCATCATACCCAGAAAGATTGTGAATGAAAATGGGTATGTACTTTTTAGTCTTATACTGCAAATATCAGTCATTATGTGCAGAACCCCTAAATTCACCCGTGAAATGAAAATGATCGCGGACCTTGACAGTCCCCGGTTCAATGTCTTTCTCACAGATGTGGCATACCGTAGCATCTGCAAAATTTGCTTCTTGCTCATCTGTCATTACAAGAGGAATGCACCTCTTGTAAATTTTATCAACTTTCTTGGCAAGATTGACGAGTTCGTCAACAAGCCATTTTTCGGGATTTTTTCCCGTGAAGGAGTTGAAACGCGATAGACTGGGTAGGGGTGGACAAGCGACCTGGTATGCGGCAGCGAAAGGGACATGTTTCTGGACAAAAGTAGTGTGAGAGGCGTTGGGTGGACGACTGCAAGAATCATAAGGTTGCAATAAACTTTCAAAGTCCGCGTAAAAGACGACGGGTACACGCTGCTGGTGCACAAAATCCTTAATCTTTAAGGTTTTACTGTAATCACCGGGTAAATCCACTCTTACAGGGTCAACCCTTGCACATTCAATCACGTGGTGGTCCATATCTTTGCGTCCAAAATGTTGCAGACATCTGTCACAAATAAATATAGCACTCAAACTTAAAGAAGAACTGACTAACGACGACAAGTTGTGAATACAACAGTAATAGATTTTTTTCCCACTGCGGTCGGTAATCAACAACATGTTTATATGGTGAACGTGTTTGTCTGCAGTGTGATGGAGTGCCCCGGAAACTACAGGTGTACCTTTAACTACATCTAGGCCGAAAACATTTACAGAATAGTCTGGATTTTCCCTCTCGAATTTAGAAATTTTAGAGAGTTTTACCGGAAACTCAATACCTGAAAAATCGAGGTAGTAGAGTGAACGTACTTTCTCGTAGGTGCTAACCCTGTCACCATGTTTTTATAACGCCTTTACGAGATATGCAAGAATTGTCCATAAAAAGCTCAACTCGTCATTCTTGTTTTCAACATTGATGACGGCATTTTTTCTACATATATCAAGTGGCAGAGCAACATAGGAAGACCCCAGATAGAAAGGTTGAAATTTAGAAGTGCTAATGTCGAGGGATTCTATTCTATGAAGATTTTTGCCATTTATCCGTTCTTGAAACTCACACAATTTTACTCTCAGCTCCAACTTCACATATTTTTCGTACCAATCCGACAGGCAAGTGCTGGTTGTGACCTCACACATTTTAGTTAAGAAGCACATATGGGTGGATTCTAAAAGCATTTCCTTCTATATCTTGTATGTGTTAATCAGTCCAACCTGCACCTTTACGGATGGGGAGTACCGATTATCCACAATTTCGCGAAGTTCACCGGCCACGAGTTTAAAACAAGCATCAATAAAATTCATTAGATCAATGAAATTTAGAGAATTTGAAATTGTCCTGGCATAAATTCTATTTTTAAATGGACTAAGCCTGTCTTCAAGGACTAAGCACGCAACTGCTGACTCACCCGTCGTTGGTGCAGCATCATGACCGCATGCTGGCGTAGAGGCTGATTGGATTGCCCCTGCCCCGACGAACGGTCGGCTTGACCCGGGCGATGGGCTGGTGAACTGGCGGCTGGTCCCGGGCGATGGACCGGTGAACTGGCGGCTGTGTCCGGCTGGAGGCACGTGAGGTGCTGCTGCTGCTGTGGAGAACGGTCGGCTCGGCCCGGCTGCAGTCGGCATCTCCCACTGTCGCCATACTTGTGGTGGAACTGCCTCGTTGGCTGGGTGTCCGACCGCCCCCTCTGAAACATAAAAAAGAATAAAAATATTTTAGTATCATGAAAAATATAATTTCGTAGGCATAAAATAATATAGGTAAATTACTGATGTACTGGACTTACTGATATTCCAGTGTGCTGGTGGTTCCGGAAGAACCCATTGTGGTGGTGGAGTTGGCGGCATACTGCTCTGCGACTCTTCCACTTCAATATTTGGGTATGAGCAGTCGCCAGGGCTGATATTTGCTCTTTTTGGGCTAGTTAATTCCTGAGAAGAACTACCCTTTCGCTTCTCTGGGCGTGATGGTTCATCTGAAAAAAAAAGAAAAAATTATTTTAGCAATAGTTATAATGGCATGGAAAAATATCTATACAGATACATAACAAATACGTACTGATATAAAAAAAGGTCGCTGCAGGAAATATCCAAATCATCTGCGAACAAATAAATTAATAATATAGACTACTGCTTCAGCACTATTCATTTTTATAAAGCTAGTTACTTTTAAAAAAATATCATTACCAAATTCTTCCTGATCCTCAGCGAGAATTTCTTCATTGTCTGAAGTAGAGAAAAATAAATAAACATCAGTATATGTGATAGAATTAAAAAAAAACAACCAGAAAACAAGTTAAATAACAATAATTTACTTACCAAAATCGCTGAATAAGCTCATTCCCCCAAGATCTTCAGACGACATAGCGAGGAAAGTAGTGTTCCGGCCGGTGACTCGAGAAGTCTGGATGACCCAAGGGAGAGTTCCACCCTTTATATACACGCTTGGAATCTCTCTGGCGTGGTAACATGACGCTTTGCCTGTGATATTTTGAGGCATTAATCTCCCGAGGAATCTAAGGCCACATTTCTTGGGGTAAATTATATTTCACGCGCTGACAGAACACAATCGTAAAATACCGCAAAGTTTGAAAAAAAAATGCTTTAGCCTCTAACACACACACACACACCGCCACATACTTTCCGAGGAGGCCAGGTGTACACTCACCGGTCGACTCGTTTAAAATGCAGGCCCCAAACAGCTTGCGGCGGCACGCGGCTGAGGAGATATTTATGAGGCCCGGCGTGTGGCTGAGGGGATATTTATGAGGGCCGGCGCTCGGCTAAATGAATATTTATGAGGGTTGACGCGACGGGCCACGTAGAGGGAAGCCCGGCTGCCCTACTTAAAATTCAGGCGCTGCCGTAGCCGGGCCGGAAGGTTTGAATTCCTAATGGCTTCCCGCGCCCGAGCTAAGTCACAGTTAAAAGGTAACATACGTATCTTTTAAACCACTGCTCCGATTTAAATGAAATAAACGCCATTATAATACTGTGAAAATTTCATTGTCGTTTGAATTGGTCACACCCCAAGTACAAACAATGAACGTAATATTGATTATAAAATATTGAACCGAGGTCCCCAGAATTAAAAGAAAAGTGAATATTATACTGCATTTCGAGCGTAATCACCTGAATTAGCATTTAATAATATTCTAAGACCATGTAATTGAGGTTTTGTACCCTGACCGCGTAAGGGTGGTTTGAGAAAATAAATAATAATGCAATTTAGATGATTTATGACTTGGAGATCAAACCTGCGTCCATGAAAAGGGACCGTCAATCATTAGTATACAATTCACGACCAATAACTTAGGTTAAGAAGTAGCACGTGGACTCATTTGAATATTATTCCTATTAGAATAGAATTTACGACCTGTAACTTGATTTAAGAAGTGCCGCGTAGTCTCATTAGCATATTATAATGGCCTTTTTTGACAGCTAGATGATTTAAGATCTGGCAGCATTCCCGCCTCCATAAGAATACATGGGGAGAAAACTGACAGCACACCCGCCTTCTCACACTACTCACTTGTGATAGTGACGGAAGTGCTGTCACCCACGTATGCCACCGTTGCCCTAAGTCTGTAGGAAGGATGTCATCCCAGCCGACTCCTCTGCACCAAGTATCTTGAAACATTATTTTTCCAGTGATGGAGACTGGAGATGCTAACAAAGTGGATCATAAAATTTAGCTATAGTCTGTAGCAGGTTTCTCTTTGTTGTGGGACCCTCCATTACTTTGTCTGTAAGGTCCTCGTGGTTGATGAAAAACGTGTCAGTTGTGGTATTCCAGTCAAGACCCAATACTTGTGTTTTTGCTTCGACTTCTCGTTCTTCAGCCATCCATATTCCTTGCAACTGCGATGAGTTAGAGGCAAACTTAGCCATGGGCGAGTGGATTTTTTTATGAGGGAAGTAAATGAGTACAACGATATTGCTTCTACTTCGTCTTGAGCACCTGCAGCGAAATCATCGACGAATGTGCTCTTATCCAAAAGAGATGCAACATGACGAAATGTCTCCTTATGATGCTCGGCGAGTTCGCGGAGTGTAGCTGCAAGCAAGAAGGGACTTCAAGTCAGGCCAAAGGGAAGTCTTCGGAAACGGTACGTCATCACATCACGTGTGGTTTCTTGATGGTCACCATTATCAGTTACTCGATACCTCAAGAATCTGGTTAAGTCCCTATCCTTCTCATCTAGAACGAGCTGCAGAAACGCTTCACAGACATCTCCAATGACAGCTATGGGATACGTTCTGAATCAGATCAAAACAGATAACATTTCTGGCGTAAGGTTCGGTCCCATCTGAAGAGCGTCATTGAGTGAAGGCGAGTTAGTTTTATGTGATGACCCATCGATGACAATCCTCCACTTGATACTTCCACGTTTTTCCCTCTTCACCGCATGATGGGGTAAGTAGTAACATTCGTCTGCCTCCTATTCTGCTACTTCCACGTAACCATTCCGTATGGACTTCAGCATCTGTGAGTAGTACACGTCCTTCAGATCTTCGTATTTCTCGAGTCACCTTTGCAATAAATGGAACCGTCTTTCTTGGGAGAGAGACCACTTTTCTACTATCCTCGATACGGTAGGAGTCGAGAAAGTTCTGTTGGGTCGCCAAATCACTTCCGATCATCGATCTTTCTTGGTGCGGCGTGATTCCTATGACGTCTAACTCCCTAAAATTTCTCATGTAATTATCGGTTAGGACGGACTCGTTTACTTGTATGTGGTTCACCATGATTTTATTTACTGTGCTGCAGGTTTGTTGCCACTTAAAACCCAGCCGAATTTCGATGGAAGAAGCACTGCGGAATGTGACAGACGAATTGTTGGCTCATCTTTCATTATCTTCCAATGGTGGTCTCCACCTATTAGAATTTCGATATCCAGGTCTTTTCCATCTTGTTTTGGGTCAGCAATCTGCAGTTTTTTTAGCCGTGTGAGAGACTGGACGACTTGCGGAGCTGCCGGATGTGATGAATACTTATTTCCGCTTTCAAACCCAGTGATATTTACTGTCGCATTAGTCCACATCTAACTTGAGCTGCCCCACCAATTTCATACTGACGAAAGTCGACTGACTTCCGGCGTCGAATATACAGCGGGTACGCACACAAAGTCCTGTTGGGCCGGTTATATGAACAGAAGCAGTCTGAAGGTACGTGAACTGTGGTGATTCGACGTCGATTTTTCCCACTGTCACCTGCTGACTGTCACTGCAGATTGAGACGTGATGTGGCTTCTTGCACTTGTCACAAGCAACTTTGTTACTTTTGCTGCAGTCCTTCATCCCGTGTACTCGATTGAGACACAAGAAACATCTATGTGCAGATTCAGTTTCTCTAATCGTTCATTCACGTCAGAGATTTTTCTGCAATCTTGCGCCCAATGTCCTTGAGATTCACAAAAGACACAAACTGGCAGTACTTTCTTCGGCCTTGTTCCTCTCCTTTCCTGCTTCGTGCCCACTTGAAGGCCAGCAGCTGTGGATGAAAACATTCCTAAGTCGTGATCCCCCTCTTATCTTCTGTGTTGTCATAGCTCCCTCCACCTCTTCATTTAAAAATTCCATCAGTTTAGTGACGGGGATTTCAGGAACCCCTTGTCTTTTAGAGTAGATGATCCAGCGTCTGATAATATCCACAGGGAAAGCCCGTAAAATCTTTGGAGCCAACATTCTCCTGTAGTCATAACCATTTCGCCCAAAGCCCGCAACGCTTGAATACTACGACTACATTCAATATATGTAGTATTCAATGATTCAGGGGATGCAATTAATATAGGCTTCAACCCTTCTAAGTATTCAAGATGGGCTTGAACGATTCGATTTTTGTCTCCATAGCGTGAAACAAGAATTTTCTTTGTCTCCTCATTGGCTTCTGCACTTTCTGGAATGCCTTCAAGCAAGTTCTTAGGCTCTCTTTCCAAGTATCCACGCAGGAAGACATGTTTGTCGAATGCAGAGACCGACGGCTTCGTGTCTATTGAGGATTAAAATTGTTCGCAGAGACATCACCAGAGAATGGTTCCAGTCTAATGGCCGGTAGCTTGATAGTGTGAGTTACTGAAGAGGTTGATGGTTGAGTTTGAAAAGATGGAACAGGCGTCGCAGATAGGACAGGCGATTCGTTTAGTTTTTCTCCCATCACTCGTTTTGCCTTGAGGATCGCTCTCTTAGCGTCGTCCACGTATTCTTCGCAACGTATCGCATCCTCGTTGTATTCATCGTCGGACAAATAGTTATGAATTTTGTCATCAAGGATGACAAGGTCTCTCAACGCTTCTTCAAGTCTTGACAGATTGTATAAACAATCATCTTGAGAAGTCTCGTCACTAATAGCAGTACTGAATTACGTGATTAAGCTCCTTTCTGTCGCCCGTTTCCACCTTAAAATGCGTAGCAGCTGTTCATCCTCGTCTGACATGTATAACAGCTGCCGTTCGTTTGTCAGTCCTAATAGTTCTACAGTTAGCGAAGATATGGCGCTGGTAGCGACGTTGTTTTATGCAAATTTACAAATATCGTAAGTGTTGTTTTGCTTCACAGTGTATTATCGCAGGTTACGCATATTTTAAATGAAAGCAGTTGAAGTATGTGCTGCCTACCGAGCGTGGTGGTGTAACGGATAGCGTTCTGGCCTCGCATTCGGGAGGACGGCGGTTCGAATCCCCGTCCGGGCATCCAGATTTGGGTTTTCCATGGTTTCCCCAAATCACTCCAGGTGAATGACGGGATGCTTCCTTCAAAAGGCCATGGCCGAATTCCTTCCCATTCCTTGCCCCCATCCTTTCCAGTCTCTAAAGACCACGTTGTTAAAAAGGGACGTTAAACTGTTTTTTTAAAAAAAAAGAAGTATGTGCTGCAGTTAAATTACTGAACGTTTGTAATGCAGTAAGCTCGCTAGCGTCTGGAACTTACGTGTCGATGCGTGTGGTAAGTCCGGATTGAAGCTGCCGTTTATTTTACTTCCTGTCAAATATCTTCGTAGCGAAGACCCAGGGCTGTAGTTAAGGGGGGGCATTGTGGGGCAATGCCCTACCTTAAAATTCCAATGCCCTACCTTAAAAGATACCATCGGCTAAGATAATATGCTAATTACCCAAACTGTTTGTTCATGGTATGATATGATGGGGAGAAAATTAATGTACTACTAACATAGCGACGTGTAAACATTTACGAATTAACTACATTTCGTCACTGTCATATATACTATTTCGTTATTCTGCCCACAGATGACATTTGAAGTATATATTGTCAGATCAGGGAGATCGACGGTAGATTTGATATTTGCCATGAGACAGCTGCAGGAAAACATTATGAGTATGGAAAGGATCTACTGTTGGTATTCCTTGATATCGAGAAAGCATATGATTGTGTACAGAGGAGTAAGGTATGGAAGGCCTTGGAGAAGAGAGGAGTTCCCAAAGAAACCATCAAGAGAGTGACGGAACTGTACCAAGGAAGTGTGAGCTATGTGAAAATAGGGGAAGGAAGATCAGATTGGCTGGAACAAAGGAATGGACTAAAACAAGGAAGTGCCCTATCACCACTACTCTTCATTTTAATCATGGATGAAATAATGCAGAAGGTGGCAGCGAGGATGGGAGAGGAAAACATGAAGGTGATGGCTTTTGCGGATGATCTGATGATCTGGGGAGGTGAAGAAGAGGAAGTGCAGCGGCAGTTGGATGTATGGACAGACAGTGTGGATGAATATGGCCTGAAATTTAATGTAAAGAAATGTGAGTACATGGTAACAACCAGGAAAAAGAATAGAGTAGCCCAAGGAATTGTGATGGTAGGGGAACAACTAAAGAAGGTAAACAGGTTCAAATACTTGGGGAGTGTATTAGAGGAATGTGGAGGAAATGATGGCGAGATAAATGAAAGAGGAAGACAAGTAGCGGCGTTCCTAAGGAGCATTAGAAGCCTGATATGGAATAAAGATGTGCTACAGAGAAGCAAGAGAGTAATCTATCATACGTACTATGTGCCTATCTTAACTTATGCTGCTGAAACGTGGACAATGAAAAAGCGGGACATCAGCAGAGTACAAGCAAGTGAAATGAAGTTTTTAAGAGGTAGAATGGGAGTTACTAAAATGGACAGAATAAAGATTGAAGTGATTAGACGCACCCTGAAAGAGGAACCCCTACAGGAAAGGGTAGAGAGGACCAGACTGAGATGGTATGGACATCTCAAGAGAATGAGGGCTCAGAGAATCCCGAGAAAGATCCACGAAATTAAGATGCAAGGTAAACGACCCAGAGGAAGACCAAGAGATGGATGGCTGAAAGGAGTGGAGGAGGGTGTACGGAAGAGAGGAGAGGACTGGAACAAAGTGGTGACAGAGAGGTGGTGGGAAGAAAGAAGGAAATGGAGAGGCTTGTGCATAATGCAGAACCGACCAGTGGCCGGAAACTGTTGAGGATGATGATGATTGTCTATGGTGTTGGTTAGTGTAGTGTAGGTACAATGTTTCAGGCAGTTAGTGACACAATTGTTTATTTAGTGCTGTGAACTGAAGACCGATTGATCTTGTGACGGATATACGGGCTTTCTTTAGCAAAAACCGAAGAGTTGAAGAGGAAATTAACCATGAAGGACCTCATTCCTCAAAGCAGATAGAAGCACAAAATACAATTACCACTCCTAGTCCTATAGAAACAGTTTTGGTGAAACATGTTGGTAATGTTAGCTGTAGTATTCCGTCTGATATTACAAAAAACGGAGAACCGATAAAGCAAGTTATTTTAGATGTACATCTAAAAGAAAATAACAGGACCTCTGTAGTGGACTGGTTCAAGTGATATAAATGGTTGCAGTATTCAGTCAAGAAAGATGCTGCTTTTTGCTACTGTTTCCAGCAATTTTTACGTCATGGAAGCAAACAGAGTTTGTACACTTTCACAGGATTCAGAAATTGGAAAAAAATGGTTTAAAAACCCATTTCTCATACACAAGCCATTGCGATGTGACAGGACAAATTACATAGAATATCTACAACTAGCTGTGATGAACGGTTAATATGTCGAGAAGCGTTACAAAAAGATAGGCCTTATGCGATGTCTATTATTGAAGTAGTAGAACTTCAAGTTGTCAATAAATTGGCTTTGCGTAGAAATTATATTTTGGAGGAAGAAAAAGAACAACGATTATTTCAGATTTTTTTTTTTTTAATACACATGTGTGGAACATCCTAATTTGAAGGACGCTCTCAATCATATAACACAAAAAGTAACATATCGTTCACCTGAAATTCAAAATCAAATAATTCAAGCAATGATTCTAGCAGTGCGGAATTCCATTGCTAAAGATATTGAGGAATCTGGCGTGAACCGGCTTACTCTAATGGAAGATGGGATGAGAGATAAAAATAACCGAGAAAATATTGCAGTAACAATACGTTACATTAAGGATAGGTTCGTCAATGAGTCGTTGCTGACAATTACACTATTGAAAACCTTGTTACAGCCACTTTCACAGAATTAACGTTAAATATGCTTACAGAAAATAACATTGACCTTTTCGGCATGCTATAATATCGCAAGTGTAGTGTATGAGAAAGTTTCAGGAGTTGCGAACAGAATAGAAAATAAATATGGCCAAATAATTCCTCACGTCCACTGGTACAACCATCTCTTGCATTTTATACTCATCAGGAGAATTTCTGAAAAGACTTTCATCAGGTTTTTTTTTCTTTTTAATCAATACATCACGTTACATGAATTCTTTCACCATGCCGAAACAGCTGCCTTGTATACTGGATTGGGTGGTTCCTGAATAGCATTGGTCAAGACACTTGGTGGTTACAAAAGTTGTAAACAATAATTATTCATCGATTTTGAAGACTTTAGATGAAATTAAAAATGATAGATTTAATGGTGACGATGGATCTAAGAGTATCAGCATTAAAAGTCATACTCAACTTGGAATTCCAAGTGGCCATGTTTGGGGTCAAAACATCTTATCCCTGCTTCAACCTGCAGTCCAAAATGCAGGATTGAAAGATGTCACAACAATCGTAAAGTGCGTCCAAAATCATAAAATTGAGATCAGATGAAATGTATCATCAAATTTTGGAAGAAGCTAACTCTATGACAAGTGGCAATTCTGAAAATAGGACCCACATTCAGAAGAGGCTCAAGAGGAAAATCAAATCAGATGGATGATTCTATTTCGACCAAAGACCAGGATGCTCAGCCATTTAAATCTGATTATTTTTAAATGTTTGACATACTAATTGCAAAGTTACAAAGATGATTCATTAGTGAGCTTTGATGAGCAGGATGTAGACAAAATGGTACCATTGAAAAATTTATGTAAGTGAGAGAAAATTTAACAAAACTATGTTGCTGCTTGTAAAATATTAGTGTTATTTATTTATGTCCAATTCACAATTTCAACTCTGAATATATTTTTATGCCACTTTGGTTGAAACTTGTGGCCATGGGGTCCATGTATAAAGAAAATTGTTAAACACCTTACCCCAAAAGCAGTCGATGCTGCTGGTAACAAAAGAGCTGGCTCTTTATTCGCACAGTAAAGTTCGTTGGCAATTCAATTTGGAATGTAACCAGCATTCTTTATACCTTGCCATAGGAGGACCATGGTTTTTATGATTTTAGGTTTTAAGTAGTTTGTATATAGATGCTGGATATTTAAGTTGTTTCATTCTTTTCTTTTTTGCATGTAACCTGTAAGTTTCTATGTAATAAATAAATTAGATTTTTCAGGTCTAACAATTCCATCAAGGAAAGAGGCTACCATGGTCAAAGCTTATTTAAGTCATCGCGAGGATAAAACTGAAAACGCAATGCGATTTTTGTACAGGCAGCGATTGGCGTTCAAAGATACATATGAACTTTTAGCATCTGTGGCGACCATAGGATGTAGTACTGCTGTGTGAAAATCTACGATTTTAACTTTGACTGCAATCGACAGGCCTCAGAGGCTGTCAATGGGTGACGAAAGAATGGCAAGCATTGTATTTCTGGCCTTTGAAAAGAAAGGAACGAAGTCAGTTGATCTGAATGAGATCCTATGCATTTTTAATAATATGGCAAATCAAAGAATTCGTCTGATTTAAGGAAGGAGTTTTTATTATTATATTGAACATAATATGTTTGTGGCCTTGAAACTGCTATGCTGTGAGAGCAGGCGAAGAGATTTTACTACGAGATGGCGGATTGGGGGGGGGGGGTTGCCATAACCGGCTTGCCGGCGGACTTGAGTGAAATAAAATGACTCTTGTGGACCAAACACACAACAACCTCTACGGGTAACAACCATAGCTGTAACTCAGAGCTTGCACATGGTTGAATACCTTTAGAAGTCAACATGGAAGGAAGTCTTTTAAGGAAAATTCCACCGCCTGCAACAACCAGGGAAGACTGCACTCGGATACGGTGGACAGTCACTGGAAAGATGACCTAGATGAGTCGGAGCATCTGGAAATACCCAAGACTAACAGAAGAGCAAAATTTAGAATTAAAACAGGGCAGATAAATAACATAGCAACACACAATATAACCTCCATCCTCCAACCAGTGAAACTCAAGATTTTGATAGACAAAATGGATCGGCAAAGGATATTGTTGCCGGAATCCCGAAAATGAAAAATACCGATCAGGAACCAATAGAATTACAAGGGTATAGAATTTACAAGGAAATACCAGGAAAATGTGTAATGAAGCAGTGTCCACAATTCAGAACAGGATTCATAGTCAATAGTAGAATTCAAAACACAATCTCCTATGTTCTCAACGCTAACTATAAAAGCTGCCAATAGAATATAAATGATAATAAATGGCCATGCCCAACTAATGATAAAACAATAGGAAAGAACATGGAGAAGAGGTGGACGAAATTTGGGAACTTCTGGATCAAACAGCAACGACTATAAACAAAAAAAAATACAAAAATTTTAATTGTAGATTTTTAACGCCCAATTAGGAAGGGAAAAAAGATATAGAGATAAAACAGGGAAATGGCCAGCACAAAGAAGACGAACAAGAATGGCATAAGACTGGTGAAATTCTAAAGAAACCATGACTTGATCTCAAAATCGACATACTTCATGAGAAGACCAAATAAACTCAAAACTTGGAAACACCCAGACTGGAAACAAGGAGGATGGGAGCTGGATCATGTTTGTATGAATAAGAATTACCACAGAAAAATCCTTAGAGGAACAGACACTGGATCAGATCATTACATGGTAAAAATATAAATTAAGTTCACTCCGTTGCAAAGAAAAGATGCCACCCCAAAAAGAAGAGAGCCTATGACCCACATAAACTGATAAACAACACGGAATATGAAAAAAGAACTGGCGGAAATAATTTCCCAACTGAAACAAATAGCCGAACAAGTAGCCCCAATAAATCCCAGGAGGAAACACCAACGGTGGAATAACAAATGTGATAAAACAGTAGAAGACAGACATCAAGCTTGGGTAAAATATCAGAGTCAGAAAACCGAAGAATCACACTTGGAACTCGCAAAGCAAAGAAAGCTAGGAGTTAAACTCCAATACCAAATAGATATACTTTTTATGACAGAAACAAACACCAAGAAAACAAACTCGCAAGATTACTACAAAACATTTAGCAGGTAACTCCTAAGATATTATCCTCCAACACTAATGCTAAGGGAGCATCCATAAACTATGTGCCTCGGTATATTGGGGGGGGGGGGGTTGGCTGCAAGGCTGCACTATGTGGTGGGAGGGGGGATTCCGAGCCAGGCCACATAGCTTTCCATTCATATCATTTTTCATAGTTAAAATGACGTACAGAACACACAACAGCATGTGAATATTTATTTCCTTCATTTAATTATCTCCGTATGTAATTTACAATAGTCTAACAAGAGAAAATAGTATGAAATGTCCTCTGGAACCAAAAGAGGGAAAAATTATGTACTAGGGGGGAGGGGAGGTAGAGGCAAAAGCCACGTTGGGATATGTGTGGGGGTGGGGAGGGGGAAGGGGTTTCACAGGTGGACAAAATGGAGCAACGTGGTTTATGGACGCTACCTAAAGGATAAAAATAATAAGATAACCCATAGCAATAAAGAAAATATGGAAATCCTAGCAGAAGCATTTAACAGAGTACTGAATTGCGAGAAACCTCCAGAACGTCTTCAAATAAACACAGAAACCCCAATAAAAACACACACAGAAAATATAAACCCACCTATACAAAGCTTTAAGAGAGCTGAAGAACTAAAAGAACTACAAAGCAAGTGGAGAAGATCAAACAGTTGTGGAACTGGAAATATGTTACAGAATCAGTAAAGATATCATTACACAAATGCATGCTGAAAATCTGGAACAGAGAAGAGCTAGCAGAACTTTGGACTGCAGCTTATAAAAAAGGAGAAAAATCGAACCCAGACAATTACAGAGCTTTCTCCCTCTTGGATTGCACGTATAAAATCTTGTCGAGAATACTCTACAATTGCTGCAAAAGTCAACTTGAACAGAACTAGGAGAATATTAAGGAGGATTTAGACCATGGAGAAGCTGCCCAGAACAGATAATCACCTTAAAACTAATAATGGATGCCTACAAAAGGAGACAAAAACAACTAGTAGTAACCTTTGTAGACTTCAAGAAATCCTATGATTGTATCCATAGAGATTTATCGCTGGACATATTAAGGAATTTTGAACTCCATCCCAAATTAATAAAAATGTTCAAATTAAACCTAAAAAATACAAAATCCGCAGTAAGTTTCAGATAAGAACTATCTGAACCATTTATAATTAAAACAGGAATAAGACAGGGAGATGGTCTTTCACCACTGCTCTTCAACTGTGCCCTTGAATGGCTGATGAGAGAATGGTACAAGAAAAATCCTAAAAACATAAAAATTGCCACCAAGAAGGATCAAATAAACCTAAATTGTTTGGGATTCACAGATAATTTAGCATTACTAACTAATAACATACAAGAAGTCAGGAATCAAATAATTAGTCTACAAAATATAGCACAGAAATAAGGAATATGAATATCTTTTGAAAATACTGAAATTATGGTAACAAAGCCACAAGTAATAAACCACATAACTGTAGATAACAGGAAAATAAAAATAGTAGAACAATTTAAATACCTGTGCGAAATTATAACATACGACTTGAATGAAAAACCTGCCTGGCAAGAGAGAACTAACAAAATGATAAAAGCTCAAAAACTAATGTGGTCTACATACAACAAAACATGTCTATCAATTAAAACAAAATTAAAACACTACAAGATGATGGTTCAGCCAGAAGTAATATACGGAAACGAAACTCTATGTAAAGTTACTCAGAAAAACAGAATTGACAAAATTTTAAAAGTGGAGAGAAGAATTGCAAGAACATGTCGAAATAAAAAATATCAGAAAGAGGGACAATGGAGGATAGTGTCAAATGAGGTAATGTGCAGGGAACTGGAGCCCATCACAGATACTATACGAAAGAATAAAATTTCTTTCCTTGGTCACATTATGAGGATACCAGAAACCATATTAATAAGAAGAATAATAGAAAAACTTTGGAAGCTGAAGCAATAGGCAGGATGGATTAAGCAAGTTAGAGAAGATATGAAAGAATTTTAAATAACTCTGGATGATCTACGAAACAAAACAGAAAAAATAAAAAAACTGAAAGACTAAAAAATAAGATTTAAACAAAAAATAGACAAATGACATACAATGAATAGTATTTACAGATGAGGAAAGACGAAGATCACAATGAATGAAAAGATACTGGGAAATTTGGAAAGAACGGTGCATAGATATGCCTTAGAAGATAACCAGAAAATGACTTAAGTGGTCCAATGAGGCAGTAAAAGCGTAATAATAATAATATGTTTGTGGAAATAATAGAAACCTGAATAAATTTTTTTTTTCTCTTATCTATCACCCCTCCCGACAGTTAAATACTACCTCACTCACTCACAATCACAAGTACGACAAAAATCGATTCACCAGATTAGATCAAGTAAAATTTTAGCTTCCGCCCAACCTGTAACGATCTCTGCCCTACCTTAAATTTAACTCTAGCTACGGCCCAGCGAAGACCACGTATGGAAGTCGTGCTTCTTTTAATAATAACTTTCTCCCGGGTTTCGGTACCAAAAATGTTGCGTGCTTTACAAACGTGCTTTAATTCTTTATTAATCTCTGTGAGTACATCGAAACTAACTATAAACAGAATCCACAGATAATTGTAACTGCTAGTTCTAAGATAATATTGCTCTTAATCTCCGACACCTGATTCACATCCTACTTGAGCAAAAACCTCAAACCGGATGCTAAACTACAGAAATTTAATCTCAATAAAACGTGGTAAAATAAAAAATTTCAATGTATTTATGATGTAATTCTCAATAATGTTTTCTCATTTTTTTTTCAAGTATTTCTTTCAGTAAAGATTAAGAGTTAGTTGGATTGAAATTATCACGCTGAGCAATAACACAGCTAATTGTTACAAAATTTTATAAATCCACTGTACTACTCTCCGCAGCTAGAGTGTAATTCTAAAATATCGTAGTAGACGGAAGCGTAGTGTTTACAAAGTGTTTAATACTGGTTTCCTTGTTTCTTACCACACTGACATTCCCGCTCTGAATTTCAATTTTATGCCTCAGTATTCCTCCTACAATGTTCTGATTGAATGCCTATAAGACTTTGCAATATTTAAGCTTTCAAAAGAAATTGTAGCTTGTCAATCTGAGACAGACATGATAATGTAAATTTTCTGGGTTGAAATAAAATATACTGTAGCTACAGTTTGAATTTTGGAAAAATCACGCCGCAAGAGAATCAATTCTTATCACCGATCAAGAAAAACAAAGTTACTGTCATGGCGTTTGTTGATTTAGAAAAAAAAGCATTTGATAATGTCAGGTGGGACAAGATGTTAAAAATTTAAAAAAAGTCAGGTCTTACATATCGAGATAGAAGAATATTTTATAATCGTTATAAGAATCAAGTGGCTATAATAAAAGTAGAGAATCATGAGAGTCAGCAATCAGTTGCAAAGGGTTAATACGCCCGTTAATCGTTGAATGTATGGATATTTGCCGATTTCGGTGGGAAATTAGGGATTTAGTTATCATGTTTTTTTCCAAAGATATAGAGCGGCGAAAGCGGTGGGTTATACAACGGTGGCATGGGAAAACTTAATGGAGGTGGACCCAATTGCGTAGTCGTCATTTTGACAAATCGGATTTTAAATATCCGCTTGACAGTTGTGGTAAGTGGTTTCTTGATTTTCACGTTTTGAATTAAGAGTGTCAGTCTGTAGCGAGCTCTCGGAGCAACAACTTCCTGGTAGTTTACGTTTCCTGGTGAAGTTATAACCGAAGCTAGCTAATCGGTCGCGGTAAACAAGTAGTGTGTGTGTGGTAGACGTAATAGTTTACCAAGAAATACAATCTACTGTGTTCTAGGTGAAAACAATCGATTGGTAATCGTGCTCATCTAACTATACTAGTCCGTGTGACCGTCACCCACAATGTTCGGTGGGATGTACGGCGAAGGCGGAACTTGTGGCCTTCAGGACCACACATCAGAATTTGAAAATCATAGTGACACGCCAACCGGGTCGGTAATTGCAGCTGCGTTGAACACAGTTAGCAACCAACAAACTGACGAAGCCATTCTAACCGAGTCTGTGAATTATCAGTTCAGTGTGGTACCAGACGATCCCATGCTTGGTAGCCAAAGCATAAGTAACAAGCCTGCTAAACGCCAGGTACCAACAGAAGAAGATGTAAGAAAATCAACCCATGCAGCAGAGAAAGTCGCACGGCTCTCAGCGATACATTCAGCAGCCCAGCAGCCGATGTCTACTGTCAACACGACACCAACAACGTTAGCAACTCCAGTAGTACCAGCAACAACAGCAACACAAGCGGCAACTGCACCCTCCATTTCCGGCAGCAGTCTACAGGACGCGCAGCAGAATACATCAAGCTACAGGTACGACGCAAGCGATTACGGCCCATTTATAGTTTTTTGTAGAGGGGAAGGAGAAGAACATAGGCCGGTTACATCCAATGGTTATAGGAAAGCTACTACGTGAGCAAGGTATCCTAAGATCAAATCATCTTTTGAACATCACGAGTTCTGGTCGTAATAGAATAAAAATTGAAACAAACAGTAGAGTGCGGCGGCAAATAGCCTCGTAACATCGGAAGTCTTCGCTAGAAACAATATGGTGGCTTACATCCCAAAGTTCATGGTACACAAACAGGGGTGTAATTAGGAACGTGGACATCTCCCTGAGTGACATAGAAATACTCTCAGTGATAGAATGTGAGGCCCAAGTAGTAGGTATCCGACGGTTCAATAAAAAAGTTGTAAAACAAGGTAAACAGGAACTACACCACTTCCCGTATGTGTATTAACATTTAAATCTCAGCTGCTGCCTAAATTTGTCTACATCCACGGGGTTCGCTGTAATGTTGAGGTTTATATCCCATCAGTTACCCAGTGTTACAAATGCTTGCGTTTCGGTCATGGGAGCAATCAGTGCCGAAGCCAAACGCGCTGTGGTTTTTGTGCATCCGATCATAGCATTGAGTCATGTCCTAAAACGTCCCAACCTAAGTGTGCTCTGTGCTCTGGCCAACACTTAGCCACAGATCGACTGTGTCCCGTATATCAGAAGACGAGAGCCATTAAGCAATATATGGCGTTGAATAATGTCAGCTATAGCGAGGCCACAGCTATACATGAGAATAGACCCTACGCTCAAGCTGCAACCAACATCAACTTGCAGTACAATAGTCCAACTGAATTTCCGCCTCTGCCGGTCATGCACTCTTTTCCTGTCAACAACTACCAACAACCAACCTACCAGCTAGCCTCATTTGATAACAGGCCACACACAAGGGCGGCAGCAACCCCTCCACAGATTGTCTCCCAATCTCCGGTACTGTCTAGACAACAGAACATGTCGCTGTTCCCTATGAGGACAACCCCGCAGAATAATCAGTCCAAGCCACTGCATGGGACAAACCCAGTCCCACTTAGACGAGACAACATGGTACCTCCGGGAATTAATTCAAAAGTCGTCCGACCTCAACAGATCACGACACATAGCAATACAAATAACTGGAAAGATTACCAGCAATATCACATTCCTAGCCAAAGACCAACGGTGCCCTTACAGAGTAATTTAACCAGCACCGTCAATAACATGGAGGATCCTCCAGCCACATCAGACAGGCATCGCCTAATAGAAATAATGCTTAATTTCATTACACGCTGCTACTGCAGATACAATCTGGAGGAGGGACACTCCCAATCGACGCAATAAGGGATAATATTAGTAGGATTATAGAATCCACAAGCAACCTGCACGGTACAGAGGAAGAACTAAGCAACAATGGCGGGGAATAGGGAAGTGAAGAATCTTTTATTCTGGAACGCACGTTCTGTTCGTTCCAACAAAGAAAGTTTGCACCATCTATTAAAATCGTACGATGTATGTGTTGCCGGAATTGCAGAAACGTGGCTTAAACCTAAGGAACAATTCAACATCCCTGGCTATAATACCGAGCGATACGACAGAGCAGACGGTTACGGTGGAGTGGCTATACTAATTAGAAGAAACATACCATTCCGCAGCCTGAAACTAAGGAATGTAATAAATGGTGTAGAAGGATGCGCAATAAGAACGCGCGTTAACGGTATTGAATCGACCATACTAGTAATTTATCGTTCTCCAAATACGATTGTAAGCAAGCAGGTTATTAGCTCCTATGTGAAACAAATCCCCCGACCTGTAATTTTAATGGGCGATGTAAACGGTCATAATCTGGTTTGGGGGAGTGAAAGAACGGACGCTGTCGGAAGACTGATAATGGAGGTAGCAGAAGAAGAGGAACTAGTGGTCCTTAACGACGGCTCGTACACAAGGATATCAAAACCAGGAGAACGGAGATCAGCTGTAGATATAATTCTGGCGTCGACCCACCTCTCCCATACAGCCGTCTGGACAACCATAAAAGACACCAGTGGGTCAGACCACCTTCCCATTTTTTTCTCTTATCAACGACATCACATAGAATACAAAGGAAGAAAACCCACGTATAGATGGAACATTAAGCGTGCCGATTGGAGCGCCTACAGAAAAGCAGCAAGCAATATATTCTCAAATTTCAAAGAAACCGGGGATACGCAGCGCGACTATGAGAAAATATTAAACGGAATAGAACAAGCGGCTCTTACGACGATTCCCGAAACCACCCAGTGAAATTAAAGCGAAGAAGATCTGCATTGGTGGGACTCAGAATGTACCGCGGCAGTTCAAGAACGAAAACAAGCCCTAAAAATCTATCGACAACACGCAACGGAGGAAAACTTTATTCTTTTAAGTAAAATTCAGGCCAGAGTAAAACGCTTCTTGAAAAGGAAAAAGCGGCAAAAGTGGATAGCCTTTTGCGAAAACTTAAACCGTAACACCTCCCCGATCACTGTGTGGAACGAGATAAGAAAATTCCGTAATTCATCGAGTAACCGCTCAACTCATACCGCAACGCAAGAGGTGTTAGAGAAGATATTGGAGAAGATGACACCACCGTCAGTAATAAACAAGATCTGCCTACAGGAAAATACATCCAATGAACAGATACTACAGCCATTTAATCTGGAAGAGTTCGAAACGTCTGTCAGTAATAGTAAGAACACATCGCCTGGGCCAGACAACATCCATTACGCCATGCTCAAATATCTACCAAGAAAAGGCAAGTTAGCAATTCTAAAAGTAATGAACGACGTTTGGTTACGACGCATTGACATCGAATCTATGAAAACTGTAAGAATAGTCCCTATCCTCAAACCAGGCAAGGACCCATGCGACCCGGCATCATACAGGCCGATTTCTCTCATGTCTTGTATGTATAAAACCCTGGAGCGTATGATTAGGCTCAGAATAGAGTGGCACGTGGAACACTATATAAAACTCCCCCATTTTCAGTACGGTTTTCGCAGAGGCCTGGGTACGCTTGACGCTCTGGCACACCTAGTTACTGAGTTACAAGAGAGCTTGACAGCTAACAAGTACACAACGTGTGTGTTTACAGACTTGACTGGAGCATATGATAATGTTGTTCCAGAAATTCTAGTACAAAAACTCCTCCTAATGAAACTGCCTGAAACATTTATATTAAATCTTTGGAACATTCTGCAAAATAGAGTTTGATAATTATGACACCAACTGGCAAAATTGGTCCTCGGCGTACAAGTTTTGGGCTCCCGCAAGGGTCTATCTTGGCACCACTCCTGTTCATAATATACTGTAGTGACATTGGCATAACACTGTCACCAGATACCTGGTTTATACAATATGCGGACGACCTCTGCATTTACAAAACATCCAGGAACCTTCAGGACACCTATTTCTATCTTAGCCAAACGCTAACTAAACTCAAGACTTGGCTAAAGGAAAACGGACTCCAAATATCACCAGAAAAATCCGCAGTAATAACCTTCACCCGGCATAAGGTACTGGCAGCTGAAAACATAAGACTTGGACCATATACATTGCCACTCCTAAAGTATATCAAATATTTGGGATTATACTTAGACAACAAGCTAAGATGGACGCGTCAGATATGTGAAACAGTTGGGAAATGTGATAAAGCAATAAACATACTCCGAGCCACTAACGGTGCTTGGTGGGGGGCTGATCCCAAAATCTCAATAGCTCCTCTACAAAGCCATGGTGCGATCCTCACCTAGATTATGGCTGTGTACTTTACGGATCCGCGTCCGATCAACTTCTGAACCGCCTGGACAAATGTCAGTACCGAGCTCTTCGACTCTGCTTAGGGGCATTCCTGTCGACGCCAACCAATGCACTGCTAGTCGAAACCAATGAAATGCCACTCGCACTGAGGCGCCAATATCTCAGTAAAAAGTTTATAATAAAACAGTTCCAGAAAACCGGAAACGCGCTTACAATAAAAATACGCGCCCTGTGGGCAGCAACATCAACCTCTGCTTACTGGACCCACAGGAACATCCCACCCTCTAGTTGCGGCCATCGCTGAGCTAAATGAATATCAGACACAAGTGTTCTCTCTCCCAAGATTACCATGTTACGAAGTTGACTACGAAACCCATATGATCCGGAACGAGATCGTAGAAAAATCTGAGATATTCAGAGAACGCCCTTAGCAACAATAATCTTCTAAATGACTATCTAAGTGGTATGGGTCGAGTGGTATATATATATACAGATGGGTCAAAGACTGGCAACATGGTTGGGAGTGCCTTTTTTGACAGCACTAACATAGTGGAAAGGTTGTTCAAGCTGCGTGAGGAAACATCCTCTTTCACAGCCGAACTGTTTGCAATACTTAAAGCGCTGGAATATGCGCTAGAGATGCGCATTCAGAATACAGTTGTTCTCACAGACTGCAAATCGGCATTGCAAAAACTGGATGATGGAATCAAAGATAGAGGGAGGACTCCACTTTTGTATAACATAATGGAGTTGATGACCGACATAAAGAAACAAGGTATGAAGATCTCTTTTATCTGGGTCAAGGCGCATGTCGGACTACATGGCAATGAAAGAGTGGATGCTCTTGCAAAAATAGCCGCACAAACAGGAAACCCAGTTGAACTTCTAATAGGAAGTGATCTAATCCCACTATTTCGCCAAAAATGTATGGAGACCTGGAATGATATGTGGAAATCCACTAACCAACACAAAGGAGCACATTATAGGCAGATACATCCGTTGATACCAAGGACACAGTGGTTCCAAAAGAAATACGCCACAAAAAAAGCAGTCACCATAATATCGAGACTAAAATTCAACCACGGGAGATTCGGAAGCCATCTATACAAAATAAAGCTAGTGAACTCCCCTTTTTGTCAATGTGATGGGCAGTCCGAGGCCGACACAAACCATATATTCTTTGGATGTAATAATACAAGGAAGAAACGGATACCTTTTGGGAAGACTTGAAACATTGGGGTATAAGATATCCAGTCAATGTCAGCCATCTTCTTGCCTTAGGAAATATTTCTATATACCAAAAGATGGTGCATTTTATTACAAGAAACAATATAGAGATATAAACGGGAGATCCCACCCCACTCTTCAATATTGCAAATAGTTACCGTTCATGGAACACTAGACGGTAATGGTTTTATACATTTTAACCTAATAACTATTAAAATTATGTATTATCAAAATTTACTGTGAAAATGTTAATCTTTAACTCTCCATCTAACCATCTTTATAATTCTAACAGTGATTTGTATACATGATGGGGGAAATGTGAATGAATCAGTGTATATGTATAAATAGAATGTAATTGACTGTATGGCCAACAGGCCAAGTGTCAATAAATAAAATAAAAAAAAAAAAAAAAAAAAATTAAGAGTGTGAAGTAACTGTATAAACCAAGGATGCGTCTTTGCAAAAAATCATTGATTTATGTTGTAGTTGAACTTTGTTTACGGCAACGTAGCCTTGAATTGCTGTGGATTATTTACATTTTTCTACAACATTCTACGACAAAAATTAACTCAAAAAAAAATACTTCAGATTAGACTGAAATTCCTGTTAACTGACAAAAAGTATTAAATAATTTGGTCAAGGTAAAAGTTTTAAAGCGATTTCTTTTCTTTTTTTTTTTTTTTTTTTTTTTTTTTTTAACACTAGATATATTCTCAGGCGGTTCTAATACTAAATTTTCCGTCGATCGACGGATAATTTGCGGACGACCAGCAACATGGATAGATCTTTTCAGCTCAACAAAAAGAATAAAAAAAACTTTGGCTTACATTATGAATCTTCGTGAAAGATGAAAAGTTTATTTTCATCGTTGGGACGAAGCTAGTTTCACCAATCGTTGGGAAATTGTAACAACTAACAAGTTTAACTTGAAACAATGTTTGAATGATGTTGTATCCTACATGATCTCTAAATACAACGCAAAAACTATTCTTAAATAGTGATTAAATAACTTTGGCGTAAAATCTGACATTTATAATTTCAAAATGATATTCAAGCAATTCAAAACGAAGAGTGAAACTGCTACAAGCGGCCAAAATTCTACGGCAAATTCAAGTTTTAATTGGCTTTGATTGTTTGAATTCTTAACTGTTAATACATTCTTGCTTAGTATACTTCTACAGATTACGTGCTCCGACTTTTATAATTAATTACTTCAGCTTTATAATTGTTAACTTCTTGTACACAGTCTGCATCTCAAACGAAAACAAAGGCACAGTAGTCCACCAGAAGTTAACAATACCACACTTCGCGTGGTGGCGCTGCAGGTGACGAAAAATAAATGAATAACTTACAGAACTCTATAATGTTACTGTGTTCACACAGACCAAACTATAGACAACGACATGTCTGCGTTCAATTGAAAATGGTGAATATCAAATTATTGTCACACTTTCTCTTGGCGATTTTAAAGGCACAGGTTAGAGATAAATGAAGTGACATTTGCCGAAGAATATTGTTGGTTTGTATTTGTTGAGTCAAGAAAACATAAAAGTATTCGATGTTGAAAACATATTAGTCCAGTCATTTAAGCTTAAATTAGGTAAGAATCTCGGAATTCGAGATACCCAGCTGTAAGTCTGTAAATACTTGTATATTGACACCCTAAAAGTGGTCTCAAAACCTACATATGGTAGGGTGTGTGCAGCTATTAAATTTCGAGGTCAAAGGTCACAAAAAATCGTTTTTTGCGCTTTTTTGTAAATATCTCATTTCCTATGGGTTTTTTGCTATTTGTATTTATTATCAATATTGTAGAATACAAAATTCTCTACAAATTTTGTCTAAAAATTTTTTTTATACGGTGAACCGTTTTCGAGATAGAGGGCGGAGAGCGCGCGGTCATAGCAGCACTTCAGGTCAACCGGTGCCTCCGGTCGAAAACGAGCCATATATAGTTGATGAACTATCGATAAATCAATGATTTTAAATATTTGTCAATTTTTACTAACTATTATATTATATTTATCATTTTCTTCATGCATTAAATCTATACCTATTCAATAAGACATAACCGTTTCCTGAAATTAAAAAATAATTATGGGAAAAACTTAAATCATATTATAATTATATTCCCATTTACACTAATGACATTTTAAATAGAAAACAATTAAGTGCATCTTCTTTAAAATCTGTAAATTTTAAAATCCTTCTACTACGTCAAAAATTATACCTGGGAATTAAGGTCGGGCCACACTAGACCGCACCGCACCTGGCCCGCACCGCACCGGCCTTAAAATCGACTTTCACCACTGGCAAAGATTTGATTTGTTTATGCGAACGTGCAAGGTCTCTAACTAAATTTTACGAATATCTTATGAACCTGAAGTGAGGCTGAAAAAAAAAGGACACACTTCTAAAGCAATCAGTAACGTTAAAACAATATTTAGTCGTATAGGACCAGAAATTTCGGAACTCTTTCTATACAATTCTCCATATCGATCAGCCCGAACGCAGACCGACACCGGGCCACACCGTCAAAATATAGTGGCTGTGACACAACTTCAGCACTTTTTAAAAAAGGAAAAAAAATCATTTTTAAAAGTTTTTAAGAATCTGACAAAATTGGATGAACTAGCTGCAGCATTTGAGGAAGAAAATTGTTCGGCTCAGAGATTATTAGAGAGTGGAACTCAAACCTTATTGGCAGTCTATTATATAAATGCTTCGAAATCTGTGAAAATTCTCGATCATCTTCGTTATATGCATTACCTCAAGTCTACAAAATTTAATAAACCTGTGCAGCTTTCAAATATTCCACCAACAAGTGCAGCTGCTCATCAACATTTCAAACGTGTATATTATCAAGTTCAAACTTGGTTAGGGCATGATTTGGAACCCCAGGTATGGAGTTGGGCAATGCGAAACGATTTTCTGGAGCCTATCATGACAATTTTACCACCTGCTCCAGAAGATTTGCTAAATACAATTTTCTGCAACTGCAAGAGTGGTTGTGGTTCGCGATGCGGATGCAGGAAAGCGGGCTTGCAATGCTCTTTAGCTTGTGGCCAATGTAATGGGCAAGCTTGTCTCAATGCTCTACCATATCAGAGCGACATTAACGAAGATGGAACCTTTGACCCCGAAATCATGGAAGAACTTGAGACAAATGTCGTTGAAGACGATAATGAAGACCAGTTTGAAATTTACCAGCAGCCGGAAGACGACGAAGAAGAGGAAGAAGATGATTAAAATTATAAATTGTAGTTTTTGTACCCTTTATTCCATTTTTTTACTTTTAGTAAAAATAAATGTATTGAACGATATTTTTAACAAAAAGATTAATTAATAATTTATTTAGTTTTTTTTCATCTTGTAAGAAGTTATTAATATTAATTAGGTTAAAATTCAAATATAATTCCTATATTTTCATGCACAATTCTGCAATTACATGGGCAGGTAAGTGTTGTTAAATAAATTAATACTGAATAAAAAGTGGATAGGTTAGGAAAAAATGATAAAATATAATATAATAGTTAATAAAAATTGACAAATATTTATAATAATTTATTTATCGATAGTTCATCAACTATATATGGCGCGTTTTTGACCGGAGGCACCGGTTGACCTGAAGTGATGCTGTGAGCGCGCGCTCTCCGCCCTCTATCTCGAAAACGGTTCACCGTATAAAAAAAAATTTCAAACAAAATTTGTAGAGAATTTTGTATTATACAATATTGATAGTAAATACAAATAGCAAAAAACCCATAGGAAATGAGATATTTACAAAAAAGTGCAAAAAAAACGATTTTTTTGTGAACTTTGACCTCAAAATTTAATAGTTGCGCACACCCTACCATATGTAGGTTTTGAGACCACTTTTAGGGTGTCAATATACAAGTATTTACAGACTTACAGCTGGGTATCTCGAATTCCGAGGTGAACTTACTATAATGACTGGACTATATTGATGTTTTTAAGTGATGATCGTAAAAATTCTATGCAGGGTTCCGATGTTTTACGTCGAAAAAATACATCGATTTACTTCCTAATTGGACACTCCTAAACCTAATCAGAAAACCCTATAGGGTACAATAGACCTACAGTTAAACGTGGAATGTGAACCTACGGTACTTTGCCAGAGATAAAGGCTAACACACTTTCCATCTGAGACCGGCATTGAAACCGGGGTCCATCCGTCCCCCAATCACGCGCCTTAACCTACTCAGTCACAGGTCTTATCCCGGAAATTTTTGAAAATTACTGATATCTGAGATATGACTCACAAACCATTTTTTATTGTTACTGTCAAAGTAATGAGAATACCAGGACCCAGCTATAAAATTATCGTATTCTCATGGACTCAGTGATTCTATTACATTCAATTGCATTTATGTTGTGAAAGTAATGAGAAAACCGGCCATGGCTATAATATTCTTGTTTTTTATCAGTCCTTATTTTCAAAAAAATGGCAGGTATGGAAACTGACCTGAGATGGATTGAAAAGTTCCATTACATTATACTTGCGCATATTCAGACACACAGGTAAAAGTAATATAAAGCGTGTAACAGAATGAGAGTATATACGAAGGTTACGCCCAATCACTTTTACCAAGCGTTTGTTTTGATTCGAATTGTTATTACCAAAAATCTAGTATACGATAAAAAGAGATAAAAATACAATTTGTTGCGTATCACACGCTTGTCGTGGTAATCTGTTGCTACCATGTATCGCATAGTGTTACGTGACACTCCATCCTAGTAGCATCACAGCTGACGTACATTTGCAATGCAGTGAAATATTTGGTCATGACGGAAATTTTATCACTCACCATAACAGCTAAAACGCCTTTATCGAAATATAAATAAAGCTATAATATTTGCTACCACTGTAACAAATAAGTGAATCTGTTGTTTTATTGGCGATGTTTATACATTAGCGTTGGAACCTTATAACAATTACAAAAGGTTTGCAACAACCGATACGAAATATTTCACAGCCTTATCACGATTAGTAAATTATATCGCAATAATTGTGATAAATGAACGCGGAGACTTACTCCTTTCATACGTGGCGTCGTGTCAGTCGCTATATTGATGTGCCCCTCAATACCCCTACCTCTCCTCCTTATCAGCTCTCCAATTTGGTGGTCTATATAAAGGCAGCAACGAGCCTCTAGTATCACAGTCGTGCTTCGAGTACCAGCGACGTTCTGCGTTGTACGATGGGTGAGTAGCCGTGTCGTTTCTCTCTACTGAAGTCCGTCGAAATACCATTATTATTATTATTATTATTACTATTATTATTTTTTACTTTGAACCTTTGTACACTTGAACAACTGTGATACTGAGTTTCCGCAAAATCACATTCAACAACTGAAATGGTACTTAAGGTGGTGTAGGGGTCCTGTAAATACCGGAAAAAGTTTTAAAGACTGTTTTACGTTTTTGACTGATACATTTTATATTCTCACTAAGTTCATGTTGGCGGTTGAACCAATCTGTGGATTTGGAGATACGTTGAATTATTAATACTTAATGCTTAATTTTGTAATTGGCTTCCTATTTTGGCTACCTAATTCCCTTACTATACATTGTGTTGCAAGGTTTTATTTTGAAATATAATAAACTAGAATTATACCTGAAATTGGCCTTGTTGTATTTCTTCCGCTATTATAATATAGCCACCAAAACTTCCCCATCTCTGAAATGAAATTCATCAACAGCTTCTCTTCCAGCGTGTAAAGAGACCTAACTGAGTGATTCTAATCACCCCACGTCAATTAATGTACAGATATGTTGGAAGCCCAATCCCAAAATTAGTGAATGCCTTCAGTAAAATCACAAACAATCTATGAGACACATTAGTTCTATTACGGATTTACCCTTCTTTTGTGAAAAAGTGTACTTTTAGTTTAATTACACCCACAAAACTTCGATTCAAGCTTGTTTTTCAGATAATGTAGTGGGTAAACCACTCATAAATGAGTACTGAAAGCAAAATTAATCCAGTTCGTTTAACCGAGACCAATTGTTTAGCGCAGGGTTTCTCAAAGTGGGGTACGCGAACCCCCAGAGATTCACTAGTTGATCGTAGGGGATTCGCGACAAGATTTACGTTTAGCAGCTGACTAACTGTCTCGTGTTTGGAACACACACGATGGTGAACTGAGACTGAAATTTAGTAAAATTGCTCCTAATATCTATTAAGCTTGTAACAAGAAACACGATCATCCATCACATTAA
Organism: Vandiemenella viatica; assembly: GCA_031002005.1. Taxonomy (NCBI): domain Eukaryota; kingdom Metazoa; phylum Arthropoda; class Insecta; order Orthoptera; family Morabidae; genus Vandiemenella; species Vandiemenella viatica. The sequence goes on from CM061918.1 coordinate 21,996,593, forward strand.
TTAATTCCATGTTATTCTTTGTTACTATTACTTTTAAGTAAAAATTCTTATTTTAAAAATAAAATAAAAGACATTTTTAAGAGGGTTCGTTATTGTCTGAAAATGGTAGGGATAATAGGTGCTATAAGGTTGAGAAACCCTTTTTTTATTGCATGAAGAAAATGAAAGATCCATTTGTCCCTTGGTCTAACTTCAGGAAGCCACATCACTCTCAAAAATAATTTCAGCAGATAGAAATTATTTCTTTCGGTCTCCAAATACAACAAAAATTATTGAAATTTGTGGTGATGTCTCTTATAAATACAAAGTGTTAGTTTGAAATTTTAATTTCTACACTCAGTCTCTCGGCTGCTTCAATGTTATTTTCTTCCTTTTCCTATGTTGAGTTAACCCTCTTCATCTAAAGATGCCACATAATTCTTCAGTTATCTACTCTATATATTCCAATCCCTGTTCTCAACTGTGTCTTCCAATTACAAATTAAACAAATCATATTTTGAGCCAGGGTCCTATATTAGTTTCCTATTAAACTGTTGCATAAATTCCTTTCCCCATCCATCTTTCTCTAAACATGCCAATTCATACTTTATCCGTTATGTTTGAATTTTAGTTTTGTTTTTCCGAAAGTTCGGACTTGAGTTATATCAAATACTATGCTCCATATATTCAGTACTCGAAAAATATTTCCAATTCCTAGGTCAATATTAGTCTCTTTTCAATATTTCCCTTTCGCTATTGTTATCACGTCTGATCCTGTTTTTATATATAACGTACTGTTATCGTTAAATTTTGTGACTTTGTCCTGGCTTTACAATTAGATCGAACATCTCTTTTATCATTTCTGTCATTTTTCAAGATCCTTACCATGCTCTGCTTACAGCACAATCTCATTGACATATCACATCATACTAATTACATCTCCTTGAACACTCACACTGCATTTTTTTTAACATCCTTTAAATATTAATGAGGTCAGACTGTGACCTTGTCTCACACCATTTACATGTCACATTTCTTCCCTCTTGATTTTCTACTTTTTACTATAGTCAGTTCATTCTTATATACATAACAAATTATTTCTGAACATCCTCATAATATCTTTCATTATTTCCCCATCGAAAATATCTGAGTAGTTTTCTAATGCCATAAAAATTCTATTACTTTCTCTATCCACCTCTCTTGTATTAATCTACAGAGCTATTTTCCTAAGCCCATATTCACTTCAAATTTTAATTTGTTATGTCTATATTTCTATATGACATAGTAAGCAATTTTGAAGCATTTAATAATAGAAATATAGTGTGCTGAATTTCCCATAAATTGTTAGCTTCTGCTTTATTGGAAAGTATGAAGGTGAGAAATTCATTTTTTTTAATTTTTTTTTTAGATTTTGAAAATATCTGAACTGCCCTTATTGTACGCATTGTTATGCCTTGTCCTCTAATCTACAAACATCAGAATATCATCTGTTATCTAAATTTTTGAGATTAATTGTCACCAGACGCCCTGTGTATTTCACCAACTTTTACTTTCTCTCTTCAGTGCTTTCCATTCACTTTGTGATGAATTTGTGTCCGATATTTCATAGATCCACGGCTACTAACTTAGCAAACTTTTACCTCAAGAGATATTCCTTCAATTTTTTTCATTTTAGGTCTTTTCCTGAGTAGCATTCTTGTGCTTCTTAATTGCATTTTTCACTTCATAACATGCAGATTGTGGTAATAGTCTATATTAACTTCTTGATATCCTTGCCGTATATAACTAACATTCTGAATGTCTGTAATATACAATATAAAAGCTGAGATCTGTTGTCTACACCGTGGATTTTTCGGGTATATTTATGTATAATACATTTTTGAGCAGTTTATATTAATCACTAAATTCTAACAGACTTTTATCCTCACTCTATTTTGTCCCTGGAGCGAAAATATTTACTACATTCCCTTGTTTTCGTTTTCGTGCTACCGCATTCCAGTCGTTAGTGATCATTAGATTTAACCCATGTCAAATGTGATAGTAAATTTTCAATTTCATCGTATATTTCCTGCTTTTTATCGTAATCCTGTTTTCTGTCTACTTACGTACTTGTGTCATTGCAGACGCACCAGCCTATTTTCTATCCTTATCCTTAGAACAGTACTCCTGTCATTGAACTATTCATTCATTTATCAAAAATCTAAAACCAGTAATTCTACAGGGAAATAATGTCCTAATTTACCTTCATCTGAAACATGAAATCCACATATATATGTTCCCGAAAAACTAAAAAAAAAAAGAAAAAAAAAGAAAAAGAAATGCTAAGCAGATTAAATTAAATTCTAAACGTATCGCAAGAAACCCCGAAGATATAACACCAACAAAATATTGCATATGATATAGTTGGTAAAATAATACGACATCTAACAGTTCCTTCCTTAAATTTCAGTTATTCAACAATTAGTCCTCATAGATGGCCGCATTTAATGTGAATGACACGTGCAAGCTTTAAATATATACTATGAAAATAATATTATGGAATAAGTTCCTATGAGCTTCTTTGATTCTTGAAGCTACGATCTGAGGTCGCACTGATAGGATTTTTTGACGTTTGGAAGTGAAATTTTATTCATTATTAATGGTGGGTATAGCATATGTGAAGGGTATTAGCATAAAAATTAACTGATTACACCCTTTAGTGTTAAAATGCAGTATAGGAAAATAATTCTGCATTTTTTGTTATTCAAATGAAACTTTTTTTGGTACTACTGCGAATGGCAACACATTCCACATTCTGCACTACATATGCGACAATTCCTCGTAAAACACTACTTACTCAGTTTACAGTTATTAATGTTATTCAGTAATCTATTTCCTATATCTTCATACTGTTGAAAGATTTTGTACTCTCCACATTTTCTATGAAAATCCATTGTTGTTCCTATTCCTGCACGAATGGCTGGGATAATTTTGATATTATTTATTACACATGTTTTTGATAGGGCGAAAAAAAAAATCAGGAATAAATCAACCACAACCTATCTATTCCCTTTGTGCTTCAGAGGGAGTTATTAGTTTAAAATATATACATAAAATGGAATGAGCCACATGAAATTTGATTGACTGGTGCAGAAAATTAAAAATTATTATGAACTTTAACATTTTTTGACAATTCATTGACGTAACTAGAAAATTTGGTTTTGGCGGGATTTTCACAGCAACAACCCTTAAATTCTGACCTAGGAAATTTGAAACCATATTATCCGACTTAGAATCTGCCGTACTTATTGCGATGCTATGTGACGTGCCTTTGCAGCAGGAGATGAAATTTCCTTAGCTTTTAAACACTCATTTTTTTAAGATTAGCGGTTTGTTACTGTAGAATATTGTTCATGAAATGTCTGCTGTAAAACTCAGAATGAAAAAAAAAAGCCTCCCCCTTGAGGTGGTATGTCCCTGTGGACGAAATAATAGTTATTGTTATCATTCATAAAAATATTATTAACATTAAAAAAAGAATCTTAATTTTGATTTTATAACGGATAAAAATATATAATTTGAAAGAATCTCGATATTATTTGGAATACGGGAAAAGTCACAATATGGCATTTATTTAGTATCATTGGCGATTACCAGTCAGAGCGAATTTACCGTTAATATTAATACAAGAAGCCAAAATCACAAAATCAACGCTCAGAGGTATATCAAGGGCAAGAAAACAATAGAAGTTTTCATTTAAATCCATCTGAAATTTGCAAGAGGGCCAAAACTGAAAATTGTGCTATTCGAAAATAATTCTGGAGTTCTGGCAAAATATGCCGCTAGCTCAGATGGGTATTCAGCTACAAATTTAGAACATGGATATATCCTCATAAGGACTCTTAATGGTTCAGTTTCACGGAATGCATAATCAGATGGCTCGGTCGTCTGACGTCTGCGGTGATCCTAGATGACCCACGATATTGTAGCCCTGGCTTAGAAGTCGGTTACAGTCACGCACATTCTGGTAATGCGCATCATCAAATTACTGACTGTGCCGCAGTGCAAAAGGCGCTCCAGCATTCGCCTCGCTATACAAGCTGACAGCGTCAGACTTCCGACAGCAGGAGTCGGACTTCAGCAGTTAGCGAGAAACGCCAACTTAAGGAGTTTTTTTAAAAAAAAATCATTCCTCCTAGCAGAAGGCTGGGAGGCGGGCTGCTGTAGGATCATGGAGATTCTTTTCAGCCTACTACACTATAGGGAGGGAAGGGGGAAGGAAGGTCGGCCGTGGCATTGAAGGGAACCATCCCAGCATTCGCCTAGAGTGACTGAGGAAAACCACGGAAAACATCAATCAGGATGGCCGAACCGGGTTTGACCCCAGTCCTCCCGAATGGCAAGTAGCAGTGCGAAATCGCACTGCTCAAGCCTCGGAGAACTTACGGAGTTCACAACAGAATTTGTGTCGGGCACGGCGACCCGCAGCAGAGTGAATCTCGTCGCTCTTCCACTTCCATGGTAAACTTTGGCCCCGCCTTTGCAGTTTCGAAGATCATGTTTAACAGAAAATTTCCCACATTAATGTTATGTGTCCACTGGGATTGGGTCTTAGTTTGGCCACCTGATATCACGTCGTATCCTACGTATCTTATGCGCTGCGAGTGTATATCACGGAAGTCGGCCCTCGCAGGACGAGATTGCGTTCGGATGGCGGGTTTTCACACTAGATCAGCGGCGTCTTGTTATTGACGGCCCACCCCAAGATTACAAGGCTTTCCATCCATATTCCTGCTTTGTCCGCTGGCGGCAGGATAGTCTGCTAGTTGTTAAATAATGTCAAGGTGAGAAATTAAGTAGATCATTTAACATTCAACTCCAGTCACATCTTAAGTACTGTAAACTACAAGCTTCTAACTATCAACCTTCCTACTCATAACATGTTATCATTTATTCTGTTTGACTACTCTCTACCCAGACATCTTCGTTCGAAAGTATTTTTAGGAAAAATCCATGATTCCATATGCAATTTGAAAGAACTCGTTCAGAAATTCCGCGCTTTGGAATAAAATGAAATGATTTAATTGAAGCTTATTCTCTAACTGACCATCAAAAATTATAAAATGACGAGATAATTATTGACATAATCTCATGTACGTCATGATCAAGTGGTTCCCACTGAATCTCAGATTCAGACGAAAAGCATAAACCAGGATTTCCAAAACGAAGAGATGTATCGAAATAGGAATTCTGTCTGTAAACAAACGGTGAACCTTAAATCTAATAAAGTTAATATTCTCAGGCTTGGTTTAGAGTCCAGTTGTGAATATCAAAATTCAAGGGCACGACGATTCCCGTTTCGGTGAGTTATATTGACGGGTAGGTAGTTCCCTCCGACTCAATAAAATAAGTATTGTAATGAAAACAGCGAGCCGCATTATTGGTTACTACCATAAGTGGTTTTTTTCTCAAACTAAAGGATCGGGTTACAATTAGACGCATATTATGTCTTTACCGATGTAGGGCTACTGATTTCATACGATCCTGTTATTATTACGTGGAACTTTATCCGCGGAGCGCCATATACCTATATGCATTCTCACTGTAATAGCTAAAACGTATTTATCGATAACTAAATATAGTTGTGGTATTAGCTGCCTGTATTATTAATAAATGTCACTCTTCTTTTCCTGGAAGTAGTTGATTAGTTACGTTAATAATCATAATATATATTGTTCGATATTATGTTGCAACAACTATACGATCTTTATCGCAACTTTAACATCAGCGTTAGTAAATGATAACCCGATAATGGTGATGCCAGTGGCCACGGAAATTACATCCGTTTTGACGTGACGTCGCGCCAGTCGCTTTTTACAGCTGCCCCTCCAAATACATAACTTTTTGCATATAAGTTTTCCAATGTGATGGTCTATATAATGGCTGCAGCGAGACTCTAGCAGCTCAGTCAGATCCTTTGATGCAGCGACGATGGGTTAGCCGGCATCTCTCTGGTCTCCACCGAGACAGTATTTCTCATACTTTACCATTCAGCCAACAAGAGAAGAACAAAATAGGTTTCGGAAAGGTAAATCAGGTGCAGATGGTTATTTCACACTCAAGATGCTAATGGAGAATAGTAAAGAGTTTATTCTGGAAATACACTTGGCATTTATTGATTTCAAGAATTCAATCGACAGAGGAAAACTTTGAAAAATTCTGACTGAAAGTAACACCCCACTACATATCAAAAAAGCAATTCAAAACATTTACAGCCATTATGTAATCGCACTCAGAAGCGGACAACAGCTGTCGGATTGGAAGCCGATTAATCGAGGAATGAGACTAGGGTGTTGAGTATCGCAAGGTTTATTCAGCAAACAAAATCATTTGTGACTGGCGACAAAAACCCCATGGAAGAATGAAAACAGAAAGACAGACCAACATGGACACATTACTGTTTGCAGATGACCAAGTACTTTTTGCTGAACCGGAAGATAACCTGCAGAGTTCGGTATATAACCTCCATTAGACAGCAAAAGAGTATGGCACGATGATTTCCCTCAATAAAACCGAAGTTATGACCCTCGTCGGGAAAAATCTACAAAAGAAATAAAATTTAAATAGAATACACACCCACAGTACAAGAAGAAGAATTTAAATACCTAGGATACAACCTCAGCTACACCCTAGAAATCGATATTTAACAAAAATCACAAATTTCAGGAAATTTAAAGCAATAAGAAATATCATCTTCAGACCATCTCTTGTTCAACGGCACACAAGAATCTAACTGTATAACATTCTGGCTAAACCTACCCTACTGTATCGCAGCGAGGCCAGGGCTCTCCGTAAGGCCGGCCACACACAGAACCGGGCGAGGCAGGGCGGGGCTGGGCATTTTGCCCCGGGGCGTCTTGTGCGACGAGAAACGCACGGGTGCCTATGGAGCATCACACACAGGACCGGGCGGGGCAGGGCACGTCGAAAAGACGCCCCGGGGCAAAATGCGAAGCTAAAACAAATTATGCCCCGGGGCAAGTCGCTGCCGGGCAGAACGTTCTGCGCATGCGCTGTCACGGGACCCACTCTCCCTCCCCGGGCTCCACTATCTCGCAGTCTGGTTGTGTTGTGTTTCGAATATTCGACTGATTTGTATGTGTGCCATGTATGACTGTAAGATTTAAAATTTATATGTTATACAGGGTTATTGTATGGTTGAATAACTAATGGTCAGGAAAAAGAGGACCTTAAGGTTATCAAAAGCCGCTCCTCTCGGAGTATGGCTGTTCTCCAGTTGGTATTTTGCTTTTCTATTCTGCTCCGAATGCTCTCATTCAAAGTTGATTGTCGAAATTGACATGCGACAATAATTAAAAAACTTGTCTCGAAGCTCAGAAATAAAACTTCCTATATTCCTTTTCAGGTTTATAGGGTGTATACCTACATCTCTCTGTTGTTAACATTGTGGTCCAAGAGCTGCAGATAGTTCCAAATTAACAAAACGGTCTCCTCATCTTCATCCATTTCAAAATGATACACTACACACCAGTATGCTCCCACTGAGTTCACTGACAGGTGACTGGGACAATGAAGAAAATTTGCTAAGTGTTTTACTTGTCGTGCCCCGCCTCGTTCTGTGTGTGACAGCAGCACGACAGGGCAAGTCAGGCGACTCGTCGCGCCCCGCCCCGCCCTGCCCCGCCCGGTTCTGTGTGTGGCTGGCTTAAAGGTTATGAGCGAAGGCTAGTGGCGGCTGAGATGCGATTCATGAGGAGAACAGCTGGCTTCACATTACGATACAGAAAGAGATGTGATGAAATCCTTAATGAACTCAAAGTTAAACCAGTTCTCCAAACTATACAAATCTACAAAATATTTTAGACAGACCACATACTAACGACGAAAGCGGACACAACCTAGACTAAAATTTTCCATTAAGACTAGATTATTGCTTGTTCGACGTTTCATTGATTTGGCTGAGACCAAAGAAGGCGTCACTTGTTTTGTACACATTCGTTTGCTTACACTTGCTGTCAAGTGGCAGGGATCCTGAGTACGCTGAATCTATGCGCACTCACACTCCGCGAGACCTCTCTGACAGCAACAAAATTCATTTCACTTTATTTTATGCGCTACCACGGCTCCAAATCAATCTGCCAAGGGAATGACTGGAATATTTACATATGCCCATGTAATATATTTGATATTACATTTCAGTTTTATATCTGTTACCCGCACTGATTTATTTTGCAAATACAAAACTGGACAAGTTCAACTAACACAAACGTTAATCCTTTATATCTATTTCTGACAACAATAGTTTCGTTTTATACGTTATTATATACATAATACTATAATACTCTATTCTTTGAATATTTTCTGTTGTTGGTAAATTACAGTTTCTTTCATCAGTTCCAAGTTTGATACATTCCTTGAGAAACTATATGTAATTTTACTCCTTAATGATTATTTCGAAATATTGTGATGTGATCTTATTAATACCTTCAGTGCAGACTTATAACAGGAAACTGCATCAATTATTTAGGCATTAATATTTTCCTCTCATATATATACTAATTT
>CM061918.1:22006133-22023517 GCA_031002005.1 Vandiemenella viatica
AAGTTCCTAAGGGCTTCTTTGATTCTTGAAGCTACGATCTGAGGTCGCACTGATTGGTTTTTTTGACGTTTGGAAGTGAAATTTTATTTATTACTAGCTAGTACCCACGTCTTCGTTCGTGATTGTAAAAAACTGATATTGACAGCTATAGACATCTAACCACCATAGTGCACGATGGGAGACTCAATACTATTACCACACACAAATACCAGTCTTCTGCGCTATGTAGTTCCGGCAGCAAAGTAAAATTTACGGATACACCCAAGTCTTTGGATGAAATACGAAAATATTCATGATCGACCAATTTCAAACACCATACCTCACACACTCCCACAGTTACCGAATTTTGGCCAACGTTGTGATCGATGGGAGACTCTGTGTTACTACCACACACAAACGCCAGTGATCTGCGATTGATAGTTTTCACTTAAAAGTGATACACCATGACACATGCGTCTTTGGCAGAAATATGAAATTGCAGCAGGTCGACCACTTTCAACCCACATTTCTCCCACACCCCCATAGCTACCGACATCTAACAACCATAGTGCACTACATGAGATACGATTCTACTACCAAACACAAACACCAATGCTCTATGCTATGTAGTTGTGGCAGAAAAGTGACATATGCGGAGACAGTCGAAATACGAAAATATCCTTGGTCGGCCACTTACAACCACCATATCTACCACAGTACCACAGTTTCTGAAATTCGACCGCTGTTGTGATCGAAAGGTGACTCTGTGCTACTACTACACACAAACGCCAGTTATCTGTGATCTATAGTTTTCGCTGAAAAGTGATATACCATGACACTTTTGTCTTTGGCAGAAGTATGAAATTGCCACAGGTCGACCACTTTCAACCCCCATTTCTCCCACACCTCCATAGCTACCGACATCTAACAACCATAGTGCACTACATGAGATACGATTCTACTACCAAACACAAACACCAATGCTCTATGCTATGTAGTTGTGGCAGAAAAGTGACATATGCGGAGACAGTCGAAATACGAAAATATCCCTGGTCGGCCACTTACAACCACCATATCTACCACAGTACCACAGTTTCTGAAATTCGACGACTGTTGTGATCGAAAGGAGACTCTGTGCTACTACTACACACAAACGCCAGTTATCTGTGATCTATAGTTTTCGCTGAAAAGTGATACACCATGACACTTTTGTCTTTGGCAGATGTATGAAATTGCCACAGGTCGACCACTTTCAACCCCCATTTCTCCCACACCCCCATAGCTACCGACATCTCACAACCATAGTGCACTACATGAGATACGATTCTACTACCAAACACAAACACCAATGCTCTACGCTATGTAGTTGTGGCAGAAAAGTGACATATGCGGAGACAGTCGAAATACGAAAATATCCTTGGTCGGCCACTTACAACCACCATATCTACCACAGTACCACAGTTTCTGAAATTCGACCACTGTTGTGATCGAAAGGTGACTCTGTGCTACTACTACACACAAACGCCAGTTATCTGTGATCTATAGTTTTCGCTGAAAAGTGATACACCATGACACTTTTGTCTTTGGAAGAAGTATGAAATTGCCACAGGTCGACCACTTTCAACCCCCATTTCTCCCACACCCCCATAGCTACCGACATCTAACAACCATAGTGCACTACATGAGATACGATTCTACTACCAAACACAAACACCAATGCTCTACGCTATGTAGTTGTGGCAGAAAAGTGACATATGCGGAGACAGTCGAAATACGAAAATATCCTTGGTCGGCCAATTGCAACCTCCATATCTACCACAGTACCACAGTTTCTGAAATTCGGCCGCTGTTGTGATCGAAAGGTGACTCTGTGCTACTACTACACACTAACGCCAGTTATCTGTGATCTGTAGTTTTCGCTGAAAAGTGTTACACCATGACACTTTTGTCCTTGGCAGAAGTATGAAATTGCCACAGGTCGACCACTTTCAACCCCCATATCTCCCACACCCCCATATCTACCGACATCTAACGACCATAGTGCACGACAGGAAAGACGATTCTACTACTACACACAAACACCAAAGGTCTATGTTATGTAGTTGTGGCAGGATAGAGAAGTATACGGAGATACGAATTTTTGGTCGAAATATGAAAACGCGCTGCACTGACCAACTTTAATCATTATATCTCCCACATCCCTACAGCTATCGGCATTCGGCCAACGTTGTGCACGACAGGAAACTCCATGCTACTTCCACCCTACAAACATCAGTGATCTGTGCTATGTAGTGGTGGCTGAAAAGTGAAATATGGGAAAAAACACGTCTGTTTTTATATATATATAAGATTAATGGTGGGTATAGCATATTTGAAGGGTATTAGCATAAAAATTAACTGATTAAACCCTTTAGTGTTAAAATGCAGTATAGGAAAATAATTCTGCATTTTTTGTTATTCAAATGAAACTTTTTTTGGTACTACTGCAAATGGCAACACATTCTGCACTATATATGCCACAATTCCTCGTAAAACACTACTTACTCAGTTTACAGTTATTAATGTTATTCAGTAATCTATTTCCTATATCTTCATACTGTTGAAAGATTTTGTACTCTCCACATTTTCTATGAAAATCCATTGTTGTTCCTGTTCCTGCACGAATGGCTGGGATAATTTTGATATTATTTATTACACATGTTTCTGATAGGGCGAAAAAAAAATCAGGAATAAATCAACCACAACCTATCTATCCCCTTTGTGCTTCAGAGGGAGTTATTAGTTTAAAATATATACATAAAATGGAATGAGCCACATGAAATTTGATTGACCGGTGCAGAAAATTAAAAATTATTATAAACTTTAACACTTTTTGACAATTCATTGGCGTAACTAGAAAATTGTTGATTTGGTTTTGGCGGGATTTTCACAGCAACAAGCCTTAAATTCTGACCTAGGAAATTTGAAACCATATGATCCGACTTGGAATCTGCCGTACTTATTGCGATGCTATGTGACGTGCCTTTGCAGCAGGAGATGAAAATTTCCTTAGTTTTTATTCACTCATTTTTTTAAGATTAGCTGTTTGTTACTGTAGAATATTGTTCATGAAATGTCTGCTGTAAAACTCAGAATGAAAAAAAAAACCTCCCCCTTGAGGTGGGATGTCCCTCTCGACGAAATACTTATTGTTATCATTCATAAAAAAATAATTTTAATTTTGATTTTATAACGGATAAAAATATATAATTTGAAAGAATCTCGATGTTATTTGGAATACGGGAAAAGTCACAATATGGCATTTATTTAGTATCATTGGCGATTACCAGTCAGAGCGAATTTACCGTTAATATTAATACAAAAAGCCAAAATCACAAAAGCAACGCTCAGAGGTACAATTAGCCATCATGGGCAAGAAAACAATAGTAATTTACTTTTAAATCCATCTGAAATATGCAAGAGGGCCCAAACTTAAAATTGTGCTATTCGAAAATAATTCTGGAGTTCTGGCAAAATATGCCGCTAGCTCAGTTGGGTATTCAGCTACAAATTTAGAACATGGATATATCCTCATAAGGACTCTTAATGGTTCAGTTTCACGGAATGCATAATCAGATGGCTCTGTCGTCTGACGTCTGCAGTGATCCGAGATGACCCACGATATTGTCGGTTACAGTCACGCACATTCTGGTAATGCGCATCATCAAATTACCTGCTGTGCCGCAGTGCAAAAGGCGCTCTAGCATTCGCCTCGCTATACAAGCTGACAGCGTCAGACTTCCGACACTAGGAGTCGGACTTCAGCAGTTAGCGAGAAAAGCCAACTTAAGGAGTTTTTTTTAAAAAAATTCATTCCTCCCAGCAGAAGGCTGGGAGGCGGGCTGCTGGAGGATCATGTAGATTCTTTTCAGCCTACTACACTATAGGGAGGGAAGGGGGAAGGAAGGTCGGCCGTGGCATTGAAGGGAACCATCCCAGCATTCGCCTAGAGTGACTGAGGAAACCCACGGAAAACATCAATCAGGATGGCCGAACCGGGTTTGACCCCAGTCCTCCCGAATGGCAAGTAGCAGTGCGAAATCGCACTGCTCAAGCCTCGGAGAACTTACGGAGTTCACAACAGAATTTGTGTCGGGCACGGCGACCCCCGCCTTTTGCAGTTTCGAAGATCATGTTTAACAGAAAATTTCCCACATTAATGTTATGTGTCCACTGGGATTGGGTCTTAGTTTGGCCACCTGATATCACGTCGTATCCTACGTATCTTATGCGCTGCGAGTGTATATCACGGAAGTCGGCCCTCGCAGGACGAGATTGCGTTCGGATGGCGGGTTTTCACAATAGATCAGCGGCGTCTTTTTATTGACGGCCCACCCCAAGATTACAAGGCTTTCCGTCCATATTCCTGCTTTGTCCGCTGGCGGCAGGATAGTCTGCTAGTTGTTAAATACTGTCAAGGTGAGAAATTAAGTAGATCATTTAACATAATTATACTACTCCCTGCATCATTCAACTCCAGTCACATCTTAAGTACTGTAAACTACAAGCTTCTAACGATCAACCTTCCTACTCATAACATGTTATCATTTATTCTGTTTGACTACTCTCCACCCAGACATCTTCGTTCGAAAGTATTTTTAGGAAAAATCCATGATTCCATATGCAATTTGAAAGAACTCGTTCAGAAATTCCGCACTTTGGAATAAAATGAAATGATTTAATTGAAGCTTATTCTTTAACTGACCACCAAAAATTATAAAATGACGAAATGATTATTGACATAATCTCATGTACGTTATGATCAGGTGGTTACCACTGAATCTCAGATTCAGACGAAAAGCATAAACCTGGATTTCCAAAACGAAGCGATGTATCGAAATAGGAATTTTGTCTGTAAACAAACTGTGAACCTTAGATCTAATAAAGTTAATATTCTCAGGCTTGGTTTAGAGTCCAGTTGTGAATATCAAAAATCAAGGAGCACGACGATTCCCGTTTCGGAGAGTTATATTGACGGGTAGGTAGTTCCCTCCAACACAATAAAATAAGTATTGTAATGAAAACAGCGAGTCGCATTATTTGTTACTAGCATAAGAGGTTTTTTCTCGAACTAAAGGATCGAGTTACAATTAGACACATATTCTGTCTTTACCGATGTAGGGCTACTGATTTCATACGATCCTGTTACTATTACGTGAAACTTTATTCGTGGAGCGCCATATGAATTCTCACTGTTACAGCTAAAACGTATTTATCGATAACTAAATATAGTTGTGGTATGAGCTGCCTCTATTATTAATAAATGTCACTCTTCTTTTACTGGAAGTAGTTGATCAGTTACTTTAATAACCATAATATATATTGTTCAATAATATGTTGCAACAACTATCCGATCCTTATCGCTACTTTAACATCAGCGTTAGTAAATGATAACTCGATAATGGTGACCCCAGTGGCCACGGGAATTACATCCGTTTTGACGCGACGTCGCGTCAGTTGCTTTTTACAGCTGCTCCTCCAAATTCCTAACTTTTTGCAAATAAGTTTTCCGATGTGGCAGTCTATATAATGGCTGCTAGTCTCTAGCAGCCCAGTCAGATCCAATGTTGCAGCGACGACGGGTTAGGCAGCATCTCTCTAGTCTCCACCGAGACAGTATTTATCATACTTTACCATTCAGCAAACAAGAGAAGAAAAAAATAGGTTTCGGAAAGGTAGATCAGGTGCAGATGGTTATTTCACACTCAAGATGCTAATGGAGAAAAGTAAAGAGTTTATTCTGGAAATACACTTGGCATTTATTGATTTCAAGAATACAATCAACAGAGGAAAACTTTGGAAAATTCTGACTGAAAGTAACACCCCACTACATATCAAAAAAGCAATTCAAAACATTTACAGCCATTACGTAATCGCACTCAGAAGCGGACAACAGCTGTCGGATTGGAAGCCGATCAATCGAGGAGTGAGACTAGTGTGTTGAGTATCGCAAGGTTTATTCAGCAAACAAAATCATTTGTGACTGGCGACAAAAACCCCATGGCATAATCAAAACAGACAGACAGATCAACATGGACACATTACTGTTTGCAGATGACCAAGTACTTTTTGCTGAACCGGAAGATAACCTGCAGAGTTCGGTATATAACCTACATTAGACAGCAAAAGAGTACGGCACGAATATTTCCCTCAATAAAACCGAAGTTACGACCCTCGTCGGAAAAATCTACAAAAGAAATAAAATTTCAATAGAATACACACCCAAAGTACAAGATGAAGAATTTAAATACCTAGGATACAACCTCAGCTATACCCTAGAAATCGATATTTAACAAAAATCACAAATTTCACGAAATTTAAAGCAATAAGAAATAGCATCTTCAGACCATCTCTTGTTCAACGGCACACAAGAATCTAACTGTAAAGAATCTAACTGTATAACATTCTGGCTAAACCTACCCTACTGTAGGGCAGCGAGGCCTGGGCTCTCCGTAAAGATTATGAGTGGAGACTAACGGCGGCTGAGATGCGATTCATGAGGAGAACAGCTGGCTTCACATTACGATACAGAAAGAGATCTGATGAAATCCTTAATTAACTCAAAGTTAAACCAGTTCTCCAAACTATACAAATCTACAGAACATTTTAGACAGACCACATACTAACGACGAAAGCAGACCAGATCCCATGTACAATCTCAGATACCATCCCAGAGGCAGGAGAGATGTAGGGAGACCACCAAGAAGATGGACTGAGACCGTAACAGGCCACCAGGTTTAACACTGGATGGGAAGAAGAGGAAAAAGAACACACACAATGCAGAAACAGTAATTAATATGTAAAAAATTAAATTCAGTAAATGAATAATATAATAAGTAATGTGAATAGGGAGTCTTGGCTTACATAATTCTCGGCGCTAAGTAACTGTAGGCCGTTGATCGGTGATTTACTCATCCCCGTAAGTACCCCTGTGATATAGTTCAATATTCCATCGTCGCTTGTTCTGGATTGCGAATAAAGAAATACTTGTTAACTCAGAGAACAACATTGCCGAATTGATACACCTCTCACCTTTGGTAAGTTTGCTACCACTGTCAAACTTTCCCTTATTTATTTATTGGTGGGATGTCCCTTACAACCTAGACTCAAATTTTCCCTTAAAACTAGATTATTGCTTGTTCGACTTTTTATGTCGCGGTTTTATCAAAAGCGATTCCGGGTGTGGGATAAGTTTCTTTTAATTGATTTGGCTGAGACCAAAGAAGGCGTCACTTGTTTTGTACACATTCGTTTGCTTACACTTGCTGTCAAGTGGCAGGGATCCTGAGTACGCTGAATCTATGGGCACTCACACTCCGCGAGACCTCTCTGACAACAAAACAATTCATTTCACTTTAGTTTATGCGTTACCACGGCTCCAAATCAATCTGCCAAGGGCATGACTGGAATATTTACATATGCCCATATAATATATTTGATATTACATTTCAGTTTTATATCTGTTACCCGCACTGATTTATTTTGCATATACAAAACAGGACAAGTTCAACTAACACAAACGTTAATCCTTTATATCTATTTCTGACAACAATAGTTTCGTTTTATACGTTATTATATACATAACACCATAATACTCTATTCTTTGAATATTTTATGCTGTTGGTAAATTACGGTTTCTTTAATCAGTTCCAAGTTTTGAGACATTCCTTGAGAAACAATATGTAATTTTACTCCTTAATGATTATTTCGAAATATTGTGATGTGATCTTATTAATACCATCAATGCAGACTTATAACAGGAAACTGCGTCAATTATTTAGGCATTATTATTTTCCTCTCATATATCCCTTTCGTGCTGGAATATTTTTTGTTTTGTTATAAAGTCAGGTTTTTTGCATTTTTAACATGTTAATTAGTTTAGAAAACACAAACAATTGCCAAAAAAATATTTTATTAAAAATTATATTTGTGTGGGTTCGTATTCCATAAGTATCGGGTGTACAATGGGTATTTCAATAGTCATGACACGGAAATTCAGTAAATCCGATTAAAATGCCAAATGCCTCTTTAGCTGGACAGAGGAATGCAACGTCAAGCTTATATTTGACTCCTTAGATTCAATAATTGTTAGTCCACAAAGCTGCCACCCAGTTGCTTTATTTAGTACTAGCAGTTACCCGTGACTTCGTCCGCATGGAAGAGTATTGTAATATATGATTTTCTTGAGAGTTCTGGTCGCTCCGTGGTAAGGGCGTCCCATCGTACCAGTTTGAATCCCAGTTTCTGCGAGGATTTTCATAGGTCCGTAGCTCGACCTTCACCTCTGACACGGGTTGTTGTGTGATCTGAAGTATGCCAGAATGCTCACGTGGTTCTGATTCCACGTTGAACTGTAGGTCCTCTATGCCCAGTAGGATTACTGGATGAGGATAAGCGGCAACGAAAGGGGCTGATTGCGCAGACGTAAAGAAGCCTTGTCACCAGATCAATACGACTATACAATTTATTTTGGAGCTATTTTTATTGGTAATAGTAATAATAAATATTGCAATAAAATAACAAAAATTTATTTATGATCCAGACAACTTCATCGAACTCTTAAACCAATAAACATATTCTGCATGTTAGGAGTATTTTCAGTATAATACATAGGTATATACAAAATACAGGATAATTAGCACACAAGCTGTCAATGGAGTCACTGATATAGGATTTGTAATGAACAAGAAAGTAGGGAATCGGGTGAGTTATTATGAACAGTTTAGTGACAGGATTATTCTGATGAGGTTAGAAACTAAGCCCGTCCCAACTACATTAGTACAAATTTATATGCCAACGTCACAGGAAGATAACGACGAAATAGGAAAAATATTCGCTGAAATTTAAGAATTAATCCAATACGTGAAGGGGGTGGAAAATCTAATAATCATGGGTGATTGAAATGCAATAGTGGGAGAAGGAAAAGAGGGGAATACTGTAGGAAGTTTTGGCCTAGGAGAAAGAAATGAGAGAGGAAGCAGGTTGCTAGAATTTTTTGAAAGATATAATCTAGTAGTGGAAAACACACTTTTTAAGAACCATGCAAGAAGAATATACACCTGGAAAAGTCCAGGGGAAACGGGCAGATATCAGCTAGATTATATCATGGTCAAACAGAGATTCAAGAATCAAGTTCTAGACTGTAAAGCGTACCCAGGAGAAAATATGGACTATGACCATAATTTGGTAATAATGAAGTGCAGTCTGAAATTTAAGCGAATAAGGAAGCAGTATAAGCAGAACAGACTGGAAGTGAATAAACTGAACAATCTAGCTAGGGAGACAAATTCGCTGAAATGGTAGACTAAGGTCTAAGAAGTAACTCTGAAAGGAGCTCAGCCGAGGACGAATGGAATGCATTAAAGACCGAAATAATGAATGCTGGTAAAGAAACATTAGGCTTTAGGGAACAAAATGCCCGAAAACCATGGATAACAGAAGAAATTTTGGAGCTGATGGATCAAAGGAGAAGGTACAAAAATGCTCATAATGAAGCAGGAAGAGAGCAGTACAGGCAATATAGAAATCAAATAAATAGGAAATGCAAAACAGCAAAAGAAAAATGGCTGCAAGAAAAGTGTGAAGAAGTAGAAAAGGAAATGGTCGTAGGTAAAGTAGATGTTGCATATAGAAAGATAAAACAGAATTTTGGAAAAATGAAGAAAACAGGTATGAACATTAAAGATGCCGATGGGAAATCTCTTTTAAGCCCAGAAGATAGAGCTAACCGATGGAAAGAATACATTGAAAAACTGTATGTTGGAGATGACTTGAACAATAGTGTAATGGAAAAGGAAGCTGGTGTCGACATTGATGACTTAGGAGATCCTGTTTTGAGGACAGAATTTAATAAAGCTCTGAATGACTTGAAAGTAAATAAGGCAGTTGGAATAGATGAATTCCCTGCAGAACTTCGTAAATCCCTAGGAGAGGAAGGAATTAAAAGATTATTCAAGCTTAAATCAAAAAGATATGAAACAGGAGAAATTCCAACTGATTTTAATAAAAATATCATCTTCACACTTCCAAAGAAAGCACAAGCCAACAAATGTGAGAATTATCGCACCTTTAGTCTAACAACATATGCTTCAAAATTATTGACCAGAATAATACACAGAAGGATGGAAAGAGTAGTAGAAGAGATAGTAGGTGAAGATCAGTTTGGGTTTAGGAAAAATCGCGGTACAAGGGAAGCAATTCTGTCCTTAAGATTAATACTTGAAGGGCGGATCAAGAAAAATAAAAATACTTTTATGGCGTTTGTTGATTTAGAAAAAGCTTTTGATAATGTTCAAAATTTTAAAGAAGTCAGGTCTAAAGTATCGAGATAGAAGAATACCCTATAAACTATATAAGAATCAAGTGGCTATAATAAAAGTAGATAATCACGAGAGACATGCATCAGTTAAAAAGGGTGTGAGACAAGGTTGTAGTCTATCCCCGTTAATATTCAACTTGTATGTAGAAGAAGCAATAAAGAAAGCCAAAAAAAAGTTTCCATGCGGCATAAGTTTTCAGGGAGAAAAAATCAGTATGCTACGATTTGCTGATGACATTGTCTTGTTAGCAGAGAGTGCTGAGGATATTGAGAAGTTACTGAATGGCATGAACAAAATACTGAAGGAAGATTTTGGTCTGAATATAAATCAAAGCAAGACAAAAGTGATGAAATGTAGCAGAAATGATACCAATACTAGTAGATTAAATATAAAAATAGGAACGGATGCAATAGGAGAAGTAAGTGAATTCTGCTACTTGGGAAGTAAAATTAAAACCGATGGCCGAAGCAGGAATGATGTTAAAAGCAGAATAGCACTAGCAAAAAGAGCCTTCATGAAAAAGAGAAACCTTTTAGTTTCAAATATTGATCTAGGAATTAGAAAAAACTTTTTAAAACTCTATGTGTGGAGCACAGCACTTTATGGTAGCGAAACATGGACTTTAGGAATACCGGAAAGAAAGAAAATTAGTAACTGTTAGGTATCGGTGATTAACCGTTATTATATTTAATGTAGCCTGCTGCAGTGATGTGCTGTTTCCATGACAACTTTTTGTTGACTCAACTGTTTATTGGTTTCTTGTGTTTTGATATTTATCTGACATCAACAATTACATAATACCAACATCAAAACACAGCATCTTTAATTCAAAATGGTGAAAGTAACAGAGGTCTCTAGCTCAAATCTTAATAAACAAGCTCCCACAAATGCGGAAAAAGTTAAGACACAGCAGAAAAAGAAACAAACACACATTTACTTACAAGACAAAAGCATAAGATTCATGGTATCTTGGTTATAACTACATTGCTGTAGTTGAAGGTCTTGAGTCCCTCTGCCAACTTGAGGAACTGCACATTGAAAAACAAAACCTACCAGCAGGAGAAAGTCTGTATTTCCATCCTCGCACTATTGAAGCACTCTCATCACACCTGAAGGTTCTTAATATTTCTGGAAATAGATTGTCATCACTGGAGGATATAAGTCCACTTAGTGAACTGAGAGAACTCTCATCTCGTAACAACAAACTGTCAGATATACAAGACATAACTTGTGGACTTGAAAGTTTATACATGCTAACAACTCTTGATCTTCAGGGTAATCCAGTTTGTAGTAAACATCGCTACCGTGAGAGTATCATTGCAATCACAAATAGACTCAAAACATTGTACGCTGAGGATACCTCGACGAGAGGCGAAACGCGTCCGAAAAATAAAGAACATCATACAACAGTTGTATTGGCGTTTTTACTAAATAATAATTAGTTTAAAATTGAAGCATTTGAAAGGTGGTGCTACAGAAGAATGCTGAAAATTAAGTGGACAGACAAAGTAAGAAATGAACGAGTTTTGGAAATGATGGGTGAGAAAAGAAGTTTGTGGAAAAAGCTTACATATAGAAGAGACAGGCTCGTAGGTCATATTTTGAGAAATGCTGGATTGGTTAATTTGTTAGTGGAGGGAACAGCCGAAGGTAAGAACTGTAGACGAAGACAGAGATTAGAATATATGAAGCAAATAATTGAGGACGTGGGCTGTAAGGGGTATGTAGAAATGAAGAGGTTAGCACAGGATAGGAAGGGATGGAGGATTGCATCAAACCAGTCAAAATAGTGACGATAGCAAAAAAAAAAAAAAAAAAAAAAAAAAAAAACAATATTGTAGGACTTGTTATTTTCTGGAAAACCATGTAAATTTTTCGTACTCGATACCTGCGAGCAGGCAACCTATAATTCACCATGTGAAAAGCAGGGAGTATCCAAATGTATTCCCACCACTTTTAACCTTTGACCATGCGATTTAATAATTGTAATTGAAAATACAGTTTTTAAAGGGAACTGGCTTCCGCTTTAGATGCACCGATAAGAATTGTCGCCTTCATAATGTTTCTTCCTAGTTCTGTGATGCGTAATCTGGTGCCATTGCACAATCTTGGGAGGTCAAGATTGCGCATCAGGAGAACTGGAGCGCCAACCTTACGCTCGAGTTTGTGGGACCTAGATAACTCTAAGGAATTTAAAACCTTGACGGGGTTGGTAGCAGCATCGCTAAGTTGATACTACTGTATTGATGGGAGAGTATGTTGTCACTTCCCCGACTCTTTCCTCTAATATTATTATTTTAGCATCAGAATCATTTTTCGGCCCAAGCATTGCCCTCTCACAGTTTTCGTCATTGATATTTAGTTGAATGCTCGGGAAAAAATTAGTAATGAGCTTGCGTTTTTTCAGGTTTTTCAGAAAATCGTTGCAATGCCAAATATGCGGCGTATTGTTATTGCCGTCTTTTTTGTTTGCTTCGGTGTTTCAGCAGATCGATTGCCACTGCGCTTGCTCTTTGCACGCAGCTCGTGTTTTTCCCGGTGTCTTGGCAGATCGTCCCGACACCAAGTGTTCAATTTGCTGTCGTCGCCCAACTTGCGACTGCTGCAATTCAGCATCCGCAGAAGCCCCAAGACGTTTTCAGCGAGGTCATTTAGAGGCAAGATGGGACTGGGGCAAGGAACGGGAAAGAATTCCGCCATGACATTTTTGAATAAAGCATCCCGGCATTCGCCTGTAGTGATTTGGGTAAACCATGGAAAACCCTAATCTGGATGCCCGGACGGGGATTCGAACCCGCAACCTCTCGAATTGGAGGCCAGAACGTTAACCGTTCACCCACCACGCTCGGTCCTCAAGACGTGCCAAATGTTCAACCCTTTGCAGCTATGCTTGAGGATTTGTTCCTGTGTTTTGGCTATTTTCATAGCCTTAGTTTTCTATAAATTTCTTTGAAAGATTTGACTTTAGTTTTCCCCGCATATCTTTAAATTACTAACTTCAAGTCTTGCGGATAAAAATTAATATAGTTTTAATTAATAGAAACTCAAAATGGAAAAATATTAGGAATACATTGATGGAATCGACTAAACATAAAAAGAACATACTAACATTCAAATAGCAAAAAAATACCTAAGTGGCCCTAGGACGTCCATTTGCGTTAAAAAAAAAAATAAAAAATAAATGTGAAACTAAGAATGAATATTTTAATTTGCGCTGAATATCTGAAAATTACTGATTTTTTTTTTTTTTTAAGTGAACTTAGTTGGTCCTTTGATATTGCATTTGTTTTGAGGATATATGGGTTCCATCAATTAATTCTGCTTTAAAACAGAAATTTCCTTTTTATAGTAGTGATTGATTCTTTTATTTATAATGATCAGTTTTAATGTTGGTTTCTCTATATTCGGAAACAGTTGCTGCATGTAGACCAGTTTACTATAGTTCGATCGTTTCGATCCATTAATTCTGCTCTAAAATATAAATTTCAATGTTAATGTAGTAATTGATTCTTTATTCATAATTGGTTTCTCAATCTGCAAACAGAATTAAATGTCTACCGGCTAATTACCACTCTACGTGTTAAGCTTAAATAACTAATAATGTTTCAGTTCTCATTCTGGCCCAGGCTGTATTTTAACCAAGTCACAAACTCCACTAACATTACCACTAGAAAATGAAAGCTTCTATCACTCGCACATTCATTGATTCACTATATTGCATGTTAGTGACGTCAAAATCTGACTTATTATTTCAGATCACGATACTAAATGATCCCGAATAATGACGCTGGCAACTCGAAAAACTCTGTAAATTAAATACTGAATACATCTGAATTATGTCGTCAGCTTCATGACAATTATTGCAGTAACGAAATTAAAAAAAATTGTATTCAAATTCTTGTAACTTACAGTGTACGGAAGTTCATAATTCTCTACAACTCTATGACAACTTTCGTTAATATTGCTGATCAGGTTTACAGCGTGGTAAAGTGACTGTTACTGCTCGTGATTTAGTAAAGTGTATAATGAAATAATTGTGATAGTAATTTATGCTACACTATCTTGATATAGAAAATTCTGTTAATACTCGAAACGCAATTCCAATGAATTTATTGTGTTGAGATGTGTTCATATCGTTTGAGATTGTAATGGCAATATTAGCAGAGATAGTGGTTAGGTTGAAATGCTGCCTGAACAAGAATATTTTTTGCTACAGCATAAGGTAGGAGGACTTTAGTTATTATTAGTAATAAATAAGCTTGAGGTTTTCATAAGCTTCGTGTAAATGAGGTGAATGGTGTTGTAAACGACTTCCAATATTTCTTCATGAAACAATAAGCATCTCCATTAGGCCATTGAATACATTCTTTTTAAGTGAAGGATTTATTAGATATTTGAAGAAATTTAGCAGTATGTAAAAAGCATTTTTTCGTGAATCATAGTTTACTATTTGTACTGATTTCTACAAAAATTTTGAAAAACAAACTAAAAATGGGTTAGTTAAGTTTTAAATTTTGGCAAAAATGATTTGTAATATTACAGCGCCTATACAGTAGCGAAAAAGAAGACACACAGGAAATAAACTGAACCTAGATAGAATGGAATCCGTTAAATTTTTATAATTACAACAACATTTCAGGCATGGCCATTTTGCACTCTTAGTGAACCGACTTTGATGCTAGTATACTCATTTCATTTTAATTTTTTCTTTCTATCATTGATTTTTCACATATATTGTAACGTATATGTTACGAACAATATTATGGTGTAACATTTGAGATTTCATACTATTTTATGTACAAAACATCTCTTAGCGAACTTACCAACAGTACCAACGACTTTAATTTGAGGTTAGGTAAAGATTTATATTTCTTGCTTACAAACTATTATTTGTTAAGTTAGCGGTTTTGTTACTTTTAAACTAAGCACAAATTTACATATGTCAGAATGTTTTTGCTTTTATTTATGAAAAGTAGTTTTGGCAAGTTACGTGAAAAGCAAAAAGTAAACGTGGCACTGCCGTCTACGAAGCAGGAAACTCTTTGTTGTTTGCGAATTGATATTAATGGCAATTTATAAAAGAACTATTCCTTTTTGGTGGGTAAAAACTATCCTATATCACTTCGCACACATTTAACTAACTTCATGCCAGATTTCATATGTTGAGTTATTAAGGCGTGATAGATGCCAGAAGTACATCCAAATATACATCAAAACTTTCACATTTATATACATATAGATATAGATGTTCCATAAATTATTAAAGATGCTTGTATTCAATAAAAGAGTTCAAAAATTCTGGAATAAAATTTCTCCAGAAGAAGCTGGGTTTGGTCCATAATCAAGTTCTCCTTTTCAAGTCCATTCATTAACTACATACGTATAATGCCTTTTCCTGAGACAATTTATAATATCAGTTGCATTTATAAATTTAAAATTAGAGTATGACACTCTGGAGGCAAAGATTAATTTCCAAATATCTCTCATTCATTTCAATCCAAAAACTGGCGAATTTGTTTGATTGTATGCTAAGCAACATACCATTTCAGATAATTATGGGTAGCAACAAGAACAGACAACTGAAATTGTACTTTAGGCTTCCACAAGGCTTAGTTCCAATGTTCCTGAGCTTATAAATTGCTGAAATCTCTCAGATTTGGATATGCTAATGATTGGAGACTAGCCACACATATATTGGACAACTCTAGAAAACTCCACGAGTGTTGTCTTTCAACTTAATACACAATCATTTTCTTAGTACCTTCACGCATGTTTCCTAACGTGAGACACAACTGCGCTATCGTCTAACATTAATCAAATTCTAGCTGTGTAGTTATATCAGCGTAAGATTGTTTTCACTTACATCAAATTTTGCTCTGGTTTCGCATTTGTTGGCAATGTCATATAGTTCTGTATGCAATTCTCACCACTTGCAATCCAGACCACTTTGTTTGAGCTTGGATGCTATGTTATTCTGCAAACTGCTGTACGATCTACAATGAAGTTGATTTCCGTTGCCTGTATTACAAACAGTTCCATTAACCACTTTATCTTCTAGTAAATAAACTCTTTCCCACTGATAATATAAATTTGATAGCTGTGAAGATAATATTGATCTGAAGGGATATTGAGATATTAAAATAATGCTGTAATAACGCTGAAGTGCACTGGAACTAAATTATCGTTGATACTCAAGGTATATCAACCACAATCACTATATTTCACAAGAAAGTAAATAAAACCTTTCAGAACCTTCAGCGGCCCCCAGATAATTACAGGTAAAATTTGTACATGTGGTCCATAAATGACTACAACTCGAAAGTTTTACTGACCATCACTCTCTTTCTCTCCCCCTCCCCCCCACTCCCTCCACCTTCTCTCTGTCTCTCCCCCTCCTTCTCTCTTTACTTCTACACTCAACGCCATTAGAGAAACATACATTCTCTGTGACTCTGAAGATACTGTACCTAGCTTTAAAAATACCAAAGATTATACATGCTACTAGGTTTTGAAACCTCTAAATAAGTAGACCTAAAGGATAAAACAAAATACTGCAATGTTCGGTACAACAAAATTAGTTATATAACTGATGGGTTGCGTTTTATTTTGCCATAACTGCCATCACATTTCGTTATAATTCAGTGTTGCAGACGATATATTAATTTGATGAAAAATATCCACAACACTACATATATTTTCTAAAATAAATTATAAATCAAAGCGAACATCCTTATATAACAAACACATTATGAACGTCGAGCTCATTTCCTGCACTAAGTGTGACAATTTGTCAAATCACTGTCCATATAGTACATCATTTATTAGAGTGTCTCCTGTACTAATACACAACTTCTAAATTTTTTGTTTCTACAATGTCAGGGGCACAACTTCTATACTCAGGTTATATTCACAAAGAAGTATATAAATACAGTTTAACAAATATCTTAAATGGTATCAACTTTCAGCTGCCATTACCATAGTGATTCAATTTAATTTAATTATAATGGAGCACGCGGTGGCAATTTCCCTACACACCCATCATCCCCC
>CM061918.1:22024517-22059139 GCA_031002005.1 Vandiemenella viatica
ATCTGAGGCACTTCTAACTTGCGACTTGCAGCATACTGCTGGCGTGGCCAGTTACGACAATCGTCCAGGTGGTCAGCTCGGCTCAGCACTACCTGCCGTGGAACGGTAATGTGTTTCTACGAAGCCATTCAGCCTGCAACTCACTGTGAAACTGTACCCTTAAGCGCATCTGAGATAAAGATCCTTGCTCTGATCTGATAAAACCACTGAGCTAGACTGTGTAACTGTCGAATGCAGGTCAATCATTCGTGGCGTCCCAACCTATTAAAATTCATTACTGTTTGCTATCATCATAACTGGTAACATACTTTGTATTAGAATAATTGTGAGATTTTTAAAGTACAACTATACTTGTTTGCTTGCATTTAAAGGGCTCATTGTACGTCTGAGCGTTGCTTAGAAAGTTGCACAACCTCTTGTTTATTAACGTAATGGTAAATACGCTCAGATTTGTAGATGCCATTGTAAAAATCTTTATTAAAATGTCTTTTTGTGACAGTTTTCAAATCCCAGAATCATCCAATTCTCATTTAAATAATTTACATTTTGACATTCAATTATAATATCCTATATAGCGTAAAATATTAAGAATTAATTAATAATTCTCCCCCCCCTGGTGATACGCTACAAGGCAAATCTAGATATAATGACAAATAAATATCCAAACATAATAAGATCAACGTATTTTGTCCTATATCATTTATTTTTATCATCCCAATACACAAATAGACTTTTATATGATTTAATACATATTTTGCAGTTCTTATAAATTCATATGCTTTCTGCGTGTGATTCTGGTATGGAAAGTCCCTGGATCAAAATCCGGATCTTGGATGGAATTTTTGCATGCCTTAAAATTGACATTCACGTCTGGCAAAGCTTTGATTTGTTAATGCGAACATATGAGGACTCCACCTACATTTGACGAACATCTGATGAACCTAAAGTAAGGCTGAAAAAAATGAAACTTTTCTAACTCAATCAGTAACGTTAAAATAAGAATTTTAAAAGTAAGTTTCTTAGTGTGATATTTATTACATAGTGGCAGAGTATTTCATCGGCAGAGCAATCATTGTCTTAGCCGCCTGTCAGAAACCGTGAAATAACCCATTCTGTTACTCTCAATGTTGATTAGTACCGGTAAATGTAGGGGGAAGACTCAATGTTTTTATTATCATAATTTATAATAATACTTGTAAATAAATTGGATTTGAATGTACTGTCGGTGTGTTTCACGACCATTAACGTATCGCAAGTAATATTTAATGGCCTAGGTTCCTATATACCATATAGGATAGTGGTTGTATTTCTTTAGACATACAGAGATGTCATAAAGAAGATATCTGCATGCCATGTCGCACCATCACCCAGCAACTAAGAGAGGCGTATTTACATCACTGTATTTAAGAGCGAGGACAGTATGTGACTCGGAAAGTCTGAAGGAAGAAATGGAGACTCTTACAAAAATATTCCGAGCCAACGCTTATAGTGAATCAGACCTAAGAAACTTATGAACCAATGTGCCAAGAAATTCGCCTGTCTTCCATACACACGTGGTATCACTGATTGGATTGGAAAACTGTTTAACCGGGTGGAGGTGCGAATTGTGCATAAAGCTCACTGCAAATTTGGCCAGTCATTATCCAGGGAAAAAGACAAATTACACTCAACCAACTTACGGGTGTTAATGAAATCCCCTGCAGCTGTGGCAGTGTATACATCGGAGAGACAGGTCGCACAGTGGCGGAGAGACTTAAAGAACATATCCGCCACTACAAATATAACAAAAGCGACAAATCTGCCGTCGTTCGCCATGCTATTAACACCGGACATGAAATAAAATTTCAAGACACGAGGCTACTGTGGAGAGAAGATCAGTGGTAGCCCCGACGTGTGAAAGAGGCAGCAGAAATCTTAAGAAATTCCAACAGCATCAACGAAGATGGCGGTCTTTTCCTCTGCGATGCTTGGCGACTATTGCTATGTGAACATAAATATAAACAGTATCTTGAAGAAGGCTGGAGTATAACAGCCGAAAGCTTAGATAATCCAATAAATGACGCGACATAGCCCGTAAAGCTATAAATCATATACATATATTAGGTTACTGTTTTCGCTGATAGGAGTTGGTGTCAATGCAGTCTGCAATAACAAA
This sequence comes from Vandiemenella viatica, assembly GCA_031002005.1. Classification (NCBI taxonomy): domain Eukaryota; kingdom Metazoa; phylum Arthropoda; class Insecta; order Orthoptera; family Morabidae; genus Vandiemenella; species Vandiemenella viatica. Next base: position 22,026,673 of record CM061918.1, read on the forward strand.
AACCTGAAAAGTAGTGTCTGGATGTATTTTAGCGTTCCAAAACATATTTTCGTTCTCCAATACTAAGGAAAAAATCTTAACGTGGACTTGCAGAAAATAAGATAAATGGTAGCAGAGTAAATGAAGGTCGCAATTTTATACGTTGCATTCACCTGTGTAACTTAAACCTTTTTTTGGTAACTTATCGTTAATGTTCTGTCCAGGTCATTTCTGGTGATTAATGGAGGTAATGCAGTGCCTACTATGCGATAGCGATATTTCCTGGCAACTACTTGTAATCTAATCAAAAATGTTATAAAGAAAATAATTTAACATATATATATATATGTAGTAGGCTAGTATATTCTGCTTTTAACACTATTCCTCATCGGCCATCAGTTGTACTTTTACTTCCTAACTAACAGAATTTATTTACTTCGCCTTTTGTATCCGATCATATTTTCATATGTTATCTACCATTATACCTATCATTTCTTTTACACTTTTTTCTTGCTTCGATTTGTATTTATTGAAAGGTTTTCCGTTAGTATTTTCTTCAAGTCACTAAGAAACTCCTATAGATCTTCAGTCTGTTCTCGCAAAAGGACAATATCATCAGAAATCCTTTTATATCGATTTTCTCGTCTTGAACCCTTATTCCACATTCAAATTTCTCTTTTACTTCTTCTATTGCTTCCTCCACTTATAAGTTGAATGTTAATGGGAATAAACTATAATCTTATCTGGCACCCTATTTAACTGATGCCTGTGTCTCATGATTCTTTACTTTTATTATAGCCGCTTGATTACTATATAGATTATATTCTTCTTTCTTGAGATTGTAGCACTGACTTTAAAATTTTAAACATCTTGTCCCTACTAAAATTAACAAAAGCTTTTTCTAAATCAACAAACTCTTTGAAAGTATTTTTTTTTTTTTAAATCGGTATAATACCGGTCTCATAAATACTTACTTATGAGTTTTTCCTTTACAAATTTATTCCCTGGCGCAAATAGGTAAGAATCGAAGTTATATTTTGCGCATAACGCAGTTGTAGGTTCGACTTGTTTAAACTAAACATTAAAGTAATAATCTCTTCACAATCGTTTCTGTAGTTTTGTGGCACTAACAATTCTTGATCCTCTAAAATGGCCATCTACTGCTTGGCCTTCACCTCCTAATGTGGGTAATGTTATTGGAAGACATTATCAACAAATATCGTAACAGTTTAATGATAATCATTCGGAATAAATGTAGCACTGAGCCCCTTTTTGTGCTGCCCTTTATTGCTATTCTTAAGTACAGTACAACATTAACGATAGTTTCACGATCTGAATTCAGGAAAAGTATAGCTGGAACCAAATTTTGTCCGATGCGGCCAAATACAGGAAAATACATTACATTTCTCGAGATTGGGGTGTAGTTTTTTACTGATGCCATTTTCGAGTTTTCTTTCCTTTTTTTTACCACAGAGTGTAGAGTGATCCAGTATGAGTCACAGTGACTTCAGAGTAAATTATTTTCTCGGTTTAAAAGTATTATTCCATTCGCCTCATCGGGCATATCTTTTTTTTTAGTTATCTTGTGTATCATACAGCAGCAATTCATTCTACTATATAGATCGAGCTATGTTACTCGGTAGTGACACCCATGTGAGCATTACTTTCACCCCAAAGTTTCGCATTTCAGTGCATTACGTGTAAGACATGGAAGAAAAAAATGTAGAAAGATAAACCCGAGAGGTCAGAGAATTTGGAAGAGATGTTGCGAATTTAGAAGAGATGTTCCAGAAATTTTATGGAGTGTAGTACAATGTATGTATGGATCTGACGGCATATTAATGGCAGAACCAACTGGGCGGAGAATCGCACTGTGAAAAGTGTTTTTTATATATATAAAGGCAGGTGTTATCAGTACCAAGAAGTGTAATTTGGATTAATTATATGTTTTTACATATTTATAAGGGCATTGGACCATGTCATGTATAAGTGGACGTATTCTGATAAGCCTGTAAAGTAGGCAAAAAATATTGTGTTACCTTGTATAAAGTGTTAGAGCGTTAAGAAGAGTGGGTATGACGTTGAAGTTATCCAAGTAGAATTGAAATAGAGTAATAAAATTTTTGGGGTTGTGAAATAAGTGCTGAAAGAATAGAGGCAAATCCAGATAAGTTAAACAAACCGCGTTGTTGCCTACCCCGATGTATAAGAAACAGATGGAGTAATTTGTGCACACTATTATTTTTACAGTAAGTTTATAACTGGTCAATATTTCATCAACATGCATCTGAACGAATTATGGAGAAAACGTGCCATCGGTGTGGACGAATTAGTGACAACAACATATTTTCGAACAATAAACCTCTCTGGTTGCACGATAGGTCGCTGTGTGTTTCGAGAGCTGCTCACAAAACTGCGATTTTGCATCATCAGCTAAGTTGTTGTAGTCTACATTACTTAAATGTTATCTAAATTCTTTATTATTGTTAGAGTGAAGAATTAATTAAAATTTCGTTCAAAAAAAAAAAACAGTTTTAAGTTCACGTCGTTGTTAGAGTCCCTTTTCTAGTTATTGCAAGTTTCTTTGTCTTATAGATAGCATAAGCTTGGTAGTTAGTTTAATTGAATACTATAGTATGGGTAAACTTTACAGTGTAAGTTATTTAATAGCTTTAACTTCTTATTTGCCATAACTAATTCAAATCAGTAGTTAGAACTTCAATTGTTAAGGTTATATTATCGTCCCATATTTAGACTGTTCGGATTTGTTATTAATTAGTTCAGGATCAAAAAATAACAACTTGGTAATAAAAAATAATTATTCCATAATAGCATCGATTTGTTCGCAATAGATTATACTGTATCAGTACCCTAAATTCACTATCGATAGGCCCTACTTAAAATTTCCCAGAAAACAAAGGGTGCGTCAAAGTAGTTAACCTGCTCTGTATGCAAAAATAATTGTCTTTAATTGCTATCTAATACATTAAAAAAACTTCCTAGCTTTTAAAACTAATAATTCGTAAGTAATTAATTAGTTCTTATACATACTTGCACTAAATAGTTCGACCTTCTATCTTAAGCTTATTTGGGATTTATTATCGTCAGTTTATTCATTGATTCTTAAGTATATTTGTTAATTGTTATACATGTAGGGAAGAGCAAACATGGGGAATAAATGGGCTCTCCCATTGTTTTGTTCACTTTGTCTTAGGGATGATAGGATGACGGAGATTGGCGAAACGATAAGGGAGTTTATGAAAGGGTTCCTGAGGGTCGTCCTGAGGAGGCTCATCCGTGGAGGCGTGGCCTGGTGGCTCTACCTTCGGAGGCTCAACCTGTGGTTTCTCTGCCGTGGAGGCTCAATCTGTGGAGGTCCAACCTGTGGAGGCTGAGCCTGAAGAGGCACAGCCTGTGAGGGCTGATCTTGTAGGGGGTCATGGTATTGAGAAAAAAAGTATTGGGTTAGAGGAGTTGAGAAGGATAGGTGGGAGCTGGGAACAGGTCATACGAGAAATATCGTTAATAGGATGAAAAAGCAAGGAACTTCAGTAATTGGGAAAAATAGGTTGACCAGAATCATGAGGAAAAGAGTTCATGCAAATGTAGGAGTAGGTAAGATGCAGCATGCCTTTAGGAATAAGGCCGTTCAGGGCAAGAATAAGAAAAAAAGGGTACTACTGCTAGGTAGTATCCACGGGAGAGGTATAGGCCCTGTTCTGCAGGATCAGTTAGGTGCAGGTTACCAGGTAACAAGTTTTTTAAAACCTAGGGCAACTTTATTTCCGGTAATAGAGGACATAGGTTCAATTAGTAGGAGTTTCACTAAAGACGATTGACTAGTGGTAGTGGGATGTGCGGGGAATAAATCTAGAGAAACGTGAGTTACAACATGAAAATGACCTGAGGAACGTAGTGAAGGGGGCAGAAATACCTGGGTGGGGCTCATCAGGTCCTAAGTCACCATGACGGGCCAAAATTGAAATATGCTGTGAGTCGGGTAAATATGGAAATGGAAGAGCTGCTTCGGAAAGGCATTAGTTCTGTGTTGACGGTTGTGCCTGTGAACACCATTGGTAAGCGGGGTTTCGCTAGGCATGGCCTACACCTAATTAGTTGGAGCAAGATGGTACTTTCTGAGTTGTTAGCTAAAACATTAAGTGATCCCATTTCAAGTGATGATGGGTCAGGACTGTGCCTTTTTAAGGTTTGGAGCTGCTGGTGGAGGGACGGAAATAAATGATAAGGTGATACTGATTGCAGATCCATGATGGGAAAATCACAGATGATGTAGAAACAGATGAAGTTGCTGAAACAATAACTGACTGGGTAAGGGGAAGGATAGGCTGAAATTATAAAGCCAGTAATAAGGGTGTTAATGTTAACTGAAGAAGTATGTCGAGCAAAGTAATCGAATCTGCAAACTTAATAGATTTACATGAACCACAAGTAATAATTGGGGTAGAGAGATGGTTATAAGAAGAGGTACTAGACGGTGATGTTTTTCCTGATAGTTACAGAGTGAAACCGCAGAGATAGGGGAGAAACTGGTGGAGGGATTTTCAAACTTGTTCGTCAAAAACTAATACAGTCACTGGTGTCATAGATCAAGACAATGAGATACTTGGGTTATATATCTGGGTATAATAAAAAGGGGTATTGGCAGCATAATGTTGTGGATGAATGGACACATGTAGATCAGGCTTTTGGGAGAAATTAATCCATACTCAGATTTCTGAGGGTGAGAGTTGAATAGTCAGTATTGGTGGATATTTAAATTTACCAGGTGTAAACTGAGTAGGAAACAAAATTAATAACACAAGGTAATATAGATTTGCAAATTCCTTAATAATGGAAGGATGATTACAGAAATGGTAGAGTAAAACACTAGGGGACAAAACATTTTGGATATATTCCTAATAAAGAACGATGATAACCTTGTGGACGTCAAGTAACGGAAAGAATAAGAGATCATGAAGCTGTTCTGATGGAATTAGATGGATTCCGTGAACTGGCAGCATAAATCGAAGGGAGAAACAGGTACAATTTTAAAAAGGCACAAATTTGGAATTTGAAGAATTATTTCAGAGAACATTTCAGCAATTGGAAAGGAAGGCACAATTATAGTAGAGTCAAGGTGGGAAGAGTTTAAGGAGAAAATAAGAAAGGGGGAAGAGAATTTATTCCAAAGCAGAAAATGAAAAGACGTAGAGAACCTGTGTGCTATGACGGGTAAGTGAGGAGGTTGGAACGAAGAGAACAGAGTTAAGAGACATCAGGGTAGTAGGGAATATTTAAAACAGCTAAACAATGACTTGAATTTTCTATTGCTGTGTTAGAAAAGTAAGCGAAGGGAGGTTATTGATACGTTTATAGATAAGGATGGACAAGAAGTTAATGAGGATTTGAAAAAGTCTGAAACTTTAAGTAACTTGTTTAGTGAGAGTATTAGGAACAATGAATCAGAATGGGGAGGGTCTAATTTAGGGAACAGAGCTTAACAAAACAATTAGAAATTAAGATACCAAAAATTTTAAATTCACCCTGTGGCAATCATGAAGGAAATAAGAAAACTGAAAAAAAATAACGGTGCTGGTGTAGATAAACAGATATCTTAAAGATAGCTGGCTGTGAAACTGTACCATACCTTGAAATATTATTTAAATTGAGTCTTGATACTTACTGCTTACCAGAGGAATGGAAAAGTGCGAAAGTACTGCCGGTACATAAAGGAGGGGTGGAGAATACAGTTCAAAATTATAGGCCAAACAATTTGACATAAGTGGTAGAAAAATTAATGGGAATTTATTTATGGAACCACATCAGAAATGAACCTGAGAAACATAAGTGGTTTTCAACTAGGGAACATGGTTCTAGGCAAGGACATTCATGCGAATTACAGTCGGTGGGATAAATGCAAGATATCTGAGATGAAATGGAAAAGGGAGGCCTAATTGATAGTGTAGCACTAGATCTGTCAAAGGCTTTTGAAATAGTGAGGCATAAAATTGTAGTAAATAGAGTAAAAACTATTGGACTGGATGAGAAAGCTATTTGATGGGTAGAAGAATTTTTGAAAGGTAGAAAACAGAAAATTAGGGTAGGAAATGCAGTATCAAAAGAAGTGGAAATAAAAATGGGACTGCCACGAGACAACTGGTATTAATTATTCTAATGAATAATTCCGTTGATTGTTTACTATCTGAAATTAGATTGTTTGCAAATGACATACTGCTGTCTAAATGGATCAAAACCATAGAGCACTGTAAACAGTTTCAGGGTGATCTGGACAGGATACCTAGTTGGGTTTGGAAACATGGGATGAATATCAATGCAAAGAGGAGTCGGCTTATAAGAAACACAAATAAAAAGCAAAATGTTAATTATGAGTATAAGATGGGGATTGAGTTGCTTGCTGAAGACTTGAAATGTAAATAACTTTGAATTACATTTGATAACAAGCTTAACTGGGCAGATGGTAGGTAAAGATTGCAGTATTCTGCACTTGTTGGAGAGTGTGATGAGGGGATATACGAGAGAAGTAAAGGAATTGGGTTACAAAACTTTGATCAGACCATTGCTCGAATATGGTAGTGTAGTATGGGATCCACATTTTGCGTATCAAATACAGGAGTTAAAGAGGATCCAAGAAAGGGCTGCTAGATTTGTTTCTGAAAATTATCGCAGAATGCATTTAGTTACAGATATGATAAAAGAGCTTGAATGAAATTCAATGCAAGACAGGAGGAGATTGAAGAGGGTCATGGCAGTGTACAAGGCATATACTGACGATGAGGCATGGAAAGATATTGGTGTAGGTATGAAATGTAGTTCATGGAAGGGAAACGGTGACCTTAACCAGAAGCTGGTAATCGATTTCAGCACAAGGATGTTGGATGATTCTCTTTATTACTAAATGGTGTCAGGGATTGGAATAAGTTACAAAGGAAAATGATGAATAATTTAGCAAAAGCGTTGAAAGTGTTTTAAGTTAAAATTTGTAGAGGGAAAATATAGGTGGGTGCAAGAAAGGGGGATGATCGGTGTGTAGGGAAATTGCCACCGCGTGCTCCATTGTAATTAAATTAAATTGAATCACTATGTAAACGGCAGCTGAAAGTTGAATCCATTTAAAATATTTGTTAAACTGTATTTATATACTTCTTTGTGAACATAACCTGAGTATAGAAGTTGTTGTGCCCCTGACATTGTAGAAACAAAAAGTTGTAGATGTTGTGTGTTCGTACAGGAGACACTCTAGTAAATGATGTACTATATGGACAGTGATTTGACAAATTGTCACACTTAGTGCAGGAAATGAGCTCGACGTTCATAATGTGTTTGCTATATAAGGATGTTCGCTTTGATTTATAATTTATTTTTGAAAATATATGTAGTATTGTGGATATTTTTCATCAAATAAATATATCGTCTGCAACACTGAATTATAACGAAATGTGACGGCAGTTATGGCAAAATCAAATGCAACCCATCAGTTATATAACTAATTTTGTTGTACCGAATATTGCAGTATTTTGTTTTATCCTTAAGGTCTACTTATTTAGAGGTTTCACAACCTAATAGAATTTGGTATATTAAAAGCTAGGTATAGTATCTTCGGAGTCACAGAGAATGTATGTTTCTCTAATGGCGTTGAGTGTAGAAGTAAAGAGAGAGGGAGAGAGAGAGGGAGGGGGAGAGACAGAGAGAGGGAGGGAGAGAGTGGGGGGGAGGAGAGAAAGAGAGTTATGGTCGGTAACACTTTCGAGTTGTAGTCATTTATGGACCACATGTACAAATTTTACCTGTAATTATCTGGGCACCGCTGAAGGTTCTGAAAGGTTTTATTTACTTTCTTGTGAAATATAGTGATTGTGGTTGATATACCTTGAGTATCAACGATAATTTAGATCCAGTGCACTTTAACGTTATTACAGCATTAATATCTCAATATCCCTTCAGATCAATATTATCTTCACAGCAAACAAATTTATATTATCAGTGGGAAAGAGTTTATTTACTAGAAGATAAAGTGGGTAATGGAACTGTTTGTAATACAGGCAACGGAAATCAACTTCATCGTAGATCGTACAGCAGTTTGCGGAATAACATAGCATCCATGATCAAACAAAGTGGTCTGGATTGCAAGTAGAGAGAATTGCAGACAGAACTATGACATTGGCAACAAATGCGAAACCAGAGCAAAATTTGATGTAAGTGAAAACAATCTTACGCTGATATAACTAAACAGCTAGAATTTGATTAATGTTAGACGATAGCGCAGTTGTGTCTCACGTTAGGAAACATGCGTGAAGGTACTATGAAAATGATTGTGTATTAAGTTGAAAGACAACGCTCGTGGAGTTTTCTAGAGTCTCCAATCATTAGCATATCCAAATCTGAGAGATTTCAGCAGTTTATAAGCTCAGGAACATTGGAACTAAGCCTTGTGGAAGCCTAAAATGCAGTTTCAGTTGTCTGTTCATGTTGCTACCCATAATTATCTGAAATGGTATGTTGCATAGCATACAATCAAACAAATTCGCTAGTTTTTGGATTGGAATGACTCAGAGATATTTAGAAATTAATCTTTGCCTGCAGACTGTCATACTCTAATGTTAAATTTATAAATGCAACTTATATTATAAATTGTCTCAGGAAAAGGCATTCTACGTATGTAGTTAACGAATCGACTTGAAAAGGAGAACTTGATTATGGACCAAACCCAGCTTCTTCTGGAGAAATTTTAATCCTGAATTTTTGAACTCTTTTATTGAATACAAACATCTTTAATAATTTATGGAACATCTATATCTATATGTATATAAATGTGAAAGTTTGGATGTACTTCTGGCATCTATCTCGCCTTAATAACTCAATATATTTAAATGAAATCTGGCATGAAGTTAGTTAAATGTTTGCGAAGTGATATAGGGTAGTTTTTACCCACCAAAAAGGAATAGTTCTTTTAGAAATTGCCATTAATAGTATATCAATTTGCAAACAACAAAGAGTTTCCTGCTTCGTAGACGGCAGTGCCACGTTTACCCTTTGCTTTTCACGTAACTTGCCAAAACTACTTTTCAGAAATAAAAGCTAAAACATTCTGACATATGTAAATTTGTACTTAGTTTAAAAGTAACAAAACCGATAACTTAACAAATAATAGTTTGTAAGCAGGAAATATAAATCTTTACTTAACCTCAAATTAAAGTCGTTGGTACTGTTGGTAAGTTCGCAACGAGATATTTTGTACATAAAATAGTATGAAATCTCAAATGTTACACCATAATATTGTTCGTAACATATACGTTACAATATATGTGAAAAATCAATGATAGAAAAAAAAGTTAAAATGAAATGAGTATACTAGCATCAAAGTCGGTTCACTAAGAGTGCAAAACGGCCATGCCTGAAATGTTGTTGTAATTATAAAAATGTAACGGATTCCATTCTATCTCGGTTCAGTTTATTTCCTGTGTGTCTTCTTTTTTGCTTTTTTGTACTATTATAGGCGCTGTAATATTACAAATTATTTTTGCCAAAATTTAAAACTTAACTAACCGATTTTTTTTTCAAAAATTTTGTAGAAATCAGTACAAACAGTAAACGATGATTCACGAAAAAATGCTTTTTACATACTGTTCAATTTCTACAAATATCTAATAAATCCTTCACTTAAAACGAATGTATTCAATGGCCTAATGGAGAGGCTTATTGTTTCAAGAAGAAATATTGGAAGTCTTTTACAACACCATTCACCTCATTTACACGAAGCTTATGAAAACTTCGTGCTTATTTATTACTAATAATAATTAAAGTCCTCCTACCTTATGCTGTAGCAAAAAATATTCTTGTTCAGGCAGCATTTCAACCTAACCACTATCTCTGCTAATATTGCCATTACAAACGCAAACGATTTGAACACATCTCAACACATAAAATGCATTGGAATTGCGTTTCGAGTATTAACAGAATTTTCTATATCAAGATTCCTAATTAGTATAGCATAAATTACTATCACAATTAATTTCATTATACACTTTACTAAATCACGAGCAGTAACAGTCATTTTACCACGCTGTAAACTTGACCAGCAATATTAACCAAAGTTGTCATAGAGTTGTAGAGAATTATGGACTTTCCGTAGACTGTAAGTTACAAGAATTTGAATATTTTTTTTAAATTTAGTTACTGCAATAATTGTCATGAAGCTGACGACATAATTCAGATGTATTTAGTATTCAATTTACAATGTTTTTCGAGCCCCACATTGCCAGCGTCATTATTCGGGATCATTTAGTATCGTGATCTGAAATAATAAGTCAGATTTTGACGTCACTAACATGCAATATAGTGAATCAATGAATGTGCGAGTGATAGAAGCTTTCATTTTCTAGCGGTAATGTTAGTGGAGTTTGTGACTTGGTTAAAATACAGCCTGGGCCAGAATGAGAACTGAAACATTATTAGTTATTTAAGCTTAACAAGTAGAGTGGTAATTAGCCGGTAGACATTTAATTCTGTTTGCAGATTGAGAAATCAATTATGAAGAAAGAATCAATTACTACTTTAACATTGAAATTTATATTTTAGAGTAGAATTAATTGATCGAAACGGTCCAACTATAGTAAACTGGTCAACATGCAGTCAACTGTTTCCGCAGATAGAGAAACCAACATTAAAACCGATCATTATGAATAAAAGAATCAATCACTACTATAATAAGTAAATTTCTGTTTTAAAGCAGAATTAATTGAGGGAACCCATATATTCTCAAAACAAATGCAGTATTAAAGGACCAACTAAGTTCACTTAAAAAAAAATAAAAAAATATCAGTAATTTTCAGATATTCAGCGCAAATTGAAATATTCATTCTTAGTTTCACATTTTTTTTAACGCAAATGGACGTCCTAGGGCCGCTTAGGTATTTATTTGCTATTTGAATGTTAGTATGTTCCTTTTATGTTTAGTCGATTCCATCATTTTATTCCTAATATTTTGCCATTTTGAGTTTCTATTAATTAAAACTATATTAATTTTTATCCGCAAGACTTTGAGTTAGTAATTTTAAGAGATGCCGGGAAAACTAAAGTCAAATCTTTCAAAGAAATTTATAGAAAACTATGGCAATGCAAATAGCCAAAACACAGGAACAAATCCTCAAGCAGAGCTGCAAAGGGTTGAACATTTGGCACGTCTTGAGGACCGAGCGTGGTGGGTGAACGGTTAACGTTCTGGCCTTTAATTCGAGAGGACGCAGGTTCGAATCCCCGTCTGGGCATCCAGATTAGGGTTTTCCATGGTTTCCCAAAATCACTCCAGGCGAATGCGGGGATGCTTTATTCAAAAATGTCATGGCAGAATTCTTTCCCGTTCCTTGCCCCAGTCCCATCTTGCCTCTAAATGACCTCGCTGAAAACGTCTTGGGGCTTCTGCGGATGCTGAATTGCAGCAGTCGGAAGTTGGGCGACGACAGCAAATTGATCACTTGGTGACACGAGCTGTGTGCAAAGAGCAATCGCGGTGGCAATCGATCTTTGAAACACCGAAGCAAACAAAAAAGACGGCAATAACAATACGCCGCATATTTGGCATTGCAAAGATTTTCTGAAACACCTGAAAAACGCAAACTCATTAATAATGCTTTCCCGAGCATTCAACTAAATATCAATGACGAAAACTGTGAGATGGCAATGCTTGGGCCGAAAAATGATTCTGATGTTAAAATAATAATATTAGAGGAAAGATTCGGGGAAGTGACAACATACTCTTCCATCGATACAGTAGTATCAACTAGCGATGCTGCTACCTACCCCGTCGAGGTTTTAAACTCCTTAGAGTTATCTAGGTCCCACAAACTCGAGCGTAAGATTGGCACTCCAGTTCTCCTGATGCGCAATCTTGACCTCCCAAGATTGTGCAATGGCAACAGATTACGCATCACAGAACTAGGAAGAAACATTATGAAGGCGACAATTCTTATCGGTGCATCTAAAGCGGAAGCCGTTATAATTCTGCGTATGCCAATAATGGCCCAGTAATATTCCCTTCCAATTTAAATGATTACAGTTCCCGTTAAAAACTGTATTTTCAATTACAATTAATAAATCGCATGGTCAAAGGTTAAAAGTGGTGGGAATACATTTGGAAACTCCCTGCTTTTCACATGGTCAATTATAGGTTGCCTGCTCGCAAGTATCGAGTACGAAAAATTTACATGGTTTTCCAGAAAAAAAACAAGTCCTACAATATAGTTTTTTTTTTGCTTTCGTCAGTATTTTGACTGATTTAATGCAATCCTACATCCCTTCCTATCCTGTGCTAACCTCTTCATTTCTACATACCCCTTACAGCCCACGTCCTCAATTATTTGCTTCATATATTCTAATCTCTGTCTTCCTCTACAGTTCTTACCTTCGACTGTTCCCTCCACTAACAAATTAACCACGAGCCTGTCTCTTCTTTCTGTACGCTTTTTCCACAAACTTCTTTTCTCACCCATCATTTCCAAAACTCGTTCATTTCTTACTTTGTCTGTCCACTTAATTTTCAGCATTCTTCTGTAGCATCACCTTTCAAATGCTTCAATTTTCTTTATTTCCGGTATTCCTAAAGTCCATGTTTCGCTACCATAAAGTGCTGTGCTCCACACATAGAGTTTTAAAAAGTTTTTTCTAATTCCTAGATCAATATTTGAAACTAAAAGATTTCTCTTTATCATGAAGGCTCTTATTGCTAGTGCTATTCTGCTTTTAACATCATTCCTGCTTCGGCCATCGGTTGTAATTTTACTTCCCAAGTAGCAGAATTCACTTCTTCTCCTATTGCATCCGATCCTATTTTTATATTTAATCTACTAGTATTGGTATCATTTCTGCTACATTTCATCACTTTTGTCTTGCTTTGATTTATATTCAGTCCAAAATCTTCGTTCAGTATTTTGTTCATGCCATTCAGTAACTTCTCAATATCCTCAGCACTCTCTGCTAACAAGACAATGTCATCAGCAAATCGTAGCATACTGATTTTTTCTCCCTGAAAACTTATGCCACATGGAAATTTTTCTTTGGCTTTATTTATTGCTTCTTCTACATACAAGTTGAATATTAACGGGGATAGACTACAACCTTGTCTCACACCCTTTTTAACTGATGCACGTCTCTCGTGATTCCCTACTTTTATTATAGCCACTTGATTCTTATAGAGTTTATATTCTTCTATCTCGATACTTTAGACATGACTTCTTTAAAATTTTGAACATCTTGTCCGAACTAACATTATCAAAAGCTTTTTCTAAATCAACAAATGCCATAAAAGTATCTTTGTTTTTCTTGATCCGCCCTTCAAGTATTAATCTTAATGACAGAATTGCTTCCCTTGTACCGCGATTTTTCTAAACCCAAACTGATCTTCACCTACTATCTCTTCTACTACCCTTTCCATCCTTCTGTGTATTATTCTGGTCAATAATTTTGAAGCATGTGTTGTTAGACTAATGGTGCGATAATTCTCACATTTGTTGGCTTGTGCTTTCTTTGGAAGTGTGAAGATGATATTTTTATTAAAATCAGTTGGAATTTCTCGTGTTTCATATCATTTTGATTTCAGCTTGAATAATCTTTTAATTCCTTCCTCTCCTAGGGATTTAAGAAGTTCTGCAGGGATCTCATCAAATCCAACTGCCTTATTTGCTTTCAAGTCATTCAGAGCTTTATTAAATTCTGTCCTCAAAACAGGATCTCCTTAGTCATCAATGTCGATATCACCTTCCTTTTCCATTACACTATTGTTCAAGTCATCTCCAACATACAGTTTTTCAATGTATTCTTTCCATCGGTTAGCTCTATCTTCTGGGCTTAAAAGAGGTTTCCCATCGGCATCTTTGATGTTCATACCTGTTTTCTTCATTTATCCAAAATTCTGTTTTATCTTTCTATATGCAGCAACTACTTTACCTAAGACCATTTCCTTTTCTACTTCTTCACACATTTCTTGCAGCCATTTTTCGTTTGCTATTTTGCATTTCCTATTTATTTTATTTCTAAATTGCCTGTACTGCTCTCTTCCTGCTTCATCCTGAGCATTTTTGTACCTCCTCCTCTGATCCATCCCAAAATTTCTTCAGTGATTCCATGATTTTCGGGCATCTTGTTCCCTAAAGCCTAATGTTTCTTTACCAGCATTCATTATTTCAGGTCTTTAATGCATTCCATTCGTCCTCGGCTGACCTCCTTTCAGAGTTACTTCTTAGACCTAAGTCTACCATTTCAGCAAATTTTTCTCCCGTGTTAGATTGTTCAGTTTATTCACTTCCAGTCTGTTCTGCTTATACTGCTTCCTTAATCGCATAAATTTCAGCCTGCACTTCATTATTACCAAATTATGGTCATAGTCCATATTTGCTCCTGGGTACGCTTTACAGTCTAGAACATGATTCTTGAATCTCTGTTTGACCATGATATAATCTAGCTGATATCTGCCCGTTTCCTCTGGACGTTTCCAGGTGTATATTCTTCTTGCATGGTTCTTAAAAAGTATGTTCGCCACTACTAGCTTATATCTTTCACAAAATTCTATCAACCTGCTTCCTCGCTCATTTCTTTCTCCTAGGCCAAAACTTCCTACAGTATTCCCCTCTTATCTTTCTCCCACTATTGCATTCCAATCACCCATGATTATTAGATTTTCCACCCCCTTCACGTATTGGATTAATTCTTAAATTTCAGCGAATATTTTTTCTATTTCGTCGTCATCTTCCTGTTACGTTGGCATATAAATTTGTACTAATGTAGTTGGGACGGGCTTAGTTTCTAACCTCATCAGAATAATCGTGTCACTAAAGTGTTCATAATAACTCACCCGTTTCCCTACTTTCTTGTTCATTACAAATCCTATATCAGTGACTCCATTGACAGCTTGTGTGCTAATTATCCTGTATATTGTATATACCTATGTATTATACTGAAAATACTCCTAACATGCAGAATATGTTTGTTGGTTTAAGAGTTCGATGAAGTTGTCTGGATCATAAATAAAGTTTTGTTGTTTTATTGCAATATTTATTACTACTATTACCAATAAAAATAGCTCCAAAATAAAT
The DNA here is from genome assembly GCA_031002005.1 of Vandiemenella viatica. NCBI lineage: Eukaryota > Metazoa > Arthropoda > Insecta > Orthoptera > Morabidae > Vandiemenella > Vandiemenella viatica. Next base: position 22,041,756 of record CM061918.1, read on the forward strand.
TGTATAGTCGTATTGATCTGGTGACAAGGCTTCTTTACGTCTGCGCAATCAGCCCCTTTCGTTGCCGCTTATCCTCATCCAGTAATCCTACTGGGCATAGAGGACCTACAGTTCAACGTGGAATCAGAACCACGTGAGCATTCTGGCATACTTCACATCACACAGCAACCCGTGCCAGAGGTGAAGGTCGAACTACGGACCTATGAAAATCCTCGCAGAAACTGGGATTCAAGCTGGGACGATGGGAGCCCTAACCACGGAGTGACCAGAACTCTCAATAAAATCATATATTACAATACTCTTCCATGCGGACGAAGTCACGGGTAACTGCTAGTACTAAATAAAGCAACTGGGTGGCAGCTTTGTGGACTAACAATCGGGTGGTTTGGTGCTTTATTTGATTAGTTGCAGTATAATCCCAAGCAGCTTGTAAGCCATTTTTGTTACGTATATCCCACAGATCTGTAGAAACTAATTGTGAATACCTGAAGTTTTTCCAGTTTCAACTAGTATATGGTAGTCGTAACCACTTCGACTGTAAAATGAGCTAAGTTCTAGATGTTTACAACTGTTTATTTGAGCTCTAGAAGTTCACAATTAACTCTGATAGTGGGATTTAGCTCCTGGGATTCTCTAGAGCTGTCGATCATATGGCGAGCTATTGTATTAGGTGAGACTACTGGTTTTTCCCTAAGTAATTTATTTCTAACTCCTAGCTTACGACCATGCCTCCCGTATAGAAATCACGCGTAATTCCCTCTTCTCCCATTTATTTCCTCTAGTATGTTGTACTGAGGTTGTACAGAAGTTTGTCACCTACTTTGCTGTTACCACTTTGGAGAAACTGTTTTTAAAAGTTGTTAATTTCTCTCATTCCTACCAAGGATGAATTTTTCAAGAGGAATTGTTTCGTTGGAGGAACTGATGACAGCTCCAAAAAATATTTCGTAAATTTAATGCTTGTCGAGTGCCTCTGAAAATATTCTCCAGTTTCTCTCTGAAATATTCTTATAGAACGGTTTGTGAAGATATAAATAAAATACTTGTTCCTATTTTATGATTACAGGACTGTGTTGCCAATGAGGAAAAAAAGTATGAACCTTACGATATACAGCAAGTTTGTGGCTTGTTCCAACTGTGGAAAAGCACACGACCTGTTGGGTTCCCCTTCTCCTTGTTGCTAATTTTTTTTTTTTTTTTTTTTTTTTTTTTTTTTTTTTTTTTTTTTGTCGTCAGTCTTTCGACTGGTTTGATGCAATCCTCCATCCTTTCCTATCCTGTGCTAACCTCTTCGTTTCTACATACCCCTTACAGCCCACGTCATCAATTATACGTATGTTTCATATATTCTAATCTCTGTCTTCCTCTACAGTTCTTACCTTCGACTGTTCCCTCCACTAACAAGTTAACCAATCCCCCATGTCTCAAAATATGACCTACCAACCTGTCTCTTCTTTCTGTAAGCTTCTTCCATAAACTTCTTTTCTCACCCATCATTTCCAAAACTCGTTCATTTCTTACTTTGTCTGTCCACTTAATTTTCAGCATTCTTCTGTAACACCACATTTCAAATGCTTCAATTTTCTTTATTTCCGGTATTCCTAAAGTCCACGTTTCGCTACCATAAAGAGCTGTGCTCCACACAAAGAGTTTCAAAAAGTTCTTTCTAATTCCTAGATCAATATTTGAAACTAAAAGGTTTCTCTTTTTCATGAAAGCTCTTTTTGCTAGTGCTATTCTGCTTTTGACATCATTCTTGCATCGGCCATCGGTTGTAATTTTACTTCCCAAGTAACAGAATTCGCTTACTTCTCCTATTGCATCCCATCCTATTTTTATATTTAATCTAGTATTGGTATCATTTCTGCTACATTTCATCACTTTTGTCTTGCTTTGATTTATATTCAGTCCAAAATCTTCCTTCAGTATTTCGTTCATGCCATTTAGTAACTTCTCAATATCCTCAGCCCTCTCTGCTAACAAGACAATGTCATCAGCAAAACGTAGCATACTGATTTTTTCTCCCTGAAAACTTATGCCACATGGAAATTTTTCTTTGACTTTCTTCATTGCTGCCTCTACATACAAGTTGAATATTAACGGGGATAGACTACAACCTTGTCTCACACCCTTTTTAACTGATGCATGTCTCTCGTGATTCTCTACTTTTATTACAGCCACTTGATTCTTATATAGTTTATAGAGTATTCTTCTATCTCGATACTTTAGACCTGACTTCTTTAAAATTTTGAACATCTTGTCCCACCTAACATTATCAAAAGCTTTTTCTAAATCAACAAATGCCATAAAAGTATCTTTGTTTTTCTTGATCCGCCCTTCAAGTATTAATCTTAATGACAGAATTGCTTCCCTTGTACCGCGATTTTTCCTAAACCCAAACTGATCTTCACCTACTATCTCTTCTACTACCCTTTCCATCCTTCTGTATATTATTCTGGTCAGTAATTTTGAAGCATGTGATGTTAGACTAATGGTGCGATAATTCTCACATTTTTCGGCTTGTGCTTTCTTTGGAAGTGTGAACATGATATTTTTATTAAAATCAGTTGGAATTTCTCCTGTTTCATAACTTTTGTATATCAGCTCTAATAATCTTTCGATTCCTTCCTCTCCTAGGGATTTAAGAAGTTCTGCAGGGATCTCATCAATTCCAACTGCCTTATTTGCTTTCAAGTCATTCAGAGCTTTATTAAATTCTGTCCTCAAAACAGGATCCCCTAAGTCATCAATGTCAACATCATCTTCCTTTTCCATTACACTATTGTTCAAGTCGTCCCCATCATAAAGTTTCTCAATATATTCTTTCCATCGGTTAGCTCTATCTTCTGAGCTTAAAAGAGGTTTCCCATCGACAGCTTTAATGTTCATAACTCTTTTCTTCATTTCTCCAAAATTCTGTTTGATCTTTCTGTAGGCAACATCTACTTTACCTACGACCATTTCCTTTTCTACTTCTTCACACTTTTCTTGTAGCCATTTTTCTTTTGCTATTTTGCATTTCCTATTTTATTTGATTTCTAAATTGCCTGTACTGCTCTCTTCCTGCTTCATCCTGAGCATTTTTGTACCTTCTCCTCTGATCCATCAGCTCCAAAATTTCTTCTGTGATCCAAGGTTTTCGGGCAGATTGTTCCCTAAAGCCTAATGTTTCTTTACCAGCTTTTATTATTTCGGTCTTTAATGCATTCCATTCGTCCTCGGTTGAGCTCCTTTCAGAGATACTTCTTAGACCCAAGTCTACTATTAATGCAAATTTTTCTCTAGTGCTAGATTGTTTCAGTTTATTCACTTCCAGTCTGTTCTGCTTATACTGCTTCCTTATTCGCTTAAATTTCAGCCTGCACTCCATTATTATCAAATTATGGTCAGAGTCTATGTCTGCTCCTGGGTACGCTTTACAATCTAGAACTTGATTCCTGAATCTCTGTTTGACCATGATATAATCTGGCTGATATCTGCCTGTATCCCCAGGACGTTTCCACGTGTAAATTAACAATTACCCAGTAAATAATAATAAACTATGTTACTGTAGTGGAGTAACATTAAACAGATCATTCCGCACATAATATCTTTTGTCATAGGTTTTGTGGGACGTTTATCCAATTAAGTTAAACCCACGTATTTTACCTCTCAATCTCAACTGTTTATTTCCTGAAGGAAAAAAACAATTGTTATTCGAAATTGTCCACAATAATTTTCTGAAGGCGAATTACAGGAAAATAGATTTAATTGAATGCAGCGCACGTCCATTTTCTCCCCTGAAAATTTCAAATTTAAACTCTTTCAAAGTTTTTGTAAAATTATTCATAATTTCGCTTTGAAAGATTTTCCTTCTTCTTTGTACCTGAAATTGACGTCACAGATGACAGACTTGCTTATTATAATATTGAATAATAGCTTCGAGCCCGTCGATTTACTATACGGAATTGATATTACATAATGCTAATAGCCTTGATTTTGTAATGTTCTACATATTTGATTTGCTGTTCACATTGCAATACAGCAGTAACTTCTACTGAATTAATGATGACGGAAGTATAGGATAAATAAAATTAAAAACAAATTAGGAACTCCGAAAACTTTTGCTATCGATGTAATACCAATTGTATTCTTCATCCATGCACAATTTAGCACGATACATATGGTACTACTTTCACCCGCATTAATTAATCCCTTCAGTAATATGGCGCTTATGAAAGCAGTTTAATTGGTTTGCATAACTCATTTCAGAGTGATTTATGCTGTAACAAAATGTGTCAATGAGCATTCTGGTCAACTTAACCACAACCTCCACTAATATTGCTTTCGAAAATAATAGCTTCTATTACCCTCATATGAATAACGACGGGCATCACCTGTGGAGGTAGTAGGAATTTATTCAGGAAAAGCTTGTAGGGAAAAATAAATAACGATCGGGTCTACTGGAGATCGAGATTCCACCAAAATAACATTCAGTAATGACGTCATTATACTGCTGTAGTCAATCGGAAGACATATTATTTTCAAGCAGTAATTCCGTTGTAATACAGACTCTACCATTATTTTCAAGCAGGAATTCGGTTGTATTACAGCCTGGACCGGCATAATACAGTTAAATGTATTTCGGAAATTATTTCTAGTTGAGTCTTGTGTTTTACGATGGCAATTCATGGTGGAATCGCGATCTCCAGTAATCACGATTTATTTACTTTACTTTATTTTACATTAAAAGACGGAAAGTATAATATCAAAAACGGATAAACGTGAACAAATACCACTGACGAAAGTGTTCAGTAGAGGAAATAAAAGGTAATAAATAAACTTTAAACAAGCAACAACATTTGCGAAAGTTTTAATTAAGGAATGAGATTTGGAATTTACCAATAGCAGTGACCTTGCGGTTGCGTATTTATTAAGCTGTGTAAATAATCTCTAATATCTCTTCTCGCCACTATTTGTCTGCAAGAATATCGTTGTAGAATTGCTATTTATGAATTGAACTGATAAAAAGGTTATCTTAAATCTCATTTAATAGCTAACACGTTTGTCAATATTACTATAATAGTAGTAGGAATTTATTCTGGAAAAGCTTGTTAGGAAAAGAATCATTTTTAATTATATCTTTCGTTATATGAATACTTTACTCTGGTTACATTATCAGCGCACTTGGTTAGGATTTGATATAAACAAATATATTTTACGTTAGATGACGAAGACTATAATTTCGATAACGATAACTGTAATTTATTTGACTGATACATATCGCGTTTATGTATGTACGATTCTCTGAGTTTTTAAAAATCTTTGTTGTTTCTTGTCGTGTGCCAAAAAATTCTTAGGTTACGGTTTAACCTAGTGCTTACAACTGATGCAGATAAAATAGCGTAAAAATTGAAAACCCTTCTACTTACATTAATTTCTGCATCTGTTTGTCGTAGATAAATAAAAAGCAATGTGTAAATTTAAACGAACGTACTAATTGTAACTTGTGACATATAATTAACTTGCATTGATTTTTTTTCCCTGCTCTCAGTATTTCTAATATTACTGCTCACTGCTATTTTGCGGCAATAATATCGTTGTTGAATTTCGAGTGTCACATCGCCTATACAGCAAATAGTCATATCCTTGATGATATAAATCTAATAAAAAAGTTATCTTAAATCTCAATTAATAGCTAACACATGTATCAAAAACTTAGGGTATCATATATGAATTTATTATGGAAAAGATTATAAGGAGAAACTAATAAGTCATCTTTAATGATATCTTTCGTTATATGAATACGTTACTCTGGTTAGAGTATGAGAGTATTTGGTTAGGATTTTAAAATATATAAATGCATTTCACTTTAGATGACAGAGACTATAATTTCGAAAATGTATAACTTTTATTTATTTGACTAATACATTTTGTATTACATTTCTCCTAGTTTTTAATAAACTTCATTGTTTCTTATCGTCTGCCAAAACTTAGGTTATTGTTCAACCTAGTCCCAATAACTGATACAGATAAAAAATCGTAAATATTGCATCCCATTATCCTTAAATGAATTTCTGCATCTAAATGATACAGATAAAAAAGTATAAATATTGAATCTCTGCGTCTAGCTGTAAATAAAAGAAAAGCAAGATGATGGTACGAATGTAATATGGTGGTTGTTGATTGGCGAGTGAAGGCTGGTACGTCACCGTTCTCTAGCCAATTGCTGTAGTAGCTATAGACGACGTACCCGGACTCCAGATTAGCGTTTTATACAATAGGATAATATTAGATACTAGACTTACTTTTATAACATGTATATGCTTAGCATAGTGAATATCTCTGACGTTTAATGCATGAGAGAGTCTTTGGTGGTATTAAGATCTGTGGAGAAGGTTTTATTATGAGAGCAAATTCTGCTGACAACGCCGAAGGCATTGGCTGTAATTGTGTGAAGGCGCCAGTCACTCATGTTAGAAACGTCTGCCCCAATTCAGAGGTTTTCTTTATCGTTGATTTGATTTTTGCATTTGTTGTTGCTTAACAGGTTAAGATATTTATAAATGTGTGTTTAGATTTTTTGTTTAGTTTATAATGGATTTCGGCATGTTGTAGCGTAATCCTATTAGGTAATATTTCCCTATGTTGCGTAGAATTTCATTACTTGATGTTCCAGCCTTATTATAGAATTCCTGACTTATTGCTTTAAATCTGTCTAACAATTTTGGCACGTATGCAAGGATGTGGATATCTTCGGTAGGAAATCTTTGTGGTAAATGAAGTTCTCGTTTGATTTCTCTGTTTTGTAGAGGTGGTAGCTTTTCCCAGTGCATTGCTGCTGCCTACCCCCACACGAGGAAGGCGAATTCTATTATGGGTCGCACCAATGCTTTATAAATTTGTAAGCCACAACGTGCTGGTAGAGATGAATTTGTATTTAAGATTGGATACAATGCACCAAGTCTTTTTTCGGCCTTTAACTTGACATCTTTTACCTGCTGTCCCCAAGATCGTCCTTGATCTTAGGTAACGCTTAAATAGCGAACGGTTTTCCTTTGTGGGATGCTGTTGTTAAATAACACTAGATTGAAACGTCTTGGATTGTCTCTTTTATGTAAAATTATTATCTGTGACTTGTCGGCATTTATCTTCACCCACCACTTCGTAGCTCATTGTTCAAGTTGACCTAGTGCTGATTGGAGTCTCCTTATTATCGGCTGTGGACTCCAAGACGACGTGAGGTTCGCTGTGTCATCAGAAGATAATGCCGTAAATACAAAGTGTGGCCTAGGAATGTCGCTGGCGAAGATTAAGTATAGAATTATACCCAGAACCGAACCACGTGGTACACCAGCACGAAGTCTTCTTCTTATTGACCGTGATTTATTTACCCTTAGTGTGAATGTCCTGTGGCTTAGGTACCTGCGTATTAGTTCGATGTACCGTTTTGGGATACCTGTTGTCTTAATTTTGAGAAGCAAACTCTCGTGCCAAACAGTATCAAATGCTTTTGCCACATCTAATGGGACCAACCCACAATACCTACGCCAATTCGATGCGTTGGTTGCAGCTTCTACGACACTAACTAGCTGGTGAGTTGTTGAGTGACCGGCGCGGAATCCGAATTGTTCAGCTGGACATATATTTAGACGTTGAATGTGAACCATCAATCGTCTTAGGTAGAGCTGTAAAAATAACGATGTATTCGTTACTGAGTAACGGGTTGGTCGCCTGACTCGAAGTACCGAATCGTTACTCACAAATTCATTTCTTTACTCGCATATTTCGTTACTCGTAATTGTCATACAGATACGAACACGTTCCAAATCCCGCAGGTAACTAATTTTGATAACGTGAACACTAATTTTATAGTTTTTATTTGTTTAACGTTAAAATTTACTGAGGTTCATTGATTTCATACATTTATAAAATTTGTTTATTTTAAGATTTGATACTTGTATTTTATTTTAGAGTGTAATTTACTATATAAATGAGTTGTCTAATAGTTTGTGGTATACATCTCCGCACTTGTTAGGTTCTAATAATATTTAATTACATTGAAATAGAGCGCACACTCCGATGGCAAATAACCTACACAGTCATCTTCTTGCCTTTCTGCATCCACCTATATTTACCCTCTAAAAATTTTAACTTTAAATTATTTCATCATTTTTGGTAAATTATTCATAATTTCTCTTGGTAACTTATTCAAATCCCTGATACCCTTACCTAAAAAAGAGAATCTTCCTACACCCTTGTGCCTGAAATCGAGTGCCAGCTTGTGGTCATGGTCATCTATTCCCTTCCAAACCTTACTTTCAATTCTTACACCAATATATTTCCATGCCTCATCATCAATATACGCCTTGTACACTGCCATGACCATCGTCATCTTCCTCCTGTCTAACAATCAATCCCATTCCAGCTCTTTTATCGTATCTGTTACTGATTGTGTTCTGCGATAATATCCAGAAACAAATCTAGCAGCTCTTTTTTGTAGTTCCATGATTCCATTAACAAACAACAACATACAATGACTTTATTTCTTTTGCCTGGTGTTAGTTATTGTATTATTACCGCAGGATCCATGTGATCAATGCGTTACTGGCTTTAATGTTGAATGTTTGTTGTAACTGTGACGCAACAACAATTGCGAATCTAATCTCACGTTTGTCCTGTGCCTTTGTTATCGATTAAAATTTTTAGAATATTGATATTTTTAAAGTGAAACAATTAAAGCGGAAGCCAATAGCACTCTGCCTGCAGCCCTAGTTTGATGGTATGTCCACATTTATTTGACAAATCCATCTCAAAAAGACGAAGAATTTATAAAAATAAATGAAAACAATAAAGGAAGATGGTGGTGAAACCTCCTATTTAAATCTAAATACTTTGATGAGATTATAATAATTGTTAAATATATGTCCCATTATCATTTCAGACTTTTATGAAGGGTTTTGAGTAGGCCACTTTAAAAAATAACCGTCATTAGTTATTATCACTAGATATGTCACTGACAGGTGAAAGGTCAGGTCTAATTTTTATATGCAACCAGGTGTTCATTTAGAAATTAGATTATTCTTTCGTATATAATATGCATTACAGTAAATCAAGTGTACATTCATAGGTTTTCTGTAAGATCAATGTGCTAATTACTTTTAGTTAACCAACTTCAAAAAAAAGAGGAGGTTCTCAATTCTTCTATATTTTTTTTTGTATGTATGACCAGCGATATGTTCACCAATTTTGAACCGATTTAAATTAATTTTTTTTAGTGGGTAGGGTTTCACTCCAAAGTGGTCCCATATGAATTTAATTGAGAAACCACCCATTCTACCCCCCTCCGCCCCCTAATTTTTATACAAATCCACATTTTTTATTCGATCTCGATGAAACTTTGGACATACATAACAAAAAATAAGGAGAAAAATACTGTCAACTTTTGGTTTAAAAAAATTGAACCCCTCTCCCCCTATCCACCCCCTTAATTTTTACCAATTTTCTTTAGTTCAAAGCTACAGTCAACACCATTTAACTGATCTCCATTAAAGTTGGTAATTACATGTAGTTTTTCATGGAGAAGGATTCTGACCAAAAAAATCAAAATAAAAAACCACCCCTCTCCAATTTACACCCCTTAATTTTATAGAAACCTACATTTTTTATCTTATTTTTACTGAACTTTGCCCATGTATACTTTAAAACAAAGAGAAAAATCCTGTCAATATTTGGTCTTCCAAAAGTTCAACCCCCCCCCTTCCTTCCACCCCTTTAATTATTGTCAATGTTCTTCATAAAAAGCTACACTCGACACCGTTTGACCGATTATCACCAAAGTTGGCATATACATGTAATTTTTCATGGAGAGTCTGACCAAAAAATAAATAAAAAAAGACCCCTCTCCCCTTTACACCCCTCAATTTTTATACAAACCCACATCTTTCATCCGATTTCGATGAAAATTTGGACATGTATAGTTAAATATAAAGAGAAAAATACTGTCAACTTTTGGTTTCAAAAAAACTGAAGCCCTTTCCCCCTATCAACCCCCTAAATTTTTACCAATGTTCTTTATTCAAAGCTACAGTCGACACATTTAACTGGTCTCCATTAAAGTTGGCATATATATGTAATTTTTCATGGAGAAGGTTTCTGACAAAAAAAAGAATTAAATAAACCACCCCATGTCTTCTTTACACCCATTAATTTTTATAGAAATCTACATTTCTTATCTGATTTTTATTGAACTTTGCCCATGTATATTTTAAAACAAAGAGAAGAATCCTGTCAATATTTGGTTTGCCAATTCTCAACCCCTTTTCTCCTCAAACCCCATTAACTTTTGTCAATGTTCTTTATAAACAGCTACAGTCGCAATCGTTTGACCGATTACCATAAAAGTAGATGATTATAGGTATTTTTTTAACGAAGAAGGTGTCTGACCAAAAGATCTAAAAACCACCCACTCACCCCATTAAACTGCTTAATTTTTATACACATCCTCAGTTTTTATTCGGTTTAGACAGAACTTAATATATTTTTATTATAAAACAAAGAGAAAAATGATGCCAACTCTTGGTTTGCAAAAAATGAACCCCTCTCCCTTTTTCCACCTTCTTGATTTTTGTTAATTTCTTTTTAGAAAGCTACAGTCGACACCATTTGACTGATCTTTATTAAAGTTGGCACATATATATGTAATGTTTTTATGGATAAGATCACTGACCAAAAAATGAAAAAAACTACCCTAGCTCCCCTCCCCTTAATATTTGTACAAAACCCACAATTCGATTCGATTCGGTGGAACTTCGCATGCGTATACTTTAAAACAAACAGAAGAAGAAAAATACTGTCCACATAACTTTCACAAAAATGCAAACCCTATCCCCCTTTCTACCCCATTAATTACTGTCAATGTTCTTTATACAAAGCTACCGTTTCTTTGTGATTTTGAAGGAAGTATGCACATGTATACTGCAAAACAAACAGAAATATACTGTCTACATTTGGTTTCCAGAGTCCATACACCAATCCTTCCTTTCCATCATTTAATCTACAGTTTCTATCCAATTTTGAAGGAAATTTGCACACGTATATTTTAAAACATACAGAACAATTTCGTTTAAATTAGGTTGCTGAAGCCCAACCCCTCTTCCATTCAACCCCCACCCCTCCTAATGTCCAATGTTCTTTATAGATACCCACAGTTTTATGAGATTTCCATGGACCACTCCACATGTATATATAAAAAAACAAAACAACAACGCAGAAAAATAGTGTTATATTCTGTTTAAAAAACCCTACAACTTACTCCCTTACCCCATTTAATTTTGGCAAATGTTCTTTACACAAAGCTACAGTTTTATCTAGTTTCGATGGAAATTTGCACGGGAATATTTTAAAACAAAGAGAAAAATACTGCCCACACTAGCTTTACAAAAACCAAACTACTCTTTGTCTCCACACCCCTTAATTGTTTTTTTATACATACCTACAGTTTTATCTGATATCAATAGAAATTACACACGTATACTTTAAATCAATCAGAAAAGGCAGTTGTAACGGAACAATCGATAGATCGATATCGATCCTTACCAGAGAGAGCGGAGGATGAGGGGGAAGAAAGGATGGCGCGAGATGATATGATCGTGTAAGCGCGCGGAATAATAACTGGTTGTTCGATGAACTGATAAACTGTAAGTCAGCTACAGAAACTTTATTACGAGTGTCTACAGACTTGATGGCAGTGATAATTTCAGTGCAAAGTGGAGATAAGTAGGAACTGTGAGCAGTAAAGTATGTTGTCGTTGCATGTGTGTTAGTTGTGGCGATAATTATTGTCTTGTTCATTGCTTAAACGAGCCTGACAATCTTCAGATTTACGAAGTCCGATTAGCATTGTTCATTTGGTGGTTTCTACGGTTTGTAGTAGTTTGAGAACATTTACGTAATAAATAAGTGTGAACTGTATTCCGGAGTGATGTTTTCTTTGCATGCTAGTAGCTCCGTTGGATGACTTTATTTCGGGTAATTTGCCCGTGGCGACTGTGGTCAATATCGAACCTGCAGCATATCTAAAGCTGCTCAGAAACTGAATGCAACTGTTTGTTTAGTAAATTGATCTGAACAGACTTATTAATGTATTTATCAACATATACGCTAACAGCCATAAATCATTTACCTGGCACATAAGCGTTACATGGCTTAACCGTTTGGACAGGACAGTATATGTAAACCACGGGAGGAATTGACGATAATTAATCACAACCGGAGGTGAAATATACGAAATAATTAAGCAGTGAACGATCAACAATCAAAGCTGACAATCGAACAGTTGGTGCGAAGCGTGGTCAGAGAAGCTTGTTCTGCGATACAAAGAAATCGTGCGCAGCACACGGCAAAGACTATATTTCTTAGAGGGCGGTGCTTTCAGAGAAAGTATCAGTGTTACGTCGACAGCGACACGCAGCGGTTTTTTTGGGAAACTGCTCAGTCTTCAGAAGGCACAGCAAGCGAGCGGAAATAGCAGACGACAACAACCTAGCGGGTCGAGACTTCAAACAGCTGATTGGCGTCCAAGAATGTTGCTGTTCGTCGCATCGAAAGGGAAGTGAAAGATTTATTTTTTAGTTTTTGTAAGAAACACAAGCCGGCACGAATAATTAATTAATTAGCAATTTTTTTAAGAAAAAAAAATATAAATATTTAATTGATTTGAATAATAAGTGACAAAGATTTTTTTTCTGATAACTTTTTGAAGTTGAAATGCCGGACAACTGTGTTAGATTTACTTAGCAAATTATTTTTCAAGGGGGGAAAAAAAAAAAAAAAAAAAATTATTTTTGCTGTTAATTGGAATCGAAAAAAAAAGGATATTTAATGTGGTAGTAATAACAAACCAGATATACGCCAGCTGTAGTTGAACGGGTTTGCTTCAAGAGTTTCGATTTCATAGATAGAGATTTCTGTAGAGCTTCCGTAATTTTTTTGGTCATTGATAGTAGTTTATGTATTCAATTGAAAGTGTATTTTATGACATGGTGTATATCTTGTTTGGTAGTTAAGTTAAGAGATTTGGAAACAGAATTTTACCTTTTTTCTATGCTAATGTATACTGGTGTATTCTGTTTGCTGGTTTGACGGCGTTGGTTACTTCTTGTCTTTTCTACAGCGGAAGATTGAATTTTGTGTGTGAAATAATTTCGTAATATGGCATCTGAGGTAGAGGGTGTTGTGAATGGAGAGATGGTGCTGGGAGTTGAGTCCTTTGGTGACGCACCCAGTGTAGACATTAATCAGTCCTCCCTTACTGTGTCTAATCATTTACAGTCGATGACGAGTTTTGCTAGTGAATCAGAAGTTGACAAGTCAAGAGAAGTGGTTAGGGAAAGTAATGAGGCGTCCATGTCGGAAATGTTTTGTGCTTTCCAGGGACAATTTGTCATGTCAATTCAGTCCCTTCTTGAATCTAAATTCAGTGAAAATAATATTTGGCTTGAATCTAAATTAGATGAATTTAGTATGACCCTTAAATCAGCATTAAAAGAAAGAAATAATTTGATTGTATCTAGCTTCAAGGAAACACTGGAATCTAAATTAATTTCACTTGAATCCAAATTAAATGAAAATAATATTTCGCTTGAATCCAAATTAAATGAAAATAAAATTTCACTTGAATCAAAATTAAACGAAAATAGGGAGAGTATCGAACGTCTTCGGGATACGGTTGAATCGCGACTAGGGCAGTTGAGTGAAGATTTGCAACAAAGTATGGAATCCATAAAGAGAAAAGTCGAGCCTATAGAAGATAGCCATGACGAAAAATTGTCAGGTCAGGTAGAAGAGATTGAGGCTTCTACTGCAGTATGTGTGAATGAAGGGTTACAGTTACAAGAGAAGCAAGTTGAAAGAAGTCTAGAAGGCGAGGATGAGGTAAATGATTTGGTTTATGATGTCAAATCTATTTCTCAAGATGTTGGTAAACTTCAGGTGTCCACTACAGCGTTGATAGAAGAGGTGGTGAAGGTAGAGGTCCCAGTAGTAGTAAAAGAGGAAGTTGATGGGGGACGTTTTGATGATTATGGTAGGATCCACCCTGTAGAGTTCATCCTAAAGTTTGAGTCACAGCTCTTTTGTGTAGCTGGGGAGAAACAGAAGAGAGAGACGGAAGGAGAAATAGGAGGGATGCCATTCGAGGTTGCACCATATGTTATCGCAAATGTAAATATAAAACTGATCCTTGGAGCCAATTGGTTGAAACCGGTGGGTTTTATCATCAATTGGGTAAAGGAAACTCTGGGATTTACGAGCCATGAGCGGTGGATAAAGGTTGATCTGGAGAAGGAAGGAAGGAATAGGATATGGGACCCAGGGACAATCAGGTTGATATCGTGGGGCGATGCCAAAACTGTGCGGCACCGCAAAGAGCGCCTGGCAGGCATGGTGGAAGGAGTGAAAGAACCGAAGTACAGGTGGAATGTTGAGTGGAAGTAAGACGGAAGAAGCGATGTAAAATAATTTTCATAGGATTTAAGTCTGAAGTACTCTTTCAACATAAGTGTTTTGTATAAATTTTGATTTCTCTAAAAGTTGTGTATCTTGTAAGGTTATTTACGTTTTGTTTGGATTAATGTAGATCACAAGAATACTTAGTATAGATAGGATAGGTTAGACAAGAAATGTTTTGAGTTGCATTAAGAAATGGATATGTAGAATCAGTTGGTAGGTGTAGGGATTTTGTGTGTACTAGTATGGGTTTACTGTGATATTTAAGGTTTAGGGAATGGTCTTCGACTTACATTTGCAGTTTAAGAAAGAACGCTGCTGTGTTGGGTATCAAGTGAAGGTAGGTGCTCGGAGGGGAGTGTTGGCGGGGTGTCGGACACCGGTTAGAAAGGCACGCCTCCCAGCACTGCCACATCTCCCGCATCATTGATAATTAAATGTTGTTAAGATTTATGTAGGTTTTCATAAGTTTCATTTAGCAATCAGTCACGATTGCAATTTCAGAATGTGTAAGAAGCTGTACCAATAAATTAGAGAATAAAGTAACTTCAGTAGTTGGGCACAGGTTGGTGACACATGTAGTATTAATACACAGTTGCTGAAGGCATTCTTGCTGGTTTGTGGTTCATAGTAATTTTGGCCCCGAGGCCGGGGAATGTACTAGTGCTGTGATTGTGACAGTTTGGAAAAAGGATAGAAAGAAAACAATTTTACAACTGAAGCAATTTTAATTCAGTTTTGTATTCTTGATGTTTTGAATGTATGTTACATGATTGTGACAGTTTGGGGAAAAAAAAAATGGTAGAAAGAGGACAATTTTAGAACGGAAGCAATTTTATTTCAGTATTGTATTCTTGATGTTTTGTATGTATTTTTTTTTGATTCATGATATGTGTTGATGGTTTGTAATGGCATTTGTGTATAGTCATAAGTACCTATGATTAATTTGCCGTGAAACCACCATGTTTATTGGTAATGTTGTGAGATGATGATGTTGCTTGAGTAAATGTTGGCGCAAGATACGCTTTGTCAACCGCATCTTTCGCCACAAACCCAGCGAGGGGGGTGTAACGGAACAATCGATAGATCGATATCGATCCTTACCAGAGAGAGAGCGGAGGATGAGTGGTGGAAGAAAGGATGGCGCGAGATGATATGGATGTGTAAGCGCGCGGAATAATAACTGGTTGTTCGATGAACTGATAAACTGTAAGTCAGCTACAGAAACTTTATTACGAGTGTCTACAGACTTGATGGCAGTGATAATTTCAGTGCAAAGTGGAGATAAGTAGGAACTGTGAGCAGTAAAGTATGTTGTCGTTGCATGTGTGTTAGTTGTGGCGATAATTATTGTCTTGTTCATTGCTTAAACGAGCCTGACAATCTTCAGATTTACGAAGTCCGATTAGCATTGTTCATTTGGTGGTTTCTACGGTTTGTAGTAGTTTGAGAACATTTACGTAATAAATAAGTGTGAACTGTATTCCGGAGTGATGTTTTCTTTGCATGCTAGTAGCTCCGTTGGATGACTTTATTTCGGGTAATTTGCCCGTGGCGACTGTGGTCAATATCGAACCTGCAGCATATCTAAAGCTGCTCAGAAACTGAATGCAACTGTTTGTTTAGTAAATTGATCTGAACAGACTTATTAATGTATTTATCAACATATACGCTAACAGCCATAAATCATTTACCTGGCACATAAGCGTTACACAGTCTTCATTTGGTATACAAAAGCTCAATCCCTCTTCCCCTTTACCCTCACCCCTTTCAATTTCCAAAGTTCTTTACAAAATATCCACAGTTTTAAATCCCGTCAAAATCAGTTAAGCTATTTTTAAGTCATGGCATAATATTTATAAAATAAATGTGTCGTAATCTCTCAACATGTACGTCAGATTTCAACTTTGATCCCAAGCTTTCAACAATTAAAAATCAATATTTTTTGTGTGATGCCGGTATGTATTAATGCCCAGATGTTACATGTTTCAGTTATCGAGCAGCTGCTTTAACAGATTTTATGATAAGTTCGAAACATAGCCTGACAATCCTTAACACAACGCCCATTTCACCTAGTTCTGGAATTGGTTGTGGTATATAAAGACAGAATTCTTCTTTGAAAGCAAGCGCTTTATTCTCTGAGCTACCAGGAAGTTCGCAAAATTGGAACTGGTGCGGCATATTTAAAATACTAAATGAAGTATAATACCACTAATAATTTAAAAATAAAATAATTGTTTAAAAAAAAAACATAAAAACCCACTTAAAAAAAAGCACTAAAAATTTTAAAATAATTTTATACCTTGCTTAGGAAAAAGTAAATCTAAATAGAGAACATTTACATTACTTTCATTGAAATTTTGACATTAATTATTTATTTTTGGAGTCGATGCCAGCGAAAGCAAGAAAAGCAATAAGGAATAACAATAATACATAAAAAATCATGTTACTGCTTACCTACAATTAATGCTAGAAACATGTTTCAACAAAACTGAAACATACAGATGATACGCCAATATTACACTCTTTAAATCGTTTACTTCATGATGCAACCTACCAAATGACACTGTAGCGCCAGAGATATGCCTGGATGACCAATAAGGCCAAGCCACAGATTAAACTACTGTTAATTAGTTTCCCTAAACTGTCTCCCGCAATAACACTATCTGCCTCACGACATGCTGTAAAATATTGGGAATTTTTGTTCGTACTCCCCGTTTCGCCTCTAACGCCATAAGAAGTTCAGTAATTCGATCTTCGCGATGTGACTGCTAAATAATTAACGTCAAAATTTTAATGAAAGTAATGTAAAATGTTGTCTATTTAGATTTACTTTTTCCTAAGCAAGGTATAAAGTTATTTTAAAATTTTTAGTGATTTTTTTTAAGTCGGTTTTT
>CM061918.1:22060139-22133165 GCA_031002005.1 Vandiemenella viatica
ATGCTAATTCAAAGGAAAAAGCGTACAAAACACTAGTGCGTCCGCATCTGGAATACTGTTGTGGAATTTGGGATCCGTATCGCAAGGGATTGATTGACACTTTAGAGAAAGTACAGAGGAAAGCCGCTCGATTCGTAACAGCTAGTTACAGTCCTTATGTAAGTGTCACAGATCTGATACGTGGGCTGGGCTGGGATTGTTTGGCTGACAGACGACGTCATTTTCGTTTGAATTTGTTGGAGAATATGCGAAAATCTTGAATTTACGAGTGCAACGAAATACTTCTTCCGCCAACCTATTTAGGTCGCAATGAGAGGAGGTATAAGATTCGAGAAAAAAGATGCCGTACTGATACATTTATGTATTCTTTCTTTCCTCGTTCTGTTCTGGATTAGAATGCACTGAATTAGGATTGGTGCTTAGTATTTGTGAATTGCAGAGTACAGATGTAGATGTAGATTTTGACTTAGGCGTTTCCTTTCGGGCCGTTGCGGTATCTGTCCAGTGGCCTGGTTCCTAGCTGGATCCATCTTGTCCAGCTAAGAGGATTGCTCTCTGCAGAGCTCCTGAAGCCCCTTCCTGACCGTTTGTTAGGCCAGCAGGAGGACACGCCATTCTGGTCCTGACCGGAAGTCAACCGACATCAATTTATCAGGAAAGTGGAACTACTGTAGCCAACTGACAAAGAAAGTTTGTGTTAGGCCAAGAATAGCCTTCCAGAAATTGTTTAACGAGGACATGACTAATGTCGTATTAGGATCTCCTTTAAACGTTTGTGAGCAAAAAAAAAAAATCTTCTTCAAAGTCCTTCGATTTTAGTTAATTAATCTTGAACGTTTGTGTATGTTATTATAATGTTGGAGAACCGTTATCATGTTAAATTTTGTTTCTTATAGTTTCGTCCTTCTTTGTATTTTTTATTCCGTTTGGAATATTATTCAACGTTCTATCAAAACATAAATTTACAAAACAATTTTTTGTTGAGTTATTACCATAAATTTCTTCTAAAATTTCATCTGTAGTAGCTTGTCAGCATCATTCTTGTATCCGTTAAAGGCTCAATATTTTTTCTACACACGTTTGGCGTAACAAAATTGTGTCAATAGGTGATCCTTCATGTATTACGCCATAGTTTCGTGTGCTTCCAATAAACTGCGGGTAACGAAGTAATACTGTAAGCTAACGACTTATCATGGTATTACGTATACATTCATTGATACTAATAGAACGCCAGCTTGTTTATCCTATATATAACGGTATGACGTCACATTGGTGGGACAGTAAACGCCAGTATGCTTTCTCTCTGTATTCACAGACAACACTGTTATAGCAACGTACAAATGAATATTAACTTTTTTATCCTGGTTTAATATGTTTAGCACTGCACACAAATCATAATGAAAAGTATGAGTTTCATTTAAATCCAAATATTAATAAATTAGTTGCTTGTTGTTTATATCGATAGATGTAGATGCTTTCGTCAAATTCTCTGTCCATATACATGGCTGTTTCAGGAAGCAAATAATTTAGGTTAGCCATTTATGTTTTGGTATTGGTTCAATATTTTTCCTTTTACATTAAAATTTGAAACCTAACGTTTATAATGTTGTGTATTTCATACAAAATCTCTATATTATAACTATGAAGACGATTGTGCAGTGGTATGAGGTAGAGGCAAAATATTTATAAGATTACATAGATACAAAATCGAAGTTATGAGCATTAGTTACTAACAATCTAGTTACTTAAGCAAATGCTATGAAATGAATTGCTAGTACATTGTGAATAACCTGTCGTTTTTGGCAGACTTCAAAGTTAACATAAATAAAAATAACTTTAATTCCAAACAGAGAAAAAATTTTGTCACAATTTGTGGTAATGTTATTTTATAAGTATTCTTTAAAAATTTTGACAACATGAAAAATTCTAATTTTCTTAAATCTCAATTTAAGTTCAAGCGGACATTAACAGTTACTATAATCTTGTCTCTCCATTAAAGTTATGTTGTAAACTATGTTTAATTCATGTCTGTAAATTCATTGAGGGAAAAAGTGTGACTTTGTTGGATTCATAACTGTGAATATACTTGGAGGAAAGTGCATGTGCTGTTATCTGTTTCCAAGCTGTGTCAGTTTGTATTAAATATTTGTTTTGTTTTACTCTTGTTTAAATTGATAGATTATGATATCTAAACTAGTAGCAATCGCAGAATTGGACTATATGCCTTGGAGAAACTTATCGAGACACATTTTTGATATTTATTGTTCGCATGCCTTTGTGTTTGATCAATGTAATTCTGACAAACTCTTATGGTGTAGAACCTATTCACCCTTCTTTACAATGTTACTTCCTAGAATTTGTATTTGTAAAACTATAATATTATGTAAACTCGTCTTTCATCAACACAATCCAAAAACGAACCCGCGAAGATCATATTTCAGGGACGATCCGGAAATGCCTTCGTTCGCACATTCAATTTATGTCTTATTTGTTAGTTTAAATTAATGAAGATATTTGAGTTTCTAATGCTGTTCTGAGAAATATTCAGATCATGTATAAAGCTCTGGAATACACAGAATATTAAATAACAATTTTGATTCCGATTTCGTGTATACGCATAGTTAAAAGTTATCACAGCTGGTAATACAAAATAGCCAAAGTTCGGATAAATTTCTAGCTCTCACATCTTGATTGCTTGGGATATTCCCAAGTCTATCAAGATCTAATGCATTTCTCGTTAAAAAAAAAAAAAAAAAATTGTATGTGTATACGCGTGTCGTGAAAATTATAACCGCAGAAAGGGGATGATTACGGAAACTTGGGCCACATTGCATCCTAAAAAGTATTCGTAGATGTACTAAATTTTAAAAATTCAGTCTTTCATTCCAAAATTTATACTTCTTTTCTGTTTCATTGCAGTCCGATCGAATGAATATACATCTGGTTCACAGATCTTTTTTGCTCCAATTCCGATTTTGAATCATTACAAAAAATATTGAATGTAATGAAGCGCACGTGGATGAATTCTATGCGTTGACTTCCCTCCAGAGCAAACTTTGACTCCGCCTAAGTTGTCAGAAGTTTGGAGAAGGGAGCGCTCCGTGAGAGAGACTGAAAATCTTTCACATTCTTCAAAGCGGGTGAAAGTTGAGACGACTGAGGACTTTCGGTTCCGAGCAATCAGATTTATGGTCGGTTGTAACTTGACTACTGTCAGAAAGAATTTATTTCTTTCAGAATGCGAAGCAAACAAAGGACTCCGTACTAAATTTTTAGTTTCTATGTGCTGTTTGAATGAGAGATTTAAGCTGTGTGTGAAATATCTGAAGGAGCCATTGGTCTCATTACGGTAGTAATAATTTCATCTATCATACGATGAATTTAAATAGCTAAGGTGCGACTTTCTGACT
Organism: Vandiemenella viatica; assembly: GCA_031002005.1. Taxonomy (NCBI): domain Eukaryota; kingdom Metazoa; phylum Arthropoda; class Insecta; order Orthoptera; family Morabidae; genus Vandiemenella; species Vandiemenella viatica. The sequence goes on from CM061918.1 coordinate 22,063,550, forward strand.
TTCCCAATCGTTTAATATATATATATATATATATATATGTAATTAATGTAATGTATAAAGCTGTAATTATGAGAAGGCTCAACAGCATATGTAATCTGTATAGATTCTGAAAAGATATTTTTAAGTAGTTATTAGTATACAAGTTTAAATAGTTTGGCAGTAATGTAGAATCTGAGGCAACATTTAGCCGCTGGATATATAAGGAGATGGCATTAGTGTTGGGAAGTCGTATGTGTTATTAAAGCAAAGCGCAGAAGCTATAATGAGACCATATGTGAGCTAGTGTAATGTGGATTCAGTATCGTGAAACGATAATTACACAATTATAGCTATTTAGAAAAGATTTGGTGAGATCCTAGCTCTCCTGTTCTTCCAGGAAGTAAAATGGCAACGTTCCATTGGTGAGAATCTGCCGAATCCCTCCCCCTATTTTACCTTACGTAATTAATGGACGTCCCCATACTGTTCTTGCAATTATTAAATGCGTTAGATCAAAGTACAGTTTTTACATGATTGTGTTAAAAAATGGCTGAACCTCTGAAAAATCAATTAAATATTAAATATCAATTGAGGGGATAGCATATCCGTGCGTAAATGACAGTTTTGGGCCATCTATGTCATTCTTAGCGGCCTACCATTTCTATTTTGCACTGAATTCAGCCCAAGAAACAGCGGAAAAGTAACTTTTTTTTTTTTTTTTGAACATGTTATAAATCAGCTTGCAGTTAGTCAGCAACAACTAAATGACACTTAATTACAGTGCAGGTATTAACCTCATAAATGGAATACTATATTTAGTTTTTCACGTTTTTCTGCAGCTAGTAGTTTTATCTTTCTTAGATCTTTTCTGCTTTTCGATAGAGAGGTCATTAAAGCACTGAAGAAAATCAGCACTAGCCTCTTAAAGGTATTATCGTGGAATTTGCTTGGTATGATTTCAGGAAGCCGTATAAACTTACAAACTGGATGGACGGAGGGGATCGAATTATTGTCTTTCCGATTGCCCAACCTGATTGTTAAATACTTACCAATCTGGCTGGATTAATGCATTTAAGGAGTGCAAAATATAAGCGTTATCTGTGGTGGTCAAACATGGAACAAATGAAGCATACTAAACCAGTTTCAGCGATTGGATGGCCAGTACATTCCCTCCGCGAGCTAGAGAATAAGTTTTAATCCAGCTTACGGAGCATATTTCACGTACATAAAAGAAGCTATATCAAAGGTGAATGTTATTCCCATAGTCAATATTTTATAATTTATTATCTCTTACCAACAGACGAAATATTTCAATTGGGCCCAACGTGGAGTATTACTCAGTATTAATTACAAAATCAATTATAATCCTCACGAACTGAATTTTGCCAAATGTTAATGGACATGTGAAGTGTCTGAAAGATCTTCAGTTTTCGAGAGAGGCACCTGTGAAAGCATTACGGGACGACTCTGGGTATTTAATACATGATGACAAAAGAATTTATGTTGCTGTTTACAGACTGCATTAACAGAACAAGAGGAGTTGAGGGGAGGGGGGGTGGGGTTGTTATGAGAAGGAGCTTTGGATGAAGAATTTTAGGCATGTAATTGTGACGTAAGCCTACTGCAAGTACGTTTATAATTGATAAAATGAAGACTTTGGCTCTCGCGGTCTCATGGCTGGTATTAGCACACCGGGTCGCCACAAAGTAAACGCCGTCAATGTGTGTTATCCGTTGGGTGGGTTCGTCGCGGGCCTATTTCACAGCCCGGTGTCTCCAGATATTGCTCTTGTCCCAGAGTCTGCTCTCCACGCTTCAGGTCGATATTATTCTCGTTAGAGGCAATGCATATTTTATGGCCGTCGGTAAATTTGCCTGCGGCATCGGCGTCTGCATACACGACCTACAAGCCGGGACACCGATCGCTCCGAGGTTATTGGTGTCGGGCCATTTTGCGCGCTATGATGTTATTATGGTTTCATAAACTTTGAAATATCATCGTTACGACTGTTTTAAGCACCCAATAAAGTTAGTTTTGATCACATGCTGGTGGTAAATGCTGAAAAAACTGGATCGTGGTCAAGTTATAAAATATTTATCATGTTTTTTACAGATTATTATCGTTGAAGTGTTCGGAGACTTCTCATTTTTGGAACACTGAGTAACAGGATCATGCTACATACGTTTTGCAGGTGATATCAAATGTAGATCGCCAGGTAGGGTTATATGATCACATAAGTTTATTGTGATTCACATACTGGTTTATCCATATTCCGTGAACGCATCAATGTCAGCTTTATTGATTGGTAAAGTTACAGGAAAAGCATACGAAACAATGTAAAAGATAATATTTTAGTATTCTTCTTTGGTGATCAGGCTGCATTTAATTGTTAGAGACGAATTTGTGGTAATGAACGTTGCATTGATGTATACTTCATTGAATGCTGTATACAAATCTATATATATATAAAGATGAATGTATGTTAATTTGTTTGTTCTTCATACAAATCCACAGTTTCCATCCGATCTCGATGAAACTTTGCACACTTATCCTTTGAAACAAGGAGAACAATACTGTCTACATTTGGTTAAAAAATTATCTGTATAAATAATACATGTTGTCTTATAATTTCGAAAAATTACCGTACGGCGATAGACAGACGCATTGAATGTATATGTCTCTGTATTACTTTTCGATCCAGCGGTCGGGTAGCTCAGTGGTTAAGGCGCTTGCTTACTGATGATTGGATCGTGGTCTCCGGTTCAAATCTCCGTGGAAGCAAAGATTTTAAAAAATTGTTTTTGATCTTAAGTGTCGCGTCTGGACCATTGGTTATTCGGATTGAATGTTAAACTTTACATATCACAAATTTAGGGGTGCAATGCGAGGAAAATCGTTGGTAGTCTTGCACTGCTGTAGGTGTACACTTTTTTTTACGTTATATTGATCGCGCAGGGGTGATTTGCAGTCAGTGTCTGTGTGATCTGCAATAAAATACTATAAATGCGGAAGTAAGTCTCTGTCTTTTTGTTACGATTTGACGACTAAATGCCTATACCGATATTGACGGAATTTGACAACAAAATCTGTAGGGAGGGCACAGGACATTTTTTTCGGTATTATTAACTGTTGTAGTCACGAGATTTTGAGAACTTATCGAATAGTGACAGAGAGACGGATGTGTGTGTTTGTCTGTAATGTTACGTCGCTTGCTCAAGGTGTGCTTCTTGCGCATTATGTTAGTGTATAATTTGTTAATAAATTTCGTTTAGAGAAAAAACGAATTATTTAGTGTAGATGTAGATATTCTCTGTCCTATTACTTTGTGTCTGCTTAAATGTTTCAGTCACCAGTTTATTTTGCCTTCTTTTTTGACATGCCTTGCGCGCGTAAACTGGCCTAAGTTGTAGTTCTAGTAGAGCACGAGCAACTAAAGTTATTGGAACCCAAGAATCGGATGCTCATGATGAAGAAGGAAGAAAAGACCAATCTGAAATAAACCTTCCCTTAGATAACACCACCCCACACCCACATCCCCTCACCTTCGTTTGTTTTTCTGTTGTTTTTTTTTTTTATATTGGAAATTGTTATAAAACTAGCTGATAACCGCGAATTCGTACGTGTGGATTAAGAATTTCTTTGCCAGAATTGAATATAGAAAGTTGTTGGTAGCGAAGGATTGGTCCCAAACAACACCGAGTCGGCATAATATAACCGGAAAGCCATCACTATATCATTCTACGATCGAACCTGTCTCTTGAAGAGAGTTGATTTCCAACATACTTAAAAACTAAAAAAACAAACAAAGGTGAGGGGATGTGGGGGGAGGGGGGGGGGTTAACTAAGGGCAGATTTATTTCAGCTTCGTCTTTTCTTCTTTCTTCAGCATGAGCATCCGATTCCAGGATTCCAATAACTTTAGTTGCTCGTGCTCTGCTAGAGCTACAACTTAGGCCAGTTTACGCGCGCAAGGCATGTAAACCAGACACAAAGTAATAGGACAGAGAATATCTACATTTATACTAAATAGTAGGTTTTTTATCTAAACGAAATTTATTAACAAATTATACACTAACATAATGCGCGAGAAGCATAGCTTGAGCAAGCGATATAACATTACAGACTAACACACACATCCGTCTCTCTGACACCATTTGATAAGTTCTCAAAATTTCGTGACTACAACTGTAAATCATACCGAAAAAAAAATGTTCTGTGCCCTCCCTACAGATTTTGTTGTCAAATTCCGTCAATATCGGTATAGGCATTTAGTTGTCAAAACGTAACAAAAAATAGAGACTTACTTCTGCATTTACAGTATTATTACTGCAGATCACACACTGACTGCGAATCACCCCTGAGGGATCAAGATAACGTAAAAAAGTGTATACCTACAGCAATGCAAGACTACCAACGATTTTCCTCGCATTGCACCCCTAACTTTGTGATAACTACAGTTTAACATTCAATCCGAATAAGCTACGGCCTAGGCGTGACACTTAAGATCAAAAACAATTTTTAAAAATATTTACTTCCACGGAGATTTCAACCGGAGACCCTAACATTAGTAAGCATGCACTTTAACCACTGAGCTGCCTGACCGCTACACGAAAAAAACAGTACGGAGACGTCCATATCCAACGCGTCTGTCTATCGCCGTTCAGTAATAGTTCGAAATTATGAGACAACATGTATTATTTATACAGATAATTTTTCAACCAAATGTAGACAGTATGTTTTTCCTTGTTTCAAAGGATAAGTGTGCAAAGTTTCATCGAGTTCGGATGATAACTGTGGATTAGTATGAAGAACAAACTAACATACATACATTCATCTTTATATATATATATATATAGATAGATAGATAGATAGATTGAAGGTTGATTCCTGTTCGTCTGCAGAGATTATACAAGTACATTCTACCCCCAGAAGCATTACAGAAATGTTTACAGCAAGACATGAATGAGCTTAATCTCGCAGATGTTTTTCTAAAAGTATTATTTAAAATATATCGCTGGATCTTAACTTTGTGATTAAATTATTATGCAACACTGGAAAACAGAACATTTATAAGTTGTATACGAGATCCATTTAGTTTTCGGAACAGACTCTTATACTGGCACTGACGAAAAATTTCATGAATGATCTAACATGATGTATAACTCAGTGGATACTATCTTTGGTGAATGTATGTATTGCGACCTGTTGAAATCAGTGTAAAGTGAGGGAATTTTTCACGCGTTTGACTGCCAGCTAGCTGAAAGAGAAGATCAGATATGGGACCCTAAACTTGCTACGCTCCTGGCTGAGGATTTTGAAGATCAGTTATTAGAACTTCGGTAACTGCATTATCCGCCACCAATGAAAAAAGTTAAGCTCCAAGTCAGACAAGTTTTGCAGGCATGACGGTCAGACTCCGAGATTTACGCAGTAAAACGGTTTACATTCCTACTTACAGTTGCAATTTTCCTTTTAAAATTTTAAAACGTGGATTGCAGTATATTTTAAAACCTTCTTAAGCCAAGCATATTTTATGCCACCAGAAATTTGGGGTATGTATGAGTAATCGAGCATTCTATGATGCATACTTTTCATACTACACCAAGCGTAATAGGTGAACGGTTAACGTACTGGCCTCGCATTCGGGAGGACGAGGGTTTTAATCTCAATCCGACCATCCAGATTTGGATTTTCCATGGTTTCCCGAAATCACTCCAGGTGAATGTCGGGATGTTTCCTTCAAAAGGCCATGGCCGAATTCCCTCCAGTTCAAAGTCTCCAGTCCCATCCTGCCCCTAATGACCTCGACAGTTCTGTGCTTTCAAACGAACAGGAAAACGTAACACTGAAAATAGTTCGGTCGAGTTTGATCAGTGCCACTACCTTGACATTAGAAATCTATATTTTACACTTACAACTGCTCACCGCAATCCGTAAGCCGAAATGAGCTACTTAGTTTGACAAGATCTCAGAAATCATCCTATCACTTCACATTTCATCTAGTACTCGAGAACAACACGTTTATAAATAATAATTAATACTAAAACCTGATGTGAGATAACTTTTTGGAAAGAACTGTGTAAGCCGGATGTATAAATATACAAATGAACCAAATTTAGCACTCACTTGCAAATCGAGCAAATAGCAACTCGTAGCTGTTCAAAGAAACCTAAAGTACATATAATATCCTTCGCTGTTATCAAATCCTAAGGACCGAAAGTGGTGGGTGAACGGTTAACGTTCTGGCCGCGAATTCGGGGGGACGCGGGTTCGAATCCCCGTCCGTGCATTCAGATTTCGGTTTTCCATGGTTTCCTGAAATCACTCCAGGTGAATGCCGTGATGCTCAAAAGGCAATGGCCGTATTCCTTCTCATTCAATGTGTCCACGTATCGCGCAAAACTAAACTCACCGAATTCTAGTAAGCTACCTTTGGAGGGGGGACGTTAAACCTTTTGGCATCTTTCGGAAGATTAGGCCTGAATGGCCGACACCAGGTTTCGCCATTTCCATTCTTCAACATATAGAATTCCTCCCCGCTTTATTAAACCGACGGGGGTTTTGAACCTGTTGACCACACTTTACGAGAATATGCTACTTATCTCAGTAGTTACGATGAATTAGCGAATAATTAGTATTTTAAGATCGCATGTTAGGAAGAGTAAGACTGAATGGGCCAGCACCAAGTTTCTCTCTCTCACATTCTTCGTCTCTCATTGTATTTAATAATAATAATAATAATTCCATGGTAGGACGGTGAATACGAGCTCACGTCCTCCCGAATGGGTGGCAAGTAGAGGGAAGCTGGTAATTTGTTATGCTAAGGGTGCGTCCATAAACCACGTAACTCCATTTTGGACTCCTCTTAACTCCCCATCCCCGTCCCGTGGCTTTTGCGTCTACCCGAACCTTGTGGATGGGGGCGTTAAGCCTGTTCGGTATCTTTCGGAAGAGTACTCGAGAACAACACGTTTATAAATAATAATTATTATTCACGTAACACGCTAAACTAAAACCTGATGTGCGATAACTTTTGTGGAAAGACCTGTGTAAGCCGCATGTATAATCTTGAGTAGCGGAGTTTTGGCTACAGGTACATAATAGCAGACACTTGGGTACATGATTGCAGGCTATTTATACCTGTTCTCCGCGCGATATCTAGGTCAGCGTGGCAAATGTCGGTTAAAACAGGTTCCTACCTGTCCGCGGTATCGATTTCTAGGTCACTGTGTAGCCCTCACGCTCCAGCATAAGAGTACATGTAGCCGTCACGCTCCACCATAAGAGCCCATGTAGCCCTCACGCTCCAACTATAACTACTCACGAGCGAATCGGGAATGGAATAGAAAGGATTTACCGGGCCAGAAATATAAAAATCCGACAGGAGTAGCTTTCGTTAAAACTCTCCAGCCATCCTCATCTGGGTTTTCCATGGTTTTCCCAGATCACTCCACGTGAATTATCTATTAGTATTAGGCCAACCAATTTAAACCACACCCCCAAAGGTACAGACTGCAATGGGAGATAGCAGGTTACTATCACACGCAAACATCACAGGGTTTTTTTTTTTTTTTTTTTTTTTAGACACATGTCTTTGGTCGAAATTCTACAATGAAATAGGTTGACCTCGCCAGTGAAAGTTCCTTAGAAAACGGTTCACATACTAAATATCTTACACAAAAATAATTTCCCATACAGTTACAGTCAGACAGGTGTGTGAGATATAAAGGTTGAAGGTAGTCAGCCTAATATTACAGTAGACGTGTGTCTCCTTATATTTCACATTTCAGCTAGCGCAGACCACTGAACTTTGTGTGTGGAAGGTTCGAAAATCCCATCGTATACTGTCATGACTGCATTTCGATAACGGAGGGAGACATTGTGGCTGAAAGTGTCTACCAACGACGTGTGTGTCTCTATATTTCACTGAGGAGCCACAACTAATTAGCGCAGACCACTGATGTTTGTGTGTGGTAGTATCCAGGACTCTCCAATTGTCAACTGTGGTGCCTGCATGTTGGTAGCTGTAAAGGAGTGGGTGATATGGTGGATAAGATTGGTCAACCGAGGGCGTTGTCTAATTTCAACCAATGTTTTCTAAAAAAAAAAAAAAAAAAAAAAAAAAAAAAAAAAAAAAAAAAAAAAATTGGAATCTTCTAGAATGTGCCAAGCTTTTCTAACTATTGCTGAATAATGTTCTATAATCCAATGCATTCTCACCTTTTATAGTTGATTGAAGCTGAACCTACATCAAAAGTGGTCACCAAAACAAAAGCCCTTCTGAAGAAATCTGGTTTACCTAAGTTGACCATAAAGAACCTACGACTCCATTTAGCCAGGTCTCCTAGGTTATATGGCCTACCAAAAATCCACCAGGAGAACGTACCCTTACGACATATTGTCAGTGCAATTCAACTTGCGAAATATCTTACACGCCAACAGAGTCCACAGGTGGGTCATTGTATACACCATATTACGAATTCTGCTGAGTTCGTACAGACGACTCAGAGTCCATCCGTGTCAGATTCAGGTAAGCTTTGATGTTGTTTCTCTGTTCACAGAGGTGCCTGTCAAGGAGACTTTAGAACTTATAAGACGACATTTCGACCAAGGGAATGTAGAAATTTTCCAACATGTGCTCACATCTACATATTTCATCTGCCAACCACCGCTGGACACCACTCCAGAAAACAACTGCGCACCAGAAATGCACCCAACAGCTGCTTCCACTGCAGAACTCTCCACAGTTATTAACCAGTTAACTGAGGTAGTGCAGTGGCGGGGTGCCATTGTAGAATCCCTGCAATCCGTCAACACCACACTGCTGCTAGCCAACGCGCCCACGCTTCTACCCACTGAGTTTCAAAGCTTTGTCCGCGAGGAAGAGGTAGACATCTGCCTCGTGTGTGAAACGCACCTGAAACCAGGAGTGACTGTACCAAACTACGTCTGCTACCGCCGGGACAGTCCTACTGCGGGCGGCCGAGTAGCGGTGTAAATCAAGAATTCCATAAAGCACCACGTGACTGAGCTGCCTAATCTCACTACCATCGAGTCCATTGCAATCGTAACACGCACCACAACGGGCGCAGTCAAAATGGTAGCGGCCTACCACCCACCTGCGACAACACTCTCGGCAGTGGATATGGGGGCCCTGAGCACCCTCCCGGGAAGCTTCATCGTCGGTGGAGTGGTCAATGCCAAGAACCGGGACTGGCATAGCCGAGTCACTAACGCCATTTCCGTAAATCATTAACCTGATCGGCAGACTGTGACAAATACGACATTATTATTATTCTTCTAAAATAAAAATCAAGGTGAATTTGCGTGGGCCTCCGCATTACCCAACGGCAGATAACATAAGGAAAACAAAATACGTTAATTCCTACTTAAAATGTTTAGTTAATCTGTGTTTGAAAAGGTTAACAGCATCATGTGAACAAATGGCTTTTACTAATCTGTGCAAAAGATTTCAGTTCACTGTCTCACTGAAAAGTGGGAACAAAGTAGTGTATATACGACGTTGAAGCATGTAGTCAGGTATTGGTAATAAACAAGACGTATAGAAAACATTAACTTGTATGGCGAAGATATATGTAGTTGCCATCTTTTCTTTTGCCCATCATCTAACTCGCCTGCACGATGATACGTCAGGAGAGTTCTGTTTAATCAGTTAATTATGAGCCAGGACTGTTGTACCGAAGGATTGCAGATGCGCGGTGTTTTCTGTTCGGCATTAGAGGATTGCGGGATTCCGCGCGACCCAGCAGTTTATAAAGTGCTAAAAATATTTTAACTAGCAAGATAACATTAATTTAACATTTCTAGACTATCTCAAACATGAGCTTTTGTTTTAAATCTAATTGTAGTTATTAAATAAATAATCAAATATGGTAGGTATTCAGATCATATTACGTACCTCGCAGTAAACAACACCAGTTTAAAAAATAATTTACCTACTAAACAGTCAAATTTTCACTTTATATGGAAAGAATTGGTATAGAGCCAGCGGCACAGAAGCCATTTCTGCCTGCTCACTTGTTGATTTTTGTGTGTGTGTGTGTGTGTGCGGGAGCTTTTAGTATATCAACGGCCAATTGCAAACTGTGTGAGAAACCACAATTGCAGTTATCAATGCAGAAGTTCATCAACTTTTGCCATGGTACTTATTACATTACATTTTAAGCCAATAACTTGAGTTTACTCATCGGTACCAAAGCTTAACAGCTTTCTAAGTAAGCCAACATTAAAACTAGTTTATTTGAGGTGAACATCAACGTTGAAATATTGGTCACTTTTTTAGGAACATTCAACCATCAAAACTTAAAGAAAATGTTTGTCATCGATTTATTAATTTACTATTAATTTAATTATTACTTTAATTGCGATGGAGCTAACGCTCCGGGGAAAATTTCCTAGTCATCTAATTACCCTACTTTAAGTTATTTTTTTAAAAAAAGTTTCTTTTATAGCTGCAGTGTTAAATTCCTACCCCCACATGCTTTACCTATTTAGAAATTTTAATTTTAAATTCCTTAACCGAGTTTGGTAAATTATTCATAACTTCACATGGTAACTTTTTTCCAATCCATGGGCCCTTACTAACAAAAGAATACTTTCCCAATCCTTTGTGCATGAAATCAAGCGGCAGATTGTGATCGTGGTCGTCTTTCCCCTTCCATTCACCATTCTTAATTATTTGACCTATATCCCTCCAAACCCCATCACCAACATATTCCCTGTACATTTTCACACATTCACTTCACTTCCTTTCCCCCAAAGACTCCAAATCCAACTCCTTTATCATTTCAGTTAGCGACTGGGCCCTGCGAAAATTTGTACAAACAAATCTAGCTGCACTTCTTTGCACAGCCAAAATGTGGATCCCAAACTACACCGTCATATTTAACTAATGGTATAACCAAGGCTGTTTAACCCAATTCTCTAACTACTCTGGTACATCCTCACATCACCCTCTCCAGTAAATGAAGAATTTAGTAACCTTTTCCTACCACCTGCCCAATGTGCTCTGCCCTGTTGAGCATATCATCAAACGTTATGCCGAGATATAAGCACGTCAAGGTTTCAAAAAGCAATTTTGACGTGACCCTAGATATTCTATCCAGGTAACCTTGTAACTGTTCACAGTCTTCACCTCTTTGATCCTATCGTATTTTTATCATCTACAAAAAAAAAAAAAAAAAAATCTGACAATAACACAACAATACAGTCATTCATTAGAATAACGAACAACAATGGTCCCAGTACACTACCCTCCAATCCTTTATGAACCTCTATTCCTATCGCTCTTTTCCGATCCTTTGGTAAACAGCAAGATTTCAGACTCATTTTTAAAAAAATTCAAGGTAAGGTACAACATCGTATCCCACAATCTTTAATAAATCTGTAGTAATGTTATCTACAACAGCCCCTTTATATTTTTTAGCTTTCTGAGTTCCTTCATAATTTCCCGGGAATCTATTTCAAATTTTGTAGTTTCCTCATGTATAGATTAGGGAGACTCTACTCCCAGTCCCATCACAGGATGATAGCCAATAGTTGTCTCACTAAACCAGTTACTCAATATCTCTACAATGTTAGAATTCTCAGTAACTTCTACTCCGTTCTTATCTACAGTAATCAGAATACCTTCCCTTCCTCTAAGATTCCTAATATAGCCATAGAAATTTCTAGATGCATTGTTTAGTGGTCCTCCTGCAATAATAATATTATTCATAAGAGTCATCCTTTTCTTTTCTCTTTGCTCTTATTAATTGCTTGGTTAATTGTTTTAAGTATTCTCTACAGCCTTCCTGTCGGCTGTCTCCTAACTCTGTTGCGTTCCCATCTCACTAGCCTCTTTAACGTTTTCTGTAAATCTCTTTATTTTCTTCTATGTAATAAACATTTCCTCTTCCTTTTTAATTATCTCCTTAAATTCTTCCCATTTTTCCTTTACTGTAATTGTGCCATACTTCCATTTTCTGAACCTTTGCCTGAATTATCTACCATTCTATTTTGGCCATCGGTTTACTGAGTCCCCTCATATCCATCAGTACTGCACTGTGATCACTTATTGCTATAGTTACTTGACACCCTACAAGGTCTCATCAGGCTTTATTAGAAGATGTTTGGCCACTTCGCGATTTTTAAACGTAACAATTATGATAGTTTTTATGGTATTCGAAAATTTTATGACCAGAGATCTTATAATATTAACAAAATTACAAAGTTGAATTCCACGTCTTTTAAAAAACACATATCTCAAATCTTATAAACTACAGAAGCAATTTATGATAAACATATTTTTTCAAAACTCTCTGGAATCCATTAATTCCACAGATTTTTCCTTTTGAAATAGCTGTTAATAGTTTTAACCTTCTTTTGTAGTGATTTTACTTCCTTCTCAGAAACGGTCTGAACTGAATAATTTTTTGTTTTATTTGTATGATCTGGGAGCTAATTTTGCAATAGGACGACATAACTAAAATTATAGTAATGTATACAACAAAAGAAAACTGGAGTTCTTATAAAAACGTACAAGTGAATTTATTTACTTACAGATCACAATAAAGGACAACAACAAAAAAATTGTTGCTACGAGTAAAATGTTAACTTGAGGAGTACAGGTAAACGAGGCAATAAAACCGGTAGAGACTGACTCCGGCCGTAAAGTAAGGAAGACGAAAATGGTTCATGGAGATTGAAACACGTTTTTGCCCTGTTTTGCTGATTGCAGATCCGACTAATTTTGGGCTGGATCCTACAGGCTGCCAAATGATGTGGGATTCGCGGGATTTTTATTATTATTATTGGTTTCTAGTCAATCGACCATTTCACCAACCTTTATTATACATTTGATCTTGTACATTAATTTTCCATATATTGATGCTATTAGATAGTATGTTTACCTTTTTTAATGAGTTACCAATTTACAATATTGTCAACTTTTGTCTTGCTTAACAAACTTGTTTTCACCAGTAGTTTTCTTCGTTGAGAGTTGATCTTCATGTGGTTGTGTATCCGTTTGTAAGTCTCTAGTAGAGTGGTGCTTCTAGTATATTTCTTGTTTCTTCTCCCTTTTGTCTTCTCCGGCAGTTGATTTTGACTTCTGTGAGACTGAGGATTGTCAATGCGCTCTGTTGAGTTGTGTTGACTATATCGTTATTTGTGCGTCTTGTAAAAATCTTGCTAGTGTCTGGTATATCTCAGTTTGGTTTGTAGATAGCAGGCATTGTATCGATGTAGGGAGGGGTACTTGCATCGCTGCTAATTTGCGAATTAGGGTGGCGCGTGGGAGATTATGTTTGCTGCATTTGAAAAAAATATGGTTCAGGTCTGAGACTTCCTCCCCGTCTGCTTCGCATCGTGGAGAGTCCAACACTTTTATCCTGTGTAGGTGGCTGGGGAAGGCTCCGTGGCGTAACCTCATTCGTATCAATGATGCTGTGAGATGCCTTTTGGATTTAAAGTTCTGGAACCACGTGTTCTTCATGATTGCTGGTTGTATTGTGGCGTAGTGAGAGCCCTTGTGTAGTGACAATGTTTTCCGGTAGTCTTGTAGATCTTCGTAGGCTTTTTGCTTGACGTGGGGAAGGAAGTCCGTGTAAGGAAGCGGAAGTGCCAGCATCTTCCCCTCCTTGGCTCCCTGTTTGGCTAAGGCGTCCGCTCGTTCGTTATAAAGGAGTCCTGCATGTCCTTTGATCCACATGTAACTTATGTCTGGGGTTTGTGTAGAAGACAGTGTCATTTCAATTAAGTCCATTAAATATTTGTTACTGTTGAAGTTCCAATGTGGGTTTTGTAATCTTTGTAGGGTGCTTCTGGAGTGGGAGAGGATTAATATTTTTTTAAACTTTTGTTCCATTCCATCCTTTAAGGCTTCTTTAATGGCGATGATTTCGGCTGTATAAATCGAGGCTTCACAGGGTAGAGCGAAGCAGGTTCCTTGGTTGGTACTGGGGCAGTAGTACGCGCTGCCAACGTGATGTTTGGTCTTGGACCCGTCAGTGTAGATTTGTGTGTAGCCCCGCCAGGTCATTGTTAGAAGCATAGACGCTGCTTGATGGTTAAGGTGGGGCGGGAGTATATAGGTGCGGAGGTTTGGAATGGAGCATTCGAACGATTTCATGAATATAGGTAGGGCTGATTCTTTCGTTATGAGAGGTTCTATGAATCTGAGTTTGTAGTGGCTGTCGGCTAGAAGCGGGCATCGTGGGGGTCTTTTTCCTTCAAACGGCCCCATTATATTACTTAAGGTTTGAAGTCTCGGTCGTAGGATGTGGTGGGAATAAGAGTAACGTTTGAGAAGATATTTGTCTGCCCGGAGCTGGCGTTGAAGATCTAGAGGAATAATAGGGCGTTTGTACGGGTTGTTCTCATTGCTCCGACGCAGATGCGGAGTGCTCGGAATTGTATCTGGTCTAGCTTACGCAGAGTTTGCTGAGAAGCGTTGCCATAGACGATGCTGCCATATTCGAGATGTGGTCTTATTAGTGTTCTGTAGAGCTGTAGACAGGTGGCCGGGTTTGCTCCCCACCAAGTATGTGCGACTGAGCGCAGTATGTTGAGTGCACCGCTGGTTCTAGTTGTTATGTGTTCTACCTGGGGTTTCCAGGAGAGCCTGCTGTCAAATATTACTCCGAGAAATTTGGCTGTTGCGCGGACGGGAAAGGTATATTGTCCCAGTTGAATTTGTTCTTGCTGGAGAGGATTTTCCCTACGAGTGAATAATACTGCCGTTGATTTTGTTAGTTTTTCCACAGCTTCCGAGATCCATCTGCGAATCTACTCGAACCATGTGGCGTGTATATAGATGCATAAGTCATCAACGAATTGTAGGGTCTTGTTGTGGGGGCATAAGATGTTCTCCAGATCGCTGGTGTATATGATGTATAGTAGGGGTCGAAGTATTGAGCCTTGAGGGATACCTCGGTTAACGAGATATGGGCCTACTAGTGCGTTGTTCTTTTCTCGGAGGTATATTGTGCGTTGGTAGAAAGCTAAGTAAATACCGTTAAGAACGAAAGTCGGGATGCCTTTTGCTTGAAGTTTTCTCACGAGGAGAGAAAGCTGGACGTTATCGTATGCACTTGAGATGTCTAGGAATAAACCCATTAAAAATCCTTAGTTCTTGAATGTTCGTTCAATGTCTCAGGTAAGGATGGTTAGGTTGTCTATAGTGCTGCGTCCTTTCCAGAATCCGAATTGAGATGTGGGGAGTAGATTGGAATATTCTAACCACCATTCTATATGGTTTTTCCAAAGTCGTTCGGCGGTTTTGAAGACGCATGATAACAGGGCAATTGGGCGGTATGATGTTGGCAGTTTTCGGTCTTTTCCAGGTTTTAAAATTGAAACTGTTATTTGCGTTGACCATGCTTCCGGTAGTTTATTTGATGACCATAGTTTTTGGATCAGTTGTATCAAGTGTATTTTTGCTTTTGGGGGGAGTTGTCGAATCATAGCATAATGTATATGATCGTATCTGGGAGCGGAGTCGCTGGATGCAGTGAGTGCTTTATCTAGTTCCGCTAGAGAGAAGGGTCTTTCAAATCCTTTGTATGTGTTGACTTGATCTTCTGAATTGATGATTGTCTCAAAGGGAGGGAGGGAGACATTAGGTTATATGCATGAAATATTTTTTTTAATCAATTATTTACATTCGTACATAACCGTAAAAAATATAACATTGATAAAATTGCTATGTCCTTACGGCGGCCGAACGTCACACGGCGGAAGGCGGTCCACAGGAGACGGTTATGAACAACTCAAACAAGTCCAAGGAGCAGGCCGAACGAAATCCAAAGACGCGCACTGGTAGAGTCCGACGTGTGGTTCACAGAGTCCGAAGAGAGTACCGATATGTAGCCGAGAAAGAGCACTTTCAAGAGTCCGAGAGACGATTCACACAGTCCAAGAGAGAGTACCGAAAACGTAGCCGAGACGAGCACTGTCAAGAGTCCGAGAGGCAAATAACAGTAGGACGGAGACACGACCGAAAGCGCAGTGAACACCGAACTGAGGAGTAGGCTAGCCTAGGCTGTCAGATGTATGGGCGTAGCCCATTCTGCTGTTCGTGAGCCAGGAAAAAAACCTATGTCACATATCTAATTTACATAATTTGGACTAGAAAAGATTGTATTTGTCTTAATTTGGTTTGATATCTAAAAATATGATTTACTAAATCTAATGGTGGGAGAATTTGTTGCAAGTATTTACAAGGGACCTAACTAATTTGTTGGAATCTAAAACTAATGGGGGGGGGAGTACTTTATGGTAGCTTTTAGGGCCTACTTATGCTAATGGTGGGTAGTTCACTGTCATGGGGGCCTACATTATGCTGATGTGGGTCCTACATTACATCTATTGGTAGGTAGGGGAATTATGGTGGGTAGTGGGGGGTTAAAAATGATACTGTCTGATGAGGGTAAGTTTTGGGCGCTTTGCTGGACGCATGTTTTCTTCCTCATCGCCAATTTCAGCAATGAGTGGATGGATTGAAACTGAGCATTTTCGGTAGAAAATTGTGGATTTGGCTTTGATGGTTTCTGGTATTGTTGGGAAGTTTAGGCTACGACGTATCTCCCTGTTGGGAAGGTACCTAGGTGCGTCCACTATTATGCGCAGCACTCTGTTTTCCAGTGTCTGGATCTTTTTGACATGACATTCGGCCGCCATGCTCCATACTTCGGACCCGTACTGAAACGTGGGTTGTATGATCGCACGGTACAGGAGCAACTTTGTATCCGTGGATAGTCCGTCACCTCTTAGAAGGGGGTAGAGGCCGGCCAGTTTGGCTTTAGATTTAGCTATGGTGTCATCTATGTGTTTACCCCACGTCAGTCTTTTGTCTAGCCGCAGACCCAAATATTTGACATCGTCCACCCAGTCAATGTCTACGCCATCTATGCTTAGTTTCTTCTCGGGTATTTTCAATCGTGTGGAGAATAAGATTGCCTGACACTTTGCTTTGTTGATTTTAACTCTCCACACGTTGCACCACTGTGTTAGTGCTTCCAGGTGGCGTTGCACTTTTTTAATAGCAAAAAGTAGGTTTCTATTGCTGGCATTCACTGTTGTATCGTCAGCATAGAGTGACATGTAGAGCTGCGCGGGCTTTATTTATATGTGCGGCGGGTCGGCTCCGATTGGCCGCGGCGGAAAACTATGATGTGTTGGTGCTGGTTGGCCCGATGCCAGCGCCGTCTATATGAAGTCAACATCCATGCCCTCTACCGGGCCTACGGCGATATCGGGACGGGATACCAGAAAAATATTCAGATTTAACATAAAAGTAAATATTTTAAAACTGAAATCCAGTTCCGTCGATTTAAACGCTGCACTGTGACGTGTAAGTACACGTCCACGTTGACATACTGTATTCGTGGAGTGTTTCATCTCAAAGGTTTTATGTTTTCTAACTAATTTCGATATGGAAGGAGGTAGAAAAACATGTTATAGGTACTGTATCATACCTATGTGCAAAAATACTATAAGAAATGCACCTCATAAAGTGTATTTTTTTTTCCCGCGGGATGCGAATATAAGATAAAAATGATGTATGACTTTGAGAAGAGAAAATATCTGCTACTAGTTGTTTATATTGTTGTAAAGATCATTTTAACGTAAGTACTTAGAATTTCTATATTTTAAGAAATGTAACATAATAATTCTTTACCTGTTCTACAAAAGATTCTTTGGTATATTTTTCAAATAATTTCTTATTGAAACTTAATCCAAAGCAAGTAACTTACGAACATTTAAAGCTCAGTCAGACATTTAATAAAACACTTTTCCAGCCATCACCATTCATAGTTCATTCTCTCGTTTCACTTGTACATATCCAACTGCTAAAGATTCGCGTCTAGATCCGTCACAAAAAATAGGAAAGATAAATATGTAAGTAAATCATAAAGGAATTACCTAACTCTAGTTAATTCTGTGGGATTCTATGATAACCGTTGGACCACAATTTAATGTAACTCGATGAGAAAAATCTAAAGTGAATTAAACAATTAGAATACTATTTTTTATTTTTTATTTCATATGTTGCTTAGTTCTCGAGACATAATGTCTCAAACGTGAGGTGATTAGGTTGAAACACGCTCTGCACTAAATGAAAATTTTCGCCAAAGCTAATATATATATGTTGATCGTATCGGTTAGGTATGGCAAAGATAATGAGAAAAGATGTTAATATCCTCGTTTCTGCCAACTTCTTATGGCGAAATAAATTGTTACGGGCGATGTTTCTGCTCACCAACTACCCTCACGTGAAAATACATTCAGGACCAAGCTCTAAAATTATACGTTCATGGCAGTGGCCCACATGTATTTTCAATTCATAACAAAAGAAAGTCAGTTATTTAAGTTTTGTTAGGTTACATTGGCAATCGTATTTCTCAGATGAACAATGTTACAATCGCTGCAATGTTCAATTGTTGAATGTGGCATATAACGTCACTGAAGCTGTTTGCGAGATAGGTAGTAACTTGGATTATTTCTACAAATCTGTTCCTTGATTTTCCTGGCAATATCTTATTTTGTGATGTGTGCCAAGAAACGTGATAAGAAATTTTTGGCCGATTTTGATGTCTGAGCTACAGCAACAAACCTGGTATGAAATAATACGCTATTGCTGTATTGATAAATTCAGTGTCAGATTATTTCTACACTACGTGGTCCATCATTTTACATACAACGTTTTATGAGATAATTTCTGTTCAGAAACGTGTGTAGTAAATTTCAGACCGATAGCACATTTCCTTCTTAGGACCTTGGCGTTACGCTTGAACCACCAATTTTTGACAGTTAATATCTCGAGAACTAAGCGATATTTCGAAAAACTTTATTCCTCAGTTTCGATTTTTCTCGTGCTGTCAGCATTTCAACCTAACCACAACCTTATGAGGGTGCTGCCATTTTTCCGCGAGGTGTAAAATCCGAAGACGATTTTAATCTTTCGTGGAAATTAACACTGTAATTTTTAGTGAATGATAATTGTCTTTTGAATCTATCTTATTAAAAAGGTAAAATAATTAATAATTATAATATCTATAACTTCATTACGTTGCACCTTTTACTCCTCTGAACTCAGCGGCCGTAAAATTCGGATTTGATGCAAAATATATTATCATCATGAAATCAATTTTTGGAAGATTATCCGACTGTGCTTTCAGAAAACAACTTTCAGTCATTATTTGTTATGTGCTTATTGTAGAAAGAATATATTACATATCATCAATCATGCTGATATGTCAAGATAAACTTCAACTCATTCGCAAACCTATCAAAACAACCAGCAACTACGCCTTTGTTCACAATATGATCGTGTACTTGATCGTCACGATTCGTTCGACCAATAGCGTTGCGTTTTGCGAAGTTACATTTCCCTTGTATTTTTAACACTTTTGATTAATTAAAATCAATAAATAAAAATCGAATAAACAGCACAAAAATGTTGTAGCGGTAATTCTACAATAATAATGTTTCCAAATAAAAATACGTGACGTAAATTTTAATTTAATGCATATTCCCTATTGGCGGCGCTAATATCGTGGCGATTTCTTCGGCTTTGTATGTGATTGTTGCAGTGGGAGAAGGTTTCTTCTTGATTCTTCATATCACTGTCCATATTTCGTTGGGTGGCGTGTCCTTCAAGATTCTGTTGCAATAGGTTTTCCAGCTGTTTAGTTTCTGTTGTTTGAGGAAGCGTTTTACCTGAGCGTTTACCCTTTTATATTCGTTGTAGGTCTCCCAGGCGGGTTGTTGTTTGTACTTTTTAACTGCTAATTTTCTTGTAGTTATCATTTTGGAACATTCCGGGGTCAACCACGGGCAGGCGATTGAAGCCTTCCTAGTATATATGCGACGTTCCGGGATAGTTATAGTTGCGGCGTAGTTAATTAAGGAAATGAAGGAATAATAATTTTCAATTGGTGAGGAGTTTTCTGTCCAGGTGTGGAGATGAGCGTCTATGATTTGGGCATAACGGAACCAGTTGGCTTTGCTGATGTTCCATTTGCTGGTTGGGTAGAGTAGTTTTGGTCCTCTTGCAATAAGATGTGAGATGGTGATGGCTAGATGGTCTGATCCGAGAATATATGGGATGGTGCTCCATTGAAAGTCTGTGGATATGTGGGGTAATTCCAACGTCAAGTCCACCGCTGATGGTCGGAGGCCAAGTCTTAAAATTTGGGTGGGTGTGTCGTCATTGAGGGGGATCAAGTTGTATTCGTCTAGTAGTTCTTTAATTTCTTTTCCCGATTGGTCTTCGTATTCGCATCCCCACATGGTACTGTGGGCATTGAAGTCTCCACAGAGCAAGTATGGAGGTTCAAGCTGTTTGAAAAGATTATGCCATTCGTGTGGCGCTATTTTGCTTCTTGGTGGTCGGTATAGTGAGATTATTGTGAGTTTATATTCTGGGAGCGCCACCTGCACTGCAACAGCTTCTAGGTACGGGACGTTGGTTAGGTCTAGTTCTAGTGCTCTGAAGTCTAGGGTGGTTTTGATTAGAAGGGCTACTCCGCCATAGCCGTCTGTTCGATCTATTTGTATGACCGAATAGCCCCGAAAGTATGCCGGTTTACTGAGCCAGGTTTCACTGAGTGCGGCTATAGATATTTGCTGGGTGGCTAGTTCTTTATGTAGGGTTTGTTTATTTGCCGAAACGGATCGGATGTTCCACTGGAGAACTTTAAATACCTCTATTTACTGAGAAGAGATTTGCTATTAATTGGCGGATGGCCCCAGTTGAGAGTGTTTGGTCAGGCGAGTTGAGTGCTTCTGTTATAATGTGTACTATTAGCTGGAGAAGCTGGTCGATTAAAGTCTCGTGGCTTGGGGTGGGAGATCCGTTGTGATACTGGATAGGGATCCTGGATCGGTGGAAGAATCTGTCTTTGAGTTAGAATATTTGGTATCTGTGGGTGAGGGAGGGGGAGGCGGTAGACGCTGTATCGCTGCCGTGGGAGTGGTCGATATTCTGTCGGCCGTAGGTTGCTTAGGTTGAGGGGGTGGAGATGGCTTTGGGGGGCGGGTGGGGTTTTTTAGATAGGTATAGGGGAGCCTGACTACGTTGATCAGCTGCTTGCATCGAAATATTTCTATTTTGAGGTGGGCTGGGTAGCCATGTGGTCTTCTGAATGAGGGGCGGGAATTCCTCCTCCCTCTGTAGTGTTGGGTTGGATATAACTTTCTGCGCGTAGCTATGGATTGTTGGGGCAATGGTTGTCTGCGTTCCCAAGGCGTTGTAGGCTTCGTTGTATTTTACTTCTTGATTTTGATGCTGGAACCCTGGGCATAGTTTGTCCGAAGCGAAGTGTGGTCCTTGACAATTAACGCATCCAGGTGCAAAATTATCATTACACAGTTCTATAGAGTGGGGCCCTCCGCATCTGTTGCATCTTACGGAGCTGCGGCAGTTCTGAAAGTGGTGTCCAAATCGCCAACATTTTCTACAGATAATTGTTTGAGATATATAAGGCTCCACTGGAAAGCGCGTTCCCAGAATGTACACGTATTGGGGTAAACATTGGGCTCTAAAGGAAACTTAACAGACGGGGATGGGACAGCCTTTGCCATCTTCCTGGTTGTTGGGTTTCCTGGTGAAGCGCTTGACTGCTACTACTGGGTAGTCAGACACCATTTCTTCCATAATTTTCCTTTCGTTGAGTGTGATGTCTACATCTTTATATATAAAGATGAATGTATGTATGTTTGTTTGTTTGTTTGTTTGTTTGTTTGTTTGTTGGTTTGTTTGTTTGTTCTTCATACAAATCCACAGTTTTTATCCGTTCTCGATGAAACTTTGCACACTTATCCTTTGAAACAAGGAGAAAAATACTGTCTACATTTGGTTGAAAAATTAGCTGTATAAATAACACATTTGTCTCATAACTTCGAAATACGGTGGTAGACAGACACTTTGGATGTGGACGACTGCGTACCGAGATTCCGCGTAGTGGCCTGTCAGCTGAGTGGCTAAAGCGCTGGCTTACGAACGTCGTGGTCTCCGGTTCGAATCATCGTCGGGGATAAGATTTTTAAAAATTGTTTTTCATCGTAAGAGTCAGGCCTGGGCCGTAGGTTATTCGGATTGAATGTTAAACCGTAGATATTAGAAAGTTAGGGGTGCAATGCGAGGCAAATCGTAGATATTCTTGCAATGTTGTAGGTGTATACTCTTTTACGTTATAATGATCCCTCAGGTTTTGTTCGCAGTCAGTGTGTAAGTGTGAACCACAGTAATATTATTATAATTAGGGATACGTTATGACTCCCAATTGGCTATATCTTTGTGATGGAATTTTATAAGGAAATCTGTATGAAGGGCACAGGATATTGTTTGCAGTGTGATTAACAGTTGTAGTCGCGAAATTTTGAGACCTTATCGAATGGTGACAGAAATATGTTGGCAATTGATTCTCATAACTTGGAAATACGGCGATAGACAGACACGTTGGATATGCACGTCTTCAGACCGTGTTTCCGTGTAGTGAGCTGGAAGCTTAGTGGCTAAAGAGCTTGCTTACGAACGTCGTGGTCTCTGGTTGAAATCTCCGTCGGGGATCAGATTTTTAAAAATTGTTTTTCATCGTAAGAGTCAGGCCTGGGTCGTAGGTTATTCGGATTGAATGTTAAACTATAGATATTAGAAAGTTAGGGGCGCAATGCGAGGCAAATCGTAGGTAGTCTTGCAATGTTGTAGGTGTACACTTTTATACGTTATAATAATCCCTCAGGTGTTGTTCACAGTCAGTGTGTGAGTGTGAACCACAGTAATATTATTATAAATACGGAAGTAAGTCTCTGTCTTTTTGTTACGTTTTGACGACTAAATGGCTATATCGTTGTGATGTAATTTTATAAGGAAATGTGTATGAAGGGCACAGGATATTTTTTCCAGTATGATTAACAGTTGTAGTCACAAAATTTTGAGATCTTATCGAATAGTGACAGAAATATGTTGGAAATTAATTCTCTTCAAGAGGCAGGTTCGACGGTAGAATGATATAGCGATAGCTTTCCTGTCATATTATGCCGACTCGATATTGTTTGGGACTAATCCTTCGTTACCAACAACTTACTATATTTAATTCTGGCAAAAAATTCTTAATCCACGCGTACGAAGTCGCGGGTACGAGGCTAGTTCTCTAATAATTCCGAACTTGTGGATAAGAAAATTAAGGATATACGCCTCGAGGTTCTTGGTTGTCAGTACTGGTAATTGCACTAATGTGTTGGCTGCTGCGGCGGTTTTCGTTTCTATTCGGATTCTATTGCGTGCAAGTGTGCTAATATTTATTATCTCATGGTTACTCTGAGGATTTTGTTGGAAAAGAATTTTTCCGATGGCCATTGGATGCAGCATGCCGACATTTTTGTCCATACTTTCAATAAACACATAAAACGGACCTACATCTTCTGCGTTGTATCTATTACTTTTGCTTGGCTGTTTCTGGGTTTCTGTTTGTAGCTGCCTATTATTAGGTTGGTTAAGCTGTCTGCTTTCGGTGGTACAATTTTGATTTGGTGCAGTTTCTTTTGCCCGAACATTGCTTGTCATTTCGGTACAAAGTCATTTACTAGGAATATCACTGTTATTCGGGATATTTGTCGAAACTTCTACTTTATGTTGGGGCGTTAGTGCTGCAGCGGTACCTGGTACGATGTGATGCTTCCGAAGGTTCTGCTGGTCTGGTGAGTCGTTTACGGCTGCCGTTGTATATTCAATCATCTCATTCCCATCGGGGAGCGGACGTTCGCTGCTGTTGCTCTTGAGTCGTATCTGATGTTATGGCTGGTAACATTAGGTAATCATCTAGGTTGTAGCAGGTGGTTAGAGCTTTCTGGATGCATTGTCCCGTGTCCGGGACTAAATCCATTTGTACATCTTCTTCTTGTGTTGTTTCTTCTTACACTGATCACTATAATCACTTCACTTTAGATGTCACGCTATATTACACACCGGCGCACTCGTCGGTACCGGGATAGCACTGTTTGTTACACTTTCGCTAGAGGAACAGGAAGTTGTTTCTTCGGCTACTCGAATGGAACTGGATCCGCGGTTTTGCGGGATCCCAAATTGCTGAATTGCAATCCCTACATCAACCCACCATCTCGTTGCTTTCACGACCATGATTGGTGCTTTTAGTTATGTCGAACTCGCGTATGTGTGCGTGCGTCTCTATGTATGCATACGTGGTTAAAAATAGTGCTTAAATCTAATTTTTGTTTCAGGACATGATGGTCACTGTGTGGCTTCGTCTATGGAATGTGGGTTACGATACCTCTTTGACGATGTATTTGGAAAATGACCAAAATGTATTTCATCAGTGATGCTGTGTGAGTAGTATAAGTTGGGAGTTTCCGCAAAAACAAAGGATGCCGCCGATACCCTCCAGCCCCTCCTCTACCTCATACGACCACCTGCCTACAATGGTTCCGCCGTTCTAAAGGCCCATTACCTTAAAACTAAAATTTCTATCAGAGGTGTAAAAAACGAGGTTATAACCTACTTGCGGGCTGTCCGCCGCCTTTTACTTGAAATTTCAGCCGGCTAATAAACGAGGCTATTACTTAACTGCGAAAATAGTTTCGGGCTGTCCACTTGTTTTTAATTGCAATATATGCCGAATAATAAACGAGGCTATTACCTACATGGGGAACGCCCACTGCCTTTTAATTAACATTTCCGCCGGATAATAAACAATGCTATTACCTACATGTGTATTTAATGGTTGCCATTCCGGACCGGTTATGCTAATTAGACTTCTTCTGGCTAGTGGCTGCCTTCAAAGAAACCCGGTTTGCTCCGAGACATCCAGTGGACCGGTTATGCTAACGAACCACCTGCGTACCTCCACCGGTTTACCACCTTCCTCAAATCCTCCCGCCCGACCATTTATACGCATTCGCCGGTCACGGATAGCGGTATGACTATTTCTATTTAAGGATTCTGACGCCGATAGACAGAGTATCGATTATCTATGCATGCGGAGTTTGTTATGAAACTAAAATAGTCGTTTATTACCTGGAATCTCCGCAAACTCTTATTTGACGCAGGACTGATTAGTAAAAGTGTTGTTTGATTTTGCACGAATGGTATGCATAGTAATTAAAGTGTATTTGGTCAGCCTAGACCATTAGTTACGTTTTTTTTATTATATACAATGAGAGACGAAGAAGGGAGATAGGCAAACATGGTGCCGGCCCATTCAGACTCTACTCTTCCGAAAGATACTGACCAGGCTAAACGTCCTAAGATAGTTTACATGAATTCAGTCAGTTTAATTTTGCGTGTTACATGAACGTAAAACAGTAATATAAATCAGTTTCCTTTCATTATTCTGGATACCCCAGAAGGATTCGGCCGCAGATAGACGGAGTATCTATTATTTACGTATACGGAGTTTGTTATGAAACCAAATAGTCGTTTATTGCCTGGAGTCAAGGCGAACAATTAAATGACGCAGGACACAGTTATTTATAAATGTGTTGTTTGAATTGTGCTTGAATGAGACACAAAGTAATAATAGTACATATGTTCAGCCTTATTTCTTTATTATTATGCATAATAAGAGACGAGTTAAACCTGATGCTGACCCATTCAGACCTACTCTTCCAAAAGATAATAACCAGACTTAACTTCCACATTCAGTGGTCGAATTACCAACAACAGTTTCGTATGCCTTCACTCTATGCACCCTGTGGAGAGGCTGAATCAAAACCAGGTGTCATAAGAAAAATGAAATAAATACAGTAGTCATACTCTTGAGGACTAGCTGAAATGTGAATGATAGTAGTTGTCAGTATTTGAATAAACAGCTCATTTCGGCTTAAGGAATGCGGTGAGCAGTTGTAAGTGTAAAATGTAGATTTCTAACGTCAAAGTAGGTGGCAATGATCAAACTCGATTGCACTATTATCCGTGTTACCTTTCCTGTTTGTTTGAAAACACAGAATTGACAATTCATTAGAGGTGGGATGGTACTGGAGGCAAGGAACAGGAAGGAATTCAGCAATGGCGTTTTGAAGAAAACATCCCGACGTTTACCTGTATTGATTTGGGGAAACCATGCAAACCCCAAATCTGGATGCATGGATTGAGATTCGAAACACCACCACCGAAATTTTTTAAATTTTTGGTTTATTTGTATCGTGTCCAGGTATGGAATGGGAAAGGGATGAAACTGCGTGCCAGAGCTTCATGGCTGCCCTTGCGATAAAACAGATTTAACTAAGTAACTGGCCTCTCGGTGCTTGGATTTCACAGGTCTGCACCTATCACCACCTCTCCCAACATTACTTCTGCTTGTATAAACTGCTCTCGGGTGACTAGCCGAGTCAAGAGTGCGTTGTTACACGATATTTCGGCGACTAGATTCATTGCCGCCATCTTCTGATGAAGTGCCGGGTGCAGCGAAAAGGCTTAGTTCTTATAGCCTGCGAGGAGGCCCAGTGTGCGGGAGTGTTGAGCGCGTCCGTGATTGGTCCGGTGGCCGGGCGGTGCCTACGCCGACCAATCATGGACGCGCTCAACACTCCCGCGCACTGGGCCTCCTTGCAGGCTATAAGAACTAAGCCTTTTCGCTGCACCCGGCACTTCACCAGAAGATGGCGGCAATGAATCTAGTCGCCGAAATATCGTGTAACAACGCACTCTTGACTCGGCTAGTCACCCGAGAGCAGTTTATGCATTCTCAACGCCGAGAAAGACTTCGTTCTTATACATTACTTCTGCTTCCTTAGACAGGGATTAGTATTAAAAAAATGAAATCGTAGTATGAAATGTATGAATTATAATATCAAAAGTATGAAACCAGGTGCATAGTATTAAAAGTATGAAATATAAAAATCATAGTATGTAAAGAATAAAATCATCGTATTAAGATAATGAGGAAAAGTATAAAAAGTTTTGAACTCATTACTTCAAATGTATCTATAAATAATAGTATGAAAAGTTAGAATCACATAATGAAATATGTGAATCATAGTATGAAATCATAGTATAAAATGTATGAATTATAAAATGAAAAGTTATAATCATAGTATAAAAGTATGAAATCATAGTACGCTCGATTGCACATACATTTCCCGTTCACCAATTTCAGTTGGAATCTTTTACTGGTAGCAAAATGTAACGCTATATTTTCAGTCATATACTACGTGGAGAGATTCAGCCTTCCAGGGTTGTTTGTTTTACATGCCAATCAAAAATTAAGCCTGGTGCCTGATTTTTTTAACTATTCTTACTGTAATACGGAGGTGAAGGTTTCGATTCCTGTTCCGGTTGATCATTAGTATCTGTCATTGTAGTAATCTAGATACAAACATCCGTTTTCGACAGTGAAAATCACGTTTCGTGATGTTTATGCCGGTCGGAAGGGATGAGTTTTTATTGATAGCCTTTTGATACAATTTGTCTTGTATTTTTTCACGGGAGTTCTGGAATCATTATTCATATTCAAAAGAATCATGTTTGGTTTGTGGTGCGCTATGTCTACGTAAGCCCACAGAATTGCGTTTCGGTATGGGCAGATGGACCCTTAAAAATTTCGTGTTTTAGATGATATCATCTTCACTCTCGAACCAGCAGACTGCCATTTTGCGTGAAAATTGGCTCACTTTACAATGATTTCAAAATCCCTACAGCCACAATACAGAAATTCACCAAAGATAGGGTCCACTAAGTTGTAGACGACATTAGATCATTCAAAAGAATTTCGTTGGTTCCAGTGTTCGAGTCTGTTCAGAAATCTAAAAGGATCTCGTCTACAATCCCCGAAGGGCGCATAGCGAACAACGCAATGCGACATCTATTAATTGTAGAACATGTGGTCTTCCAGAAACAGAATTTCACACGTTTCTGCCCAACACCAGCACTACTTCCCCACAGCAAGTGTCGTCGACATAATGATGGACTGTGGAGCAGGTGTTCCCCACAACACAGGCTTACCATCACCACCACCACCATCACCATCACCTCCACCACAGCACGTGTCAATCCATGAACTAAAAGATGGGCTGCCCAGTGCTATTGTTCTCGTCGGT
The DNA here is from genome assembly GCA_031002005.1 of Vandiemenella viatica. NCBI lineage: Eukaryota > Metazoa > Arthropoda > Insecta > Orthoptera > Morabidae > Vandiemenella > Vandiemenella viatica. The sequence continues at coordinate 22,091,588 of CM061918.1, forward strand.
GTATCAGCTCAACGCCAATGATTCGAACCGTTTGAAGATAGTTTTATCGTCCAATCATAAATTTGAGCCAGTAGTGATGCTCGAACAATTGGAGCACAGTACCAGTGTTATACTAACGTATGAAGAATGGAGAGTGTTGACTGAAGTATTGGATGTAGTGTCCGATTTGTTTAACACAGAAAGCTAAATCTCGTGTTAATATTGGCTTTTGTGTCAGTATATATACTGTCTGATCCTTTGATCGATAATATCATCCTTTGCTCTCCCTGACGGAAACGTGAAGTGTGCGTGGGGGGGGGGAGGCGGGCATTCAGGTTTCTCAGGGAACTGTCGCGAAAGCTAAAACATTCATTTTGGTACTCATATGACACTTTTCTGTAGTCCATTGCGGTAATGAAAACACATCATATAATTTGGCACTGCACTGTGTGATGCATGCAGGTGTTATTGTCATGTCAACCAAAGATATGTGTCTCCACATATGTCACTTTTCTGCCACAACTACATAGCATAGACATTGGTGTTTGTGTCTGGTAGTAGAATCGTGTCTCTTGTCGTGCACTATGGTTGTTAGATGTCGGTCACTATGGGGGTGTGGAAGACATGGGGGTTGAAAGTAGTCATCCTGTGGCAATTTCATAATTCTGCCAAAGACCCATGTGTCTTGGTGTATCCCTTTTCAGCGAAAACTATCTATCGCAGATCACTAGCGTTTGTGTGTGGTAATAACGAAAAGTTACCTTTCGATCACAATGTTGGGCGAATTTCAGTAACTGTGGGAGAGTGGGAGATATGGTGGTTGAAAGTGGCCAATCAAGGATATTTTCGTATTTCGAAAAAAGACATGTGTCTCCGCATATGTCACTTTTCTGCCACAACTACATAGCATAGACCATTGATGTTTGTGTGCGGTAGTAATATCGTGTCTCCTATTGTGCACAGTGGTGGGTAGGTGTCAGTAGCTATGGTGGTGTGGGAGAAATTGTGGTTGATAGTGCTCGACCAGCGGCTCCTTCATATTTCTGCCAAAGACGCATGTGTCTTGGTGTATCACTTTCCAGCGAAAACTATCTATCGTAGATCACTGGCGTTTGTGTGTGGTAGTAACACAGAGTCACCATTCAATCACAACGTTGGCAGAATGTCAGTAACTGTGGGAGTGTGTGAGATATGGTGGTTGAAAGTGGCCGATCAAGGATATTTTCGTATTTTGACCAAAGACATGGTTGTTCGTAAATTTTACTTTGTTGCCTGAACTATCTAGCGCAGATGACTGGCGTTTGTGTTTTTTAATAGCATTGAGTCTGCCATTGTGCACTCTGGTGGTTAGATATCGGTAGCTGTCAATCCAAATTCTTTACAAAAATGAATGAAGTCGTGGGTACCAGCTATTTATTAATAAAAGTTCGTTTTGAATTTAAATTCTAAAACTATTTGTAAAAGCCTCCAGCGGAAAAATGTTAAAAGTAGATGTTTTATTTGTGTGGTGCACTATAGAAACAACCACCGTATTTTATACTGTGGAGCTTAAAAATATAACAACTTCAAATTGATGTTGCAACAAAGTCACGATTTTCTGTAAAGCTCACTTACACCGCAATTTCCTAGAGTTAAATGTAATAAATTGTTTACTGTGAGAATTATTAGGGTTAGGGTCCTAAGGTTCGATTCTTGCTTTGTAATATGTCCAATTTTTTTGTCATTTTCTTTGGATACTAGTTACTGTTGGTTGCATCGCTTAATAATTTGTTCCAGAAAATTCACCATAACATCAAATTCATTTTTATTTTTTCTGAAGGATTCACAACTTTTTAAATAACAAACGAATTACAGCCATCTGAAACAACCAAAGAAGATTTCAAAAAGGAAATTGGACGTTACTTGCATACCGAAAAACTGTTTTTTTTTTTTAATTAAAATTACTTGTACATTAGGTAAATACCGCCTAATAGAAGCATATATGTCAGGAAGGTAACCGGTGTTGTATCGTCACGTAAAAGGACACTGCTGCAAGATTAGAATGAAATTTCTACAAGTGATGCCACTTCTAAAATAAATTCCATTATTCACCGCCGTGCACCTGTATTTTTTGCATGATATTCTATCTCTGGTAAGTTTAAAAATTGAAAGGTTTCGTGTTTGGCAGCAATTTGTTTCGAACGCTTGCTTGACGCTTAGCAACTATTATGAATTCTTCCAATAAAAACATGGTAGTGCAAAAAACAGCAAACAAAAACGGAAGAAATGGACGAAAAAAATATTATCCCATCCTAGGTTCGAACGTAGGACGTTCTGAATTCTATTACAACTTTTCAATCAAGCAGCTACCCGGGCACTACTTCTTAATTGCTTCTCTTTATGTTAATAGCAAACACTTCACAGTTTCTATATATGTGATCAAGTGAAACGAGGTAGGTAAATGAATAAACAACTATTTCATTTTCATTAACAACAAAATATCATTTATCTATAATCCCTAATCTGAAATTTTAAAAAATGGCCCACAATATATAATTGTTCAGAGTGGAGCGGTTAACGCTCAGGCAGGCCTCGCATCTGGGAGGAAGCCGCACAGTGAGATGATTTTTAAATCTAGAGGAGCAAAAGTCAGTTTTGATAATAGTCTACACAAGCAAAATAGTTATTTATGATCTAAGTAGATAAACCATATTACTAGGAACAAAGGTATATTTTCTACGAATTCACGCTTACAATAGATCAAGCGCTCTAGTCGGCCGCGCCATTCCACTGATTTTTGTCGATGATTACGCTGTGTTTCTGCGTGTTAGTAGTTATCTGTTTGTTGCTATGGCTTTTGACGATCCTCAAGGTAAGTTTACGCATGATTTTTAAGTGACATATTCGCATAATTAAAACCGAGGGAGATTATTTTTAACTAAAAAAAAAACTACTCAGCCAATTTTATGTTGAGTTTTAGTTCATTATAATGCATTATACCGTTCTCTTACTATATTTATTTGAAGCAGCTGCATATTATATATACAAGAAATACCTTCATTTTTTTGCGCCTATTTGCGACACCCATACAACTTTTCTTTATTTTCAGCATGACTGCACAAATTTCGAGTACAGAATTTTTCGACGTATGGTTTGTGAAAGCAAGACAATCAATCTCTAACTTTCAATTTAATATGATTGTGTCTCAAATTGAAGCTTATACATTTTTAAGTTCAGCAGAATAAAAGTCATGTTTTTTTTCCTATAGCTAGCCCCACAAATAGGGCGTCTATTTGCGATATTTTTCCGCTGTAGGATCTTACAAATTTCTCTCGATTTTGTATTGAAATTGAAATTTCATGAATAACAAGAAATGACCAGCAACAAACAATAAAAATAGTTGAAAACTTGGATAATAGGATACGCTGCTTTTCCGGCCGCAACGTTTAGAGAAGTGTGACGACACTAAAGCGAACACCAATCCTACAGAGTTTTGTGTCATATCACTCAAGTGACCACAAATCCTAGAGAGTTTTTTGTCACGTGACCAGAGATAAGAAAACTATAATTTTTATTTCACTTCTTTATTAAAAATAAACCACTATTATTTTCAAAACTAAAAAAAAATTAGCTACCTGAAGCATTAATCTACGAGAATGAATTCAATTTATAATATTTTTTTAATACTGCCATATATCCTATTGCGATAAACACATAGAGTTTTTAACTCAGCCACCATTCTACAGGAGTTGGAGTGTTCCCCGTGCGGAACGTCGGTGTGGGAAGTGTCGGTGTTGAACAAATCGGATCCTACATCCAATATTTCAGTCAGCACTCACCATTCTTCATACTGTAACAGCCCTAATACCTGTATTGTGAATAGTATTGTACTGTGTGAAATATTTGTAGTGAGCCAAAGTTTGCTTGAAAGTGATTTGATATGTTTATTTTGTAAATTCTTGTAAATAAGTGTATATAGACTTTGTTTTAGGTAAGAAAATTATTTAAAGACCATTTAATTTGTTTAAGAACCGAATGATGCAAGAGAATTTATTAAAAGTTTGTAATTACATGTATTACTGTAATTTACGATGTCTACAGGACGATTTTCTACCGTTTGAAAGGATTTCTGTAAATAATTTTGTATTCAAGTATCTCTAATTACCATTTCTAATCATTTTGTAATGTTATTAATTAATTTTGTATCAATTCCGATTGTTTTTAATATGTTTGATTGTTTGAGTGATTGTTAATGATCGAGAAATATCTGGCGGATGCCTTTGAAGAATTCTCGTAATTTCGATAGACTCTATATAAACAGATCGCCTGGTAAGAGAGTTTAGTTTGCATTAAGTATTAATTCAGTGTTACAGAGACATTCATGCAAGTTTTCATTCAGTCAGTATTGCATCTTTGGATTGTAACAACTATGCTTGTGAATGTCGCAGACTTGTTTTGATTTGTTCAAAATAAACGAGCATCAACATACATTGTTTTTTTTGGTGGACTTTTTAATTAATGCAGTAATAAAACCACCCAAAGAACCTTAACATGGCGACCGTTGACATGACGAGAAGTTCTTAAACATCTGTGGGATGTTTATCTTCTAAAAAGAATCTGCAGAAAATTGCGAGGAAATTTCGACCGGCGACGACACGGATTTGACAGCCTAAGGCGGAGATTTTTCATCGGCAATCGGCTGTAATCTTCCGTCGTCGAGTGGATTTCCTTCGGCCTCAAAATCGTCTTCCTACAGTGAATTGTGAAAAGTGTGGTTAAGTGTTTGAAGTCAGTGTGGTGTTTAATGGTTAAATAAGTGCTTCTAAGTGAAATTTAATGTGATACAAAAGTGAGGAATAACTGTAAGTACGGCATTGAATATTCAAGTGATTTATTTTGCATGTTATAGTGTAACAGATTGGAAAGATTTTAATTTTACTTAATTTTGTTTCTTATATTGATTTGGCTGATTACTAAAAATGGCGGATAATCAGAACCTGCAAGCTTTTCTAGAGTCATTTGTAACCAATTTTAATGCAAAATTTTCTGAACTTGATGGTAAACTTGATAGTAAGTTTTCTGAATTTAGAAATGAGTTAAAAAGTGATAATGATAGCAAATTTTCTGAAATTAATTCTCAGTTTGCAGAAATCAATGGTAAATTCGATAACAAATTTTCTGAATTTAAAACTGAGTTAAATCTTGACAACAAATTTTCAGAATTTAAAACTGAGTTAAATCTTGATGGTAAATTTTCTGAGATCAATGACAAGTTTTCTCAACTGCAACAAAGCAATGATAAAACATTCTCTGATTTGACTAAATGTTTTGATGTTAAAATCTCAGAGCAATTTCAGGGTTTTAGCTCTCAATTCAAGGAGGATATTAACAATTTAGATTCTAAATTGGGGAAGGTAGTAACTGAATGTCAGGAGAAATTGGAAAAAGTTACAGAAATTTGTGAACAGAATAAGACTGAATGTGTAAATTTGATTCATAAAGAAGTCAGTGAAAATTATGATAAGATGAAGCAGGAATATGTTGCTTTATTCCAAGCCAGTGATAGTAAAGCTGCTCAAAGGGTCAATGAGTTGAGACAAGAGGTGGGGTTAAATATTAATACATTGGTGCAGCAGCAGGAACAGTTAGCGCATGGATTAGAAAGTAATGTAAATCTGTTAGAAAAAAAGGTTACTGGGTTACAGATTCAGTTAAGTCAGGTTCCCGTAACAGGTAATCCAAACTTCAGTGTCGATGTAAAAGAAGAATTTGAATTCTATGATGATAGTGGGAGGCTTCACCCTATTGAATTTATAGATAATTTTGAAAGATCAGACTATTTTAATTTGTTACCCGACAGTAAGAAAATTGCACTTGTGGGTAAACATCTAAAATCTTATGCTAGGGCATGGGGTGATAGACAAGCTAGGGAAGTGACTGACTACAAGCTGTTTACAAGCAGGCAGATTCAAGAAAAGAGAGAGTTGATGACTGGTAGACCCTATAAACCTGGTAGGGAAACTCAACATGACTTTTTTCATAAATGTTGGATCCGTTGTAAGTATTTAAACCATCCTTATGGAGAGGAGGAGTTTATCGATTTGATAGGAGCTAGGCTACCTCAACAAACAAGAAATTTAATTGCCACTTTGGATGTAGTAAATGTGGATAGAGTTTCTGAATTGTTGAGACGCTTGGATGCCCAGGAGTCATTCAATGAACAACATCACCACCATCAATACCATAGGAGGGGCAGCAGAAGTCCACCTAGAAGGGGTAATGGTTCAAGGGATGGTAGATCAAGGGGACGGGATCGTGATAATTACGCAAGAAGGCATGATAATGGGGAAGTGAGAGAACAGAACCCTCAATCTGAAAGGGAAAGGCAGCATGGGGGGCAGGCAAACTAAAGACCACCTCTGTGACGGGCCCCGCAGTGGTGGGTAAGATGGTGGGTCCAGGTACCAACTGCTATAGTGTTAATTCCATTTTCATGAATAATCCCCGAGAAGATTTATTGGAAGAGGTGGAAGTAGCAGCAAGTGAAGTTCAGGATAAGGTTATGATAGATGTAATTAATGATGTTGATGATGTAAAGGTCGATAATAAGATAAAGCGGGAAGGGGACAACCATTGTACCTTATCACTAGAATCGGTGTGCGAAAGTAATAATTTTAAGGTAGAAGATTTTAGAAATGGTCACAGCTTAATTACAAAAAGGGGTGCAGAATTTATAGTGCATACTACAGTGTGGCTATCGGAAACGGGTAAGATCCAGAATAGCCTAGTGGGGACTATGTGTGCTAGTATAGGTGGTAATGAAGTTTGTAGAAGTGCTGAAATCGAGGAGTTTCTCAGATATCTTGAAGATGAAGGGGATACAGTTGTGTGGATAGGAGACCCAGATGAGGAGGAGAGTTGTAAGTCAAAGTATTTGTCTTCTGAAGAGAGAGAGGTTGAAAAGCCTTATGTACCAATCCCTAAGTTGGAAAAATGTCCTAATTTTGACCTAGCTGATACATTATTTAGCTCTTTATTGTGTGTAGATGATGACCTTGAAGAAATGGGTGGGAGTAAGGATTTATCTGAACCAGTTTCTAATTTGGAAAATTGTACAGAATGTGACTTAGATGACACTATGTTTTGTACTCTTTTTGATGTGGAAGCTAATAGTGAAGTAGTAGTTGCTGAGAAAAATAATTATTTTGTGGAGGAAGTCAGTGAGCCAGATGTTAAAACAGTTTTAGGTACTGACTCAGATAATTTGGTAAGCTTAAGTAGTAATCAGATGATGAAGAGTGGGGTTGGTAGTAACTGCAGTAGTGAGAATAAATTTGTATTACCAGTTGAGTCAACAGCATTGCTTTTAAGTGACAATCAATTTACTAAAACAGAACCATGTGTATGTCTCAGCTGTTGTGTGGTTGTACCATGGTCTGTTGTCTGAGATGATTGGAAGTTTGTGTTTCTGTATGTATATAATAAATCTTTGTGAAAATAGAAATGTAATATTAAATGTGTATACAAAAGTTGAAGAAAACTGGAAGGTTAGGAAAAAGTAACTTACATGGTTCTGGGTTTCCAGGGAAATCCTGGAACCCACTTATGAGAATTAATTGAAATGCATGGTTTGGGGAGGGGTCCCTACATGTAAATATCTAATTTTGTAAATAAGTTTGTGCATTGATGCATGTAAATAGTTTGTGTGTGTACTTAAGTTCAGATGCAGATGTAAGCATTTCAATGTATAATTTGTGACAGTTTTGTGTAGAAACTTTTGGTATTTTCATGATGTTGTGACTTTCTACATTTTGGTGACAAATTATCAGTTGTAAAATGTAAACAGACTGGTGTAATTAATAAGCAGACATCAAGTGTGTAATTTGGAGTGAAAATAATTGTAACTTAAGGTGATGGCATTGAACGTTTGTTGTGTGAACACAGTAAATGAAATAAAATGATTGGACCTGAGAAAAGACAATTATTGTAAACAAAATCAGTGCCATGGACTATGTGCAGATGTGATGAAGAATTGTATTTGTTCATTGTAAAAGTCATTATGGTTGATTGATTGTAATCTGTTCGTGTCTGCATTATGTGTACATTCAACCTGCTTAGATTCGTGACGGATTCAATCAATTTTATCTGTGTAAAATTAAGTGAATCCTGGGGAGGGGTTGTAACAGCCCTAATACCTGTATTGTGAATAGTATTGTACTGTGTGAAATATTTGTAGTGAGCCAAAGTTTGCTTGAAAGTGATTTGATATGTTTATTTTGTAAATTCTTGTAAATAAGTGTATATAGACTTTGTTTTAGGTAAGAAAATTATTTAAAGACCATTTAATTTGTTTAAGAACCGAATGATGCAAGAGAATTTATTAAAAGTTTGTAATTACATGTATTACTGTAATTTACGATGTCTACAGGACGATTTTCTACCGTTTGAAAGGATTTCTGTAAATAATTTTTTATTCAAGTATCTCTAATTACCATTTCTAATCATTTTGTAATGTTATTAATTAATTTTGTATCAATTCCGATTGTTTTAATATGTTTGATTGTTTGAGTGATTGTTAATGATCGAGAAATATCGGGCGGATGCCTTTGAAGAATTCTCGTAATTTCGATAGACTCTATATAAACAGATCGCCTGGACAGAGAGTTTAGTTTGCATTAAGTATTAATTCAGTGTTACAGAGACATTCATGCAAGTTTTCATTCAGTCAGTATTGCATCTTTGGATTGTAACAACTATGCTTGTGAATGTCGCAGACTTGTTTTGATTTGTTCAAAATAAACGAGCATCAACATACATTGTTTTTTTTTGGTGGACTTTTTAATTAATGCAGTAATAAAACCACCCAAAGAACCTTAACAATACGTTAGTATAACTTTGGTACTGTGCGCTACTTTTTCGAGAATCACTACAGGCTAAAATACATGTTTGTGCTATAAACCTATGTCAAACGCTTTGAATCATTAGCGTTGAGCTGATACACCGATGAGGACAATAGTACCGGGCAGGCCATCTCTGAACACTGAAGCTAGCAGGCGCGTTGGGCGTTAAAATTTATGTAGTGGTGTTTGGGGTAAACCTGTTCGGTCTTGTTCATGGAAGGACAAGTGCTGTGTTGGAGGTGGTAGTGGTGAGGGTAAGCCTGTTGAAAGTGGGGAACACTTGCACCACAATCCATCAATACGTCAACTACACGTGCTGTGTGGGAAATGGTGGTGGAGCGCGTAAACGTCTAAAATCCTGTTTGTGGAAGACCACTTGTAACACAATTCACTAATCTCGTATCGCTTTGTTCTCTATGTGCCCTTTGGGGATTGTAAACGAGATCCACTTAGACTTTGGAAAAGACTCGCACGCTGGCATTGACGAAGAATTTCAAGAATGACCTAACATCATCTACAACTTAGTGCAAGCTATCTTCGGTGAATTTCTGTAATGCGGCTGTAGACATTTTGAAATCAGTGTAAAGAGAGCCTACTTTCACGCAATTAATAGTCTCTTATTTGGAGAGTGAAGATCATATCATCTAAATTACGAAATGTTTAAGGGTCCATCTGCCCATACCGAAACGCATTTCTGTAGGCTAACGTAGATGGAGTGCACCACAAATTGAAAATGTTACTTTTGAATACGAATAACGAATCGAGGACTCCCGAACATAAATACAGGAAAAATTGTAACAAATGGCTATGAATAAAACCTCATCCCTTAAGACCAGCAGAAACATCACGAAACGTGATTTTCACTGTCGAAAACAGATGTTTGTTTCTAAATTACTACAACAACAGATACTAATGAATAACCGGAATGGGCATCGTACCCTCCACCTCCGCATGACAGTGCCAAACGTTAAAAAATCAGCCACCAGGCTTGATATTTTTATTGCCATATAAAAAAATTAACTCTGGAAGGCTGAAACTCTCCACATAGTATATGACTGGAAATATAGCGTTACATTTTGCTACAAGTAAAAGATTCCAACGGAAATTGCTGAATGGGATATGTATGTGTAATCGAGCATACTATGATTTCATACTTTCATACTATGATAAAATACTTTTCATACTATGATTCATATGTTTTATACTATGATTTCATACATATTATTATTCTAGTATCAAAAACATAAAAATACACAGTTAAATACATTGTGCAAATCAATAACCTTAAACACACTTAGCCCAGTACATCGCAACATCGATCGCATTGTGTGTTGCTCGAAACAGGTCTTCGTTGTTGCAGGATGATGGGCACATAGGGCACTCGAGCATATGATTCATAGTTTGGTCTTCACCACATTCGCACTTAATACTGGTAGTATCAGTATAACCCCATCTCATTAGGTTTTCCTTGGACACGCCAACTCCTGTTCGCAATTGATTAAAGACCGCCAGACGTTTCAGTCTTCTTCATGGCCAGGTGGGAAGCGCTCTGCAACTCTCAGTGGTCCCGAGATGTTGGGAACCCTCATTTTCCATAACTGTACTCTTGACTTTTCAGGTGACCCAATTAGTTCCCGTGATGTTCTAAAAGCTTTTCCTGGATTTGAGTCTCTGGGCTGGTGGTATATGGCCGTGCAGTGGATGAGCGTTTTCTCGTTCTACTTTGGTCCTCTCCTTGTTCGCAGCCACTTCTCTCCGGATACTGGGTGGTGCAATGCCCGAAAGCTGGTAAAGCCTATCAACTGGGGTAGGTTTTAAACAACCTGTCACTAGCCTACAGGTGTTATTGAGGGCTACATCCACCTGTTTGGTATAAGATGATGAGTACCAAACTGGGCATGCATATTCTGCAACAGAGTAACAAAGGGCCATTGCCGATGTACGTATAGTTTGTGGTTGACTGCCCCACTGTGATCCAACTAATTTGCGCAGTAAGTTGTTCTTGCAGAGATCTTCATTTTGTAATTTATGCAGTGCTTCTTATATGTTAAGGTTCTGTCGAGTGTCACTCCCAGATATTTTGAGGTGTTACATGTCTGCAGTTCGATACCTGACCACATTACTTTTAACTTAAGCTGAGCTTTCCTATTTTTTAGGTGAAAGGCACACACTTCAGTTTTTGAAGGGTTAGGTCTTAAGTGATTTTCCCTATAATAGCTTGATAGGCCTTCTAGAGCATAAGACAAATTTCTTTCTACAACTTCAAGTTTTGTGCTCTGTGAGGCTAGAGCTAGTTCATCAGCGTTCATAAGCTCCTGGTAGCAGGATGTAATGGCTGATCGTTTGTATAAATGTTGAAAAGTATTGGGGCCAGTACACTACCTTGAGGTAGAACATTCTTTTGTACCCTCCATCGACTGCGCTGTCCTTGAAAGTCAACGAAAACCTGCGATTCTGAAGAAGAGTAGCGATGAGCTTGGTTAATCCGGTGGCCTTTGTCAGACTGTAGACCTTGTCAAGTAATAGTTTGTGGTTACCAGTATCGTATGCTGCTGACAGGTCCACAAAGACCACGCCCGTAGCTTTACGGGTCTCAAATCCATCCTCAATAAACTGTGTTAGGTTCAGCAGTTGCCCAGTACAACTTTTGCCAGGACGAAAGCCAGATTGTTGTGGAATAAGTTTTGGATCAACCACAGGCTGGATACGATTCAGAATTATTAGTTAAAATATTTTGTAGAGATGACACAAGAGCGCTATAGGTCTAAAATCTTTAGGATTGTTTCCTTCTTTTCCAGGTTTCAGAAGCGCAATGACTCTCGTCTTCCGCTACGCCTTCGGAATTTGATATGAGCTCATACATTTGTTAAAAAGTTGTAGAACCCACTCTTTGGTTTTATATAAGAAGTTCTTAATTCGTTCTGATCGTATGTCAGTGAGGCCTGCTGACTTTCCTGTTTTGCACTCATGAATAATCTTATCCAACTCTGACATACTAAAGGGCTCAGTTAGGTTGTTCATATCTTCCTGACTGTTTCTGTTCGTTTTTCTTTGTTTTTTAGATTGTCCACTTTTATGAGTCTCCTTCCCGTTCATGAGTAGCTGATGTGCAATTTGGTTTGCGTTTATATTGGAATGTCCAGTGGTCTTCGATGCATCATTGTTGAGGCGTTTTAGAAGTCTCCATGCCTTGTGACTATCTCTTTTCAGGTCCAGCTCTTCTAATGTTTTGATCCAGCGGTCTCTTTTTGCTGCACTTAGAGATGAGATAAGTTGATTACCAGCTTCTATTGTCTTCTCACCAAATGGATAATCTTGGAAAAGTGTTTTATAAACCATGAACTGGGCAGCTAGATCTGAGGTGAGACCCGGAATATATGATGATCGGCAACCACGGGGAATGAATCTTCTGGAGCATTTTTTCACAGCTGCAGTAAATGTGTCATATGATTCTGGTGTTGGTTCAATAGTAGACACAGCCGCATCCAATATTTCTGTGAACATAGACCAGTTAACTCTCTTGAAGTTATACCTCCTGCGGAATGGAACTCTCTGGGGTCGTACTGTCGCAAACACTTCACACATTATTGGCCTGTGCTGCGTGTTTGGTATTGGGCTACAGACAGACTTCACACATTGCTGGCTGATGTGATTACTGCTGAATATTAGATCAGGGTTGCAGCCCCGTCTCCATCTCCCACTGTTGAAAGATGCTGGCAGTTTGGGATCATGTACGATAGTAAGTTGATTTACATCTGCCCATTCTTCTACTGCAATGCCATTCTCGTCATTGAACTCGTAGCCCCAAGCAGTACAATGAGAATTAAAATCTCCGATAACAATCTGCTGATGTTGATTATGGAAATTAAACGGTGGTTTGACAGTGAATTTACTGCTGGGTGGTTTATATAAAGATGAGATTGTGCAGTTTTTAAGCTCAATGGTGAGGACTTCGATGTCGTTCTCCTCTGTGAAGGCCGTGGACAGGATCTGAACATCTGGTCGGACAAAGATGGCACTTCCGTATTTATGGTGAGGTCTCTCAACCACGCGGATCATTCCATTTATTTTAGGTCGGTGCATTTCAGTACTTCTATGTGTCTCCTGTACTCATAAAATGTGGCATTTGTATTGATTGCATAGGTCTTGTAGCAATTCTTCTTTTGCTGTTGACATGCCTTCAATGTTGATGGAGACAATGTTTAACTGTGGCCTGGCAAGGGCTCGCTTATTGATGTTTCTGGTGTGAAAGGTTTGGCCGGCATTATACCGTTGCCCAGGGATCCCCCGACTGCTTCTGATAACGTTTTCAAATCGCAATACATTTCTTACTACGATTAAAACTTTTTATAATATTATTCATACATACATATATTTGAAACTATGATTTTATAAATAAATGCAGTTTTTCTCGGCGTTGTTTATTATTAACGATTCTCTGGAAACAAACCGAGTAATATTATTATTGATGCACAATATTTCGGTGACATAAAACTTCGTCGCCATCTTCAGGTGCAGTTATAAGCCTTGAAGGCTGCCTTGAAGTCTGCCTTGAGCGTGTTTTACAGACGTTGTTATGACACATGCTAGAGGCTTCTGGGACAGCGTCATTAAAGAACCATTTGAAATTCACCTCACGTCTGATTTTGGTTAGCAAGTAGTGTTGGTTTCAGATAAGTGATGCATGGATTCCTGTTATTGAGGCTGCTCGTCACCAACGCTCCGCCTTTGTGTTCCGCGGGTGTCTAATGACGTCTGATATACTGCTAGGAAACATAGAAATGTCTGTCGTTGCCATGCCAGTTTTCAAACAACACGCTCAAGGCAGACTTCAAGGCTTACAACTGCACCTGAAGATGGCGACGAATTTTGTGTCACCGAAATATTGTGCATCTATAATAATATGATTTCATACTTTTTATACTGTTCCTAATACTCATAATACGATGATTTTATGCTTTATATAGATCTACTATTAATCTTATATTTCATACTTTTAATAATATGCACCTGGTATTATAATTTTCATATTATAATTCATACAATGATTTCATATTTCTAATACTAAGCCCTGTCTAAGGAAGGAGAAGTAGTGTTGGGGGAGGTGATGATGGGTGCACACCTGTGAAATCCAAGGACCAAGGGGCCAGTTACTTAGTTAAATCTGTTTTATCGTAAGAGCAGCCATGAAGCGCTGGCACGCAGTTTCATCCCTTTCCCATTCCATACATGCACACGATACAAATAACAATTTAAAAATTTTTGATGGTGGTGTTTCGAATCTCAATCCATGCATCCAGATTTGGGTTTTACATGGTTTCCCTAAATCAATACAGGTAAACGTCGGGATGTTTCGTTCAAAACGCCATGGCCGAATTCCTTCCTGTTCCTTGTCTCCAGTACCATCCCGCCAGTAATAAATTGTCAAATCTGTGTTTTCAAACATACAGGAAAGGTAACACGGATAATAGTGCAGCCGGGTTTGATCACTTCCACTTACTTAGACGTTAGAAATCTACATTTTACACTTACAACTGCTCACCGCATGAGATACTATTCGAGTACTGACTACCAAGTTCTACAAGATCTTACAAATCATCCTATCGCTTCACATTTCAGCCAGTACTCCAGAGTGTGATTTTGGTATTTCATTTTTGTTATGATAACTGGTTTGGGCTCAGCCTCTCCACAGAGTGTATAAAGTGAAGGCATACATTTCATACTAAGATTTCATACTATCTATACTATAATTCGTACATTTCATATTTTTTATACTATAGTTCCTACATTTTATACTGTGATTTCATACTTTTCATTCTATTCCTTATTCTTTCAATACTATGATTTCATACTTTTAATTCTTTGAATCTTACATTTCAACTTTTAATACAATGCGACCTTAAACTTGCTGTGTTCTTGGCTGAGGATTAAAAGTTCAATTATTACAACTTCAGTAACGAACTCGAATAGGTATTTTTCCAATCTCATTTTTATACCCTCAACCAGAAATACTTCTTCCACCTGATATTCGTTCAAAACCTTAAAGTTTTCATTGCTTTAGGCTTGTTCCTTCTGACGTGCAAGCTCACGAAAAATTTTAAGAAACGAGAAAAAGACTTTGATTTTAGAAATCTACCATTTCACACTTAAAACTGTTCACCGCATTCCGTAAGCCGAAATGAGCTGTTTATTCGAATACTGACAACTACTATCATTCACATTTCAGCTAGTCCTCAAGAGTATGATTTCAGTATTTATTTCATTTTTCTTGTGACACCTGGTTTGGATTCAGCCTCTCCACAGGGTGCATAGAGTGAAGGCATACGAAACTGTTGTTGGTAATTTGAACACTGAATGGGGACGTTAAGCCTGGCTGTTATCTTTCGGAAGAGTAGGTCTGAATGGGTTTAACACTCTTTGTCTCTTATTATGTATAATAATAGAGAAATAAGGCTGAACATATACACTATTATTACTTTGTGTACCATTCGAGCACAATTCAAACAACACATTTATAAATAACCTTGACATGCGTCATTTAAGTGTTCCCCTTGACTCCAGGCAATAAACGGTTATTTGGGGTTCATAACAAACTCCGTATGCGTAAATAATCGATACTCCATCTATCTGCGGCCGAATCCTTCTGGGGTATCCAGAATAATGAAGCCATACTAATTTATATTACTATTTTATGTTCATGTAACACTCAAAACTAAACTGACTGAATTCATGTAATCTATCTTAGGACGTTTAGCCTGGTCGGTATCTTTCGGAAGAGTAGAGTCTGAATAGGCTGGCACCAGGTTTCCGTCTCTCCATTCTTCGTCTCTCATTGTATATAATTAAAAAAAGGTAACTAATGAACTAAGCTAACCATCATCATTGATATGCGTACCATTCGTGCAAATTTCTAACAACGCAATTATAAATCTGTCCTGCTTCTGTTCACTGAGACTCCAGGTAATAAACGACTATTTTGGTTTTATAACAAACTCCGCATGCATGGATAACCAATGCTCTGTCTATCGGGGGCCGAATCCTTTCCAGAATAATAAAGCCATACGAATTACTATTTACGTATCACGTAAAACTAAACTCACCGAATTCTAGTAAACTACCTAGGATGTGGACGTTAAGCCTAGCGGTATCTTTTGAGAGAGTAGGTCTACATGGGCCGGCATCAGGTTTCACCATTTCCATCCTTCAACTTGCAGAAATCCTTCCCGCTTTATTAAACCGACTGGGTTTTTGAACAGTTGACCATACTATAAGCAAATATGTTAATTATTTGAATAGTTACGATGAATTTGGGAATAATTATTATTTTGAGGCCAGTATATAGAAAAACTGAGGAAAATGTGAATATTACAGTACAAAATCATGATTAATCAATACTTTTGACAAAATCAATATAACTGCCAGTAATTATAATTTTAAGACCATTGTATAGAGAAACAGTGGAATATGTGAATATTAGACTGAATTAAGTACAAAATCGTGTTTAGTCTGCCTTAAATAGAAGAGGTTAGACCGCTGTCCGGGACCGTCCCATGTGTATAAATGGTCGATCCGAGGGTTTTGTGGAGGGTGGAAAAGCGGAAGAGGCACGCAGGTGGTCATTAGCATAGCCTGCCCCCAGGACGGCGCTATGCAATCCGGGTGGCCTTGGAGGCAGCCCGCCAGCCAGGAGAAGGCTAATGCATAATCAATTTCAGGACGGCCTTCAAGGAGCTCCGGTCCGGAATGGCAACCATTAAATACACAGATAGGAATTAGCCTCGTTTATTATGCTGCAGAAATTTTAGTTACATGGTAGGAGACAGCCCGAAGCAATCTCCGTAGTTATTTAATAGCCTCGTTTATTAAACCTCTGACAGAAGTTTTAATTAAGTTTTAAGGTTGTTAGAGCGACGGCGCTTTTGCAGGCAGGTGGTGTGGGAGCAGGAGTGGCGGGTGGTGGCGGCATCCTTTGATTTTGCCAGAAACCCGCAACTTATACTACTGGTGTGTATAGTAAGTTGGGGGTGATTAACATGTCATATGGATAGCAGTGTTCTAATTGTTGATATAGGACGTCTGGGGATGTTTTATACGTTCGGTGTATGGGATGTACTACAGAAATACTGGTTATAATGAACGTGTCTATTTCTCTTTGTCGTAGTTGCTTGGCAATAATTTGTAAGTTATTTATTTGTCTTTTTAAGTTATCATACAAGGCCGTAGTCACATGATCCTAAGTTGCAGAGGTTCAAGACTTTGAAGAGACTGCTAACATCAGTAAAATGCGATGCACTGGTAAAAATCACAACTAGGCTTAATATTGAACTATGTATATATTCCCACCATATATCTGAGTTAACGACCATCGCTTGATACACTGGATATTAGTTTGTCGATTTTCATAGTCATGTAAAAAAGTTGTGAATTACTTTAAAGTCTTCTTTATCGCTGCAAATGTTTATGAACGAGTTACTTTTGAGGTACATTTACACAATTGAAGGACTTTTCACTATTTTTATCGTGATTGGTGTCAATGAGAGTTGAAGTACGTTGCTGGGTGTCAGTGTTTTGTGCCATACTAGTTTTAGTGAATGCACCACCGTGTGTGAGTTGGCTAGATAGATTCTATAAGTTGATGGTTGATAATGGATAGTATGAGTAATGAGGTGATGCTTACTACTTTTTGAACCTGCGTACGATGAAGATATATGTATCTAGCAATGTAATCATCCATATCCTCTACCCTTCGGGCAGTAATTGGTTGAATATACTTGTGAGCTTGCTCGTTTGACTGCCTATACATTAAGCAGAAAAGGCTGCTACTACTATTAAGCCAACAATCCACATATTCTAAGATGCGCACAGACAGCAGCTATGCCATACTTTTGTAGCAATGGCGCTAATTTTGGATTATCAATCAGAGAGGAAAGAAATATTTATTAGATTTCATTCATCTTTATTGAGCTGTGGGCTTCGGTGAGCGAGCCAGGTTCCCAGTCGGCAGGACAGGAAGCGAGCTTTGTTATCAGAGTCAAGTTGTAACAGCACACGAGCTTCAAGGTTGAGAGCTGAAAGTTCACTTGCATAGCCTGGAAACTGCGTAGGTGGCAAGTTTCCCTTTCGTAAGCACTGAGTGTGTGAGATTTACCGTCCCCACCCTGTAGTACGTGTTGAACCGCTAAACGCCAGTTATGAACTCTAAAAGTAACCACGTGAATGGTCTAGCCAATTATAGGGCGAGATGCTCCCTCCACCGCTAATGGCGCAGACGACGCATGTAGCTAGTTGAACGGGGAGTCTAATACCATCATCGACTCGAGAAACACCTACAATAATTAAGGTAACACCTAACCATCTGATGTTCCTACGCTTGTTGATTAAAGATTTATAGTCAGTCATTCAAGTCACTCATTTCAAAGGATAGGTCTTGTGTAACAGTTAGATCATCATAAAAGAGTATATGTGCCTAGAACGAATTGTAAGTAAATGTTTTGTGCCGATATGATTTCAGTCTTATTGTGTGATCTATGTAATGTCGTATGTTTTTATCAAGTGATAGAATAAATTATAGAGTTTACTGGATAGGTGGGTTTACCTTTAAGAATACCTTGTCATTAGTCAAGAATTAAAGTATTAGCATTCAATAGTGAGTCGTTTCCTCCAGTAGGTAACTTGTCTAGTTAAGCCACACTAGCAAACGGACAGTTGCTTAGCTGTAACCTTGTTTCTTGTCTCAAGCAGCGAGTAACAGGTGCATTACCTACTTCGATCAGTCTAGCTAACTGTAGGAGGTAAATTAGACCACTAGTTGTCTATCAACAAATTGATGCAAATGTTGGTTGAAACCGAACCGGCAGCAGTCTCATAGTCTACCAACGACTTGAGCAAAGGTTCACGTTGGTTTATTTGTTTGGGATCAGTAACATTATCGGTGACCGCTCCATATTAGGAGGGTGGATATAGATTATTACAGAAAGTTATATGTTCAAAGATCAGTAATAATTTTTTTATCAAATTAAACTAAAATGCGATCTTTACCTCTCCTTGCACACACCTACATTTGCCCTCTACAAATTTTGACTTTTTTATGGCATTTGGCTTCAAGGCCAAACAGCAAACTCAACTGTATTTTGAATTATCTAGTGTTTTTCAGTTTCTTCATATATTCAAAGTATATTATTTTTCAAGTGGCTCAAGACACAACTGGATGGACATGACAAATTCATACACCAAACACCCATTCTCTCGGCTGGACTCAAACCGGCAACCTTCGATACGTGAAGCTAACATTCTAACCCCTACCCTGCTGAATCCAGCAATTTTAACTTTAAATTCTTTCAACGATTTTGGTAAATTTGGTACACAGATAACATTTTACCCACATATTATAAGAAAAGTCTGAAACTCGTAAATTTCCATATATCTACCCTCTTACCTACCCCTAAGGTCAAATCGCCTTCTACCCTAATAACTTTATAAACCTCAGATTTTCACTGTAGAGTGAACTTAATATGTTTAACTAATGTGTTTAATTTACTTATTTCCTTTTCTTACTATTGAAGTTATTGAAATTCAAAATTTTATTCCAGCACAACACCCCCGACATCAAAATTCTACTGTACTTCCAGTAATCCTAAAAACAAGTAATTTGGTATACATATATGGTTTCATCCCTAAATCTGATATTGGAGCTTTTCCCCGCATTTATTTAATTACAATCCCAAACATGAAAAACTCTGGTACGTATTTGCGGCTTAAGTACTTTGCTCCGAATGAAGCTTTAAACTAGACATTTCTATACTGTATAGAGGCAAGTTAGTTTAACAATAGTTGTAAATTTTACTTTCTTCCCATTGTTAGTTTGGAAGTTATTTATTTGAGGTGGTAGTTAAACCAGCGGCAATGTTTATTGCATGGCTAAGACGCACATTAATTGTTTTCAGATATGGGGGCATTGTTGGTAATCATATTGCTGATTCTCCCTGTATTTATTCACTGGTAAGCCAAACGTGAAACGTTCCGGAACATATTTACAGGTTAATTGACTTGTTTTGGATGAAGCTATATGCTCAGACCATCACCTTTCTAATGAAGAAAATCAATTTCCAACATATTTAAAAACAGAAAAACAAAAGAAGGTTCGAGGATGTTTGTGTGTGTGTGTATGTCTGTGTGTGGGGAGGTGGATGTTTAAGTGCAGATTTATTTAAGCTTGGTCTTTTCTTCCTTCTTTAGCCAGTATCCAATTCTTGGGTCCTAATAACTTTAGATGCCCGTGTTCTGCTAGAGCCACGCTTTAGGCCAGATTTACGCCCGCAAGGCATGTCAAAAAAGAAGACAAAATAAACTGATGCCAGGAACTTTTAGGCAACACAAAGTAATAGTACAGTACAGAACAAATATGACTAAATAATACGTTTTGTCTCTAAACGAAATTTAATAACAAATCATACACTAACAAATCGCGCGAGAAGCACAGCTTGTGCAACAGACGTAACATCACAGACTAACACACATCCCTATTCGATAAGTTCTCAAAATCCCGTGAATACAACTGTTATTCATACCGAAAAAATATTTCCGGTGTCCTTCCTACAGATACAAAGTATTTCCTTGTCAAATTCCACCACTATCGGTGTAGCCTTTTAGTCGTCAAAACATAACAAAAAGACAGAGACCTACTTCCGTATTTATAACTTGGGTGTACGGCAGTGCACCCGCCATGCACCCGCCACGTCGAGTCAAGGGCGGCATTGGCTTACCATTTTCTTGAAGCTATTCGGGCCATTTTTGAACCTCAATTTCATCGGTGGTATTTATGCTACATGTCTCAAATTTGAGTTAAGCACAGATATCTTCAATCTTAGGAAACGTACTAAATTTTATTTAGTTACTGTTCTTAGTTGGGTTGTTGGTAGGATGCAAACTACAGCGGGTTTGTAACTAACTTACTCATTGACTGACTGATGATCATCAAAACTCTAAGGTTCTTCTGGTATCCGTAGAGAACTGAAATTTGGTACACAGATAAAATTTTACCCCCATACTCACATACCCACAAGCTCGTATATTTCCATATATCTACCCCCTACTTACCCCTAATGTGAAATCGCTTCCTACCCTAATAACTTTATAGACTTCATATTTCCATTGTAGAGTGAGTGTAACTAATGTGTTAAATTTTACTTATTTGCTTTTCTTATTCTGGAAGTTATTGAAATTCAAAATTTTATTCCGACCACGACACCCAGATATCAAAATCCACTGTACCTCCAGTAATTCTAGAAACAAGTAATTTGGTACAAATTTAAGATTTCATCCCAATATCATGAAAAAAAGTCTAATGTTGGAGTTTTCCCCAAGTATTTACTTAATAACAATTCGAAACATTAAAATTTCTGGCACATATTTGCGATTTAATTGCTTTGGTCTCATTGCTAAGAATTTTTTAATACCTAGAGATAAGCAAGTTTAACTGATATCTTAAATTTTACTTTGTTCTTATACTTAGTTTGGAAGTTACTAGTAATTTATTTATGGTGGTAACTAAGCCAGCGGCAATCTGCATTGCTCGGCTACCGGGCACATCAATTGTTTTCATATAGTGGGGTATTGTTGGTAAACGTATTTTTATGTATTAAAATATGAAATGTTCTTATTCACTGATTTTCAAGTGGTATCATTACATTTGAGCGGCGATCAGAAATAAGATCCCACAAAAAAAATTCCTGTAAAAAGAATCTGTGAAACAGAATGGTTTCTCTTGGTGCCATAGATCATTTATTTAGAATAAAAAGAAATAGGCCATTATGTACGTTGTAATTTTTTATTAAAATTGAAGGCATAGCATATGCTTGTCAAATTCGAAAGAGAGCAAGGAAAATCTTGGCTTTGATGTATTTGTAAGTTTAAAATAGGCCAAGTCTCGTGTTCGTGTAGTGACAAAAAGTTACGAGACCTTCTTCTGAGTAAAGAACTTTATAGTGTGTATTCACTTCGCTTAAAGAAACAGAATGGATTCTCTCGGTATCATAGATCGTTTATTTAGTATTAAAAAAATCTGAAGACTTGGCTATGCTTCGAATGACACCTGAAAAAATAATTAAAAGGAAATTGATTCAGAAATTCTGTATTTCTAAACTTCGTCACAGGAATTATATTAAAAATTTAACGTATTTGTTCCGCCCACAAAGAACTGGTCACATGGTGCCATCATGCTTGCCAGGAATAGATTATATTGTGGTTTTCAAGAATATTATACTGTTGTTGAGGAAGTTTCAGGACACTGCACAGCAACTGCAGATTAGTTTACGCGGCGGCAGTTAACAGATACCTTCCAGCGGTGTGCGTGAGTGTGAAGCCTACCGATTAAGGGAAAATTGAAGGACTGATTACCATTCTATTCAAGTTTATATATTTTCCAGCCATTGCAACAGAAAAATAATCCTCAAAGAAGAAAAAAGAGTACAAAAAAAAAAAAAAAAGTGAAATGAGAGCGGGAAATAAAGCAATTTTTGCGAGATACATCTGTAAGGTCTTATAGAATCGTTCATTGCAAGTTATTGTAATTAAGTTATATATATGACTTATGTTAGTTTAAGAGGAAATATTCCAGTAGTTAATATAACGTCTATTTACGTTTGCATAACTTCACAATGATTAAATATCAGTAAGATTTTTATAAACCCTAGCATTCACGAGCAGTAACTAATGAGTGTTTCATAGTGAACATAGATTACTGAAGAACTTTTATAAGTGTTGATTTAACTGAAATATTTTGTATAAATTCTTTTTTTAATTTGATTTTAATTGTTAAGTAAGTATAAGGAGTAATATGTTGGAAGATAAACAGTTAGTATTAGCGTAGTTGAGTTACATTCCTAATTCATTTTCTTGGAAGTTATGAATTACTTACATTGTCCATTAACACACTCAAGTTTCGTAAACAATAATTATTAGTCACCTTAAAGCCAATATTTGTTTAATGGGAATGTCCCAATATATTGATTTCAATAATCCTACTGTTTATAGCAGAAATGTTTCTATCCACACATTTCGTTCCCGCTTTCTCTAACTCCAAGTGACAAATAATAGCAAACTGACTATTCTAAATGCAGACCATGATTTAATACTTAATTAAATTGCAATGCAGCGCATGCTCCAGTGGCAATTTCTCTTCCACCCATCTTCCCACTTCCCTGCACCCATCTACATAAGGTCTCTACAAATTTTAACTTAAAATTCTTTAAACGTTTTTGATAAATTATTCAATCAGTTCTATTTGTTACTTATTCCAGTCACCAACACCCTTTCCCTAAACTGAGAATCTTCCTACACCCTTGTGCCTGAAATCGAGTGACAGCTTGTGGTCATGATCATCTTTTCCCTTCCATTCAATACTGTTAATTCTTACTCCAATATCTTTCCTTGCCTCATCACCAGTATAGGACTTGTACACTCCCATGACCCTCTTCAAGCTCCTCCTGTCTTGCAATGAATTCTATTCCAACTCTTTTATCATAACTGTAACTGATTGCATTCTGCGGTAATTTCCAGAAACAAATCTAGCAGCCCTCTTTTGCACCCTCTCCAACTCCTGTATTTGATACTCAAAATGTGGGTCCCATACTATACTGCCATATTCAAGAAATTGTCTGAGCAAAGATTTGTAACCCAATTCCTTGACTTCTCTCGTACATCCCCTCATCACTCTCTCCAACAAGTGCAGAATTTTGAAACCTTTTCCTATAACCTGACCAATGTGTCCTGCCCAGTTAAGCTTGTTATCGAACGTAATGCCAAGATATTTACATTTCGAGTCTTCAACAAGTGATTCCTTCCCCACCTTATAATAATTTACCTTTAGTTTTTTATTTGTGTATCTAATAATCTGACTCTTCTTTGCATTTATGTTCATCACATGTTTACCAACGCAAATAGATACCCTATCCAGATTACCCTGCAGCTGTTAACAGTCGTCTACTATTTAATGAATAGCAATAGTCCCAATACACTACCCTGTCACACCCCCATTTTTATTTCCATTTCTTTTGATACTGCATTTCCTACCCTAACTTTCTGTTTTCTGTCTTTTAAATATTATTCTACCCAGAAAATCACTTTCTCATCTATTACAATAGTTTTTACCTTATTTACTATCCTTTTATGGCTCGCTCTGTCAAAAGCCTTTGAAAGATCTAATGCTACACTATCAATTTGGCCTCCCTTGTACATTTCATCTCAAATATCTTGAATATATCCCATCAACTGAGATTCACTTGAATATTCTTGCCTGAAGCCATGTTGCCTACATGAAAACCACTTACGTTACTCACATATATTTCTGATGTGTACGCATATCAATCTCCTCTTTAATTTACCTACCACTGATGTCAAACTGATCGGCCTATAATTTTCAACTCTATTAATCACCCCTTGTTTATGTACCGGCACTACTAACGCAATTTTTTAGTCCTGTGGTAAGCAGCAAGTATGCATACAAAATTTTCAGCATTTACCCCCTCTTTCCTACTTTTAGCCCAGTCATTTATTGTTTCAACAACTTCGTCTGTTGTTTAACATCTGTGATTTTTCACATCATGGATCTACAATCATTATCACTTTGTTTACCTATTTCCATCCCTTCACCAGCAGCCCCTATCCTAAAAAAGGCACACTCCTGACCCCATCATCACTGCAAATGGGCTTCCTTACTGCTTTTGCTAAACAACGCAGAAAGTAACCCTTTGCCCCTTCTATTTAGATGTAGGCCATGCCTAGTGAAACCGCACCTACCAATGGTGTTCACATGCACAACCCCCAACACAGAACTAATGCGTTTCCCAAGAACAACTTCCGTTTCCACATTTAGTCACCTTACAGCATAATTAAATTGTGGCCGGTCATGGCTACTTAGAACCTGTATCAGTTCCACCATCTTATGCTGCACCTCCTTCACCACCTCCCTCAGGTCATTCTCTATACTATAACTCGCGTTTCTATCAATACTATTCCCCGCACCTGCCACTATCACTACTCTATCGTCCTTTGTGAAACTCCTACAAAGTGAACCTGTGTCCTCTTTTACCTGACCTAATGTTGCACTAGATTTGAAAAAAAATTGTGGCCTGGTAACCTGTACCTAATTGATCCTGTAGAAGTGGGCCTACACCTCTCTCATGGCTTCTACCTAGCCGTAGATCCCTTTTCTTCCTATTCTTGCCTTACCTTGTTCCCAAGGCCTGCTGCATCTTATCTACTCCTACACCTACATGAGGCTCTTTTCCTCCTGACTCTGGCAACAGGTCAAACCTATTTTTCCCCAAAATTTCTAAAGGGTCATGGATTCTGCATCCTATTAACCATATTTCTCCTACGACGTGTTACCGGCTCCCAATCATCCTTCTCAATTTCCTCCAACCGACTATCTCTACTTTCTGCCTCTATGGCATGAGTCTCGACAATCTCAGCCCCTACAGGCTGTGACTCTTCGCCTCCGTTGGCTGAGGCTTCTATTTTGATAATTTTTCATTTC
Organism: Vandiemenella viatica; assembly: GCA_031002005.1. Lineage (NCBI taxonomy): Eukaryota > Metazoa > Arthropoda > Insecta > Orthoptera > Morabidae > Vandiemenella > Vandiemenella viatica. The sequence continues at coordinate 22,116,980 of CM061918.1, forward strand.
ATTTGTTGAATTAAAATTTTATAACTGTGCGTAATGTTGAGCAAACCGCTAGTAGTAATTATCACAGGTTTTTAAATCCCAAAGCCGTACATTGGCGGGACACGAATCTTAAAATGTAAAAAAATACAGAGGACATATTTTTAATTATTTCAGATGCTTTATTTAGCTTTACAAAGACTGAGCCTCAATGGCATACGTGGCATAAAATGCCGGTTCGACGAGCGTAAAGTGCGTTCTTTAACTCATGCCGACGCCTGGCTGAAATTGCACCCGCGGCTGTGTTCATTTTGTAGCGAACAATTAGAAAGGTTTCCTGGGATCGTCTATCAATCAATCGCAGTTAGTAACCGCCAATTTTCGTTCAACAATCTGTCTTAAAATATTTTCTATTACAGAAATCTAACCTTTGCTCACATTTCAAGTCACGTGGAGTCCGCAGACATATATTTACTTGTAATTGAACCATTAACTATGTTGCAATAAACATGGACTATAGCGGCTTCAGTATTTCATTTGGCTAGAGCATAAGATGCCAGTATGATACTCAGACACCATGCAGCCAATGTTTAGTTGTCGGTTAGTAGAAGAAACACCGTGGTACTAGTAAAGAAGAAATGCAAGTCTTAGGAAAACATTAAGAAACGACTTTAATCAAAGGACAGAATACCCACCACAGACATCCGACAAATACAGATATTACAGGATGAAGATGTTCCGTCGGTTACGGCCATGCAGACTTGACGGCGGTTATTCCGCAAACAGGTCACATTATATGGTCTGATTTCTGATTGTCGCTGTGTACGACAATCTTCTATCCACTGGTTCCATATACATACTACTGCCTTAGCAGCGGGTAATATAGGAGCCACAATATTACGCTGTGACGAATTAGATCCCTCGATGCCAATTGCTCTGCCACATTCAAACTTACTCACATGTTGATGTTGCGAGTCTGCGCCACCAGATTCCTGGTTGCATCGCCAACAGAGACACCAGTGGCGCGGCTGGTTGCACCGCCAAGTCGCCTAGTGTAATTAGGCCCTTACCCGTCTAACCTGACCGCTGTGTCCTGGTAGCGAAGTAGTAAATTTCCCCTTCTCATGGAGGGATAGCGGTGGCGGAGTGGGGAGAGAGCGGCTAACTTTGAGCCGCCTAACTGATCTTACTATAATGCGGGATTTTGTACTCACCCGACAATGAGCGGCACTCGGTCCAGCAAGTGCTTTTTCTGGTCTTCGGTTGTGGTTTCTGATGATGAATTCCTTCCTTGCAAATCGTATGAAATGGAGCAGAGAGAAACCGTCAGCATTGAGAACACAAACACTGCGCTGAGAAGACCTGCAACAAAGGCGGTCAACTCTACGTGTTTCCTTGTTATTTCATTCCGCAAACACAAATACTTTAAACATTGTTAATCACAATTTGGATACTCACTTGAGGGCAATCGATTTGGATTCCTATATACGTAAATTTATTAGACTGCAATATATTACCAATAGTTACACACGTGAAACAGACACAGAATACTCGAATTTACAAGATAATATGTAATTAAGATTATAGGCAGAGAGCAAAATGATGTTCAACACAGATTTTCTTTTTTAGGTATTCCCTCAATCGTATTCTTGATCAAGTGGTTAAGCAACAAATATTTTAAAAATGTGTTGAAGAGTTAAAATGAAACAGGGCTAGTAAGAAACAACTAAATACATAATTTGTTATACACTAAAAGTTTCGCTAATACTTCCAACAGTTGAATTAAGAAACATAAGGTGACCGATTACTTTACAGTCAAAGGAGGACGTGAAAATTTAAGAAAAGAGTTCAAGTCAAATAAATGAAATTTTTCATTAATTCAAACAAAAACACACCAATAACCATTACACGCTTTTAATTACATTAGCATTTTTCCATTGGATTATTTTTTTGTTAGTATACCATTTTTTTAAAAATATTTTGGAAATTTCAGAGCAAAAAATATCATTCATATTGAATTTTACGGTAAGTACTGCAGCTTGAGTATCAACGTTCAATATTGATTTCTCACTAGTCCAAACATCTTTAACGAATAAAAAAACTCTTTCAACTACTTTATTAGTTCCATGGCAGTACAACGTAAATTCAACAAGAATATCTAAATTTTCATTTGGCATGTGTTCATTTTTTGAAATGGTTAAATATTTCCACCTATCTTTTATCAGTTTCAGCATGTTGATTTTCCCATTGATCTAATTTATCAGAATTTAAATATAAATTCAGTCTTCTTTTCTTCAAACAGACAATTGTCATCGATTTTAATATCAGGCATTTAATTCGATAAAAACACAACACAATTATCAATATCTGCCCAATTTACTTGCGATCAAAATACACCATTGAAAACTGTTATTTCCTGTGATATTTGTTTTGGACCATTATTCGATGTGTAGTAAACATGTTTGGTAAAAATTCTGCATTTATTTGGTAAAAGTTTCCATTACGACCATTTTTATTATTAAAGGGATAAATTTTTCTTCAAATCGTGATTTATTTTGAAGGACAAAATTGTTCAAAATAAGACTAACTTTTATGGCTGAAATATGTTTACCTTCAATCTTTTGAATCATTATGTGGAAAATTGAACTCTGATTACGTACAAAATACATTAATATCTCCGATAATTCATAACTGAAAAATGATTCCAGAATTTTTAGACATTTGTCTATATTCAAAAAAGGAGGACAGGTAGTAGGACAGAACCTACAAAAGGTGGACTGTCCTCCCTAAAGGACGACGATTGGTCACCTTATGAAACAAAACGTTATTACGAGTACGACGCTAATTGCTGTGTTGTCGGAATCGATCCGAACATTAGTAGTGTTGAAAGAGAAACACTTGAGACGTTGCTGTGGAATAATTACCAGAGATTCGGTAGTCAAACTTAAGGTTTCGAATTTTATACAATAATCATAATTGAGGTAGTTTAGTCTATAGTAGTGAATGAATGATTGATTGTTTATTGGAGTGATTATGCTGAGAAACAAACAATAACTACAGCCTGGGAGAAGCGGCATTTAAAGAACTGTATCTGTAGAGGTGTCTACACGGGCTAATGGGTTTCAGTGATTCATATATTCTGCATGCTGACGAATAACTGATTGTAGAGAACTACTTCGTTCTTTTAGTCCTAATTAGGGTTGTAGGATCTTAATTTTTCACGGCGTTGAATATTAATATATTTTTCTCGGGCTTCCAGCCGTGTTAATATATCATATTTGCGGGACGTTTCGAAGGCGTCCATCTCTGCCTCCATTCTCAACCAAATGTCAGTGTATAACTGTTTGTTTATTCAGCCGCTGCTACGGAAACGGTGGAAAACAAAAACCAACACAACGCGATTGAGTCATCCGCTCTTCTGCTCGTTACAGATTACTCGTGCGTTTAAACAAAAGGAAAATCGACGGAGAGATCAGAGTGATACCAAGGGCCTTGCGTTTCTGCCGTTTGTGGGTGCCCTAAGTTTCAAAATAGGTAGACTGCTATCACAACACGGAGTCAAGACAATTTATAGACCACCCACTAAAATTAGTAATTTGGTCGGCAGCGTTAAAGATGACCTAGGTTTACGAACACCTGGTGTATATTATATACCATGTGAATGTGGCCGCGGCTACATTGGACAGACGCAGCGATGCATTGTGCAGCGATGTGTAGAGCACGCCAGAAATGTTCGTCTTGGTCAAGAAGAAAAATCTGCGGTGGCCGAACATAGTGTGCAAGAAGGTCACACTTTTGAATTTGAAAAAACAACCATTTTAGCCCGGGTCAAAGATTTTTGGGCCAGCGTTATTACAGAGGCTGTAGAAATAAGATTAACTGATTTATTAGTCAACAGGGACTCTGGTTATCAACTCAGTGCGGCCTGGAACCCGGCGATTAAAATGCTGAAACAGTTACGCGCCTGTAACGAGCAGAAGAGCGGATGACTCAATCGCGTTGTGTTGGTTTTTGTTTTCCACCGTTTCCGTAGCAGCGGCTGAATAAACAAACAGTTATACACTGACATTTGGTTGAGAATGGAGGCAGAGATGGACGCCTTCGAAACGTCCCGCAAATATGATATATTAACACGGCTGGAAGCCCGAGAAAAATATACTAATTAGGGTTGTTTCGGATGTCATCTTTGCGGATGCAGATGCGGATGTTCAGTGCTTGACATCCGCGAATGCGGATATTTTGCGGAAGCGGATGTGGAAAAATAAATTTATAAATATTTAGATTTTAATATTTTATAAAAGATAAATTTAAAATCAATATTTTTTTTAATAAGTTAATTCTGTTTCTATACAATACTGCCATATTGATGTATTTTTGCCTTATCTTTGAAAAACAAAAAATTTGGGACGATTTCACAAGTAAATTAAATTGTTTACATAACTACGCACGCGTCTTAAAACTAGTGTCTGTATTATGAACTTTGCGGAGTTCATGGCTAGACTAATTAAAGCGTCAAGCGCAAGTTCACTCCACCACGCATCTCAGCACTCGTTCTTTTCTTCTTCTTTTTTTTTTTTTTTTTTTTTTTTGTCTTTACGCCTCGTCGACGTCGATGTCGATATCATTAGAAAGGAATTCGGCCATGTTTTTTTTAAAAGAATCATTATCCTGGTGTGATTTGATGAAGGCATGCAAAACCCAAATATGGATTCCCGGACGGGGATTCGAACCGGCACTGTCCCAAATGCGAGGCCCAGCCGTTGTCGCCTACATGCCACACTCAGTTCCGTGTTCGCCATCCAACTTCGACCGCTCTAGTGGCTCATTTGCAGTACAACTAGTAGGACCTACGCGATCCGATTTTCGATTAAAAGAACTCTTGATGATCAGTGAAAGTGATTACAGGAATACATGTAAGAGGAGTTGGATGTATTGGAGTCCCAGGCAGCCAAGAACGATCCTTGCTGTCCAACAAATTATAGATATTGAAGGAAACATCCTACGAGTGTGCCATAAGTACACATGGTGTGCCGCGAGAAAGTACGAGTGGAATGGATTGCTTGGAACCTCTACAGTAGCGTGAATGGATGAGCGCATCCTACGGTGGTTCTACACGGATGTCCTATAAGTTGGACCGTGAATAGCCGTCTTAAGGTCGGGCCACACTAGACCGCACCGAGCCCTCACCGTTACCGAACCGACCGCGACATTCGGATGAGTGACGGCCTGCCCCACCGCATCCACACTGGTCCCTAGCTCGTCCGTGTGACGGACGGGTTCCTACTCTATCTTCAGTCTCCTTTAATGTATACGCTTATTTGTTTCACGGAATTAATGTTAAAAAATTACCTTAAATGTGATTTTGGGAGGGCATCTAGGGTTACCATCAGTACTTCATTATAGAATACTTTATTTTGCGTAGGCGTACTTTATAATCTACAAAAGTAATAAAGTTCGTTACTCTTTTTTTTTTTTGTTTTGCCTGACTCATAATCACCTTAATGTTTGGCTCCTACGCACGAAAATAGAGTCACGTATATATCAACAAAGTCACAATAAAATGTCAAGCGTCACATGTTTGTTTTGGTTGAGTTTCCTTTCGATTCACTCAATACTTGTTTAACAAAAAATAATTAGATAACTATAAATTTTTATTTAAATACACACTGCAAAGATTCTGTAAAATAATAATAATTTTATATTATCTAAAACTTCCAGTCACAGAGTTTTTTTATGAGCCGCGCAGTGCACCTCTATCGTTGTTACCAGTTTTTAAAAGGAGAGCTACAGATTAATGTAAAATTCGTACCTCGGAGCGTCTCAGCATTTTAGCATTCACAAATGAAAACTTTGGCATAGGTGATTGTCATTTTTAAGACCCATGAAAATTAAAGCTGATACAGGGATTTGAACAAGGGACTTTCAGTACCCCAATAGTACGCCGTAACAATCAGAGTCAAGAGGCAAATCTAGATATAATGACAAATAAATATCCAAACATAATAAGATCAACGTATTTTGTCCTATATCATTTATTTTTATCATCCCAATACACAAATAGACTTTTATATGATTTAATACATATTTTGCAGTTCTTATAAATTCATATGCTTTCTGCGTGTGATTCTGGTATGGAAAGTCCCTGGATCAAAATCCGGATCTTGGATGGAATTTTTGCATGCCTTAAAATTGACATTCACGTCTGGCAAAGCTTTGATTTGTTAATGCGAACATATGAGGACTCCACCTACATTTGACGAACATCTGATGAACCTAAAGTAAGGCTGAAAAAAATGAAACTTTTATAACTCAATCAGTAACGTTAAAATAAGAATTTTAAAAGTAAGTTTCTTAGTGTGATATTTATTACATAGTGGCAGAGTATTTCATCGGCAGAGCAATCATTGTCTTAGCCGCCTGTCAGAAACCGTGAAATAACCCATTCTGTTACTCTCAATGTTGATTAGTACCGGTAAATGTAGGGGGAAGACTCAATGTTTTTATTATCATAATTTATAATAATACTTGTAAATAAATTGGATTTGAATGTACTGTCGGTGTGTTTCACGACCATTAACGTATCGCAAGTAATATTAATGGCCTAGGTTCCTATATACCATATAGGATAGTGGTTGTATTTCTTTAGACATACAGAGATGTTATAAAGAAGATATCTGCATGCCATGTCGCACCATCACCCAGCAACTGAGAGAGGCGTATTTACATCACTGTATTTAAGAGCGAGGACAGTATGTGACTCGGAAAGTCTGAAGGAAGAAATGGAGACTCTTACAAAAATATTCCGAGCCAACGCTTATAGTGAATCAGACCTAAGAAACTTATGATACCAATGTGCCAAGAGAATTCGCCTGTCTTCCATACACACGTGGTATCACTGATTGGATTGGAAAACTGTTTAACGGGGTGGAGGTGCGAATTGTGTATAAAGCTCACTGCAAATTTGGCCAGTCATTATCCAGGGAAAAAGACAAATTACACTCAAACCAACTTACGGGTGTTAATCAAATCCCCTGCAGCTGTGGCAGTGTATACATCGGAGAGACAGGTCGCACAGTGGCGGAGAGACTTAAAGAACATATCCGCCGCTACAAATACTAACAACAGCGACAAATCTGCCGTCGTTCGCCATGCTATTAACACCCGGCATGAAATAAAATTTCAAGACACGAGGCTACTGTGGAGAGAAAACCAGTGGTAGCCCCGACGTGTGAAAGAGGCAGCAGAAATCTTAAGAAATTACAACAGCATCAACGAAGATGGCGGTCTTTTCCTCTGCGATGCTTGGCGACTATTGCTATGTGAACATAAATATAAACAGTATCTTTGAAGAAGGCTGGAGTATATCAGCCGAAAGCTTAGATAATCCAATAAACTGACGCGACATAGCCCGTAAAGCTATAAATCATATACATATATTAGGTTACTGTTGTCGCTGATAGGAGTTGGTGTCAATGCAGTCTGCAATAACAAAAACCTGAAAAGTAGTGTCTGGATGTATTTTAGAGTTCCAAAACATATTTTCGTTCTCCAATACTAAGGTAAAAATCTTAACGTTGACTTGCAGAAAATAAGATAAATGGTAGCAGAGTAAATGAAGGTCGCAATTTTATACGTTGCATTCACCTGTGTAACTTAAACCTTTTTTTGGTAACTTATCGTTAATGTTCCGTCCAGGTCATTTCTGGTGATTAATGGAGGTAATGCAGTGCCTACTATGCGATAGCGATATTTCCTGACAACTACTTGTAATCTAATCAAAAATGTTATAAAGAAAATAATTTAACACATATATATATATATATATATATATATAGTAGGATAGTACTATTCTGCTTTTAACACGATTCCTACATCGGCCATCAGTTGTACTTTTACTTCCTAACTAACAGAATTTATTTACTTCGCCTTTTGTATCCGATCATATTTTCATATGTTATCTACCATTATACCTATCATTTCTTTTACAATTTTTCTTGCTTCGATTTGTATTTATTCGAAAGGTTTTCCGTTAGTATTTTCTTCAAGTCACTAAGAAACTCCTCTGGATCTTCAGTCTGTTCTCGCAAAAGGACAATATCATCAGAAAATCCTTTTATATCGATTTTCTCGTCTTAAACCCTTATTCCACATTCAAATTTCTCTTTTACTTCTTCTATTGCTTCCTCCACTTATAAGTTGAATGTTAATGGGAATAAACTATAATCATATCTGGCACCCTATTTAAATGATGCCTGTCTCATGAATCTTTACTTTTATTATAGCCACATGATTACTATATAGATTATGTTCTTCTTTCTTGAGATTGTAGCACTGACTTTAAAATTTTAAACATCTTGTCCCTACTAAAATTAACAAAAGCTTTTTCTAAATCAACAAACTCTTTGAAAGTATCTTTTTTTTCTTTTTTTTTATCGTTAAACTCAGGATTGATTCTCTTGCAGAGTGATTTTTCCTAAACCCAATCTGCAGCCACTCTATATTTTATTCTAACTCAGCGAGTTTACAATATAATACCGGTCTCATAAATATTTAGTTATGAGTTTTTCCTTTACAAATTTATTCCCTGGCGCAAATAGGTAAGAATCGAAGTTATATTTCGCGCATAAGCCTATTGTAGGTTCGACTTGTTTAAACTAAACATTAAAGTAATAATCTCTTCACAATCGTTTCTGTAGTTTTGTAGCACTAACAATTCTTCATCCTCTAACATGGCCATCTACTGTTTGGCCCTCACCTCCTAATGTGGGTAATGTTATTGGAAGACATTATCAACAAATATCGTAACAGTTTAATGATAATCATTCGGAATAAATGTAGCACTGAGCCCCTTTTTATGTGCTGCCCTTTACTGCTATCTTCTTAGTACAGTACAACATTAAAGATATGTTTCACGATCTGAATTCAGGAAAAGTATAGCTGGAACCAAATTTTGTCCGATGCGGCCAAATACAGGAAAATACATTACATTTCTCGATATTGGGCACTAGTTTTTTACTGACTGCCATTTTCCGAGTTTTCTATCCTGTTTTTTACCACAGAGTGTAGAGTGATCCAGTATGAGTCACAGTGACTTCAGAGTAAATTATTTTCTCGGTTTAAAAGTATTATTTCCATTCGCCTCATCGGGCATATCTTTAATTTTTAGTTATCTTGTGTATCATACAGCAGTAATTCATTCTACTATATAGATCGAGCTATGTTACTCGGTAGTGACACCCATGTGAGCATTACTTTCACCCCAAAGTTTCGCATTTCAGTGCATTACGTGTAAGACATGGAAGTTAAAAAATGTAGAATGATAAACCCGAGAGGTCAGAGAATTTGGAAGAGATGTTGCGAATTTAGAAGAGATGTTCCAGAAATTTTATGGAGTGTAGTACAATAGTATGTATGGATCTGACGGCATATTAATGGCAGAACCAACTGAGCGGAGAATCGCACTGTGAAAAGTGTTTTTTTTATATATATTAAAGGCAGGTGTTATCAGTACCAAGAAGTGTAATTTGGATTAATTATATGTTTTTACATATTTATAAGGGCAATTGGACCATGTCATGTATAAGTGGACTGTATTCTGATAAGCCTGTAAAGTAGGCAAAAAATATTGTGTTACCTTGTATAAAGTGTTAGAGTCCGTTAAGAAGAGTGGGTATGACGTTGAAGTTATCCAAGTAATGAATTCGAAAATAGAGTAATAAAATTTTTGGGGTTATGAAATAAGTGCTGAAAGAATAGAGGCAAATCCAGATAAGTTAAACAAACCGCGTTGTTGCCTACCCCGATGTATAAGAAACAGATGGAGTAATTTGTGCACACTATTATTTTTACAGTAAGTTTATAACTGGTCAATATTTCATCAACATGCATCTGAACGAATTATGGAGAAAACGTGCCATCGGTGTGGACGAATTAGTGACAACAACATATTTTCGAACAATAAACCTCTCTGGTTGCACGATAGGTCGCTGTGTGTTTCGAGAGCTGCTCACAAAACTGCGATTTTACATCATCAGCTAAGTTGTTGTAGTCTACATTACCTTAAATTGTTATCTAAATTCTTATTATTATTGTTAGAGTGAAGAATTAATTAAAATTTCGTTCATAAAAAAAAAAAAAACAGTTTTAAGTTCACGTCGTTCTTGTTAGAGTCCCTTTTCTAGTAATTGCAAGTTTCTTTGTCTTATAGATAGCATAAGCTTGGTAGTTAGTTTAATTTGAATACTATAGTATGGGTAAACTTTACAGTGTAAGTTATTTAACAGCTTTAACTTCTTATTTGCCATAACTAATTCAAATCAGTAGTTAGAACTTCAATTGTTAAGGTTATATTATCGTCCCATATTTAGACTGTTCGGATTTGTTATTAAATTAGTTCAGGATCAATAAAATAACAACTTGGTAATAAAAAATAATTATTCCATAATAGCATCGATTTGTTCGCAATAGTTTATACTGTATCAGTACCCTAAATTCAACTATCGATAGGCCCTACATAAAATTTCCCAGATAAAACAATAGGGTGCGTCAAAGTAGTTAACCTGCTCTGTATGCAAAAATAATTGTCTTTAACTGCTATCTAATACATTAAAAAAACTTCCTAGCTTTTAAAACTAATAATTCGTAAGTAATTAATTAGTTCTTATACATACTTGCACTAAATAGTTTCGACCTTCTATCTTAAGCTTATTTCGGGATTTATTATCGTCAGTATTATTCATTGATTCTTAAGTATATTTGTTAAACTTGTTATACATGTAGGGAAGAGCAAACATGGGGAATAAATGGGGCTCTCCCATTGTTTTGTTCACTTTGTCTTAGGGATGATAGGATGACGGAGATTGGCGAAACGATAAGGGAGTTTATGAAAGGGTTCCTGAGGGTCGTCCTGAGGAGGCTCATCCCGTGGAGGCGTGGCCTGGTGGCTCTACCTTCGGAGGCTCAACCTGTGGTTTCTCTGCCCGTGGAGGCTCAATCTGTGGAGGTCCAACCTGTGGAGGCTGAGCCTGAAGAGGCACAGCCTGTGAGGGCTGATCTTGTAGGGGGTCATGGTATTGAGAAAAAAAGTATTGGGTTAGAGGATGTTGAGAAGGATAGGTGGGAGCTGGGAACAGGTCTTACGAGAAATATCGTTAATAGGATGAAAAAGCAAGGAACTTCAGTAATTGAGGAGAAAATAGGTTTAACCAGAATCATGAGGAAAAGAGTCTTATGCAAATGTAGGAGTAGGTAAGATGCTGCATGCCTTTAGGAATAAGGCCGTTCAGGGCAAGAATAAGAAAAAAAGGGTACTACTGCTAGGTAGTATCCACGGGAGAGGTATAGGCCCTGTTCTGCAGGATCAGTTAGGTGCAGGTTACCAGGTAACAAGTTTTTTAAAACCTAGGGCAACTTTATTTCCGGTAATAGAGGACATAGGTTCAATTAGAAGGAGTTTCACTAAAGGACGATTGACTAGTGGTAGTGGGATGTGCGGGGAATAATATCTAGAGAAACGTGAGTTACAACATGGAAAATGACCTGAGGAACGTAGTGAAGGGGGCAGAAAATACCTGGGTGGGGCTCATCAGGTCCTAAGTCACCATGACGGGCCAAAATTGAAATATGCTGTGAGTCGGGTAAATATGGAAATGGAAGAGCTGCTTCGGAAAGGCATTAGTTCTGTGTTGACGGTTGTGCCTGTGAACACCATTGGTAAGCGGGGTTTCGCTAGGCATGGCCTACACCTAATTAGTTGGAGCAAGATGGTACTTTCTGAGTTGTTAGCTAAAACATTAAGTGATCCCATTTCAAGTGATGATGGGTCAGGACTGTGCCTTTTTAAGGTTTGGAGCTGCTGGTGGAGGGACGGAAATAAATGATTAAGGTGATACTGATTGCAGATCCATGAGGGGAAAATCACAGATGATGTAGAAACAGATGAATTTGCTGAAACAATAACTGACTGGGGTAAGGGGAAGGATAGGGATGAAATTATAAAGCCAGTAATAAGGGTGTTAATGTTGAACTGAAGAAGTATGTCGAGCAAAGTAATCGAATCTGCAAACTTAATAGATTTACATGAACCACAAGTAATAATTGGGGTAGAGAGATGGTTATAAGAAGAGGTACTAGACGGTGAGGTTTTTCCTGATAGTTACAGAGTGAACCGCAGAGATAGGGGAGAAACTGGTGGAGGGATTTTCAAACTTGTTCGCAAAAACTAATACAGTTCACTGGTGTTCATAGATCAAGACAATGAGATACTTGGGGTATATATCTGGGGTAATAAAAAAGGGGTATTGGCAGCATAATGTTGTGGATGAATGACACATGTAGATCAGGCTTTTGGGGAGAAATTAAATCCATACTCAGATTTCTGAGGTGAGAGTTGAATAGTCAGTATTGGTGGATATTTAAATTTACCAGGTGTAAACTGAGTAGGAAACAAAATTAATAACACAAGGTAATATAGATTTGCAAATTCCTTAATAATGGAAGGATGATTTACAGAAATGGTAGAGTAAAACACTAGGGGACAAAACATTTTGGATATATTCCTAATAAAGAACGATGATAACCTTGTGGACGTCAAGTAACGGAAAGAATAAGAGATCATGAAGCTGTTCTGATGGAAATTAGATGGATTCCGTGAACTGGCAGCATAAATCGAAGGGAGAAACAGGTACAATTTTAAAAAGGCACAAATTTGGAATTTGAAGAATTATTTCAGAGAACATTTCAGCAATTGGAAGGAAGGCACAATTATAGTAGAGTCAAGGTGGGAAGAGTTTAAGGAGAAAATAAGAAAGGGGGAAGAGAATTTATTCCAAAGCAGAAAATGAAAAGACGTAGAGAACCTGTGTGCTATGACGGGTAAGTGAGGAGGTTGGAACGAAGAGAACAGAGTTAAGAGACATCAGGGTAGTAGGGAATATTTAAAACAGCTAAACAATGACTTGAATTTTCTATTGCTGTGTTAGAAAAGTAAGCGAAGGGAGGTTATTGATACGTTTATAGATAAGGATGGACAAGAAGTTAATGAGGATTTGAAAAAGTCTGAAACTTTAAGTAACTTGTTTAGTGAGAGTATTAGGAACAATGAATCAGAATGGGGAGGGTCTAATTTAGGGAACAGAGCTTAACAAAACAATTAGAAATTAAGATACCAAAAATTTTTAAATTCACCCTGTGGCAATCATGAAGGAAATAAGAAAACTGAAAAAAAAATAACGGTGCTGGTGTAGATAAACAGATATCTTAAAGATAGCTGGCTGTGAAACTGTACCATACCTTGAAATATTATTTAAATTGAGTCTTGATACTTACTGCTTACCAGAGGAATGGAAAAGTGCGAAAGTACTGCCGGTACATAAAGGAGGGGTGGAGAATACAGTTCAAAATTATAGGCCAAACAATTTGACATAAGTGGTAGAAAAATTAATGGGAATTTATTTATGGAACCACATCAGAAATGAACCTGAGAAACATAAGTGGTTTTCAACTAGGGAACATGGTTCTAGGCAAGGACATTCATGCGAATTACAGTCGGTGGGATAAATGCAAGATATCTGAGATGAAATGGAAAAGGGAGGCCTAATTGATAGTGTAGCACTAGATCTGTCAAAGGCTTTTGAAATAGTGAGGCATAAAATTGTAGTAAATAGAGTAAAAACTATTGGACTGGATGAGAAAGCTATTTGATGGGTAGAAGAATTTTTGAAAGGTAGAAAACAGAAAATTAGGGTAGGAAATGCAGTATCAAAAGAAGTGGAAATAAAAATGGGACTGCCACGAGACAACTGGTATTAATTATTCTAATGAATAATTCCGTTGATTGTTTACTATCTGAAATTAGATTGTTTGCAAATGACATACTGCTGTCTAAATGGATCAAAACCATAGAGCACTGTAAACAGTTTCAGGGTGATCTGGACAGGATACCTAGTTGGGTTTGGAAACATGGGATGAATATCAATGCAAAGAGGAGTCGGCTTATAAGAAACACAAATAAAAAGCAAAATGTTAATTATGAGTATAAGATGGGGATTGAGTTGCTTGCTGAAGACTTGAAATGTAAATAACTTTGAATTACATTTGATAACAAGCTTAACTGGGCAGATGGTAGGTAAAAGATTGCAGTATTCTGCACTTGTTGGAGAGTGTGATGAGGGGATATACGAGAGAAGTAAAGGAATTGGGTTACAAAACTTTGATCAGACCATTGCTCGAATATGGTAGTGTAGTATGGGATCCACATTTTGCGTATCAAATACAGGAGTTAAAGAGGATCCAAGAAAGGGCTGCTAGATTTGTTTCTGAAAATTATCGCAGAATGCATTTAGTTACAGATATGATAAAAGAGCTTGAATGAAATTCAATGCAAGACAGGAGGAGATTGAAGAGGGTCATGGCAGTGTACAAGGCATATACTGACGATGAGGCATGGAAAGATATTGGTGTAGGTATGAAATGTAGTTCATGGAAGGGAAACGATGACCTTAACCAGAAGCTGGTAATCGATTTCAGCACAAGGATGTTGGAATGATTCTCTTTATTACTAAATGGTGTCAGGGATTGGAATAAGTTACCAAGGAAATGATGAATAATTTAGCAAAAGCGTTGAAAGTGTTTTAAGTTAAAATTTGTAGAGGGAAAATATAGGTGGGTGCAAGAAAAGGGGGATGATCGGGTGTGTAGGGAAATTGCCACCGCGTGCTCCATTGTAATTAAATTAAATTGAATCACTATGTAAATGGCAGCTGAAAGTTGAATCCATTTAAAATATTTGTTAAACTGTATTTATATACTTCTTTGTGAACATAACCTGAGTATAGAAGTTGTTGTGCCCCTGACATTGTAGAAACAAAAGTGTAGATGTTGTGTGTTAGTACAGGAGACACTCTAGTAAATGATGTACTATATGGACAGTGATTTGACAAATTTGTCACACTTAGTGCAGGAAATGAGCTCGACGTTCATAATGTGTTTGCTTATATAAGGATGTTCGCTTTGATTTATAATTTATTTTTGAAAATATATGTAGTATTGTGGATATTTTTCATCAAATAAATATATCGTCTGCAACACTGAATTATAACGAAATGTGACTGGCAGTTATGGCAAAATCAAACTGCAACCCATCAGTTATATAACTAATTTTGTTGTACCGAATATTGCAGTATTTTGTTTATCCTTAAGGTCTACTTATTTAGAGGTTTCACAACCTAGTAGCATGTTTAATCTTGGTATATTAAAAGCTAGGTATAGTATCTTCGGAGTCACAGAGAATGTATGTTTCTCTAATGGCGTTGAGTGTAGAAGTAAAGAGAGAGGAGAGAGGGAGGGGAGAGACAGAGAGACGGGAGGAAGAGAGTGGGGGGGGGGTGAGGAGAGAAAGAGAGTGATGGTCGGTAAAACTTTCGAGTTGTAGTCATTTATGGACCACATGTACAAATTTTACCTGTAATTATCTGTGGCCCGGCCTTAAGGTTTTTATTTACTTTCTTGTGAAAAATAGTGATTGTGGTTGATATACCTTGAGTATCAACGATAATTTAGTTCAGTGCACTTCAGCGTTATTACAGCATTATTTTAATATCTCAATATCCCTTCAGATCAATATTATCTTCACAGCAATCAAATTTTATACTATCAGTGGGAAAGAGTTTATTTACTAGAAGATAAAGTGGTTAATGGAACTGTTTGTAATACAGGCAACGGAAATCAACTTCATTGTAGATCGTACAGGCAGTTTGCAGGAATAACATAGCATCCAAGCTCAAACAAAGTGGTCTGGATTGCAAGTGGTGAGAATTGCATACAGAACTATTGACATTGCAACAAATGCGAAACCAGAGCAAAATTTGATGTAAGTGAAAACAATCTTACGCTGATATAACTACACAGCTAGAATTTGATTAATGTTAGACGATAGCGCAGTTGTGTCTCACGTTAGGAAACATGCGTGAAGGTACTAAGAAAATGATTGTGTATTAAGTTGAAAGACAACGCTCGTGGAGTTTTCTAGAGTTGTCCAATATATGTGTGGCTAGTCTCCAATCATTAGCATATCCAAATCTGAGAGATTTCAGCAATTTATAAGCTCAGGAACATTGGAACTAAGCCTTGTGGAAGCCTAAAGTGCAATTTCAGTTGTCTGTTCTTGTTGCTACCCATAATTATCTGAAATGGTATGTTGCTTAGCATACAA
>CM061918.1:22134165-22432080 GCA_031002005.1 Vandiemenella viatica
ACTCTACTTGTTAAGCTTAAATAACTAATAATGTTTCAGTTCTCATTCTGGCCCAGGCTGTATTTTAACCAAGTCACAAACTCCACTAACATTACCGCTAGAAAATGAAAGCTTCTATCACTCGCACATTCATTGATTCACTATATTGCATGTTAGTGACGTCAAAATCTGACTTATTATTTCAGATCACGATACTAAATGATCCCGAATAATGACGCTGGCAACTCGAAAAACATTGTAAATTGAATACTAAATACATCTGAATTATGTCGTCAGCTTCATGACAATTATTGCAGTAACTAAATTTAAAAAAAATTCAAATTCTTGTAACTTACAGTCTACGGAAAGTCCATAATTCTCTACAACTCTATGACAACTTTGTTAATATTGCTGGTCAAGTTTACAGCGTGGTAAAATGACTGTTACTGCTCGTGATTTAGTAAAGTGTATAATGAAATTAATTGTGATAGTAATTTATGCTATACTAATTAGGAATCTTGATATAGAAAATTCTGTTAATACTCGAAACGCAATTCCAATGCATTTTATGTGTTGAGATGTGTTCAAATCGTTTGAGTTTGTAATGGCAATATTAGCAGAGATAGTGGTTAGGTTGAAATGCTGCCTGAACAAGAATATTTTTTGCTACAGCATAAGGTAGGAGGACTTTAATTATTATTAGTAATAAATAAGCACGAAGTTTTCATAAGCTTCGTGTAAATGAGGTGAATGGTGTTGTAAAGACTTCCAATATTTCTTCTGAAACAATAAGCCTCTCCATTAGGCCATTGAATACATTCGTTTTAAGTGAAGGAT
Source organism: Vandiemenella viatica (assembly GCA_031002005.1). Lineage (NCBI taxonomy): Eukaryota > Metazoa > Arthropoda > Insecta > Orthoptera > Morabidae > Vandiemenella > Vandiemenella viatica. The sequence continues at coordinate 22,134,982 of CM061918.1, forward strand.
TTATTAGATATTTGTAGAAATTGAACAGTATGTAAAAAGCATTTTTTCGTGAATCATCGTTTACTGTTTGTACTGATTTCTACAAAATTTTGAAAAAAAATCGGTTAGTTAAGTTTTAAATTTTGGCAAAAATAATTTGTAATATTACAGCGCCTATATAGTAGCAAAAAAGAAGACACACAGGAAATAAACTGAACCGAGATAGAATGGAATCCGTTACATTTTTATAATTACAACAACATTTCAGGCATGGCCGTTTTGCACTCTTAGTGAACCGACTTTGATGCTAGTATACTCATTTCATTTTTTTTTCTATCATTGATTTTTCACATATATTGTAACGTATATGTTACGAACAATATTATGGTGTAACATTTGAGATTTCATACTATTTTATGTACAAAATATCTCTTTGCGAACTTACCAACAGTACCAACGACTTTAATTTGAGGTTAAGTAAAGATTTATATTTCCTGCTTACAAACTATTATTTGTTAAGTTATCGGTTTTGTTACTTTTAAACTAAGTACAAATTTACATATGTCAGAATGTTTTAGCTTTTATTTCTGAAAGTAGTTTTGGCAAGTTACGTGAAAAGCAAAGAGTAAACGTGGCACTGCCGTCTACGAAGCAGGAAACTCTTTGTTGTTTGCGAATTGATATTAATGGCAATTTCTAAAAGAACTATTCCTTTTTGGTGGGTAAAAACTACCCTATATCACTTCGCAAATTTAACTAACTTCATGCCAGATTTCATTTAAATTATTGAGTTATTAAGGCGAGATAGATGCCAGAAGTACATCCAAATATACATCCAAACATACATCCAAACTTTCACATTTATATACATATAGATATAGATGTTCCATAAATTATTAAAGATGCTTGTATTCAATAAAAGAGTTCAAAAATTCAATAAAATTTCTCCAGAAGAAGCTGGGTTTGGTCCATAATCAAGTTCTCCTTTTCAAGTCCATTCGTTAACTACATACGTAGAATGCCTTTTCTGAGACAATTTATAATATAGTTGCATTTATAAATTTAACATTAGAGTATGACTCTGGAGGCAAAGATTAATTTCTAAATATCTCTGAGTCATTTCAATCCAAAAACTGGCGAATTTGTTTGATTGTATGCTAAGCAACATACCATTTCAGATAATTATGGGTAGCAACAAGAACAGACAACTGAAATGCATTTAGGCTTCCACAAGGCTTAGTTCCAATGTTCCTGAGCTTATAAATGCTGAAATCTCTCAGATTTGGATATGCTAATGATTGGAGACTAGCCACACATATATTGGACAACTCTAGAAAACTCCACGAGCGTTGTCTTTCAACTTAATACACAATCATTTTCTAGTACCTTCACGCATGTTTCCTAACGTGAGACACAACTGCGCTATCGTCTAACATTAATCAAATTCTAGCTGTTAGTTATATCAGCGTAAGATTGTTTTCACTTACATCAAATTTTGCTCTGGTTTCGCATTTGTTGCCAATGTCAATAGTTCTGTATGCAATTCTCACCACTTGCAATCCAGACCACTTTGTTTGAGCTTGGATGCTATGTTATTCTGCAAACTGCTGTACGATCTACAATGAAGTTGATTTCCGTTGCCTGTATTACAAACAGTTCCATTACCACTTTATCTTCTAGTAAATAAACTCTTTCCCACTGATAATATAAATTTGATTGCTGTGAAGATAATATTGATCTGAAGGGATATTGAGATATTAAAATAATGCTGTAATAACGCTGAAGTGCACTGGATCTAAATTATCGTTGATACTCAAGGTATATCAACCACAATCACTATATTTCACAAGAAAGTAAATAAAACCTTTCAGAACCTTCAGCGGCCCAGATAATTACAGGTAAAATTTGTACATGTGGTCCATAAATGACTACAACTCGAAAGTTTACCGACCATACTCTCTTTCTCTCCTCCCCCCCTCTCCCTCCCCTCTCTGTCTCTCCCCTCCCCTCTCTCTCCCTCTCTCTTTACTTCTACACTCAACGCCATTAGAGAAACATACATTCTCTGTGACTCCGAAGATACTATACCTAGCTTTTAATATACCAAATTCTATTAGGTTGTGAAACCTCTAAATAAGTAGACCTAAAGGATAAAACAAAATACTGCAATGTTCGGTACAACAAAATTAGTTATATAACTGATGGGTTGCGTTTGATTTTGCCATAACTGCCATCACATTTCGTTATAATTCAGTGTTGCAGACGATATATTAATTTGATGAAAAATATCCACAACACTACATATATTTTCAAAATAAATTATAAATCAAAGCGAACATCCTTATATAACAAACACATTATGAACGTCGAGCTCATTTCCTGCACTAAGTGTGACAAAATTTGTCAAATCACTGTCCATATAGTACATCATTTATTAGAGTGTCTCCTGTACTAACACACAACTTCTACAACTTTTTGTTTCTACAATGTCAGGGGCACAACAACTTCTATACTCAGGTTATGTTCACAAAGAAGTATATAAATACAGTTTAACAAATATTTAAATGGATCAACTTTCAGCTGCCATTACATAGTGATTCAATTTAATTTAATTACATGGAGCACGCGGTGGCAATTTCCCTACACACCCATCATCCCCTTTCTGCACCCACCTATATTTGCCCTCTACAAATTTTAACTTAAAACACTTTCAACGCTTTTGGTAAATTATTCATCATTCCTTGGTAACTTATTCCAATCCCTGACACCATTTAGTAATAAAGAGAATCTTCCAACATCCTTGTGCTGAAATCGATTACCAGCTTCTGGTTAAGGTCATCGTTTCCTTCCATGAACTACATTTCATACCTACACCAATATCTTTCCATGCTCATCGTCAGTATATGCCTTTACACTGCCATGACCCTCTTGAATCTCCTCCTGTCTTGCATTGAATTTCATTCAAGCTCTTTTATCATATCTGTAACTAAATGCATTCTGCGATAATTTTCAGAAACAAATCTAGCAGCCCTTTTTGGATCCTCTTTAACTCCTGTATTTGATACGCAAAATGTGGATCCATACTACACTACCATATTCGAGCAATGGTCTGATCAAAGTTTTGTAACCCAATTCCTTTACTTCTCTCGTATATCCCTCATCACACTCTCCAACAAGTGCAGAATACTGCAACTTTACCTACACTGCCCAGTTAAGCTTGTTATCAAATGTAATTCAAAGTTATTTACATTTCAAGTCTTCAGCAAGCAACTCAATCCCCATCTTATACTCATAATTAACATTTTGCTTTTTATTTGTGTTTCTAATAAGCCGACTCTCTTTGCATTGATATTCATCCCATGTTTCCAAACCCAACTAGATATCCTGTCCAGATCACCCTGCAACTGTTTACAGTGCTCTATGGTTTTGATCCATTTAGACAGCAGTATGTCATTTGCAAACAATCTAATTTCAGATAGTAAACAATCAACGCAATTATTCATTAGAATAATAATACCAGTTGTCTCGTGGCACTCCCATTTTATTTCCACTTCTTTTGATACTGCATTTCCTACCCTAACTTTCTGTTTTCTACCTTTCAAAAATTCTTCTACCCATCAAATAGCTTTCTCATCCAGGCCAATAGTTTTTACTCTATTTACTACAATTTTATGCCTCACTATTTCAAAAGCCTTTGACAGATCTAGTGCTACACTATCAATTAGGCCTCCCTTTTCCATTTCATCTCAGATATCTTGCATTTATCCCACCGACTGTAATTCGTATGAATGTCCTTGCCTAGAACCATGTTCCCTAGTTGAAAACCACTTATGTTTCTCAGGTTTATTTCTGATGTGGTTCCATAAATAAATTCCCATTAATTTTCTACCACTGATGTCAAATTGTTTGGCCTATAATTTTGAACTATTCTCCACCCCTCCTTTATGTACCGGCAGTACTTTCGCACTTTTCCATTCCTCTGGTAAGCAGCAAGTATCAAGACTCAATTTAAATAATATTTCAAGATATGGTACAGTGTCACAGCCAGCTATCTTTAAGATATCTGTTTATCTACACCAGCACCGTTATGTTTTTTTCAGTTTTTCTTATTTCCTTCATGATTGCCACAGGGTGAATTTAAAATTTTTGGTATCTTATTTCTAATTGTTTTGTTAAGCTCTGTTCCTAATTAGACCCTCCCCATTCTGATTCATTGTTCCTAATACTCTCACTAAACAAGTTACTTAAAGTTTCAGACTTTTTCAAATCCTCATTAACTTCTTGTCCATCCTTATCTATAAACGTCTCAATACCTCCCTTCGCTTACTTTTCTAACACAGCAATAAAAATTCAAGTCATTGTTTAGCTGTTTTAAATATTCCCTACTACCCTGATGTCTCTTAACTCTGTTCTCTTCGTTCCAACCTCCTCACTTACCCTCATAGCACACAGGTTCTCTACGTCTTTTCATTTTCTGCTTTGGAAAAATTTCTCTTCCCCTTTCTTATTTCTCCTTAAACTCTTCCCACTTGACTCTACTAATTGTGCCTTCCTTCCAATTGCTGAAATTTCTCTGAAATAATTCTTCAAATTCCAAATTTGTGCCTTTTTAAAATTGTACCTGTTTCTCCCTTCGATTTATGCTGCCAGTTCACGGAATCCTCTAATTTCCATCAGAACAGCTTCATGATCTCTTATTCTTTCCGTTACTTGACGTCCAAAGGTTATCATCGTTCTTTATTAGGAATATCCAAAATGTTTTGTCCCCTAGTGTTTTACTCTACCATTGTAAATCATCCTTCCATTATTAAGGAATTTGCAAATCTCTGTTACCTTGTGTTATTAATTTGTTTCCTACTCAGTTTACACTGGTAAATTTAAATCCACCAATACTGACTATTCAACTCTCACCTCAGAAATCTGAGTATGGATTTAATTTCTCCCCAAAAGCCTGATCTACATGTGTCATTCTCCACAACATTATGCTGCCAATACCCCTTTTTTATTACCCAGATATATACCCCAAGTATCTCATGTCTTGATCTATGAACACCAGTGAACTGTATAGTTTTGCTAACAAGTTGAAAATCCCTCCACCAGTTTCTCCCTATCTCTGCGGTGCACTCTGTAACTATCAGGAAAAACCTCACCGTCTAGTACCTCTTCTTATAACCATCTCTCTACCCCAATTATTACTTGTGGTTCATGTAAATCTATTAAGTTTGCAGATTCGATTACTTTGCTCGACATACTTCTTCAGTTAACATTAACACCCTTATTACTGGCTTTATAATTTCAGCCTATCCTTCCCCTTACCCAGTCAGTTATTGTTTCAGCAACTTCATCTGTTTCTACATCATCTGTGATTTTCCCATCATGGATCTGCAATCAGTATCACCTTATCATTTATTTCCGTCCCTCCACCAGCAGCTCCAAACCTTAAAAAGGCACAGTCCTGACCCATCATCACTTGAAATGGGATCACTTAATGTTTTAGCTAACAACTCAGAAAGTACCATCTTGCTCCAACTAATTAGGTGTAGGCCATGCCTAGCGAAACCCCGCTTACCAATGGTGTTCACAGGCACAACCGTCAACACAGAACTAATGCCTTTCCGAAGCAGCTCTTCCATTTCCATATTTACCCGACTCACAGCATATTTCAATTTTGGCCCGTCATGGTGACTTAGGACCTGATGAGCCCCACCCAGGTATTTCTGCCCCCTTCACTACGTTCCTCAGGTCATTTTCCATGTTGTAACTCACGTTTCTCTAGATATTATTCCCCGCACATCCCACTACCACTAGTCAATCGTCTTTAGTGAAACTCCTTCTAATTGAACCTATGTCCTCTATTACCGGAAATAAAGTTGCCCTAGGTTTTAAAAAACTTGTTACCTGGTAACCTGCACCTAACTGATCCTGCAGAACAGGGCCTATACCTCTCCCGTGGATACTACCTAGCAGTAGTACCCTTTTTTTCTTATTCTTGCCCTGAACGGCCTTATTCCTAAAGGCATGCAGCATCTTACCTACTCCTACATTTGCATAAGACTCTTTTCCTCATGATTCTGGTAAACCTATTTTCTCCTCAATTACTGAAGTTCCTTGCTTTTTCATCCTATTAACGATATTTCTCGTAAGACCTGTTCCCAGCTCCCACCTATCCTTCTCAATCCTCTAACCCAATACTTTTTTTCTCAATACCATGACCCCCTACAAGATCAGCCCTCACAGGCTGTGCCTCTTCAGGCTCAGCCTCCACAGGTTGGACCTCCACAGATTGAGCCTCCACGGCAGAGAAACCACAGGTTGAGCCTCCGAAGGTAGAGCCACCAGGCCACGCCTCCACGGGATGAGCCTCCTCAGGACGACCCTCAGGAACCCTTTCATAAACTCCCTTATCGTTTCGCCAATCTCCGTCATCCTATCATCCCTAAGACAAAGTGAACAAAACAATGGGAGAGCCCCATTTATTCCCCATGTTTGCTCTTCCCTACATGTATAACAAGTTTAACAAATATACTTAAGAATCAATGAATAATACTGACGATAATAAATCCCGAAATAAGCTTAAGATAGAAGGTCGAAACTATTTAGTGCAAGTATGTATAAGAACTAATTAATTACTTACGAATTATTAGTTTTAAAAGCTAGGAAGTTTTTTTAATGTATTAGATAGCAGTTAAGACAATTATTTTTGCATACAGAGCAGGTTAACTACTTTGACGCACCCTATTGTTTTATCTGGGAAATTTTATGTAGGGCCTATCGATAGTTGAATTTAGGGTACTGATACAGTATAAACTATTGCGAACAAATCGATGCTATTATGGAATAATTATTTTTTATTACCAAGTTGTTATTTTATTGATCCTGAACTAATTTAATAACAAATCCGAACAGTCTAAATATGGGACGATAATATAACCTTAACAATTGAAGTTCTAACTACTGATTTGAATTAGTTATGGCAAATAAGAAGTTAAAGCTGTTAAATAACTTACACTGTAAAGTTTACCCATACTATAGTATTCAAATTAAACTAACTACCAAGCTTATGCTATCTATAAGACAAAGAAACTTGCAATTACTAGAAAAGGGACTCTAACAAGAACGACGTGAACTTAAAACTGTTTTTTTTTTTTTATGAACGAAATTTTAATTAATTCTTCACTCTAACAATAATAATAAGAATTTAGATAACAATTTAAGGTAATGTAGACTACAACAACTTAGCTGATGATGTAAAATCGCAGTTTTGTGAGCAGCTCTCGAAACACACAGCGACCTATCGTGCAACCAGAGAGGTTTATTGTTCGAAAATATGTTGTTGTCACTAATTCGTCCACACCGATGGCACGTTTTCTCCATAATTCGTTCAGATGCATGTTGATGAAATATTGACCAGTTATAAACTTACTGTAAAAATAATAGTGTGCACAAATTACTCCATCTGTTTCTTATACATCGGGGTAGGCAACAACGCGGTTTGTTTAACTTATCTGGATTTGCCTCTATTCTTTCAGCACTTATTTCACAACCCCAAAAATTTTATTACTCTATTTTCAAATTCTTACTTGGATAACTTCAACGTCATACCCACTCTTCTTAACGGCTCTAACACTTTATACAAGGTAACACAATATTTTTTGCCTACTTTACAGGCTTATCAGAATACAGTCCACTTATACATGACATGGTCCAATGCCCTTATAAATATGTAAAAACATATAATTAATCCAAATTACACTTCTTGGTACTGATAACACCTGCCTTTAAATATATATATAAAAAACACTTTTCACAGTGCGATTCTCCGCCCAGTTGGTTCTGCCATTAATATGCCGTCAGATCCATACATACATTGTACTACACTCCATAAAATTTCTGGAACATCTCTTCTAAATTCGCAACATCTCTTCCAAATTCTCTGACCTCTCGGGTTTATCTTTCTACATTTTTTTCTTCCATGTCTTACACGTAATGCACTGAAATGCGAAACTTTGGGGTGAAAGTAATGCTCACATGGGTGTCACTACCGAGTAACATAGCTCGATCTATATAGTAGAATGAATTGCTGCTGTATGATACACAAGATAACTAAAAATTAAAGATATGCCCGATGAGGCGAATGGAAATAATACTTTTAAACCGAGAAAATAATTTACTCTGAAGTCACTGTGACTCATACTGGATCACTCTACACTCTGTGGTAAAAAAAAGGAAAGAAAACTCGAAAATGGCATCATTAAAAAACTACACCCCAATCTCGAGAAATGTAATGTATTTTCCTTTATTTGGCCGCATCGGACAAAATTTGGTTCCAGCTATACTTTTCCTGATTCAGATCGTGAAACATATCGGTAATGTTGTACTGTACTTAAGAAAGATAGCAATAAAGGGCAGCACAAAAGGGCTCCAGTGATACATTTATTCCGAATGATTATCATTAAACTGTTACGATATTTTTTGATAATGTCTTCCAATAACATTACCACATTAGGAGGTGAAGGCCAAGCAGTAGATGGCCATTTTAGAGGATCAAGAATTGTTAGTGCCACAAAACTACAGAAACGATTGTGAAGAGATTATTACTTTAATGTTTAGTTTAAACAAGTCGAACCTACAATAGGCTTATGCGCAAAATATAACTTCGATTCTTACCTATTTGCGCCAGGGAATAAATTTGTAAAGGAAAAACTCATAAGTAAGTATTTATGAGACCGGTATTATACCGATTTAAAAAAAAAAAAATACTTTCAAAGAGTTTGTTGATTTAGAAAAAGCTTTTGTTAATTTTAGTAGGGACAAGATGTTTAAAATTTTAAAGTCAGTGCTACAATCTCAAGAAAGAAGAATATAATCTATATAGTAATCAAGCGGCTATAATAAAAGTAAAGAATCATGAGACACAGGCATCAGTTAAATAGGGTGCCAGATAAGATTATAGTTTATTCCCATTAACATTCAACTTATAAGTGGAGGAAGCAATAGAAGAAGTAAAAGAGAAATTTGAATGTGGAATAAGGGTTCAAGACGAGAAAATCGATATAAAAGGATTTTCTGATGATATTGTCCTTTTGCGAGAACAGACTGAAGATCTATAGGAGTTTCTTAGTGACTTGAAGGAAAATACTAACGGAAACCTTTCAATAAATACAAATCGAAGCAAGAAAAAAGTGTAAAAGAAATGATAGGTATAATGGTAGATAACATATGAAAATATGATCGGATACAAAAGGCGAAGTAAATAAATTCTGTTAGTTAGGAAGTAAAAGTACAACTGATGGCCGATGAAGGAATAGTGTTAAAAGCAGAATATTACTAGCCTACTATATATGTATATGTTAAATTATTTTCTTTATAACATTTTTGATTAGATTACAAGTAGTTGCCAGGAAATATCGCTATCGCATAGTAGGCACTGCATTACCTCCATTAATCACCAGAAATGACCTGGACAGAACATTAACGATAAGTTACCAAAAAAAGGTTTAAGTTACACAGGTGAATGCAACGTATAAAATTGCGACCTTCATTTACTCTGCTACCATTTATCTTATTTTCTGCAAGTCCACGTTAAGATTTTTTCCTTAGTATTGGAGAACGAAAATATGTTTTGGAATGCTAAAATACATCCAGACACTACTTTTCAGGTTTTTGTTATTGCAGACTGCATTGACACCAACTCCTATCAGCGAAAACAGTAACCTAATATATGTATATGATTTATAGCTTTACGGGCTATGTCGCGTCATTTAGTGGATTATCTAAGCTTTCGGCTGTTATACTCCAGCCTTCTTCAAAGATACTGTTTATATTTATGTTCACATAGCAATAGTCGCCAAGCATCGCAGAGGAAAAGACCGCCATCTTCGTTGATGCTGTGGAATTTCTTAAGATTTCTGCTGCCTCTTTCACACGTCGGGCTACCACTGATCTTCTCTCCACAGTAGCCTCGTGTCTTGAAATTTTATTTCATGTCCGGTGTTAATAGCATGGCGAACGACGGCAGATTTGTCGCTTTTGTTATATTTGTAGTGGCGGATATGTTCTTTAAGTCTCTCCGCCACTGTGTGACCTGTCTCTCCGATGTATACACTGCCACAGCTGCAGGGGATTTCATTAACACCCGTAAGCTGGTGGTGAGTGTAATTTGTCTTTTTCCCTGGATAATGACTGGCCAAATTTGCAGTGAGCTTTATGCACAATTCGCAACCTCCACCCGGTTAAACAGTTTTCCAATCCAATCAGTGATACCACGTGTGTATGGAAGACAGGCGAATTCTCTTGGCACATTGGTTTCATAAGTTTCTTAGGTCTGATTCACTATAAGCGTTGGCTCGGAATATTTTTGTAAGAGTCTCCATTTCTTCCTTCAGACTTTCCGAGTCACATACTGTCCTCGCTCTTAAATACAGTGATGTAAATACGCCTCTCTTAGTTGCTGGGTGATGGTGCGACATGGCATGCAGATATCTTCTTTATGACATCTCTGTATGTCTAAAGAAATACAACCACTATCCTATATGGTATATAGGAACCTAGGCCATTAAATATTACTTGCGATACGTTAATGGTCGTGAAACACACCGACAGTACATTCAAATCCAATTTATTTACAAGTATTATTATAAATCTATGATAATAAAAACATTGAGTCTTCCCCCTACATTTACCGGTACTAATCAACATTGAGAGTAACAGAATGGGTTATTTCACGGTTTCTGACAGGCGGCTAAGACAATGATTGCTCTGCCGATGAAATACTCTGCCACTATGTAATAAATATCACACTAAGAAACTTACTTTTAAAATTCTTATTTTAAACGTTACTGATTGAGTTAGAAAAGTTTCATTTTTTTCAGCCTTACTTTAGGTTCATCAGATGTTCGTCAAATGTAGGTGGAGTCCTCATATGTTCGCATTAACAAATCAAAGCTTTGCCAGACGTGAATGTCAATTTTAAGGCATGCAAAAATTCCATCCAAGATCCGGATTTTGATCCAGGGACTTTCCATACCAGAATCACACGCAGAAAGCATATGAATTTATAAGAACTGCAAAATATGTATTAAATCATATAAAAGTCTATTTGTGTATTGGGATGATAAAAATAAATGATATAGGACAAAATACGTTGATCTTATTATGTTTGGATATTTATTTGTCATTATATCTAGATTTGCCTTGTAGCGTATCACCAGGGGGGGGGGGAGAATTATTAATTAATTCTTAATATTTTACGCTATATAGGATATTATAATTGAATGTCAAAATGTAAATTATTTAAATGAGAATTGGATGATTCTGGGATTTGAAAACTGTCACAAAAAAGACATTTTAATAAAGATTTTTACAATGGCATCTACAAATCTGAGCGTATTTACCATTACGTTAATAAACAAGAGGTTGTGCAACTTTCTAAGCAACGCTCAGACGTACAATGAGCCCTTTAAATGCAAGCAAACAAGTATAGTTGTACTTTAAAAAATCTCACAATTATTCTAATACAAAGTATGTTACCAGTTATGATGATAGCAAACAGTAATGAATTTTAATAGGTTGGGACGCCACGAATGATTGACCTGCATTCGACAGTTACACAGTCTAGCTCAGTGGTTTTATCAGATCAGAGCAAGGATCTTTATCTCAGATGCGCTTAAGGGTACAGTTTCACAGTGAGTTGCAGGCTGAATGGCTTCGTAGAAACACATTACCGTTCCACGGCAGGTAGTGCTGAGCCGAGCTGACCACCTGGACGATTGTCGTAACTGGCCACGCCAGCAGTATGCTGCAAGTCGCAAGTTAGAAGTGCCTCAGATGGTCTCCAGGACACAAGTCAGCCCAGCACACATGGACCACAAGTCGCCAGTTAGAAGTCAGTCCAGCACACATGGACTTGTCTGCTCCGGAATGGAATGATCCTGGCTGGCCTCACGACTGGAGGGAAGCCAGGAAGGAAGTGTCTCGTCTTTTTCTGCCGCCACGGAGGTAAACTCTGACTCCGCCTCTAGTGGCTCGAAGACGACATAGAACATAAAATTCCCCAAATCTTAGTACTATGTCCCCTGTGATTGGCTGACCATCTGACGTCATGTGAATCTGTAGTTTCTCTTCGCCACGTTAAGTTTCGGCAATCTTCGCGAGCCGATGCCTCCTTCGGGAGGAAGGAATTCTGTTTACGGCCGCCTGCCCGACAGAAATCCCTAATCCTCTTAACATTCTGCCCAAAAGGCGCCAGCCCGTCTGCCCTTCACTGAAGCGTAAAACCCTTGCCTCTTATCCTTTCAATGTGCATCTTTCGAACATACAGACATCCCAAGAAATGGAAAAATATTCTATTCCTTTACTTTATATATAATAAAAAGTGATATGTAACGGTGAGCTTAGCGAATCGTTACATAATGCCCCACTGTTAATGAAAATTATTATGACATAATAATTTTATATTGAGTTTCGTGATTCTACTTTAGTTGAGACCAAAACATAATAACTTAGCACTTTAACAATTACCACAGTTTTTTTAAATGAGATCCCAAAATCACCACGATTCTCGATTTGTGAATTGAATTTTAATGGGCTTTCTCACATCTTTTGGCCGTCTTAGAATTCCTTTATCCATTGCAACACATGAATTCAGATAGCCATCCCTCATACAAACATATATACATGAGAATATAAACTACACATAGACCTATTTACATAAAGGCTTAAAATAAAAAAAACTTCTATGAAACCTTAATATCTACTATATACGCTGAACATTGTCAGAGAAACTGAAGCAAGTGCGTGATTTACACATAATTTTAGGAAGCTAATTGATCATATTTTAATAAAAATATTTTTTTAAAAAAGTTAATTTTTCCCTTCAGGATTTGAAACTTAGAGCAAAATCAAAATATTTATAAACATGACAAAATAATAAGACTAAAAGATATGTACATTAGCTGTATGTGATCCAGCTTAAACATATTGCACAAACAAGCTTGTATATTCTGTCACAGATATATTTTAAGACATCCTTAAGATCTCAAGCTATCCAACATTTATTTAAATATTTGTCACGCCTGCACTTATCGTGGGTATCCATGAGTTTTACCAAACACGGGTGCGACAAAAATAAAAACCAACATACCTTTCGCTATCAAAATCTGCTGAACTTTAGTAACAACTTTACGTTAAACAGGCACAAAAATCTGAATTTTGAAGATTCGTACCGTACATATAAAAACTCACCGTTGCCTCACCAAATCGCAACCAAAAATATTAATTTTTCCGCTCTCGTCCTCACTTAATATAATGAAGCAACGAAGTAAAATTGTGTTTCCCCCGTGTAAATGTAACCATTGCTTACGATCCCTTTGAAATTCCGTGATAACAAAACAAATAATATTATCTCCCAGGCAAAGTTCATACGTTGTTAGGGCATTTTATACGGCACTTTCGCCACCCTTTACAAACGTATAACTAGAAGTAAAAGTTGAAATGGTAACTTTGACCATGTTTCAACCATAGACGATGTGGTAACTGTTGACCACACGCTACAAAAGACTTCTGCCAATAGAAAGACTTTAAATGTAACTCGCGTAAATGCTCAGACGTTACATACAATTCATTCATTTGCACCACGGATCGCAAAATTATCTTCTGCACGGCACATTACATTTCTTGGAAACTATTTCTTTTAACCTCGCCATTTGATCGTAGTGACAGTTTAGACTTGAGGCGAAACGTGAAAATCTTCCTTCACACCATACGCTCATGATTGCATAACATTTAGGCGGTGTGGTAAATTTTAAGATTACGGGAATTACGTAAAGCCATCTTTTTAAATTGTGTCCGTTAATGCGAGATAGTCAGAATGACTTAAAAGTTTCACGCGGATTCACATAAAGTTAAGAAATGTTGGAGGAACATATAGTTTCCGAATGCGGAATTTATTCTAACCAGCTCTTTCTTCTATAAATGAAAGGTTTCGCGTTGGTGCTTTTTTTCTTTCTCGGCATTTAGCATCACCTACACTTTATTAATTTTTAATTCAACTTAATAGAAGCTATATCACATACAGTACAATATTTCTAGGATTCCATAATCGGCAACAATAAATTTCAGCTATTTCATCGCCGCATTTGCACGCTAGATAATCATGATTAGAAATGATTATTCAGTGACTTTTAAGGCGTCCATGTATTTTCTTTTGGAAACCTATTCTGTTTCCCAAATACACAGCTTCGCCGTATTCGACAGAATTTTGCAGGAAATGAAAGCTTTCGCATGCAGTAGCCACGGAGCATAGATCCTCTGTCCCGCTACCTGTTGGGTTTCTCGGAAATTCCATTGTGTTCCGCCGCAAACCTTTGCTAATGGAAACAGCTGATAGTAACGACCTTCCTGACCGGCTATTTAAACTGTTATTCATAGCACCGATCTGGTTAGCCTGCAAGTTTACTGTACTCAATGACGAGTCACAACTTAACTTCTGAAAACTGTCTACAGAAAAATATCTTAATCCTTGCATTTGCTAGTAACATTTTTCTAATCGGAAGGAACCAAAAACCTGTGTAGCACTTCTTGTTAATTCACAGATGGAAAAATCCCACGGAATGCTTATTGCCTGTGAATTTTGAGAGTAATCTCGCTTTCTCCTGAGCATTGAAACATCAACGGGCACTCTTCTTGCCTTAATGAAAGACATGTACTGATGATCCTTCGACTCGTGCCCAACAACTGTTTTACGTTTCACTGACCGCTGACGCTTTACTTCCGAAACGGTACCATTTAAACAACTGAAATTATTAAGCTCAGAAATCTTCGCTTTCAAACTAAAAATTTCTTTCACGAGACGCTGAGTGGAGACTTTGTCAACTGATTCACTGGCAATCTGCAATACGACAAGCTGAGACACTTCCTCAGACTGATCGCAGTGATCACACTCCAATTCTATTGTGGTTAGCTCGCGAATAATCAACAAGTTGTCGTCACTGAGCGTGCGATCCACCTCTTGTGTTTGCAAATCATTTTTGAATTCGGATAAAATCGCGACGTCAGATTTTACATTCGCTTCTCCACTATCATTACTTTTCTCTGTTTTCTGAGGAGAGATCGATAATCTGTCCTCAATGACGTGGAGTAGACGGTCTTGGTGCCTGTCAAGTGCGTCGAATTTTCCTGACAAATGTGACTTCATGTCCTCTTGTGATTTTTGAAACTGTGACACTATTTTTTCTTGTGATTTCACTAAGAATGCCATAATATCCGTTAGTTGTAGTGTGCTTTCAATTGGAGCTGGTGCTGTGTTTTCTGTTGCATGTGTGTTTCTAGCATTGGACTGTGCTGAGGCACTTTCGTAAGGGACATCTGGAAAATTTTCCGTCTCTGACTCACCAATACATATGGTAGATTGCGAGATGTACCCCACTTCGGAAGTTAAATCAACACTTGCAACCCTCTGAGTTTCCGCAATAGTGCCCGGATTAACTGCGTCGGAAATCGATTCATTCATGATCTCCTGGGTGTCTGAATTTACATTTAAATTTTCCATTATGACAGCCCCAGATCTAAGCTTCATGAACGACCTATACTATCAAACCCGAAGTCCCATAAAATCGAAAGTCTCAAAAAAAAAAAAAAAAAAAAAAAAAATCACACAAAATCTCCATACAAAACACAGGGAAAAAAAGAAATACCCCAGCAATTCTCGCGGTTCAATAAAACTATATGAAACTCCCTCAAATTCAGCAAATGATGCACCACATATCAAACAAAAAAATTTCAAAAGACAGACAGATCACAAAAATCAATATCAACGCTGTAATGGACAAACATAACAAGTGCATGCGGACAGAACCTTCGCACAAATTATTCATCAAAATTAAGCACAAACATGAGCACATAAGAACACATAAATTTTCAAAAGAACCCAAACACAAAATACATGTAATGAGTGCAACATCAAAATGAAATTATGCACTATCTATTTTCTACAAGAATAATAAAACTGCCAAAAGCCATTTGCAACACTCCATGAAACTTATTCAAAATTCTGGGCTTCAATACCATGTTTTACTCGAGCCCCAACGCTTGGGTTCGCCAATTGTGGCGTATCACCAGGGGGGGGGAGAATTATTAATTAATTCTTAATATTTTACGCTATATAGGATATTATAATTGAATGTCAAAATGTAAAGTATTTAAATGAGAATTGGATGATTCTGGGATTTGAAAACTGTCACAAAAAGACATTTTAATAAAGATTTTTACAATGGAATCTACAAATCTGAGCGTATTTACCATTACGTTAATAAACAAGAGGTTGTGCAACTTTCTAAGCAACGCTCAGACGTACAATGAGCCCTTTAAATGCAAGCAAACAAGTATAGTTGTACTTTAAAAATCTCACAATTATTCTAATACAAAGTATGTTACCAGTTATGATGATAGCAAACAGTAATGAATTTTAATAGGTTGGGACGCCACGAATGATTGACCTGCATTCGACAGTTACACAGTCTAGCTCAGTGGTTTTATCAGATCAGAGCAAGGATCTTTATCTCAGATGCGCTTAAGGGTACAGTTTCACAGTGAGTTGCAGGCTGAATGGCTTCGTAGAAACACATTACCGTTCCACGGCAGGTAGCGCTGAGCGGAGCTGACCACCTGGACGATTGTCGTAACTGGCCACGCCAGCAGTATGCTGCAAGTCGCAAGTTAGAAGTGCCTCAGATGGTCTCCAGGACACAAGTCAGCCCAGCACACATGGACCACAAGTCGCCAGTTAGAAGTCAGTCCAGCACACATGGACTTGTCTGCTCCGGAATGGAATGATCCTGGCTGGCCTCACGACTGGAGGGAAGCCAGGAAGGAAGTGTCTCGTCTTTTTCTGCCGCCATGGAGGTAAACTCTGACTCCGCCTCTTGTGGCTCGAAGACGACATAGAACATAAAATTCCCCGAATCTTAGTACTATGTCCCCTGTGATTGGCTGACCATCTGACGTCATGTGAATCTGTAGTTTCTCTTCGCCACGTTAAGTTTCGGCAATCTTCGCGAGCCGATGCCTCCTTCGGGAGGAAGGAATTCTGTTTACGACCGCCTGCCCGACAGAAATCCCTAATCCTCTTAACATTCTGCCCAAAAGGCGCCAGCCCGTCTGCCCTTCACTGAAGCGTAAAATCCTTGCCTCTTATCCTTTCAATGTGCATCTTTCGAACATACAGACATCTCAAGAAATGGAAAAATATTCTATTCCTTTACTTTATATACAATAAAAAGTGATATGTAACGGGGAGCTTAGCGAATCGTTACAGCCTCTTGACTCTGATTGTTACGGCGTACTATTGGGGTACTGAAAGTCCCTTGTTCAAATCCCTGTATCAGCTTTAATTTTCATGGGTCTTATAAATGACAATCACCTATGCCAAAGTTTTCATTTGTGAATGCTAAAATGCTGAGACGCTCCGAGGTACGAATTTTACATTAATCTGTAGCTCTCCTTTTAAAAACTGGTAACAACGATAGAGGTGCACTGCGCGGCTCATAAAAAAACTCTGTGACTGGAAGTTTTAGATAATATAAAATTATTATTATTTTACAGAATCTACAGAATCTTTGCAGTGTGTATTTAAATAAAAATTTATAGTAATCTAATTATTTTTTGTTAAACAAGTATTGAGTGAATCGAAAGGAAACTCAACCAAAACAAACATGTGACGCTTGACATTTTATTGTGACTATGTTGATATATATGATATATACGTGACTCTATTTTCGTGCGTAGGAGCCAAACATTAATGTGATTATGAGTCAGGCAAAAAAAAAAAAAAAAAAAAAAAAAAAAAAAAAAAAAAAGAGTAACGAACTTTATTACTTTTGTAGATTATAAAGTACGCCTACGCAAAATAAAGTATTCTATAATGAAGTACTGATGGTAACCCTAGATGCCCTCCCAAAATCACATTTAAGGTAATTTTTTAACATTAATTCCGTGAAACAAATAAGCGTATACATTAAAGGAGACTGAAGATAGAGTAGGAACCCGTCCGTCACACGGACGAGCTAGGGACCAGTGTGGATGCGGTGGGGCAGGCCGTCACTCATCCGAATGTCGCGGTCGGTTCGGTAACGGTGAGGGCTCGGTGCGGTCTAGTGTGGCCCGACCTTAAGACGGCTATTCACGGTCCAACTTATAGGACATCCGTGTAGAACCACCGTAGGATGCGCTCACCCATTCACGCTACTGTAGAGGTTCCAAGCAATCCATTCCACTCGTACTTTCTCGCGGCACACCATGTGTACTTATGGCACACTCGTAGGATGTTTCCTTCCATATCTATAATTTGTTGGACAGCAAGGATCGTTCTTGGCTGCCTGGGACTCCAATACATCCAACTCCTCTTACATGTATTCCTGTAATCACTTTCACTGATCATCAAGAGTTCTTTTAATCGAAAATCGGATCTCGTAGGTCCTACTAGTTGTACTGCAAATGAGCCACTAGAGCGGTCGAAGGTGGATGGCGAGCACGGAACTGAGTGTGGCATGTAGGCGACAACGGCTGGGCCTCGCATTTGGGACAGTGCCGGTTCGAATCCCCGTCCGGGAATCCATATTTGGGTTTTCCATGCCTTCATCAAATCACACCAGGATAATGATTCTTTTTTAAAAAAAAAAAAAAAAAAAAAAAAAAAAAAACATGGCCGAATTCCTTTCTAATGATATCGACATCGACGTCGACGAGGCGTAAAGACAAAAAAAAAAAAAGAAGAAGAAAAGAACGAGTGCTGAGATGCGTGGTGGAGTGAACTTGTGCTTGACGCTTTAATTAGTCTAGCCATGAACTCTGCATAGTTCATAATACAGACACTAGTTTTAAGACGCGTGCGTAGTTATGTAAACAATTTAATTTACTTGTGAAATCGTCCCAAATTTTTTGTTTTTCAAAGATAAGGCAAAAATACATCAATATGGCAGTATTGTATAGAAACAGAATTAACTTATTAAAAAAATATTGATTTTAAATTTATCTTTTATAAAATATTAAAATCTAAATATTTATAAATTTATTTTTCCACATCCGCTTCCGCAAAATATCCGCATTCGCGGATGTCAAGCACTGAACATCCGCATCTGCATCCGCAAAGATGACATCCGAAACAACCCTAATTAGGACTAAAAGAACGAAGTAGTTCTCTGCAATCAGTTATTCGTCAGCATGCAGAATATATGAATTACTGAAACCCATTAGCCCGTGTATTCAGACACCTCTACAGATACAGTTCTTTAAATACCGCTTCTCCCAGGCTGTAGTTATTGTTTGTTTCTCAGCATAATCACTCCAATAAACAATCAACCATTCATTCAAGTACATTCAAGTAAATTCACTACTATAGACTAAACTACCTCAATTATGATTATTGTATCAAATTCGAAACCTTAAGTTTGACTACCGAATCTCTGGTAATTATTCCACAGCAACGTCTCAAGTGTTTCTCTTTCAACACTATTCCGACAACACAGCAATTAGCGTCGTACTCGTAATAACGTTTTGTTTCATAAGGTGACCAATCGTAGTCCTTTAGGGAGGACAGTCCACCTTTTGTAGGTTCTGTCCTACTACCTGTCCTCCTTTTTTGAATATAGACAAATGTCTAAAAATTCTGGAATCATTTTTCAGTTATGAATTATCGGAGATATTAATGTATTTTGTACGTAATCAGAGTTCAATTTTCCACATAATGATTCAAAAGATTGAAGGTAAACATATTTCAGCCATAAAAGTTAGTCTTATTTTGAACAATTTTGTCCTTCAAAATAAATCACGATTTGAAGAAAAATTTATCCCTTTAATAATAAAAATGGTCGTAATGGAAACTTTTACCAAATAAATGCAGAATTTTTACCAAACATGTTTACTACACATCGAATAATGGTCCAAAACAAATATCACAGGAAATAACAGTTTTCAATGGTGTATTTTGATCGCAAGTAAATTGGGCAGATATTGATAATTGTGTTGTGTTTTTATCGAATTAAATGCCTGATATTAAAATCGATGACAATTGTCTGTTTGAAGAAAAGAAGACTGAATTTATATTTAAATTCTGATAAATTAGAACAATGGGAAAATCAACATGCTGAAACTGATAAAAGATAGGTGGAAATATTTAACCATTTCAAAAAATGAACACATGCCAAATGAAAATTTAGATATTCTTGTTGAATTTACGTTGTACTGCCATGGAACTAATAAAGTAGTTGAAAGAGTTTTTTTATTCGTTAAAGATGTTTGGACTAGTGAGAAATCAATATTGAACGTTGATACTCAAGCTGCAGTACTTACCGTAAAATTCAATATGAATGATATTTTTTGCTCCGAAATTTCCAAAATATTTTTAAAAAAAATGGTATACTAACAAAAAAATAATCCAATGGAAAAATGCTAATGTAATTAAAAGCGTGTAATGGTTATTGGTGTGTTTTTGTTTGAATTAATGAAAAATTTCATTTATTTGACTTGAACTCTTTTCTTAAATTTTCACGTCCTCCTTTGACTGTAAAGTAATCGGTCACCTTATGTTTCTTAATTCAACTGTTGGAAGTATTAGCGAAATTTTTAGTGTATAACAAATTATGTATTTAGTTGTTTCTTACTAGCCCTGTTTCATTTTAACTCTTCAACACATTTTTAAAATATTTGTTGCTTAACCACTTGATCAAGAATACGATTGAGGGAATACCTCAAAAAAAAAAATCTGTGTTGAACATCATTTTGCTCTCTGCCTATAATCTTAATTACATATTATCTTGTAAATTCGAGTATTCTGTGTCTGTTTCATGTGTGTAACTATTGGTAATATATTGCAGTCTAATAAATTTACGTATATAGGAATCCAAATCGATTGCCCTCAAGTGAGTATCCTAATTGTGATTAACAATGTTTAAAGTATTTGTGTTTGCGGAATGAAATAACAAGGAAACAGGTAGAGTTGACCGCCTCTGTTGCAGGTGCTCTCAGCGCAGTGTTTGTGTTCTCAATGCTGACGGTTGCTCTCTGCTCCATTTCATACGATTTGCAAGGAAGGAATTCATCATCAGAAACCACAACCGAAGACCAGAAAAAGCACTTGCTGGACCGAGTGCCGCTCATTGTCGGGTGAGTACAAAATCCCGCATTATAGTAAGATCAGTTAGGCGGCTCAAAGTTAGCCGCTCTCTCCCCACTCCGCCACCGCTATCCCTCCATGAGAAGGGGAAATTTACTACTCGCTACCAGGACACAGCGGTCAGGTTAGACGGGTAAGGGCCTTATTACACTAGGCGACTTGGCGGTGCAACCAGCCGCGCCACTGGTGTCTCTGTTGGCGATGCAACCAGGAATCTGGTGGCGCAGACTCGCAACATCAACATGTGAGTAAGTTTGAATGTGGCAGAGCAATTGGTATGGAGGGATCTAATTCGTCACAGCGTAATATTGTGGCTCCTATATTACCCGCTGCTAAGGCAGTAGTATGTATATGGAACCAGTGGATAGAAGATTGTCGTACACAGCGACAATCAGAAATCAGACCATATAATGTGACCTGTTTGCGGAATAACCGCCGTCAAGTCTGCATGGCCGGAACATCTTCATCCTGTAATATCTGTATTTGTCGGATGTCTGTGGTGGGTATTCTGTCCTTTGATTAAAGTCGTTTCTTAATGTTTTCCTAAGACTTGCATTTCTTATTTACTAGTACCACGGTGTTTCTTCTGCTAACCGACAACTAAACATTGGCTGCATGGTGTCTGAGTATCATACTGGCATCTTATGCTCTAGCCAAATGAAATACTGAAGCCGCTATAGTCCATGTTTATTGCAACATAGTTAATGGTTCAATTACAAGTAAATATATGTCTGCGGACTCCACGTGACTTGAAATGTGAGCAAAGGCTAGATTTCTGTAATAGAAAATATTTTAAGACAGATTGTTGAACGAAAATTGGCGGTTACTAGCTGCGATTGATTGATAGACGATCCCAGGAAACATTTCTAATTGTTCGCTACAAAATGAACACAGCCGCGGGTGCAATTTCATCCAGGCGTCGGCATGAGTTAAAGGATCGCACTTTACGCTCGTCGAACCGGCATTTTATGCCACGTATGCCATTGAGGCTCAGTCTTTGTAAAGCTAAATATAGCATCTGAAATAATTAAAAATATGTCCTCTGTATTTTTTACATTTTAAGATTCGTGTCCCGCCAATGTACGGCTTTGGGATTTAAAAACCTGTGATAATTACTACTAGCGGTTTGCTCAACATTACGCACAGTTATAAAATTTTAATTCAACAAATGAAATGAAAAATTATCAAAATAGAAGCCTCAGCCAACGGAGACGAAGAGTCACAGCCTGTAGGGGCTGAGATTGTCGAGACTCATGCCATAGAGGCAGAAAGTAGAGATAGTCGGTTGGAGGAAATTGAGAAGGATGATTGGGAGCCGGTAACACGTCGTAGGAGAAATGTGGTTAATAGGATGCAGAATCCTGACCCTTTAGAAATTTTGGGGAAAAATAGGTTTTACCTGTTGCCAGAGTCAGGAGGAAAAGAGCCTCATATAGGTGTAGGAGTAAATAAGATGCAGCAGGCCTTGGGGAACAAGGTAAGGCAAGAATAGGAAGAAAAGGGATCTACGGCTAGGTAGAAGCCATGAGAGAGGTGTAGGCCCACTTCTACAGGATCAATTAGGTACAGGTTACCAGGCCACAAATTTTTTTCAAATCTAGTGCAACATTAGGTCAGGTAAAAGAGGACACAGGTTCACTTTGTAGGAGTTTCACAAAGGACGATAGAGTAGTGATAGTGGCAGGTGCGGGGAATAGTATTGATAGAAACGCGAGTTATAGTATAGAGAATGACCTGAGGGAGGTGGTGAAGGAGGTGCAGCATAAGATGGTGGAACTGATACAGGTTCTAAGTAGCCATGACCGGCCACAATTTAATTATGCTGTAAGGTGACTAAATGTGGAAACGGAAGTGGTTCTTGGGAAACGCATTAGTTCTGTGTTGGGGGTTGTGCATGTGAACACCATTGGTAGGTGCGGTTTCACTAGGCATGGCCTACATCTAAATAGAAGGGGCAAAGGGTTACTTTCTGAGTTGTTTAGCAAAAGCAGTAAGGAAGCACATTTGCAGTGATGATGGGGTCAGGAGTGTGCCTTTTTTAGGATAGGGGCTGCTGGTGAAGGGATGGAAATAGGTAAACAAAGTGATAATGATTGTAGATCCATGATGTGAAAAATCACAGATGTTAAACAACAGACGAAGTTGTTGAAACAATAAATGACTGGGCTAAAAGTGGGAACGAGGGGGTAAATGCTGAAAATTTTGTATGCATACTTGCTGCTTACCACAGGTAGTGCCGGTACATAAACAAGGTGTCATTAATAGAGATGAAAATTATAGGCCGATCAGTTTGACATCAGTGGTAGGTAAATTAAAGAGGAGATTGATATGCGTACACATCAGAAATATATGTGAGTAACGTAAGTGGTTTTCATGTAGGCAACATGGCTTCAGGCAAGAATATTCAAGTGAATCTCAGTTGATGGGATATATTCAAGATATTTGAGATGAAATGTACAAGGGAGGCCAAATTGATAGTGTAGCATTAGATCTTTCAAAGGCTTTTGACAGAGCGAGCCATAAAAGGATAGTAAATAAGGTAAAAACTATTGTAATAGATGAGAAAGTGATTTTCTGGGTAGAATAATATTTAAAAGACAGAAAACAGAAAGTTAGGGTAGGAAATGCAGTATCAAAAGAAATGGAGGTAAAAATGGGAGTGCCACAGGGTAGCGTATTGGGACCATTGCTATTCATTCTAATTCTGTATTTATTGGAGAGAGTGATGAGGGGATGTACGAGAGAAGTAAAGGAATTGGGTTACAAAACTTTGCTCAGAAAATTTCTTGAATATGGCAGTATAGCATGGGACCCACATTTTGAGTATCAAATACAGGAGTTGGAGAGGGTGCAAAAGAGGGCTGCTAGATTTGTTTCTGGAAATTACCGCAGAATGCAATCAGTTACAGTTATGATAAAAGAGCTGGAATAGAATTCATTGCAAGACAGGAGGAGCTTGAAGAGGGTCATGGGAGTGTACAAGTCCTATACTGGTGATGAGGCAAGGAAAGATATTGGAGTAAGAATTAACAGTATTGAATGGAAGGGAAAAGATGATCATGACCACAAGCTGTCACTCGATTTCAGGCACAAGGTTGTAGGAAGATTCTCAGTTTAGGGAAAGGGTGTTGGTGACTGGAATAAGTAACAAATAGAACTGTTGAATAATTTATCAAAAACGTTTAAAGAATTTTAAGTTAAAATTTGTAGAGACCTTATGTAGATGGGTGCAGGGAAGTGGGAAGATGGGTGGAAGGGAAATTGCCACTGGAGCATGCGCTGCATTGCAATTTAATTAAGTATTAAATCATGGTCTGCATTTAGAATAGTCAGTTTGCTATTATTTGTCACTTGGAGTTAGAGAAAGCGGGAACGAAATGTGTGGATAGAAACATTTCTGCTATAAACAGTTGGATTATTGAAATCAATATATTGGGACATTCCCATTAAACAAATATTGGCTTTAAGGTGACTAATAATTATTGTTTACGAATCTTGAGTGTGTTAATGGACAATGTAAGTAATTCATAACTTCCAAGAAAATGAATTAGGAATGTAAATCAACTACGCTAATACTAACTGTTTATCTTCCAACATATTACTCCTTATACTTATTTAACAATTAAAATCAAATTAAAAAAAGAATATATACAAAATATTTCAGTTAAATCAACACTTATAAAAGTTCTTCAGTAATCTATGTTCACTATGAAACACTCATTAGTTACTGCTCGTGAATGCTAGGGTTTATAAAAATCTTTCTGATATTTAATCATTGTGAAGTTATGCAAACGTAAATAGACGTTATATTAACTACTGGAATATTTCCTCTTAAACTAACATACATCATAGATAAAACTTAATTACAATAACTTGCAATGAACGATTCTATAAGACCTTACAGATGTATCTCGCAAAAATTGCTTTATTTCCCGCTCTCTTTTCACTTTTTTTTTTTTTTTTTTTTTTTTTTTGTACTCTTTTTTCTTCTTTGAGGATTATTTTTCTGTTGCAATGGCTGGAAAATATATAAACTTGAATAGAATGGTAATCAGTCCTTCAATTTTCTTTTAATCGGTAGGCTTCACACTCACGCACACCGCTGGAAGGTATTTGTTAACTGCCGCCGCGTAAACTAATCTGCAGTTGCTGTGCAGTGTCCTGAAACTTCCTCAACAACAGTATAATATTCTTGAAAACCACAATATAATCTATTCCTGGCAAGCATGATGGCACCATGTTACCAGTTCTTTGTGGGCGGAACAAATACGTTAAATTTTTAATATAATTCCTGTGACGAAGTTTAGAAATACAGAATTTCTGAATCAATTTCCTTTTAATTATTTTTTCAGGTGTCATTCGAAGCATTCAGATTTTTTTAATAGGAAGTAAACGATCTATGATACCGAGAGAATCCATTCTGATTCTTTAAGAGAAGTGAATACACACTATAAAGTTCTTTACTGAGAAGAAGATCTCGTATCTTTTTGTCACTACACGAACACGAGACTAGGCCTATTCTAAACTCACAAATACATCAAAGCCAAGATTTTCCTTGCTCTCTTTCGAATTTGACAAGCATATGCTATGCCTTCAATTTTAATAAAAAATTACAACGTACATAATGGCCTATTTCTTTTTATTCTAAATAAATGATCTATGGCACCAAGAGAAACCATTCTGTTTCACAGATTCTTTTTACAGGAATTTTTTTTTGTGGGATCTTATTTCTGATCGCCGCTCAAATGTAATGATACCACTTGAAAATCAGTGAATAAGAACATTTCATATTTTAATACATAAAAATACGTTTACCAACAATACCCCACTATATGAAAACAATTGATGTGCCCGGTAGCCGAGCAGTGCAGATTGCCGCTGGCTTAGTTACCACCATATATAAATTACTAGTAACTTCAAAACTAAGTATAAGAACAAAGTAAAATTTAAGATATCAGTTAAACTTGCTTATCTCTATGCATTAAAAATTCTCAGCAATGTAGCTTCATTGAGAGCAAAGCAATTAAATCGCAAATATGTGCCAGAAATTTTAAAGTTTCGAATTGTTATTAAATAAATACTTGGGGAAAACCCCAACATTAAACTTTTTTCATGATATTGGGATGAAATCTTAAATTTGTACCAAATTACTTGTTTCTAGAATTACTGGAGGTACAGTGGAATTTTGATATCTGGGTGTCGTGGTCGGAATAAAATTTTGAATTTCAATAACTTCCAGAAAAAGAAAAGCAAATAAGTAAAATTTAACACATTAGTTAAACTCACTCTACAATGGAAATCTGAAGTGTATAAAGTTATTAGGGTAGGAAGCGATTTCACATTAGGGGTAAGTAATGGGTAGATATATGGAAATATACGAGCTTGTGGGTATGTGAGTATGGGGGAAAAATTTTATCTGTGTACCAAATTTCAGCTCTCTACGGCTACCGGAAGAACCTTAGAGTTGTGATGAGTAAGTTAGTTACAAACCCGCTGTGGTTTGCATCCTACCAACAACCCAACTAAGAACAGTAACTAAATACAATTTAGTACGTTTCCTAAGATTGAAGATATTATTTTGTGCTTAACACAAATTTGAGACATGTAGCATAAATACCACCGATGAAAATGGCCCGAATAGCTTCAAGAAAATGGTGCACCCAAATTATAAATGCGGAAGTAGGTCTTTGTCTTTTTGTTATGTTTTGACGACTAAATGGCTACACCGATAGTGGTGGAATTTGACAAGGAAATACTTTGTATCTGTAGGAAGGACACCGGAAATATATTTTCGGTATGAATAACAATTGTATTCACGGGATTTTGAGAACTTATCGAATAGGGACGTGTGTTAGTCTGTGATGTTACGTCATTTGCACAAGCTGTGATTCTCGCGCGATTTGTTAGTGTATGATTTGATATTAAATTTCGTTTAGAGACAAAACGTATTATTTAGTCTAGATTTGTTCTGTACTGTACTATTACTTTGTGTTGCCTAAAAGTTTCTGGCATGGGTTTATTTTGTCTTCTTTTGTGACATGCCTTGCGGGCGTAAATCTGGCATAAAGTGTGGCTCTAGCAGAACTCGAGCAGCTAAAGTTATTAGGACCCAAGAATTGGATACTGGCTAAAGAAGGAAGAAAAGACCAAGCTGAAATAAATCTGCACTTAAACATCCACCTCCCCACACACAGACATACACACACATCCTGGAACCTTCTTTTATTTTTCTGTTTTTAAATATGTTGGAAATTGATTTTCATCATGAGAAAGGTGATGGTTTGAGCATATAGCTTCATCCAAAACAAGTCAATTAACCTGTAAATATGTTCCGGAACGTTTCACGTTTGGCTTACCAGTGAATAAACACAGGGAGAATCAGCAATATGATTACCAACAATGACCCCATATCTGCAAACAATTAATGTGCGTCTTAGTCATGCAATGAACATTGCCGCTGGTTTAACTGCCACCTCAAATAAATAACAAATAACTTCCAAACTAACAATGGGAACACAGTAAAAATTACAACTTTTGTTAAACTATCTTGCCTCTATACAGTATAGAAATGTCTAGTTTAAAGCTTCATCCGGAGCAAAGTACTTAAGCCACATATCCGTACCAGAATTTTTCATGTTTGGGATTGTAATTAAAAAAATGCGGGGAAAAGCTCAAATATCAGATTTTTCATATGATTTAGGGATGAAACCATATATGTATACCAAATTACTTGTCTTTAGGATTACTGGAAGTACAGTGGAATTTTGATGTCGCATTTTACTGATGTGAGCAGTCTCTTCAAAGTCTTGAATCTCTGCAACTTAGGATCATGTGACTACGGCATTGTATGATAACTTAAAAAGATAAATAAATAACTTACAAATTATTGCCAAGCAACTACGACAAACAGAGAAATAGACACATGATCATAAAACGTTCATTATAACTAGACTTGCCAGACGTCCCGGTTTGACCGGGACAGTCCCGGTTTTTAGACAAAGTCCCGGTGTCCCGGCCGGTTTTCCTTCCGTCCCGGTAAAAATTAAATTTGGTTATAAACTATAATTTATAGGTATAGATGACCAAAAATGTCTTAAAACAATTAACTGTGAAGTATAATTTAGGATAATTACTTTGTCATTTATTTAACTGTACTGTATGAAAAGTGAAAACTATAAAAGAATGAGGGTCTGCTAATAAATAAATATTGTCATCACATCGCCTTGTCTCTCCAATCATGACCATGCGCATGCGCTCTCCGGGCGAGTCCAGTATTGTATTAGTATTACACTCCTCGTGTGCAGTAACAATGTTACTGTAACATTGGACTCGCCCACCTTCACCACGGCGAAAGTCGCCTGCGATAGAAATGTCAGTCTGTTCCTGCGTAGCCTGTCGGATTAACTTGTGAAGATTTTTACAACAAGATTAAAACCAAAAAAGACTTTCTAAAAAAAAGTGCTCACCAATGAAAAGTACATGTAAAAACTGTTAAAATTGTTATTCCTCATCCAAAGGGTTTCTTCTCACAATCTTACTTGGTCAACTTATTACATTTATATGTAAACACTCACATGTAAGAAATAAAATATTTAAATTTGTATTTTAGTATAATTTATTATTACCCCTGGTTTAGGTTCCTAATCAGTAATTACTGATCATTAACCATTTATTAGGTATTCATAGCATTGAGAATAAACTACCCTCTAAAACACTCTGAAACCCACCAAGGGTCTGGACCCTTGAATACCCATGACGCTGGGGGGGGGGGTGCATTCTAGTGTCCCGGTTGAACATTTCAGAAATCTGGCAAGCCTAATTATAACCAGTATTTCTGTAGAACATCCCACACACCGAACGTATAAAACATCCCCAGACGTCCTTTATCAACAATTAGGACACTGCTATCCATATGACGTATTAATCACCCCCAACGTACTATACACACCAGTAGTATAAGTTGCTGATTTCTATCAAAATCAAAGGATGCCGCCACCACCCGCCACTCCCGCTCCCACACCACCTGCGACCACCTGCCTGCAAAGGCGCCGCCGCTCTAACAACCTACGACCTTAAAACTTATATAAAACTTCTGTCAGAGGTTTAATAAACGAGGCTATTAAATAACTGCGGAGATTGCTTCGGGCTGTCTCCTACCATGTAACTACAATTTCTGGAGCAAAATAAACGAGCTAATTCCTATCTGTGTATTTAATGGTTGCCATTCCGGACCGGAGCTCCTTCAAGGCCGTCCTGAAATTGGTTATGCATTAGGCTTCTCCTGGCTGGCGGACTGCCTCCAAGGCCACCCGGATTGCACAGCGCCGTCCTGGGGGCCGGTAATGCTAATGACCATCTGCGTGCCTCTACCGCTTTACCACCCTCCACAAATCCCCCGGATCGACCCTTTATATGCATGAACCGGTCCGGGACAGCAGTCTGCCCGCTTCTATTTTAGGCAGACTAATAACGATTTTGTACTTAATTCAATCTAATATTCACATTTTACTATGTTTCTCTATACCATGGTCTTAAAATTATAATTACTGGCAGTTTCATTGATTTTTTCAAAAGTATTGATAATTCATGATTTTGTACTGTAATATTCGTATTTTCCTCAGTTTTTCTATATAGTGGCCTCAAAATAATAATTATTCGCAAATTCATAATAACTATTGAAATAATTAGCATATTTTCTTATTGTGTGGTCAATGGTTCAAAACCCCCTCGGTTTAATAAAGTGGGAAGGATTTCTGCAAGTTGAAGGATGGAAATGGTGAAACCTAGTGCCGGCCCATTTAGGCCTACTCTCTCAAAAGATACCGCTAGGCTTAACTTCCATATCCTAGGTAGTTTACTAGAATTCGGTGAGTTTAGTTTTGCGTGATACGTGAATAGTAATTCGTATGGTTTTATTATTTTGGAAAGGATTCGGCCGCCGATAGACAGAGCATTGATTATCCATGTATGCGGAGTTTGCTATAAAACCAAAATAGTCGTTTATTGCCTGTAGTCTCAGCGAACACTTACATGAAGCAGGACAGATTTATAAATGTGTTGTTAGAAATTTACATGAATGGTACGCATAGCAATGATAGGGTATATGGTCAGCTTAGTTCATTAGTTACTTTTTTTTATATACGATGAGAGACGAAGAATAGAGGGAGGGAAACCTGGTGCCGGCCCATTCAGACTCTACTCTTCCGAAAGATACCGACTTGACTTAACGCCCTAAGATAGTTTACTTGAATTCAGTCAGTTTAGTTTTGCGTGTTACATGAATATAAAACAGTAATATTAATTTGTATGCCTTCATTATACTGGATACCCCAGAATAATTGCGCCGCAGATAGACGGAGTATCGATTATTTACACATAAAGAGTTTGTTATGAAACCCAAAGATCCGTTTATTGCCTGAAGTCAAGGGGAACACTTAAACGACGCAGAACACAGTTATTTATAAGTGTGTTGTTTGAATTGTGCTCGAATGGTATACAAAGTAATAATAGTGTATAGGTTCAACCTTATTTCTTTATTATAAAACATAATAAGACACAAAAAAGGGAGAGTGCTAAACCTGGTGCTGACCCATTCAAACCTACTCTTCGAAAAGATTACAGCCAGGCATATCGTCCCCATTCAGTGGTCGAATTACCAACAACAGTTTTGTATACTTTCACTCTATGCACTCTGTTGAGAGGCTGAATCCAAACCAGGTGTCATAAGAAAAATGAAATGAAATACTGAAATCATACTCTTGAGTACTAGCTGAAATGTGAATGATAGTAGTTGTCAGTATTCGAATAAATAGCTCATTTCGGCTTACGGATTGCGGTGAACTGTTTTAAGTGTGAAATGGTAGTTTTCTGATTCAAAGTCTTTTTCTCGTTTCTTGGAATTTTTCGGAAACTAGCATTTCAGAAGGAACAAGCCTAAAGCAATGAAAACTTTAAGGTTTGAACGAATATCAGGTGGAAGAAGTATTTCTGGCTGAGGGTATAAAAATGAGAATTGGAAAAATACCTATTGGAGTTCCTTACTGATGTTGTAATAATTGTGCTTTTAATCCTCAGCCAAGAGAACAGCAAGTCTAAGGTCGCATTGTAATAAAGTATGAAATCATAGTATTGAAAGAATAAGGAATAGGACGAAAAGTATGAAATCACAGTATAAAATGTAGGAACCATAGTATAAAAAGTATAAAATGTACGAATTATAGTATGGATAGTATGAAATCATAGTATGAAAAGTATGCCTTCATTCTATACACTCTGTGGAGAGGCTGAGCGCAAACCAGTTATCATAACAGAAATGAAATACCAAAATCACACTCTGGAGTACTGGCTGAAATGTGAAGCGATAGGATGATTTATAAGATCTTGTAGAACTTGGTAGTCAGTCCTCGAATAGTATCTCACTTTGGCGTACGGAATGCGGTGAGCAGTTGTAAGTGTAAAATGTAGATTTCTAACGTCTAAGTAAGTGGCAGTGATCAAACCCGGTTGCACTATAATCCGTGTTACCTTTCCTGTATGTTTGAAAACACAGATTTGACAATTTATTAGAGGCGGCATGGTACTGGAGGAGTTAATCATAAAATTAACCCCCGTCCTAAGCAGGCTCCTGAACGAATGTCTATATCAGGGTAGAGTTCCGGGGATATGGAAGAAAAGCGAGGTGGTAATTCTAAAGAAAGGAGACGACAAGGATCCTCTTCAACCGAAATCTTACCGGCCAATTTGTTTATTGAATGTGCTTGGCAAAGATCAAGAGAAGATTCTATGCAAAAAATTACAAAACCACCGGGAGGTTCAGGGAATGAATCCTAGTCAATATGGATTTAGAACCGGGAAGTCGACAGAGGATGCCATAAATCGGTCGATGGAAATAATTTGTAGCAGTACAAAAAACTACGTAGTAGGCATATTTATTGATATTTCGGGAGCCTTCGACAATTTATGGTGGCCCGCTCTGTATGAACGGCTGAGGGAGATTGGTTGTCCAAGAAGATTATTTTACACCTTCAGGGACTATTGCAGATTTAGAACTGCTTCCTTGAGATGCCAGAACTCGTTCATCACGAAGATCCTTACTAAAGGATGCCCGCAAGGTTCCGTTTGCGGTCCCATATTCTGGGATATAGGGATGGAACCAGTGATTGAACTATTACAAAGAATACCTGAACTTCTAGGTCTAATAGCTTTTGCTGATGACCTTTTACTACTCGTGGAAGGAGCAACAAGAGCAGAGATTGAGTACAATAGTAATCTAGTACTTACCTGCCTTAGCCAATGGTGCAGAAAAGTCAAACTGAGTTTAGCACCACATAAAACAACATTTATGTTGCTCAAGGGCAAGCTGACTCGAAAACCAACTATAAGAATCGACGGAAAATCAATTCGTAGAAACCCAGTGTGCAGGTACTTAGGCATTCAATTGGATGAACGTTTAAACTTCGAAGCCCACTTAGAGAAGACAATAGCAAGAGCAGTGGCGGTCATGAATAAAATCATTAATATTGGCCAACGAAAATTTACTGTTCCAGTCCAAACAATAAGACTATACCATGACGCAATTTTATCCTCTTTAGTGGGCTACTCAGCAAGTGTGTGGGCAAAGCAACTAAGAAAAGTAAAACTAAAACAGCGAGTCAGACGTGTCCAACGAGGAATACTTTTAAGATTGACAGGAGCATACAGAACCGTGGCAACAAATTCATTAACCGTTGCCATTGGTGTATGGCCACTGGACCTTGAAGTAAGGAAACGGGGTGCCATATACTGGCTCAGAAAAGGGAAACAAGATAAGGTAGCAGAAATTGTAGGCAGCGAAGCAACATCGGAGATGCACATTCGGAAGCTTCTATTGGCAGAATGGCAACAAGAATGGAACAACAGTGAAACAGGTCGAAGAGCATATGATATGTTCCCATCCGTAGAGGAGAGGTTAAAGTTGAAGTACCTTCAACCCTCTCCCGGATTGGTACACTACAGGTCACGGGCCATACAATAGCTGGCTCCGAAGTCGAAATATTGTGGACTCAGACAGGTGCGAATGTGGTGAAGAGAGTACGCCGGAGCACGTGGTATGGGAGTGTGAAACTACAGCCAGTTTGAGAGAACACCAACAAGCTCGGCTGCAAGGGAGGAGAATTTTTGACATACTGAGCGACGAAAGTTTGTGGAATTTGCTGGACGAGGCAGCTGATCTAGCCTCAAAATTTTGGAAGGAGAAATTTATAAAAAGGAAAAATGCCGAGCGAAGTCAAAGGCCACAGATAGCAGAAGAGGAGAACACAATTACACCGGATTGACGGAAGATATCCTACGACAATGAGCAACATCAATCGTCGGAGGAACTTCAGTGTGCTCCAGAGAGGCCGTCTTCTGAGCGACAACTGGGGCCGTCTTGGTATTCCAGGAGGTCAACTCTTGATGGCCTGGGCGGCTGACTTTGCTGCCGGTTCCAGGGGACTCTGCCTTTGGAGCGCACACAACACCAAGAAAAATGAACAATAGTGGACCGAAGTGCGGCTGTGACAATTGGTGGTGGTAATAGTAGTACTAGTAGTAGTAGTAATGGTATTAGTAGTAGTAGTAGTAATGATAGTAGTAATATTAGGGGCAATAACAGTAGTAGTAGATTTAGTAGTGGTGTGGTACCCATTCTGTTTAATAGCAGTATATGTAATAGTTATTGGAAATCGAATCAAAATTGTTTTCATTCATGTTTATATGTTAATATATTATATATATATATATAAGATACAAATATATGTAAATGTAAAAGAGTGGAAATAAGGGCCCAGATTAGATACTAGGTGCTGGGCTATGTTGTATATGGAAAATAAATAAATAAATAAAATGGTACTGGAGGCAAGGAACAGGAAGGAATTAGGCCATGGTGTTTGAAGGAAACATCCCGACGTTCACCTGTACTGATTTGGGGAAATCATGCAAAACCCAAATCTGGATGCATGGATTGAGATTCAAAAAACCACCACCGTTATTTTTTTAATTGTTTTTGTGTTATTTGTGTCGTGTCCAGGTATAGAATGGGAAAGGGATGAAACTGCGTGCCGGTGCTTCATGGCTGCCCTTGCGATAAAACAGATTTAAATAAGTAACTGGCCTCTCGGTGCTTCGATTTCACAGGTCTGCACCCATTACCACCTCCCCGAACACTACGTGTCCTTCCTTAGACAGGGCTTAATATTAAAAATATGAAGTCATTTTATGAAATAAATGAATCATAATAAGAAATGTATGAAACCAGGTGCATAGTATAAAAAGTATGAAATATAAGATTAATAGTAGGTCTATATATAGTATAAAATCATCGTATTATGAGTATGAGGAACAGTATAAAAAATTGAAATCATATTATTATTGATGCCCAATATTTCGGCGACATAAAACTTTGTCGCCATCTTCAGTTACAGTTGTAAGCCTTGAAGTCTGCCTTGAGAGTGTTGTTTGAAAACTGTCATGGCAACGACAGACGTTGTTATGTTGCTTAGCAGCATCTCGGATGTCATTAGACGCCCGCGGAACACAAAAGCGGAGCATTGGTGACGAGCAGCCCCAATAACAGGAATCCATGCATCACTTACCTGGAACCCATAGTCCCTGTCAACCAAATCAGACGCTAGGCGAATTTCAAATGCTTCTTTAATGACGTTGTCCCAGAAGCCTCTAGCATGTGTCATAACAACGTCTGTCGTTACCATGCCAGTTTAAAAAAAAACACGCTCAAGGCAGACTTCAAGGCTTACAACTCCACCTGAAGATGGCGACGAAGTTTTTGTGCGTCAATAATAATATTACTCCCTTTGTTTCCCAAGTATCGTTAATAATAAACAACGCCGAGAAAAATTGTATTCATTTAAAAATCATAGTTTCAAATATATGTATGTATGAATATTAGTATGAAAAGTTTGAATCATTGTAAGAAATGTATGAATTATAGTATGAAATCATAGTATAGAATGTATAAATCATAGTATGAAAAGTATGTTATCATAGTATGAAAGTATGAAATCATACAATGCTCGATTACACATATATATCCCACTCACTCAATTTCAGTTGGAATCTTTTACTGGTAGCAAAATTTAACGCTATATTTCCAGTTATATACTAGGTAGAGAGTTTTAGCCTTCCAGAGTTATTTTTTTAATGGCAAACAAAATATCAAGCCTGGTGGCTGAGATTTTGCTGATTGAAAATGTCATGCGGAGGTGGAGGGTTCGATGCCCATTCTAGTTGGTCATTAGTATCTGTTGTTGTAGTAATTTAGAAACAAATATCCGTTTTCGACAGTGAAAATAATGTTTCGTGATGTTTCTGCCGGTCTGAAGGGATGAGTGTTTATTAATATCCATTTGTTGTAATTTTCCTGTATTTTTGCACGGGAATCATCGATTCGTTATTCATATCCAAAAGTAACATTTTTGATTTGTGGTGCACTTCATCTACGTAAGCCTACAGAATTGCGTTTCGGTATGGGCAGATGGACTCTTAAACATTTCGTGATTTAGATGATATGATCTTCACTCTCCAAATAAGAGAGTGTTAATTGCTTGGAAATTGGCTCACTTTACACTGATTTCAAAATGCCTACAGCCGCATTACAGAAATTCACCGAATATAGCTTCCACTAAGTTGCAAATGATGTTAGGTCATTCTTGAAATTTTTCGTCAATGCCAGCGTATGAGTCTTTTCCAAAGTCTAAGTGGATCTCGTTTACAATTTCCAAAGGGCACATAGAGATCAAAGCGATATGAGATTAGTGAATTGTGGGACAAGTGGTATTCCACAAACAGGATTTTAGACATTTACGCCACCACCACCACCATTTCCCACACAGCACGTGTCGTTGACGTATTGATGGATTGTGGTGCAAGTGTTCCCCACTTACAATAGGCTTACCCTCACCACCACCACTTCCACCACAGCACTTGTCCTTAAATGAACAAGACCGAACAGGTTTACCCCAATCACCACTACATAAATTTTAACGCCCAACGCGCCTGCTAGCTTCAGTGTTCAGAGATGGCCTGCCCGGTACTAGTGTCCTCGTTGGTGTATCAGCTCAACGCTAGTGAATCAAAGAGTTTGACAATAGGTTTATAGTACAAACATGTATTTTAGCCTGTAGTGATTCTCGAAAAAGTAGCGCACAGTACCAAAGTTATACTAACGTATGAAAAATGGCGAATGCTGACTGAAATATTGGATGTATTGTCCAATTTATTCAACACCGACACATCCCACACCGACGTGCCACACGGGGAACACTCCGACTCCTGTAGAATGGTGGCAGAGCTAATTTTTTTTTTCTTTTGTAAAGAATAGTGGTTTATTTTTAATAAAGAAGCGAAATAAAAATTATACTTTTCTTATCTCTGGTCAGGTGACACAAAACTCTCTAGGATTTGTGGTCACTTGAGTGATGTGACACAAAACTCTCTAGGATTGGTGGTAGCTTTTGTGTCGTCACACTTCTCTAAACGCTGCGGCCGGAAAAGAAGCGTGTCCTATTATCCAAGTTTTAAACTATTTTTAATGTTTGTTGCTGGGCATTTCTTGTTATTAATGATATTTCATTTTCAATACAAAATCGAAAGCAATTTGTAAGATCCTACAGCGGATAAATATCGCAAATAGACGCCCTATTTGTGAGGCTAGCTATAGAAGAAACCCCTGAATTTTATTCTGCTGAACTTAAAAATGTATCAGCTTCAATTTGAGACTCATCCATATTTAAATTGAAAGTGAGAGATTGATTGTCTTGCTTTAACAAACCATACGTCGAAAAAATCTGTACGCTAAATTTGTGCAGTCATGCTGAAAATAAAGAAAAGTTGTATGGGTGTCGCAAATAGGCGCAAACAAATGAAGGTGTTTCTGGTATATGTAATATGCAGCTGTTTCAAATAAATATAGTAAGAGAACGGTATAATATGTTTTTTTAATAAAAAATAATCTCGCACGGTTTTAATGATGCGAATGTATCACTTAAAAATCATGTGTAAACTTACCTTGAGGCTCGCCAAAAGCAATAGCAACAAACAGATCACTACTAACACGCAGAAACACAGCGTAATCATCGACCAAGCTCAGTGGAATGGCGCGGCCGGCCGTCTGGAGCGCTTGGTCGGTGGATCACAGGAAGCCCATTGTTCAAACTATTTTTTCTATCGTATGCGTGAATTCGTAGAAAATAAACTTTTGTTCCTATTAATATGGTTTATCTACTTAGATTATAAATAACTAATTTGCTTGTATAGACTATTATCAAAACTGACTTTTGTTCCTCTAGATTTAAAAAATATCTCACTGTGCGGCTTCCTCCCAGATGCGAGGCCTGCCTGATCGTTAACCGCTCCACTCGGAACAATTGTATATTGTGAGCCATTTTTCGTAATTTCAGATTAAGGATTATAGATAAATGATATTTTTTTGTCCATGAAAATGAAATTCTTTGTTTATTCATTTAACTACTTCGTTTCACTTGATCACACATATAGAAACTGTGAAGTGTTTGCTATTAACATAAAGAGAAGCAATTAAGAAGTAGTGTCCTGGTAGCTGCTTGATCGAAGAGTGGTAATGGAATTCAGAACGTCCTATGTTGGAACCTAGGTTGGGATAATATTTTTTTCGTCCATTTTTTCCGTTTTTGTTTGCTGTTTTTTGCAGTACCATGTTTTTATTGGAAGAATTCATAATAGTTGCTAAGCGTCATGCAAGCGTTGGAAACAAATTGCTACCATACATGAAACCTTTCAATTTTTAAACTTACCAGAGATACAATACCATGAAAAAAATACAGGTGCACGGCGGTGAATAATGGAATTTATTTTAGAAGTGACATCACTTGTAGAAATTTCATGCTAATCTCGCAGCAGTGTCCTTTTCGTTGGAATTTTTACGTGACGATACAACATAGGTTACTTCCTGACATAAATGCTTCTGTTAGGCAGTATTTACTTTTAATGTACAAGTAATTTTAATTTTTTTAAGAAAACCTGTTTTTCGATATGCAAGTAACGTCCAATTTCCTTTTTAAAATCTTCTTTAGTTATTTCAGAATGCTGTAATTCGTTTGTTATTCAAAAAGTTGTGAATCCTTCAGAAAAAATAAAAATGAAATTGATGTTATGGTGGACTTTCTGGAACAAATGGTTAAGCGATGCAACCATATTACAAAGCAAGGATCGAACCTTAGGACCCTAACCCTAATAATTCTCGCCGTAAACAATTTATTAGATTTATCTCTACGAAATTGCGGTGTAAATGAACTTCACAGAAGATCGTAAGTGACTTTGTCGCAACATCAATTTGAAGTTGTTATATCTTTAAGCTCCACAGTATAAAATTCGGCGGTTGTTTCTATAGCTAGCCACACAAATTAGACGTCTACTTTCAACATTTTTCTGCTGGAGGCCTTTACAAATAGTTTTCAATTTTAAATTCAAAACTAACTTTTATTAATAAATAGCTGGTATCCACGACTTCGTTCGTTTTTGTAAAGAATTTGGATTGACAGCTACTGACATTTAACCACCAGAGTGCACAATGACAGACTCAATGCTATTAACAAACCCAAACGCCAGTCATCTGCGCTAGATAGTTCAGGCAACAAAGTAAAATTTACGGACAACCATGTATTTGGTCAAAATACGAAAATATCCTTGATCGGCACCTTTCAACCACCATATCTACCACACTCCCACAGTTACTGAAATTCAGCCAACGTTGTGATTGAAAGGTGACTCTGTGCTACTACCGCACGCAAACGCCAGTGATCTGCGATGGATAGTTTTCGCTGGAAAGTGATACACCAAGACACATGCGTCTTTGGCAGAAATATGAAAGAGCCGCAGGTCGACCACTATCAACCACCATAACTACCGACATCTACCCACCATTGTGCACAATAGGGACCACGATATTACTACCACACAAAAACAGCAATAGTCTATGCTATGCAGTTGTGGCAGAAAAGTGACATATGCGGAGACACATGTCTTTGGTCGAAATACGAAAATATCCTTGATTGGCCACTT
This sequence comes from Vandiemenella viatica, assembly GCA_031002005.1. Classification (NCBI taxonomy): domain Eukaryota; kingdom Metazoa; phylum Arthropoda; class Insecta; order Orthoptera; family Morabidae; genus Vandiemenella; species Vandiemenella viatica. The sequence continues at coordinate 22,174,202 of CM061918.1, forward strand.
TCAACCACCATATCTCCTATACACCCACAGTTACTGAAATTCGGCCAACATTGTGATCGAAAGGTGACTTTTCGTTATTACCACACAGAAATGCTAGTGATCTGCGATAGATAGTTTTCGCTGTAAAGGGAAACACCAAGACACATGCGTCTTTGGCAGAATTATGAAATTGCCACAGGTTTCAACCCCCATATCTCCCACACCCCCATAGTTACCGACATCTAATAACCATAGTGCACGACAAGAGATACGATTCTACTACCACACAAAAAACACCAATGGTCTATGCTACGTAGTTGTAGCAGAAAAGTGACATATGTGGAGACACATGTTTTTGGTTGACATGACAACACCTGCATGCATCACAGAGTGCAGTACCCAGTTATATGATGTGTTTTCATTACCGCAATGGACTACAGAAAAGTGTCATATAAGTACAAAAATGAATGTTTAAGCTTTCGTGACAGTTCCCTAAGAAACCTGAATGGCCCCTCCACCACATACATCACGTTTCCGTCAGGGAGAGCAAAGGATGAAAACTACGGATGATATCGATCAAAGGATCAGACAGTATAGACACAAAAGCCAATATTAACACGAGATGTAGCTTTCTGTGTTAAACAAATCGGAAACTACATACAATACTACAGTCAACACTCTCCACTCTTCATACGTTATTATAACACTGGTACTGTGCCCCAATTTTTCGAGCACCAATACTGGCTCATATTTATTCTTGGACGATAAAACTACCATCAAACGCTTTTAATCACCAGCGTTGAGCTGATACACCGACGAGAACAATAGAACTGGGCAGCCCATCTCTTGTTCATAGATTGACACGTGCTGTTGTGGAAGTGGTGGTGGTGGTGGGGGTAAGCCTGTGTATATGGGGAACACCTGCTCCACAATCCATCAATATGTTGACGACACTTGCTGTGGGGAAGTGGTAGTGGTGCTGGGCCTAAATGTGTGATATCCTGTTTCTGGAAGACCACATGTCCTACAATTCATCGATGTCGCATTGCGTTGTTCGCTATGTGCCCTTCGGGGATTGTAGACGAGATCCTTTTAGACAGACTCGTACACTGGAACCAACAAAAAATTTTTGAATGCTCTAACGTCGAGTAAAACTTTGTGGACGCTATCTTTGGTGAATTTCTGTATTGCGGCTGTAGGGATTTTGAAATCTGTGTAAAGTGAGCTAATTTTCACGCAAAATGGCAGTCTGCTAGTTAGAGAGTGAAGATCATATCATCTAAAACACGAAATTTTTAAGGGTCCATCTGCCCATACCGAAATGCAATTCTGTGGGCTTACGAAGACGGAGCGCAACATAAATCGAAAATGTTACTTTTGAATATGAATAACGATTGGAGGACTCCCGTGAAAAAATAAAAGACTAATTGTACCAAATGGCTATCAATAAAAACTCATCCCTTCCGACCGGCAGGAACATCACGAAACGTGATTTTCACTGTCGAAAACGGTGTTTGTATCTAAATTACTACAACAACAGATACTAATGAACAACCGGAACGGGAATCGAACCCTCCACATCCAAATGACAGTGCCAATCGTTAAAAAATCAGGCACCAGATTTGATATTTTATGTGGAATATAAAACAAATAACACTGGAAGACTGAAAATGACTCGAAATACAGCGTTATAATATGCTACCTGTGAAAGGTTCCAACTGAAATTGGTGAGTGGGATATGTATGTGTAATAGAGCATACTATGATTTCATACTTTCATACTACGATTCTAAACTTTTCATACTATGATACATACATTTTATACTGTCATTTCATACTGTGATTCACATATTTCTTTCTATGATTCTAACTTTTCATACTATTATTTATATGTACATTTGTAACAATGATTTCAAACTTTTTATACTTTTCCTCATTCTCTTAATACGATGATTTTATTCTTTACATACTATGATTTTTATATTTCATACTTTTAATACTATGCACCTATTTTCATACTTTTTATATTATAAATGTTATATTTCATAATATGGTTTCATATTTTTAATACTAAGCCCTGTCTAAGGAAGTAGAAGTAGTGTTGGCGGAGGTGGTGATGGGACCAGACCTATGAAATCCATGCACCGAGAGGCCAGTTACTTAGTTAAATCTGTTTTATCGCAAGGACAGTCATGAAGCACCTGCACGCAGTTTCATCGCTTTCCCATTCTATACCTGGACACGACACAAATAACACAAAAATAAAAATTCGGTGGTGGTTTTTTGAATCTCAATCCATGCATACAGATTTGGGTTTTGCATGGTTTCCCCAAATCAGTAAAGGTGAACGTCGGGATGCTTCCTTCAAAACGCCATGGCCGAATGCCTTCCTGTTCCTTGAATCCAATACCATTCCGCCTCTAATGAAGTTGTCAATTCTGTGCTTTCAAACAAACAGAAACGGTAACACGGATAATAGTGCAACTGAGTTTGATCACTGCCACCTACTTTGACGTTAGAAATCTACATTTTACACTTACAACTGCTCACCGCATTCTGTAAGCCGAAATGCGCTGTTTATTCAAATACTGACAAGTATTATCATTCACATTTCAGCCAGTAATCAAGAGTATGATTTCGGTATTTCATTTCATTTTTCTTATGACACCTGGTTTGGATTCAGCCTCTTCACAGAGTGCATAGAGTGAAGGCATACGAAACTGTTGTTGCTAATTCGACCACTGAATGTGGACGTTAGGCTTGCCTGTTATCTTTTGGAAGAGTAGGTCTGAATGGGTCAGCATCAGGTTTAACTCTCTCCCTTCATCGTCTCTTATTATGTATAATAATAAAGAAATAAGGCTGAACCTATACACTATTATTACTTTGTGTACCATTCGAGCACAATTCAAACAACACATTTATAAATAACTGTGTCCTGCGTCATTTAAGTGTTCCCCTTGACTCCTGTCAATAAACGAATCTTTGGGTTTCATAACAAACTCCGCATGCGTAAATATAGGATACTCCGTCTATCTGTGGCCGAATCCTTCTGGGGTATCCAGAATAGTGAAGGCAAACTAATTTGTATTACTGTTTTATGTTCATGTAACACGCAAAATTAAACTGACTGAATTCATGTAAACTATCTTAGGACGTTTAGCCTGGTCAGTATCTTTCGGAAGAGTAGAGTCAGAATGTGCTGGCACTAGGTTTCCCTCGCTCCCTTCTTCGTCACTCACTGTCTATAATAAACAAATGTAACTAATGGTCTAGGCTGACCAAATACACTTTAATTACTATGCGTACCATTCGTTCAAAATGAAACAACACCTTTATAAATCTGTCCTGCGTCATATAAGAGTTTGCGGAGACTCCAGGCAATAAACGACTATTTTGGTTTCATAGAAAAATCCGCATGCATAGATAATCGATACTATGTCTATCAGCGTCCAAATCCTTAAATAGAAGAGACATGCCGCTATCCGTGACCGGTGCATGCGTATAACGGTTCGGACGGGAGGATTTGAGGAGGGCGGTAAACCGGTTGAGGTACGCAGGTGGTTCGTTAGCATAACCGGTCCATAGGACTCCTCAGGGCAAACCGGGTGACTTTGAGGGCAGCCACCAGCCAGAAAAAGTCTAATTAGTATAACTGGTCCGGAATGGCAACCATGAAATACACATGTAGGTAATAGCATTGTTTATTATCCGGCGGAAATTTTAATTAAAAGGCAGTGGGTGGTCCTCAAGCCTCGTTTATTATTCGGCATATATTGTAATTAAAAAGAAGTGGACAGCCCGAAACAATATTCGCGGTTAAGTAATAGCCTCGTTTATTATCCGGCAGGAATATTAATTAAAAGGCTGCGGACAGCCCACTGGTACATAATAGCCGTGTTTATTATCAGACTGAAATTTTAAGTAAAAGGCGGCGGAGAGCCCGCAGGTAGGTTATAACCTGGTTTTTTACACCTCTGATAGAAATTTTAGTTAAGTTTTAAGGTAATTGGCCGTTAGAACGGCGGCACCTTTGTAGGCAGGTGGCCGCATGAGGTAGAGGAGGGGCCGGAGTGTATCGGCGGCATCCTTTGTTTTTGCAGAAACCCCCAACTTATACTACTCACACCAGCATCATTGATGAAACACTTTTTGGTCATTTTCCAAATACATCATCAAAGAGGTATCGTAATCCACTTTCCATAGACGATGCCACACAGTGACCATCATGTCCTGAATAAAAAATTAGATATAAGCACTATTTTTAAGAATATATGCATACATAGAGACGCACCCACATATACGCGAGTTCGACGTAACTAAAAGCACCAATCATGGCGGTGAAAGCAACTAAATAGTGGGTTTGAAGTAGGGATGGCAATCATGCAATTTGGAATCCCCCAAACCTGCGGATCCCACATCATTTGGCTGCCTGTAGGATCCCACAAAAAATTAGTCGGATCTGCAATCAGCAAAATAGTGCAAAAACGTGTTTCAGTCTCCATGAACCATTTTCGTCTTCCTTACTTTACGGCCGGAGTCAGTCACTACCTGTTTTATTGCCTCGTTATCCTGTACTCCTCAAGTTCACATTTTACTTGTAGCAACAATTTTTTTGTTGTTGTCCTTTATTGTGATCTGTAAGTAAATAGATTCACTTGTACGTTTTTATAAGAACTCCAGTTTCCTTTTGTTGTATACATTACTATAATTTTAGTTATGTCGTCCTCTTGCAAAATTAGCTCCCAGATCATAAAAATAAAACAAAAATTATGCAATTCAGATTGTTTCTGAGAAGGAAGTAGAATCACTACAAAAGAAGGTTAAAACTATTAACAGCTGTTTCCAAAGGAAAAATCTGTGGAATTAGTGGTTTCCAGAGAGTTTTGAAAAAATGTTTTTATCATATTTGTTTTTGTAGTTAAGAAGATTTGAGATATGTGTTTTTTAGAAGAAGTGGAATTCAACTTTGTAATTTTGCTAATATTATAAGATCTCTGGTCATAAAATTTTCAAATACCATAAAAGCCGACTTTATTGTTAAGTTTAAAAATCGCGAAGTGGCCAAACATCTTTCTAATAAAGCCTGATGAGAACTTGTAAGGTGTCAAGTAACTATAGCAATAAGTGATCACAATGCAGTACTGATGGATATTAGGGGATTCAGTAAATCGATGGCTAAAATAGAATGGGAGATGATTCAGGGAAAGGTTCAGAAAATGGAAGTATGGCACAAGTACAGTGGAGGCAAAATGGGAAGAATTTAAGGAGATAATTTAAAACGAAGAGAAAATGTTTATTACATAGAAGAAAATAAAGAGATTTCCAGAACCTACATACTATAATACGAAGGTGAAAACGTTAAAGAGGCTAGTGAGATGGGAACGCAACAGAGTTAGGAGACAGCCTACATGAAGGCTGTAGAGAATACTTAAAACAATTAACCAAGCAATTAATAAGAGCAAAGAGAAAAGAAAAGGATGACTCGTATGAATAATATTATTATTGCAGAAGGACCACTAAACAATACATCTAGAAATATCTATGGCTATATTAGGAATCTGAGAGGAAGGGAAGGTATTGTGATTACTGTACATAAGAACGGAGTACAAGTTACTGAGAATTCTAACATTGTAGAGACATTGAGTAACTGGTTTAGTGAGACAACTATTGGCTATCATCCTGTGATGGGACTGGGAGTAGAGTCTCCCTAATCTATACATGAGGAAACTACAAAATTTGAAATAGATTCTCGGGACATTATGAAGGAACTCAGAAAGCTAAAAAATATAAAGGGGTTGTTGTAGATAACATTACTACAGATTTATTAAAGATTGTAGGATACGATGTTGTACCTTGCCTTGAAATTTTTTAAAAATGAGTCTGAAGTCTGGCTGCTCACCAAAGGATCGGAAAAGAGCGATAGGAATATAGGTTTTTTTTTTTTTTTTTTTTTTTTTTTTGTAGATGATAAAAATACGATAGGATAAAAGAGGTGAAGACAGTGAACAGTTACAACGTTACCTGGATAGAATACCTGAATGGACTGATCAGCATGAAATGAACAATAATTGAGAAGAAGAATCAGCTTAATACTGGTAGGTACACATATTAAAAAAAAACCTAAAGTTAATTATCATCATAGGGTCGCGTCAAAATTGCTTTTTGAAAGCTTGACGTGCTTATATCTCGGCATAACGATTGAAGATATGCTCAACAGGGCAGAGCACATTGGGCAGGTGGTAGGAAAAGGTTACTAAATTCTTCATTTACTGGAGAGGGTGATGTGAGAATGTACCAGAGTAGTTAGGGAATTGGGTTAAAAAGCCTTGGTTATACCATTAGCTAAATATGACGGTGCAGTTTGGTACTCACATTTTGGTTGTCAAATACATGAGTTGGATGGTGTGGAAAGAAGTGCAGCTATATTTGTTTGTACAAATTTTCTCACGGCCAGTCCCTAACTGAAATGATAAAGGATTTGGATTTGGAGTCATTGGTGGAAAAGAAGTGAAGAGAATTGCTGGAAATGTACAGGGAATATGTTGGTTATGGGGCTTGGTGGGTTATAGGTCAAATAATTAAGAATGGTGAATGGAAGGGGAAAGGCGACCACGATCACAATCTGCCGCTTGATTTCGTGCACGCAGGATTGGGAAAGTATTCTTTTGTTAGTAAGGGCCCACGGATTAGAAAAAAGTTACCATGTGAAGTTATGAATAATTTACCAAACTCGGTTAAGGAATTTAAAATTAAAATTTCTAAATCGGAAAAGCATGTGGGGGTAAGGAAACTTTTTATACAAAAAAATAACTTAAAGTAGGGTAATTAGATGACTAGGGAATTTTCACCGGAGCGTTAGCTCCATGGCAATTAAAGTAATAATTAAATTAATAATAAATTAATAAATCGATGACAAACATTTTCTTTAAGTTTTGATGGTTGGATGTTCCTAAAAAAAGTGACCAATATTTCAATGTTGATGTTAACCTCAAATAAACAAGTTTAAATGTTGGCTTACTTAGAAAGCTTTTAAGCTTTGGTACCGATCAATAAACTCAGGTTATTGGCTTAAAATCAAATGTAAGATGTCCAAGTTTCATCGAAATCGGATAAAAAATGTGGGTTTTGTATAAAAATTAAGGGGTGTAAAGGGGAGAGGGGTGGTTTTTTATTTATTTATTTTTTGCTCAAATTCTCCATGAAAAATTACATGTATATGCCAACTTTGATGATAATCGGTCAAATGGTGTCGAATGTAGCTTTTTATGAAGAACATTGACAATAATTAAAGGGGTGGAAGGAGGGAGGGGGTTGAGCTTTGGAAGACCAAATCTTGACAGGATTTTTCTCTTTGTTTTAAAGTATACATGGGAAAAGTTCAATAAAAATCAGATAAGGTATGTAGATTTCTATAAAATTAAGGGGTGTAAAGGGAGACATGGGGTGGTTTATTTATTTATTTTTGGTCAGAAACCTTATCCATGAAAAATTACATGTATATGCCAACTTTAATGGAGACCAGTTAAATGGTGTCGAAAGTAACTTTGTATAAAGAACATTGGCAAAAATTTAGGGGGTGGATAGGGGGAGAAGGATTCAGTTTTTCAAACCATAATTTGACAGTATTTTTCTCTTTATTTTTGACTAAACATGTCCAAGTTTCATCGAAATCGGATAAAAAATGTGGGTTTGTATAAAAATTAAGGGGTGTAAAGGGGAGAGGGGTGGTTTTTTATTTATTTATTTATTGGTCAGATTCTCCATGAAAAATTACATGTATATGCTAATTTTGATGATAATCGGTCAAATGGTGTCGAATGTAGCTTTTTATGAAGAACATTGACAATAATTAAAGGGGTGGAAGGAGGGAGGGAGTTGAGCTTTGGAAGACCAAATCTTGACAGGATTTTTCTCTTTTGTTTTAAAGTATACATGGGAAAAGTTCAATAAAAATCAGATAAGAAATGTAGATTTCTATAAAATTAAGGGGTGTAAAGGGGTGAAGGGGTGGTTTTTTATTTTTATTTTTTTGTTAGAAACCTTCTTCATTAAAAATTACACGTAATTGCCAACTTTAATGGAGATCAGTTAAATGGTGTCGACTGTAGCTTTGAATAAAGAAAATTTGCAAAAATTAAGGGGGTGGATAGGGGGAGAGGGTTTCAGTTTTTTTAAACCAAAAGTTGACAGTATTTTTCTGTTTATTTTTGACTATATATGTCGAAAGTTTCATCGAGATCGAATAAAAAATGTCGATTTGTATAAAAATTAAGGGGTGAGTGGGGGTAGAAGGGGTGGTTTCTCAATGAAATTCATATGGGACCACTTTGGAAGTATAACCTAGCCACTAAAAAAATTTCATTGAAATCGGTTCAAAATTGGGGAAGATATCGCTGAACATACATACCAAAAAAAAAAAAATGCAGACGAATTGAGAACCTCCTTTTTTTGAAGACGGTTAAAAAAATAACTTAAAGTAGGGTAATTAGATGACTAGGGAATTTTCACCGGAGCGTTAGCTCCATGGCAATTAAAGTAATAATTAAATTAATAATAAATTAATAAATCGATAGCAATCATTTTCTTTAAGTTTTGATGGTTGGATGTTCCTAAAAAAAGCTGACCAATATTTCAATGTTGATGTTCACCTCAAATAAACAAGTTTAAATGTTGGCTTACTTAGAAAGCTTTTAATCTTAGGTACCGATCAATAAACTCAGGTTATTGGCTTAAAATCTAATGTAATAAGTGCCATGGCAAAAGTTGATGAACCTCTACATTGATAACTGCAATTGTTGTTTTTCACACAGTTTGTAATTGGCCGTTGATTTACTACAAGCTTACGCACGCGCGCGCACACACACACACACACACACACACAAATCAACAATCGGGCAGGCAGAAATGGCTTTTCTGCCGGCAGCTCTATACCAATTCTTTCCGAATAAAGTGAAAAATTGACTGCTTAGTAACTAAATTATTTTTCAAACTGGTGTTGTTTACTGCGAGGCACGTAATCTGATCTGAATACTTACCATATTTGATTATTTATTTAATAACTACAATTACAATTAAAACAAAAGCTCATGTTTGAGATAGTCCAGAAATGTTAAATTAATGTTATCTTGCTAGTTAAAATATTTTTAGCACTTTTAAAGTGCTGGGTTGCGCGAAATCCCGCAATCCTCTAATGCCGAACTGAAAACACCACGGATCTGCAATCCTTCGGTACAACAGTCCTGGCTAATAATTAACTGATTAAACAGAACTCTCCTGACGTATCATCGTGCAGGTGAGTTAGATGATGGGCAAAAGAAAGGAAGGCAACTACACATATCTTCGCCATACAAGTTAATGTATTCTATACTCTTGTTTATTACCAAAAACTGACTACATGCTTCAACGTCGTATATACACTACTTTGTGCTTCTTTTCAGTGAGACAGTGAACTGAAATCTTTTGTACAGATTAGTAAAAGCCATTTGTTCACATGATGCTGTTAACCTTTTCAAACACAGATCGTACCGTGGTAGCCTGCCCCCTCAACAACGGCATGGAATTTCCGGATAATTACGATGAACTAAACATTTTAAGTCGGAATTAACGTATTTTATTTTCCTTATGTAATCTGCCGTTGGGTAATGCGGAGACCCACGCAAATTCGCCTTGATTTTTATTTTAGAAGCATAATAATAATGTCGTATTTGTCACAGTCTGCCGATCAGGTTGATGATTCACGGAAACGTATTTGGTAAGGATTCATAAAGGTGGTATCCCACAGATCGTAAATTTGCCGGCCACGCCGGTTCAACCATCACAGTGGACCTGTGCTTGTAGAGCGCGCCTCTATTCGTCACCCAGTCGGTAAACATCAAACGCCCAAGTAGCTGAAATGACACTAGGCAACATGGCGGGGAAGTGGCTGCGAGGTGGCGAGGGCTATCCTGTGGCACGTGCTGACCCATACAATTCGGCTACATGGCGCGGCCTACAAAACAAGAGGCCATGAAAATCAACCAAAACAAATACCAGCGGCAGTTTTTTTATTTCAAGATATGATGTGGACCAATACAAGAAGCTGGGGCCTTTTGACTAAAATAATTCTGATCGGACAGCTTATTCTTGAATGTCTGTTCGATGGTAAGTCAACATTATTAGTACCAAGGTCTCGGGATGTGGGAAACAACATTTTTATTGTATCATTAGCTCTAAAGATAAGTATCGATTTGCTGAGATTAGGTACCACAGGTATACAATCTTTGCAAGGAGGAGGGATTCCCTTAGTAAATTAAATGTTACCAGCATATTTTGCTGGAATAATTAGATTTTATTATTAATAATATTGTTATTATTTGGAAGGACTTCCACAGAAATGTTAAAAATTGAATATTCGCTGTCAACACGCATGACTTTGTACAGAGATTACCATTCACCCACCGAAATTTAATTCGAAAACGTCCCCAGACCAGAGGTCTCACATGTAGGTAGATCTTAACGATAAAGGAGTGGTATCCTACGGAAAAAATATATGTTAAAAGACCACTGAATGAGATGCAACATTGCAACAAGTAGTGTAACATCCATGTTGATACATGGCCTGAACCACCATTAGTTTTACAACAACTTCATTACACTCTGTACAGAACAACATGCTGAACTCAGACAAGAAACGACCGTAATATTTAGATGTTTCATTGACTGATTAACTGTGCGTTCCTCTTTGAAGGCCTTAGATTCTCTACAGCCATTTCATCGGGTATAGTGGATGTGTATCAAGAATTGATCTAAAGTTAGTTAAAAATTGTTTTAAACTTATTTTTAGTCTGTAAGAATTGTTGTGGATCGGACTCTTAATTGTGATCTGATCTACAGCCAAAAGACAGTTCGCCTTTAATAGTATCATTGATTTCATGGAATTCAATACCGTGTAACGTTCTGACCTCATTACCTGATTTAAAATTATAATTAATTTTATTATTTTATTTTTATTATCATGAAAGGTAGAACTGCTTGAATACTTTATACGAGAAATCACAAATGGTTTTATTTCAATTAATCACATGACATACATAACAAAATTCGTTAAAATTAATTAGTTGTCCTTTTGTGGGCGCCAGGGTATTTTATATAAAATACACAAAATTTAAACAGTAAACGAAGTCAACATTTTGACTCACTTCTGAAAGAGATGTTTGCTCCGGGCTATGAGAGTTCTTATCTGCAGGGTCGTAGCTGGGCAATACTATGAACTTGAAAGTCTAGCTAGCACAGTGTCCTTCATTGGCGATGTATAATTACCGAATGTACATGTCTGCCGCCACACATTGGATGACGGTCTTCTCTGCTATGGACCAGTGTAGCACAGTTCCTCAGATGTCGTCCTTTGCCTGAGCTCATCTGCTCAAACAAAATAGCGGGTGTCCGGATCCAGGCAGCAGCAACAGTCCCACTCACGAATGGACAGTCCAGAAATCACATCGTCCGAACGTGCTGGCCGGCCGGCATAGAATATCTCTTCCCTCGTTCGTCGTGCCACATGCAAAAACAGAAAACTCTCGCCGATCACCCTGTTTGTCTACCTGGCAAGCACAAATCTCCCCTCCATTAGGCACTCACTATTCTCCCCTCGCTAATTCTAGGAACCGGCCTGCTGGCATTCCTCAGATCTGCCGCTCCACACTTGTACACTGCGCCCAAATGCCCACTAAAATATTCCACATTTTAAATAATAAACATATAGCTTATTAATGTAACTAGCGGTCACAAGACGCGTTCGTTACATATTCCCCCTGGTTCGGCAAATTTAAATAAAACTAGTTTATTTAAATTTCCACAATAAGAAATTTACAAATTTACCTTCCTCGTCCATTAATTTAACAGTAATTATAAATCTGGTAACCTATTCTAACCTATTCCATCACAAGTTCCACCGACATGAACATTTAACCGAACATATGTCCCTTGGCTACTTTGTACATAGACTTTTCTTACTCCCATCCCTTATTGTGGGTAGATTTGTGCAAGCCTTAAATACATAATATAACCATTTCAAATGTAACCTTATAAGTAACAAATTACTGTAGTGGTATAGATGTTCTAACACAATAACATTTTATATCAAATTGAAAATTTAACTTAGACACCATTCTTAATAAATATAGCGCAATACATCATAAGTTGTGATCATCATAGATATTCAACACATTGGATAACACAATCTTAATATATAATGAATGAATAAAACTGGTAGAGAACATATCCTATCTGAATAATAATAATAAAACTTTTAAGCAGTGACGTCATCATCTATGAAGTGCAGGGTTGTCCAAAGCAATGCAAGATTGTTCCAAATATTGTGTTACTATGTCACCGCGAAGCAAAGTATTTGTAATGGATTTCCGCCACCATCCTTTGAATATACATAATGACAATTACATCCCCTTTTATCTCCATTCGTTACAGACCTCGCGTGATTTTTAAATTAACATGATCTCGATCAAGTGTACGCGGATGCCGCTCCAGTATACTTCCCGATTTCCCAAGACAACGTTATAAGTACATTTGCTCTATGGCATAAAAGAATTTTGTTCATGGAATGCTGATTCGCGTAATTCCTTATGAACAAAACAAAATAAAATATTATCTACCTAGTACCTTGGAGATCCTTTTCCCTTGGCTACTTGGTGATTTGATATGCCACACAACATCTGTGAAGTTCCAGAAATTTATCTGTAAATGTACCCCAACGTTTTGGAATCCTTCTGTCTGCCAGAAATCAAGTCCCAACATATTATCTCGGCAAGTTTTTACCCTTTTCCGGCACATATATGCCCATCGTCATTATCAAGAGAAACAAGTTGCACCAAATGATCCTCGCGCGACTGTACCAAAACTTTGAGATCATCAGAATACTCTTTAAAGTTTCGTGAATTATGGGGTTAAAGTCATTGGTTCCATTAGTGAATAAGTATCCGTTAACTGAGATTATCCTTTTCACCATGCATGGAATTTTGCAAAAGCTTCTTATTGGTGTATGTTTGTGGACTGGTGCGTAATAATACTCGTTGCCCTACAGTGAAAGTTTGATTATGCTTTGGTCTTGCTATATCCGCATCATTCTCTTCATCCTCCACACCGCCATTTCGCCAGTATGTTAAATTAATAAGGAAAAACTGTGGAGAGTCCTCAGCATCCCCGGCGAAATCTCATTGTTTTAATTGGTCACCCTGCGATGTTTCGCGTGCGGCACCAACTCTCAATTCATATTCACTTTCGTTCTGAATGCTATTGTCGGGATCGACGGTTAGAATAGCATTCACCTCCGGCGAACCCCCGCGTGTTTGCCCGTGACCATCCCGCTGACCATCAGTCTTCCAAGGTTTCTTATCGCCAGATTGGGCTTGCTTCCAATTTTTACCTCCCTTGAAACTTTGCCCATTATTCTGATTATTTGGCCGGAAGTATCCATGAGAATTAGAGCGATTGTCCTGCACATTTTCCGCGCACTGTTCACGGCTCGCTCGTTGTCCTATGGCATCTAGATTCCTCAGTGTTTCTAATAAATCAGTGAAATTATTTATATATACAGGCGAGATGTGTTCTTGAACCCTCGGGCTGAAATGTGAGCTTACTACATCAATGAACTCGGCGTCTGGCATGACTGTGTCGAAGTAACGACTTTTTACAACTAACCGTTCGACATACCTTTCCATTGAATCACCAGGTTTAGGCTTGTATTTTCCTTGGTAAAATCGCATCCTAGCTTGGTTTTGAATTTTTGCTGACCAGAAAGTACTTAAAAACAACTCCTTAAACTGTGCATACGACATGTCTGGAGTACATGCTACTTGTAACCATGAACGATCTTGTTCAAAAAATGACTGGCTAATGATTAAAAGTTTTGCCGACTCCGGAATAGCTTTAATTTGAAAGTATCTTTCAAGCTCTTCGAGGTAAGCTTTCGGGTGTATTCCCCCCTTGGAACCAAATCTAGGCAGCTTTAACTCGATGTCTCCCGAAAACAGTTGAGCACAATTAGCTTGACATTGTCCATTGTTGTTAGCAGTGTTATTCATTTTGATTAGTTTACTTTCCAAATTACGTAATTTTACTTCCGTTTCGGCAGCAAGGTTACGCTGTGATGTTTCTAGATTCTTTTGACTTTCCTCCATTTTTCCCACGTAATTCTTAAGGTCTTCAACTTCGGATCTTATTTTACCGAAATTTTCATCAACACCATCTTTTATTGAATGAGCAAACTCAGAAATCTGACCTAAATTTTCAGTGTTTTCTGTGCGCATTTGTTCAATTGAACTTTTATTCGCTTCTACTTTACGGCAAATTTCATCGTTGGTCGTCTCAAGTACATTGCAAGAAGACTTTAACTCCTTCTGGACTTTGCTTAAAAGAGTGATCTCAGAGCTAATTTCCCTTTTAAAATCATTTATTTCTCGGCCAATTTCTCCGCGAAAAGTAGCAAATTGCTCTTCAATTCTTTTGTGAGCCATTTCTTGTTTTCTTTCAAGACTCTCTATTTTACTAGACATTTGCACTGAGAGTTCAGACAATTTTTCATTGGATTCTTGAAATTGTGTTGTAAATTGAGCAGATAATTGTGAAAATTTCTCCATTAATAAAGCCGCTATATCGTTCATCTGGTGTTGCTGAGTCTGCAATGCAGGAATCACCGAGACGTTTTTCGCGTTCTTGTTGGAGGTAGTCTGAAAATTTTCCTGCCTTAATTCAACGGGTGATTGGGTGGAATACGCTATTTCTGCGACATTATTGTCTTCCCCGATATGATCCGTATTTGAATCAGTGGGTACTGGCTCCTGTGATAAATTTAACCCTTCCACGATTTCTTTCGGCATGTTAATAATGGTACTGGATCTCAAGCTCATTACTTTAAAACTTCACACTATTTTCAACTATTACGTTGACACACAAAGAATTCCAATACACAACAACAAGGGAAAGAAATAAGGATTGCAAAACACACCATCGGAAAGACTTTACACTAATCTGCAAATGAAATGCCTCAATAAAATCCGCGATTGCACAGTAAAATCGAATCCAAAGAACATTCCACAGCACCCTCTATAATTTCAATGACAAATTACAAGAAGAATTTTACTCATCAAATACCTTCGCGGAAAAATGGTTTAAATATGAAAAGAAATCGCTACCCTGGACATATGGCTCGAAATCCACACAAATATTTCAACAACAACTTAAAATTGCCATAAAGAAAGCATCACAACAATTATCAACGCCGTAATACAACAGAATTTGAGTGCGTTTGGACAAAACCCATTGCACATTCCCATGTCACACAAAATAATTATGATTTAACACACGCAATATGCACACAAAATAAATTTATCTGATCTTATTGCAAAACCAACTTCCATCTAAGATCAACAAACACATCAATTTATACATGCATTAACTACGGAAACTAACACAAATTACTTTCTATCTACAAAATAAGAAAGTTGTCAAGGACATAGTGCTGTCTTTCGTTCATAGCATAATTAATTTTTGCAATTAATAATCGAAAAGCCCCACTTGGTTCGCCATTGTAACGTTCTGACCTCATTACCTGATTTAAAATTATAATTAATTTTATTATTTTATTTTTATTATCATGAAAGGTAGAACTTGCTTGAATACTTTATACGAGAAATCACAAATGGTTTTATTTCAATTAATCACATGACATACATAACAAAATTCGTTAAAATTAATTAGTTGTCCTTTTGTGGGCGCCAGGGTATTTTATATAAAATACACAAAATTTAAACAGTAAACGAAGTCAACATTTTGACTTCACTTCTGAAAGAGATGTTTGCTCCGGGCTATGAGAGTTCTTATCTGCAGGGTCGTAGCTGGGCAATACTATGAACTTGAAAGTCTAGCTAGCACAGTGTCCTTCATTGGCGATGTATAATTACCGAATGTACATGTCTGCCGCCACACATTGGATGACGGTCTTCTCTGCTATGGACCAGTGTAGCACAGTTCCTCAGATGTCGTCCTTTGCCTGAGCTCATCTGCTCAAACAAAATAGCGGGTGTCCGGATCCAGGCAGCAGCAACAGTCCCACTCACGAATGGACAGTCCAGAAATCACATCGTCCGAACGTGCTGGCCGGCCGGCATAGAATATCTCTTCCCTCGTTCGTCGTGCCACATGCAAAAACAGAAAACTCTCGCCGATCACCCTGTTTGTCTACCTGGCAAGCACAAATCTCCCCTCCATTAGGCACTCACTATTCTCCCCTCGCTAATTCTAGGAACCGGCCTGCTGGCATTCCTCAGATCTGCCGCTCCACACTTGTACACTGCGCCCAAATGCCCACTAAAATATTCCACATTTTAAATAATAAACATATAGCTTATTAATGTAACTAGCGGTCACAAGACGCGTTCGTTACAACCGTTAAGACTTGCACAAATTGTTAGATTATTTTCAGCTACTAGGGAGATTGGGAAATGTTCCTTTTTATGTATGTGAAACGCTGAATAACCTACCACAACCCGAAACTTTGTTCAAAAATCTCACACACGCGTATGCTCGTTGCTCTTTCAGTCTACAGGCTGCTTTCTGCATGAATTAATAATGAATTGTTGTATGGGAACAACATTTTGGATATGAAATATGGAAGTTGGAGAGAATGCTACGGAAGGTAGCGAGATTTGTCTCTGGTTCATAAATCACACTATACAGTAAAATGGATGATTTAATAACAGTAGTGTTGATTTGGGGCTTCATAGTCACAATAAGTGCACTCATGCGTCACTAATTGGGCCACTTAACCTAACCATCACCTGCTTTGTATACAGTCATTCGTGTCACTAATTAGATTGACCACGCCCCCATATATTGTAACATTGTAACCAATGGGTGCAGTCATGCGTCACTAATTAAATGAAGGTGCACTCATGTGTCATGATTAGATACATTGTAACCAATTGGTGCTGTCATGCATCACTAATTAGGTTAGGGTTTACTCATGCATCACTAATTAGATTAGAAACCTAACCTTCACCTGACTTTGGCTGCACTCATGCGTCACTAATTAGATTAATTCAAGGTCATCAATTCTATGTTCTCCTCACCTAATATTGCTCTTTTGTTAGCCCATTTGAGCGACCACCTGCTCTCCCTAACCCTATTTTCAGCTGCATCCTACCCCTGCCCTCTCCAATTGGGCAACCAGGTGTGAAGCAACAGCTACCCCTCCTATTGTTAGGCTACCCAGCCTAACCACCACCTGCATTTACCAACCCCACCAGGTGTGAAGCAACAGCTGCCCACTGGTCCTATTGTTCCATTGTTACGTCACTTAACCTAACCATCACCTGCCTTCCCCACCCCACCAGGTGTGAAGTAAAAGCTACCTCGTTTCATCGACAACTCTGAACAGGTTCACCCCCCCCCCCAACCAATCCAGCAAGCAGAACTTGGCAGCCCAACCGGCCTGCTGACCTCAGTATTCAGACATGTCTCGTCCAGTACTGTTGTTCTCGTCCGTGTATCAGCTCAACGCTGGTGTGTCAAAGCATTTGACGATAGGTTTATCGTCCAAGCAAGAATTTGAGCCAGTGGTAGTGCTCGAAAAAGTGGGACATCGCCCCAAAGTATACCAAAGTAATGAATAGTGGGGCGTGCTGATTCAAGTATTGGATGTTGTGTCTGATTTGTTTAACATCAGACGCTCAGACCAACTTTCCACTCGGCGAGCACACCGTCTCCTGCCTTACGGTTTCTGGGGTGAAAACAGTATATTTCACCCCAAATGCTGATTCTACCAGCGGCGTCTACTTCGGAGATTCGGCATGTAAGAACCTTATACCGTATATGATTCCTCTGAACATTAAATACAAGTACTGTTGTGTTAATTCAAAATAAAATTTTTGTTGATAAATAAGTGTATAAAAAGTACGAATAAAATGTTCTATATTGTAGCAGACTTTCTTCCTGATAATCTTATTGAACCATAGAGCATTCTCCAGTCCTTTAACACCTATGATTAAGTCATCTATTTTGGTGATTGCATGTAGAATAGTAGTCCCTCTCGGCGACTTTGGCGATATCCTCTTCTTGTTCATGTATGTGGGCCAGGTACTGGTACAATTAGTGGTGCACATGTTCGATGTGATCATCCTCGAATGGCTCAGCTACGGGCCGGAAGTTGTCCTCGAAGACATCCGCCAGGGCGTTGGCTTCGTCCTCTGCTGTGTATGCGAGCCCTTGCATTCCATGGAGGACTGGAGTGCCTCTCCTCACCCTGATGATGTTCCTTGTTTGATGCCAGGCAGTTACGTCCTGTATCCGCAGCTGAGCCGCACGGTTGTCCCAAGGGTTATTGCGGTGCTTCTCCAGCTGTGCTTTTAACTTCCCGCTGCAGCCGGTTGAGCAACGACTATTATACGCGGCCCCTCGTCTGTTTCCAACCCTTCCTTACGCGCATGAGGCCGAGCATTTTATGGGGGAGTTACTTGCCCTGTCACGCCTTCCTCTCTGAAGCAGCCCTTTCTGCAACATTCAGGGTGGCTGCTGTCCACCGCAGAAATTCATCATCTACGTTTTGGATGTTGTAATGTAACTGTTCCTCCATCATTGGCTGCAGCTGTTCCTTGAACTGGTCCCATTTGGCCCGCCAGTAATTCCTGCCTCCCATATTCTCCCTCTCCTGTCCCACGTCCCAATACGCTAACACTGGGTTGTGGTCCGAGGAGAGCTGGGGGACTGACTGGAGGAATGGTCTGGCTGGGATACCCCGCGTGACATATATAGACATCCAGTACGTCGGCCCTGTAGCGCTCCGCCGCAGGCTCTCCGGCGCCCAGACCGCGAAGCCCCTCCGCTGTGCTTCTCTCTGCAGCACATTGCCACTGGCGTTAGTGACTCGGCTACGCCAGTCCCGGTTCTTGGAATTGACGACTCCACCAACGATGAAGCTTCCCGGGATGGTGCTCAGGGCCGCCATATCCACTGCCGAGAGTATTGTCGCAGATTGGGGGTAGGCCGCTACCATTTTGACTGCGCCCGTTGTGGTGTGTGTTACGATTGCGATGGACTCGATGGTAGTGAGATTAAGCAGCTCAGTCACGTGGTGCTTTATGGAACTCTTGACATACACCGCTACTCCGCCGCCCGCAGTAGGACTGTCCGGGCGGTAGCCGACGTAGTTTGGTACAGTCACTCCTGGTTTCATGTGCGTTTCGCACACGAGGCAGATGTCTACCTCTTCCTCATGGACAAAGCATTGAAACTCAGTGTTTTGTTGCCTAAGACCGTTTGCTTTCCACGTGCAGGTTCTTATACCCTCCAATGTTCTAATTGTTATCTTCTGATTGATGACTTGCTGTGGGTATCAGCGTGGGTGCGTTGGCTAGCAGCAGTGTGGTGTTGACGGATTGCAGGGATTCTGCAATGGCACCCAGCCACTGCACTACCTCAGTTAACTGGTTAATAACTGTGGAGAGTTCTGCAGTGGAAGCAGCTGTTGGGTGCATTTCTGGGGCACAGTTGTTTTCTGGAGTGGTGTCCAGCTGTGGTTGGCAGATGAAATATATAGATGTGAGCACATGTTGGAAAATGTCTGCATTCCCTTGGTCGAAATATCGTCTTATAAGTTCTAAAGTCTCCCTGACAGGCACCTCTGTGAACAGAGAAACAACATCAAAGCTTACCATGAGGTCTGAATCTGACACGGTTGGACTCTGAGTCATCTGTACGAATTCATCAGAATTCGTAATATGGTGTATACAATGACCCACCTGTGGACTCTGTTGGCGTGTAAGATATTTCGCAAGTTGAATTGCCCTGACAATATGTCGTAAGGGTACACTCTCCTGGTGGATTTTTGGCAGGCCATATAACCTAGGAAACCTGGATAAATGGAGTCGTAGGTTGTTTATGGTCAACATAGGTAAATCAGATTTCTTCAGAAGGGCTTTTGTTTTCGTGACCACTTTTGATGTAGGATCAGCTTCAATCAACTAAAAATGGTGAGAATGTATAGGATTATAGAACATTATTCAGCAATAGTTAGAAAACCTTGGCACATTCTAGAAGGTTCCAATTTTTTTTTTTTTTAGAAAACATTGGTTGAAATTAGACAATGCCCTCAGCTAACCAATCTTATCCACCATATCACCCACTCCTCTACAGCTAATAACATGCAAGCACCACAGTTGACAATTGGAGAGTCCTGGCTATTACCACACATAAACACCAGTGGTCTGAGCTAATTAGTTATGGCTCCTCTGTGAAATATAGAGACACACACGTCGTTGGTAGGCACTTTCAGCCATAATGTCTCCCACCGTTATCGAAATGCAGTCATGACAGTATACGATGGGATTTTCGAACCTTCCACACACAAAGTTCAGTGGTCTGCGCTAGGTAGTTGTAACTGAAACGTGAAATATAAGGACACACACGTCCACTGTAATATTAGGCTGACTACCTTCAACCTTTATATCTCACACACCTGTCTGACTGTAACTGTATGGGAAATTATTTTTGTGTAAGATATTTAGTATGTGAACCGATTTTTAAGGAACTTTCACTGGCGAGGTGCTGCTTTGTAGGCTACTTTTCTTCCTGGAAATTTTTGAGTATCAGTGCAAAAAACATAAAACCCTTCATAATTCTTGACAAACACGAAGTCGTGGGGTTACAGATAATATATATATATATGTATATACTAGTGTGTGTTCACATTATTTCACTCTGCAGCCTCCACCAGATAGCGCCGATCACTGGCGTTCGTGTGTGTTAGTAGCCTAGATTCTCCCATCGTCCACTATTGTGGTTACATCTTAGAAGCTGTGGGGCTGTGGAACATATTGTGGTTGAAATAAGTCGACCTAGGGCATATTCATATTTCGACCAAAGACTTATGTTTCTCTATAAATAACTCTGCACCCGCCACCGACTAGCGTCTCTGTTGTAGAAGGATCAATCATCCTGTCATGTACTATATTGGTTGGATGTTTGTAGCTGTAGGGGTGTGGGAGATATGATGGTAGAAAAAAAAAAAAAAGTATTTTTGGGGCACTTCCATATTCTTACCGAAAAGGTTCGTGTCCCCATATTTCACTTTCCTGGCACAACTAACTTACCCAGACCACTGGTGTTTGTGTGTGTTGGTAACCTGGAGTATCCATCGTGGACTATACTAACTGCGTGTCGATAGTTGTGGGGTTGCGGGACATGTTGTTGTTAAAATTGGTTGAACTGAGGCTTTTTCATATTTCGGTCAAAGACATTTCTACATCTATATTTCACTTTGCAGACACATCTACTTAGCACAGGCACTGGCGTTTGTGTGTAGTATTAACACCAGATCACTCTCCATACACTATGGTGATTTTATATCTATAGGGTTGTGAGAGATAAAGTTGTCAAACTATTTCATTTTCGAATTTTGGCCAAAGACATGTGTCTGTAAAAAAAAAAAAAATTATAATAAAATAACATGCTGCCTCCCATTGCAGTCTGTACCTTTGGGGGTGTGGTTTAAACTGGTCGGCCTAATATTAATAGATAATGTGTGCCTGTATTTCACTTTTCAGCCACAACTGTCTTTCTCAAAGTACATGTGTTTATGCACAGTAGTAGCCTTGAGTCATCCATCGTGCACTACCTTGACTGCATGTTGGTAGCCCTTGGGATGTTCGAGATACGGTGGCTAAATCTGGTCGACCAGAGGCGTTTACATATTTCAATTAAAGAAATTTGTGTCGATATATTTCTCTTTGCAACCACAACTACCTAACGCAGAACACTCGTGACTTTGTTTTGCAGCAGGCTTGTGTCTCCCATCGTGCTCAATAGAGATTGCGTGTTGAAAGTGGGACCAATGGGTTTATTTATTTATTTTTTTGAAAATTTTATTGAATTTACAAAACATGTTCTAGAATGCCCTGAATAATGTTATAGTATAGGAACTTTTTTTCTATTTCAGCTATTAACAAAAATAAATAATTCAAATACCGGAAGTTTAGTACATGAACAGATTTTGACGCAACTTTCGCTGGACTTTTACTATTACTATTACTCTGCGATTCACTAAAAGGTGGGGCGGAGGGTACATTACACCTATCCGAAAGGGTAATGGTTTGGAAGGGAAATACGGGATATGGCATGAGGCGCCCATGGGCTATTGTGAGGAACCATCCCAGAATTCACGTGGAATGATCTGGGAAAACCATGGAAAACCCAGATCAGGATGGCCGGAGAGCTTTATCGAAAGCTACTCCTGCCGGATTTTATTTTTTGGCCCGGTAAATCCTTTCTATTCCATTCCCTATTCACTCGTGGAAAAAATCAATACAGAAAAGAATAGGTTCTGGCCCTGATTTCTCTTATTTTCACGGTCATTTCGAGATACGAATGTTGCTGGTAGCAATATTTGTTTGCTGTCATTCCGAATATGTCAGTCGTGAATTTTTCAATTAGCTTCTGTCGAGAGCAATGCCTTCCGTGTTCCGGGTCTTTCAACTCAACTGCTTCAACAACTTACGCTTTCCATTAACCCCTTGTGATGGAGATCCTATACAAAACAACAATATTCTGAGGACGCACTAGTGACTTATATGCAATTGTTTTAACTTATGGAGTACATAGTTTTATATTACGACCTAGAAATCGGTGCATACGATTTGCTTTCCCAATTACATTCACGATATGCTCATTCCACGACAAAATGTTACGAATGTTACCCCTAGGAATTTACCGGATTTTCTGTTCTGAGGACAGTACCATTAATTGTATATTAGAGCTAAATAGTGTCACTTTTTACTTACACGCATGACTTGGCACTGTTTAGAGTTTAACTCCACGCAATTATTTTCGAAATCTCGTCTTGTAACAAAGCGCAGTCTTCCTGGGTTTTAATTTCACGATAAATAATAGCATGATCGACAAATAATCTTTTCGTCCCCCTTATTATGTCACACAAATCATTAATTTATATGAAAAACATCATAGGCCCTACCACGCTTCCCTGGGGAACCCCGGACTTCACCTCGGTAAGTGATGAAATCTCACCGTCGAAAACTACACACTGTGTTCTGCCCTTCAGAAAGTCTTCAACCCAATCGCACATTTGTCTAGATATGCCGTAACCACGAAGTTTCCTAAGTAACCTAGTGAGAGGCACAGTGTCGAAAGTTTTTTTTTAATCTAATAGAACTATATCAACCTGGGATTTCCCATCTATAATACGGCACAAGTCGTGAATTAAAAGTGCAAGTTGTGTTTCGCAACATTGGACTTTTCTAAAACCATGTAAATTTGGGTTTAAAAGTTCACTTTTATCCAAAAACAGCATGACATTCGAATAGATGATGTGTTCTTAAACCCTAAAAAATATTGATGTTAGCAAGATCGGCATTTAATTTTGAGGATAATTAAAATTCCAATTTTTAAGTACTGGACTTACGATGGCGGTCTTCCTTTCAGCTGGTATTTTTCCTTGATCCAATGAGGAGGTATATAATTTCATCAAATACGGTGCAATTTCCTTTGTGTACCTGGAGTAGAATCTTGTAGGAATATCGTCTGGTCCGCGAGCCTTATAGGTTTTAACATTCATTAGCAGTTTAGTTATTCCCTCGATATCAAGAACGAGATAATTCATAATTTTGTTGGTACGATTGGCAAATGTCGGAATCTCCTCTGAGTATTCTGCTGTGAAAGCTTTTTTAAATATATTATTCAAGATTTCTGCTTTCTGCATAATAGTTTCGGATAATTCCACATTTCCATAATCATTGAGGGCATAACCTTACGAGAGCCTCTTAATAATTTGACATATGACCAGAATTTTTTGGATCTGCAATCAGATCTTAGGATATAATTCTGGCTGCGAATTCTTTAAACACGTCACGCAATGCCTTACGCACTTCCGCTGGTAACTGGACTAATTTACCGCGATTAGACGAGTCCCCCTATTTCTTTACCTTAGCATGTAAACGCCTTTGCTTCCTGACCAATCGCTTCACTTCCCTATTGAACCACGGAAGGTTCTTACTAACCTTAATAAACTTCTTAGGAACAAATTGATTTAAACCATTCCATATTATTTCTTTTAATTAAACCAAAGTTACTCAACATTTGTATTTAGCCTGTACGTTTCAAAACGTTTCGCCAAGTGATCAACCATACCCACATAATTTACCTTATTGAAGCAATATACGAGTTTGCCTTTGTCAAGCTTCAAATTCAGGCTAGATTTAAAAGTAACTACAACCGCCTTGTGATCACTAATACCGTCTTCTACACAAACGTATCTACAATATCAGGATTGCTTATAAGAAAAAGATCAAGAATGGACGAGGAATATTTGTCGCACTGCGTTGGTTCTTCAACCATCTGTTCAAGAGATCTTTCTGCAAATAGTTCTAGGAACGATTCGGTTATTAACCTCTCTCTTCCGTCCAACCCGAAAGTCAATGTGTCCCAACTAACCGACAGTGGTTAAAATCACCACCCACGATCATATCCCTGAAATTATTTATAAATTTTATTAACTCTCTGAAATATTCCGCGTTACTCAAATCAGAATCAGGAGGTAGATTAAATGACCTGATTATGAACTTTAAATTTTTAGCAATTTTTACGTTGAGCCGTAACAACTTGCACAAATTTTCAGTTTCGTTTATGACAGAGTTATTAAAGGTTATGTTAACGGCACCGAACCACCCCCCCCCCCCCCGCCTATTGAGACAGCTCTGTCTTACCGAAAAACATTGAAATGAGGGCCAAATACTTCGTTAGATTCTACCTCTGGCGTCAACCAGCTCTCGGTTCCTGGTATTATATCGACATCAATAGTCACAACTGCGGCATGGAAATCGCCTACTTTCCCTCTAATACTTCGACAATTTATGACCATTACCCATAGCTGCTTTGTATTATTTGTGGAGTCGAAATTCGCATTTTCCATATTCGAAATCTGATGGGGAATGGATGAAGTATTTGGGGCTGCAACATTCAATTTATTCGTACAACCACTACCAGAAGCAAGATTTAAGTTATCGGCACATACTCTTCGATGAACTGAAGGATCCTCGGGTCTCACGGTGTTCATAAAAAAATAATTCACATCGAGACGGTTCCATATTTTAGCAGCCACCATAGTCTCCATTCTCGGTGTGTAGTGGACGCCCGATCTGTCAAATATGTCCCAGCTGATAGCTATCATCGGTCGAAGGTCGACTAAGCCCCAGTTGATTCTGCTACACAGCTCCAGCAAACTACGCAGACACATAAAGAACCTTCTAAATTCTTGACAAAAAGTAGTAAAGTCGTGGGCACTCGCTAATATTTGTATAAAATAGATCTGATTGAGTCGGGAGAGAATAAGGGTAAAGGGCCCGAAACCTGGACCAAGAAAGTGGAATCGATACCCCTATAACCTCACGGTTCAATAAACATTGTCATTGATGCCTCATGATTCACTGCACACTACAATTGATACCTTACAACCCCCACTAGCTTAAAGCTTCACTGAACTCTGTAATTTGATACCTCTCATAACCTCACCCTGCACGGCACATTGTAATCGATACCCCCTTTATAACACGCTTCCCTACACATTGAAATCGATACCTCACGCTTTACCGCACACTATAATTGATATCCTATCCCCTGCCGCTCTCTCTCATGTAACTGATATCTCATCTAACATCACGCTTCACTGCACATCGTAATTAATAAACTGTTATAACCTTCTGCTTCACTGTACACTGGAACTGATACCTCCTATATCCTCACTCTTTACCTCACACAGTAATTAATCCCCTGCGCAGGAAACTGGTTTGAAATCGATATCCCTCGCAAGCAATCAGTTTGTAATTGATACCCTATATTACCTCAGCTACCTTAAAGCTTCCCCGAACATTGTAATCTATAACACGTGCATGCAGCCAGTTTGTATCGGATACCTCAGCGCAAGCAACCAGTTTATAATCTATATCTTCGCACAGGTGTTCGGGAAACAGAACTGGCGTCAGTTCACAGTCATGCCTCGTCCAGTTTTAAATTACAAACTTTTTTCATTTCTAGTGATTAGTACAATTTATTATATTATTGATAGGTAGATTACAATATTGTTGTTCTAAATATTAAAAAACGGTGTATCTATCCCAAAAAATTCACAATTGATTCCATTATTAATTCATATATTCTTTTTACATTATAGTCATCTGGTGTCGTGAAGATGTTCCTCGATATTACATTATTTTTAACTCATTTCTGGCCTTTGTACGCCTACTTTGATTAATATTCCACAACCATTTGAGGTTATAGAGGATGAGCATTGAAGTTTTAGTTAGGTCTTCGGGAGGACAAGGGTCTATTTCCCGACGATTGAGATTTTCCGATACCGCACTAAGGAAATGCCGCGGTGGTTCCTTTGGAAAGTTACACTTCGTTAGCAGTAGTCAACAATATCTAATGATCCTATGAAATAATGAAGAACATTACAATGCTTCCACGCTTTGGATTCCTTCAGTTTTTCTTTTGATCGGTAAGATTATCGCCTTATGTTTGGCGGCCAAGAGACAGAGTTTATGAGAATGTTAGTAGCCACTAACACTATAACAGTAAAGTTATATACTAGCTGTTATTTAAATACGAATGTCATTAAAAATAACTATGAAGACGCCAACAAGCACTTCAGTTCATGTATTTTCAATGAGTTACTGAAATCAGGGAAGAATATATATTTAATGGTATTGCAACGTTCATAACTGGCATTATACAATCAGGCAAAACTTTCTGACGACTTTGTATGATTAGCTACATTTTTGAAACTTCTTTGTAATGTCTCCCCATAGTTCTGTAAATAATATGTCATTTTCTTTCTGTTTCTATAAAAGTGCCTCACATAAGTACAGATCTTTTACCGCCAGAACGACCCGGTGGTTAAGGATTTTGACTAGAGATAGAAAGGTCGACGTTTCGAATTCTTGTATCGGTGGTGGTTACTCAGAGTCATGTAACCAGACTGTCACGTCTGATATATCTTGCTGTGAAACTGTTGGTGCTCGTAAGTAAGGTAAGGAGGGAAGAAACTATCTGTAGCTACCCTATCTCAAATACAAGGCGAAGTATACCTCTTTCTGGATGGTTTTAACCATGATAATACCAGAAACTTAAACTAACTAACTTTTCCTTATGCACGCTTGAATGATCTGCTGTTTACAAAATGTTACAGCGAAGAAGATAGTGTGGATTTTAAGTAGCCGACTCACTGGGCTAAGACCATTAAAAAACTTAGGACATTAAAATTTAAGTATTTCGAGTTTACCGAATTATGAATAAAACAAATGCAAGACATTGGTGCATCAACCAAAAGGAAGTGCTATTTGTTTAACAGTAACATAGAAGTGCATGTTAACCCTGAAGAAGAGGTTATTCTTAAAATTCTTAAAAATGAAAACGCAAGAATTCGATAGATACAGAACGGTTTGTCGAGGAAATTCAGTCATCAGGTTTCGATATACGGTATGGTCTTAGAGACAGGTATCATAACGTTTTCCAAAATCACTCTAGTCGAGTGGTGGAATAAATCCAGTGCATTACATTCTTACGTGTTTCAGAGTTATTTTTTCATGCCGGTCTAAATATCGTTCCTGATGTGTGAATTTTTAACGTTCGGGGCTGTCATACGGAGATCACATGTTCTCTCTTCAGTGCTTTCCATCCGTCTTCTTTTCAGAGTTATTTCTAGTACTCAGGTCTAAATATCTAGCCTGGTGGATGAATTTTTAAAGCAAAGTAATGAATAATAGTAAGCAGAAATTTGAGATGTAGGTAATATAGAATGGCTAGAGACGACAGGCTTATCACAAGATCGTCACAGTCAGTTCTGAAGAAGGGTAGTTAGAGTAATACACCTGCATCAACCAGTCCACAAACTTTACCAAACAAGGTTCTATACTCGTGTTGTAGTATCTCTTAAGATCACTACGAAAGATTTTACACTGTGTTATTTCTAACCGTTTGAACGTTATCTATATAACGGTAAAGATACTGAAGATGTTATCATCGTAAACGAGTATCTGGTGTCGAAATCTAAGAGGATCGTAACATATCGAGCCTGGTGGACGGGCAGCAACGTTCGAATCTAACGTTCGCGAGGATATCGAGCACGGTGTTACAAATCAATAGAGGCGAATATATATATATAGAATAAATATTCAATTTAAAAAGTACTCTAAAATATGAAGCACTCAGGAATAGCTCAGTCATTTGCTCCTTTGTAGATTTTAAACAGGCATATGATTCAATCGACCGGCAATCTCTCTTCAACATTCTCGAAGAGCAAGGGCTCCATCGAAAAAGCCTAAACCTCGCTAAACAAACACTCACCGGCACAACCTCCAAAGAGAAATTCATGGGAGAGATATCTGAACCGTTTCAGATCAATACCGGCGTTCGACAGGGTGATGGTCTGTCCCCGATATTATTTAACCTTGTTCTGGATAAAGCTTAGAATGGGAGAAAGACCTTAAACAGGAGAACTATTGGAAACTGATACAACTCGGATGATCCAAGAACGGTATTAAAATTTCCTGCCTAGCCTTCGCAGATGATTTACGTAACCATACTAGCAGATGACGAGACCTCAGCAATTAAACATATAGAAACTCTCAAAGAATGCGCTGAAAGAGTAGGCTTACAAATATCCTTCCAAAAAACAAAGTTAATCTGCTTAAGACTCGACACTCAAAATCTGATCAAAAAATATGAACAAATTGAGAGAGTCCCGTATTTCAAGTATCTGGGAGAAATCGTTGAATTCACAGGAGATAAAATAGCACAGAAAGTACGTATGCAAAAACTTAGGAGAGCCTATGGTAGAACCTGCAACAAATATGATTAGAAATGTTTGTACATATATACAAAAGTCAGACATTACAACACAGTTATGAAAACTGAAGCCATGTACGCCAGTGAAACTTTAACACTAGATAGGAAAGGTGACCTAAAAAGCATTTTGAAAGAAGAATGCAAAACCATAAGAAAGATTCTTGGCCCACAAAAAACAAATGACTGATAAGGACTTAAAACTCGAAAAGCGACATAAACACTGTCGAGCCTCGCGGCAGACATCAGAAAAAGAAGATTAAGCTTTTATGACCATATCCATTGACTTCGAGCCCCAAGACTAATTCATAAAATTTTGACGTATATAGAACAGCTAAAAACTATGCCCTGAGTCCAGCAGATCAAAAAAAACCTGGAAAAAGCCCACATAAACTCATCAGAAATCATAGATAGACAAACATACAGAGAAAAAATTAACAAATGGGAAGTACCGCCAGACATTGAAGTCATTAAGAGACCGGGGACGAAATGGACTGAAGAAAGGAAGAGAATCCATAGAGAGAAATGAAAGCTGTATGGAAACTTAGAAAACTGAATCGTTATGGCTTTGCGTGATCCGACAGGATCAAATTGCAAATAATAATAATATTAATAATAATACTCCCACGTGGCGCGTCCCTGGTGGCGGATAGGGGGTCCTCACCGGTTTTCAGGCGAACTTGAGCGAAATAAAATAGCTCTCGCGGACCAAACATAACACAGCAAGTCATCAACTGCCCGTACGAACTAACAATCTGTACGATGAGAGTGAATCGATAAAACGATTCATTTGTTCTGGGTGTTTTCACGCCCACCAGCAAACATCAACCATTATTTAGTATGATGGAAACACAAGCAAAAGAGCTACTACCTCAGGCCCGAGCTGAAGACAGCGACGGTGAACCTGGTCATTCGGATTCTGGGGGACCATGGCATCGTGCAGGGAAGGGTAGGAACTTCCCAATCCTCCTCAAACCAATAAAAGTATAGTTTATTGGTACACTTAATGTACAGACATTAACAAAAACAGGGAAACTAAAGGTACTGACAGATACCTGTGACAGGTTTAGGATCCTTGAACTTGCAATACAGGAAACAAGGTTCTGCGATTCCAATAATTTTGACTCAGGTGGATATCGCATCTATAAGGGAAAACCCGCAACTAAATTACTTAATAGTAACTTACGAGTATTTGGAACTGCTTTCCTAGTGCACAAGAGTATCCTGAATTTGGTTGTAGATTTCTCATCACCCTTGGAACGTCTCTCCCTGTTCACAGTAAAATGTACTAACAAGGCCTACACACTGGTGAATGCACATGCTTCAGTCAACAATGAACCCGACAAAAACAAAATCGAAAAGTTCTGCTCACAATTGGAAAGAGTACTTGCCAAAATCCCTCAACACCATGTCAAGATCCTGATCACTGGTTGCATTCTGCGATAATTTCCAGAAACAAATCTAGCAGTCCTTTTTTGCACCCTCTCTAACTCCTGTATTTGATACATAAAATGACGGTCCCATACTGCACTACCATATTCCAGCAATGGTCTGACTAAAGTTTTGTAACCCAACTCCCTCACTTCTCTCGTACATCCCCTCATCACTCTCTCCAACAAGTGCAGAATTTTGAAACCTTTTCCTACCACCTGTCCAATGTGTCCTGCCCAGTTAAGATTGTTATTAAATGTAATGCCAAGATATTTACATTTCAAGTCTTCAGCAAGCCATTCTTTCCCCACCTTATATTCATAATTATCCTTTTGTTTTTTATTTGTGTATCTAATAAGCTGACTCTTCTTTCCATTTATCTTCATCCCATGTTTACCAACCCAACTAGATATCCTGTCCAGATAACCCTGCAGCTGTTTACAATCCTCTATCTTTTTTTTTTTTTATATAGCATTATGTCATTTGCAAACAATCTAATTTCTGATAGTAAACAATCAACACAATTATTCATTGGAATTACGAATAGCAGTGCACCACCCGTTTGGATAGGTGCAATGAACCCTCAGCAACACACTTTTAGTGAATCGCGGAGTAATAACAATAATAATAATAATAATGGTCGCAATACACTACCCTGCGGAACTCTCATTTTAAAAAGTTGAATTTCAGGCAAAATGTTTTATTAGCACTAACTCCGTAACTAAACATTTTCGAACCTATGTTTATATGAACGTTTTTCTTTAGTTTTACTTGTAGAATAACATTAAAATAATTGAATATCTTTGTGAATCACCCTGTATATCTTGTGGCTGTGTCTTTTTTTAAGCACATAATGCGTTGTGTATCGATGTTAGCTTATGTGTCGTTATGCGTTATGTCATAACATTTCATAAATAACCCTGAACTCTGTTATTTATATTTAGGTACCTGACATGCTGTGCCTATCCTCTGACTGCTCTACCGTGATGGTAAAGTTAGGTGTGTGTTGGCTGTGTGGGTTATTCAGGAGACACTGTAAGCCCAAAGAGTTAAGTCATACAAGTTCCTTCTTTCGAATAACATAAACTTACAAAAACAATATCATAAAAAAAATATTTTGTAGTGCGTGGAGGCCGAAATAAAACAAAAATTAGTTAAATTCAGCATGCTTCTATTTATGCTTTTTACATAAAAGTAGTACAATAAACATTCAAAGTATTAATTACGCTATTATTAACATCATCAGATATTAGTAAATTTTTATATGCCATACGTTCTTTGGTAGGTAGAGTATATTCCAATTCTGAGCTACACAAACAATATTAATATGCATGTTAATTAGTTTTTACACTGTTTCCATATGAATGTCACGTATCACATTATTAGATAAAATGTCCGCAAACTCTGTGTAGTATCTCGCAACTAGGTTGCCCCACTTCTTCTTGACAGTCAAGGCATCGTTTACCGCAGGCTGCGCGTCGACGAGGTTCCTCCAAGTAGATTCTCCGAAGAAGACGCCGCTGGTATGATAGGTATTAAAGTAGAAACATACTATTTTAACCCCGGCAACCGTTCGGCAGGAGACCGTGTGCTTGCCGAGTGGGCTCAGGTGGTGTTGAATAAGTACGACACTACGTTCAAACAGTGATTGGCTCGTTTAAGTGTAACATTGGTGCTGTGCACCACTATATCGAACACCACAACCGATTGAAAATCAAGCTTAGATGATAAACATATCGTATAACAGTTTTGATCACCAAAGTTCATATCACACACAGACGAGCACCTGATGGGCCATGTCTGAAGACTGGCACCAGCAGACTGGTTGAGAAGAGTGTAAGGTGTGATGGGTCGATGAACCGGTCGAATCTGGTCTATGGAATACCATCTGTCCCTCAATTCAACCACGTGCTGTGAGAGGTGTGGTGGTGGTGTAAGATATATACAACAGATTTGGTTCTCTTGAATATGAAATCTTTCTACCAAGGAATTGCTGAAAAATGCGGCATCTAATTCCGTGACCAATGTGTGCGTCAGAGGATAGAGGGTTTACGATGGTAGGGTACAAAGGCTGTGGGGTGAG
This sequence comes from Vandiemenella viatica, assembly GCA_031002005.1. Classification (NCBI taxonomy): domain Eukaryota; kingdom Metazoa; phylum Arthropoda; class Insecta; order Orthoptera; family Morabidae; genus Vandiemenella; species Vandiemenella viatica. The sequence continues at coordinate 22,206,593 of CM061918.1, forward strand.
CGGTAAGACCCTTTCCTCGCATTCGGCAAGATGCTGCTTCGGTTTCCCAATCGAACCATCCAGATTACAGTTTTTTCCATAGATTTTTGAAATCAGTCTTGGCGAACGTCCAATATACACCTTGTAAAAAATATGTGGGAAATAGGAATAGAATGGGTACTTGACCACTAACACATGAAATGGTGAAATGTCTGTCGGTAGTTGTGAGACTATGTATTCTTTTTTGATCATCAACAGCGGTGTGTACTTGTACGTGTTACCAAGCCCCAGAGATAGACATTTTCACAGTTTGTTTTCAAGGACTTTCCTATCTTGTTCTTGAGTGGTGTAGTTCATGAAAACTTTGGATATGTACAAATTCCCGACAATACGCACCTGTAACCTCTATTTATACAGGAAGTATCTGTGCTCTATACCGCCTTGTGTTGGCATAAGAACTGCCCACATCGCGTTGTTCACTGTGTCCTATTTTAGATCCTTTTTGACGTTGGAACAGACTCGTACACTGGCACTGATGAAAAATTTCACTAATGATCTAACATCATCTACAACTTAATGGTCGTTATCTTCTGTATATTCCTCCTTAAACCCCAGTAATGTAACCGTAGGGATTCTGAAACTAGTGTAATGTGAAAGAATATTTACGCGTTTGACAGTCTGCTAGCCGAAGAGTAAAGATCCGATCACCTATTTATAGCAACGAAAGTGTGTAAGGGCTTCTCTGTTCATGATGAAACGCAATACTGTAGGCTTGTTAGCGACGACATAGACGGAGCGAGTGGCAAATCTTTTACTTTTGAAGATGAATAACTATTCACGAAAAATTAATTATTTCGTGAACGCAATATTCTATAACAGTACTGATTGTTGTGCTATTATTTGCAGATTATTAGCTATCCGACGACACGTAACAGGACCGCGCTGCAGTTAAAATTCGCTTTGTTAAACCTACGGGGTTTTGAAACCTTGACCACACTATATGATAATATGTTAATTATTTCAATATTTACTGAATGTTAAGCAAATTCGTGTGGCCTAAAGACCTGTTAATGTATATTGAAAAGTGCGTCTTGAAGCGAGATATGAACACAGACCCCCGACTTCGTTATCATTTAAAGGTGGAACAGGAAGGACCCATACAATTTCGATGAAATTCAGTAGACTTGTTTCGAACCTGCGTGATCCCAAGGATTCGAAGCCCTATACAGTTAATGCCGCCAGAATTTAGAATTAGTATTAGAGTAGGTGAGATTAGTGTTTGTGTCTCCTACACATTTTCGAATTCCTTGTACGAGATACGAAGCAGTGGTCTCCAGAACAAAGAGCGCTAGATGAAGGTTTTGCGAAAAAAATATTATAGGGTAACAAGCAGTAATGAGCTCCTGTACAAGTAATTTGGCCCACACTTTGACACTCTCGGGCTTTGAATCTGTGTCCCACAACTATTGTTAAATCGCCTGTCCACTTATCCAGGTACCGTCGTGAATTTGGTATCGTTTGCGAATTTGACACTGTAAATGTAATTTTATTGCAACGCGGGTCATAAAGTTCAGGATACATCGGGTATTGCAAATTTTGATATGAAGCGGGGAGGTAATTTGGTCCCGTACGCATTTGATCCGGAATTCGAAACCTTTATCATCCGGAGATCGAACACAGGATTTCCTGCACAAGTGCAAGTATACCATACCGCTTCCTTTATACTGCTAAGAGCGGCAGGAGGTCGCCTCCAATTCCGGGCGGCCTCGACATGTGTCGAGTGGAGTGGGGAGGTCACCTTGGCCTTGACGGCGGTTGAGTGGGGTAGGTTGAGACCAAAATAACAATTTAAGTAAACGATAAACATTAAATATTACCTCACAGGTAATAGGCTGGGCTGACAGCTAATAGGACGTGTAATATCCAGCTGACAGGTAATAGGCCGTTTGAGAGGCGGTAGTCATAAGGAGGACTTCTTACTATTACCGGCTGCTCTTCTATTAGTGCGACCTATACAACATGGTGGACATAGTATCAAATCACAGTCATAATTCGGAAAGGACACAAGATATACGTCGACACATTCAGTCCAAACCTACGTCTTCTGTCCACCAGCTCATTCTGCGAATCGCCTCGTTGATGCTTTCGCAAGAATTTTTGTTTTTTTATATGACTTTACCCCTCGTCAACGGCTGAGGTCATTAGAGGAGGGTTGGGACTGGGGATAAGGAACGGGAAGGAATTCTGATATGGCCTTTTTGAACGAAGCATCCCGGCATCCCGGCATTCGCCTGGATCCCCGGACGGGGATTCGAATCTGCGTCCTCCCGAATGCGAGGCCAGGGCGTTAACCGCTCACCCAACTACGAACGGTTTTACAAGAAATTTGGGGAGAAATCACAAATCGAATGGCTCCTCTCTGTACTTTCTCTATACTCTCAAACACTCTTTTGCTGTTAGGATCTCAAATAGCACTAGAATAGCCCACATGTGTGCATGCACGAGGGTCTTTTGAAACGTACCTCCTTTGTGTAAGCGTTCCTGTCGTTCGACCTATAAATTTCTGCCTAGCTTTAGCTCTAACTCTAACTGAAGTGATCTAATTTCTTGTAAATGTGACTGTTGTACCCAAATACGTCATGGAAATAACCTTGTCAATAACTGAATTGGTTAATTCATACCACGGAACAATCGGATTAGTTTAGATAGTTATGCACAGTTCCTCGTACTTTTTTCAATTTAATGTAAGTGTGTATTGATCACAGTGTGCAAAAATGACGTCCAGATGACACAGAATTTGTAAACAATCATCAGAATTCTTTCAGCGAACAATATCAAACTGCTATTAACGTTGTCTCCAATATTCCTAGGTCTCAACTGTACCACTCAGTGACATATTATTTATTTCAGACGCAGAATGTGTACTTCAGTCACCTTAAAATTTCCCATTTAGTAACTAGATATCTTCGTTCAACAAATTTTCGGGAGTAGTAACACTTGACTGTAGTTGTTCTTATCGTGTTGCAGGAATAATTGGCTTCCTGAAAATTTGGGAAACCAGCTCAAACGCTTCAACTTCGAAAACTGTGGTGACTGTCAGACCGACCTACCCAAGCTTCGCAAGGGAAAAGTCGGAGCGCAGGTAATGTGCTCAGTGTTTGTGGCAATTATAACTTGATCTACCAAATCTTATCTCTCAATGTCAAACACTTTACAGCCACGCCATTATCTGTATTCAACTTTGATTGGTAGCTCCATCTCTACTGTATAAACCTGGAATTAATTAAGTTGAATCTGGTGGTACAGAGCATCATACACTGAAGAGCCAAAGAAACTGGTTTGGTATGTGTACGCAAACACAGAGATATTTAAAAACTAGGACTACGACGTTGCGCTCGGCAACGCCTATATAAGACAACAGGTGTCTGGCGCAGGGCTTAAAACGATTACTACTGCTTTAATGGCAGGTTATCACGAGTTAAGTGAGTTTTAACGTGGTGTTACAGTCGGCGCACAAGAGACAGGACGCAGCATCTCCGAGGTAACGATGAGGTGGGGATTTTCCCGCACGATCTTATCACGAATGTACCGTGAATATTGGAAATTCGGTAAAACATCAAATCTCAGACATCACTGAGGCCGCAAAAATATCCTGCAAGAACGGGACCAACGACGACTAAAGAGAATCGTTCAACTTGACAGAAGTGCAATCCTTCCGCAACTTGTTGCGGATTTCAATGCTGGGCCATCAACAAGTGTCAGCGTGCGAACTAATCCACGAAACATCATCGGCATGGGCTTTCAGAGCCGAAGGCCCACTCATGTACACTTGCCGAGTGCACGACACCAAGCTTTACACCTCGCCTGTGGCCGTCAACAGTGCAATGTCGGTGTTGCCTGATCTGAAAAGTCTCGTTTTCAATTGTATCGAGTGGCTCTAAAATGGTGTAGGACGTATGAGGATACAGTGACATGGTACCCCTGATACATCTAGATACAGCTGTGACAGATGACACACACATACACATCCTGACTGATCACTTGCATCCATTCATGTCACTTGTGCATTCCGACGGACTTGGCCAATTCCAGTAGGACAATGCGACACCCCACAAGTCCAGAATTGCTAAAGAGTGGCTTCTGATTTAAACACTTCCGATGGCCATCAAAATCCCCAGACATGAACATAACTGAGCATATCTGGGATGTCTTGCAACATGCCATTCAAAAGACATCTCCAACCCCCTCATACCCTTACGGATTTATGGACAGCCTTGCAGGATGCATGGTGTCAATTCCCTCCATCACTAATACAGACATTAGTCGAGTACACGCCAAGTCGTGCGCGTCACTTCTGCGTTACCGCTAGTGCCCTACACGATATTAGACAGGTGTAACAGTTTCTTTGCCTCTTCAGTGTGTACATTATTTCTCGAAATTCTTCTTTTGTAAATACGCCATTTTTCTCTTATCTTCATTAAAATTAATGATTGAGACATCATTAAGTTCAAACAGATTATTTCATTGAAGAGATCAAATTTCCGAAACATGTTATTGTAATTTCAGTATTATTTTCCCCACCATATTCAATACAACACACACCAATGATCAAAATGTTTCAAAATTCTATTCAAACGCGATTTTATGACCCCGACAAAAAAAAAAAAAGTGCCGTCCTTCATCTGTCTGAGCTAGACTCATGTAAAGTTTAAAGTTCCAGGACTATTGTCCTCTGACTTTTGTCTGATAAGGTTTGTCATAATGGCTGTCTAGTCAAGTCTTGTAGTAAGTGCTAATGATATATTTTTTTTTTTTTTTAGAGCCTGTAGTGACGAGTTAGTGTCAGTATTGGTCGGTTGTATGTTGGGTCGTATGGGTCTTGTCCTAGGCTTTGAATAATTTTGTGTGGTGAAGCTTGAGCTTTTGTGTAGAATTTCGTTGATTTGTCTTTTATGTAGTTTGTCAGTGTTGGTATGCGTAGGTCGTTATGGAGTCGTATGTTGGTCAAGTACTGAGGGGCATTTGCTATTATTATGAGGTATTTGTTTTGAATGATATGAAGCATCTTGAGATTTCCGTCTGATGCCATACTGTATAGCTCAGAGCCATATGGAATTGCTGGCCGTATTACTGATTTCTAGATCTGTAATTTCGTTTTTGCGTTGAGGCTGACCCCTTTGAGGAGGGGGTACAGCTTGAAGATTTCGGCTCTCCCTTTGTTGCAAGCATTTTGAATGTGGCTGGTCCATTTCAGTTTTTTTTTTTTTTTTTTTTTTTTTTTTTTTTTTTGGTAGAAAGTCACACCTAAGTATTTGACAATGTCGCTCTATGCGAGATCCATTCCATCCAGAGATACACAGCCGTTTGGTGTTGATCTTTTTGTTGAAAACATTATTGCCTGAGATTTTCCTGCATTTATTTTATTTTCTACTTATTACACCATTGTGTAATTAGTTCAGGATAATGAGTTAGTTTCCTGGAAATGAAGCTTTGATTTTGGCAGAACCTGTATATCGCTGTGTCGTATGCAAAAAGTGCAATTTCTACGCCTGGCTGGTGGGAAATGTCATTAGTGTAATTACTGTACAAAATTGGGGCTATTACAGAACCTTGGGGTACGCCGGCTTCAATTGATTTAAACTATTGGCTCCTTTCACCACAACGTAGAATTTCCTGTTGCGGAGATAGCTGTCAATCATTCTAAGTAAGTGTCCAGGACAGCGATATATGTTTAATTTGATGATGATTCCGTCGTTCCAAACTTTATAGAAAGCTTTTTCTATGTCTAGCATAACAGCGCCGATGGAGCGTGCCCGACAAATCTTTTCAACCAGTCAGACCGCTTGGTGGGTGGTGCTATGTCTCGCACGAAAGCCGAATTGCTCAGGAATGATAATGTTCCGGTCTTTGAGGAATTTTTGGATGGATGTGTTGATAAGGATTTCGAGGATTATTCCGAGGATGTTCAGTAGGGAGATGGGTCTGTAGTTTTGAGGAAATAGGAGAATTTTCTTGGGTTTAGGAAGGTTTATGACTTTTGCAGTTTTACAGGCTGTTGAGAAATAGGATAATTTTAGACAAGCGTTGAAGATAAGGGTAAGATGGGCAGGTTATGGCAGGATTTTGAGATGTGAAGCTCTGATACCGTCAGGACGAGGGGATTTTTTTATTGCCAAGCACCCTTATGATTGAAATCACTGTGGACGACTCCATTGGACGGAAAGAGCCGCATGTTCTTTGCCTCAGAATGCGAGGCACTTCTCTAATTACTCTTTCCTGGTGGATATCACTATCCTTGTCATCAATGACATGTTCTTGGAACTGGAGTCCCATAGTGTCAGCCAGCGCTGTGTATACTAAGCCGTTTGGCCCGTGTAGTGGTTTTGAACACTGGGGTGGTTGTTTGCGTGATTTGATTAGTTTCCAGAACAAGTCGGGTTTTTGCTCTGCGCGGCGATGAGTGTTGTTCTAACATTGGGCTCTGTGTTGTTGTAGGTGTTGTCTCACTTCATGGCCAAGTCTGTTAGTAATCCTGCGGTCTATCAGGTCGTGGTATTTCTACCAGCGTTTCCTATGGTGGTTTTTTAGTTTAATTAGTTTTGATAGATGTGTATGAAGGTTTTTTGTTCCTGGATCGTGGGTGATTTTTATTATCGCATTCCACGATGGTTGTGACAAGGATATCTATTTACCTTTCGATATCCTGTTTGTTAATCTGAAATGGCTGTTCAGTTATGTGAGAGTTTATAAGTTCTTTGCATTTTTTCCAGTTAGTAGTTAGAGATAATTTTTTTACTCTCAGTTTGGCTAACGGCTGCATCAATACATAGTACCACTGCGTTGTGGTAAAAATCGAGGTCATTGAATATACTTCATGGCCAAGTATGTTAGTAATCCTGCGGTATTTCAGGTCGTGGTATTTCTGCCAGCGTTTCCTATGGTGGTTTTTTAGTTTAATTAGTTCTGATAGATGTGTATGAAGGTTTTTTGTTCCTGGATCGTGGGTGATTTTTATTATCGCATTCCACGATGGTTGTGACAAGGATATCTATTTACCTTTCGATTTCCTGTTTGTTAATCTGAAATGGCTGTTCAGTTATGTGAGAGTTTATAAGTTCTTTGCATTTTTTCCAGTTAGAAGTTCGAGATAATTTTTTTACTCTCAGTTCGGCTTACGGCTGCATCAACACATAGTACCACGGCGTGTGGTAAAAATCGAGGTCATTGAATACAGTGGATGCAGCAGACCAGGTGATATTTTTGAACAGAATGATGTCCAAGATATCAGGCCCGAGTCTGGAGTCCCTGGGAAAGTGCGGGGGTTCGTCAGGCGCCACTACAGTCGCCTGAGGTTTTTTTTTACGGAAAAGTCATAAAGAGTGTGGCTACTGCTGTTGGTTGTGTTGCATCCCCATGCGCAAGATTTAATGTTAAAGTCACCCCCGAGGATTGTTCTGTCGGCTGTGGTCAGTGCTACCAGGTCAGCCACAGGCAATTTCCTGCCAGGCGGGTGGTACACTGCTGTGAATCTATTTGCTTGCCCATTTATTGCGCCCTCAACAGCCGTAGCTTCTACACCTGGAATCTTTGCCCGTGTGCAGGTGAGTTTCGCTGAATAGGGCTACGTCTATGTTATGATCCTCTATGAATAATTCTAGCGAGTGTTTTTCGCCGAGAATGACATCGGCATTCCAAGTCATAATGGTTAAGTTTTTTAATTTATTTTCGCCATCGATAATGTTTGTGCAAGTATTTACAATGACCATTATTTTTGCATTTGTGTTTGGGGCTTGTTTGAAGTCTTGTATAGCTGATTTGAATGTCTGAAGTAGTCCTGTGCAGAAATCAAGTATTTTCCGGAAGTTTGATAGAGGGGATGATGCTGGAGGGGGTTGCGAGGAGAGGATGTGGTGTCTCCTCCTGCAGGCGGGATGGATGAAGTTTAATTGTTGGTAGAATTTGCATTGGAGTTGTTGGTGGTTAGAAGTTCATTGCTGTTTGCGGCCGATGGAGGCTGATCGGGACTTGTTGTGCTGTTGGGAAGAGGTGGAAACGGAGAAGTTTCAAGTTGAAAGTTGTTGGGTGCTTTGTTGGGGTCATTGGGTGAATCAGATGAATTTTTGTTCTCTTTTTATTGTTTCTTTCGTTCTTCTTTAGCTTTCTTGACTTCTAGGCTTTTCTTTAGAATTTCCTGGCAGGTAGGACATTATCTATAGTTCGCGGGATAGCAACCATTGCAATTAGCACACTTAGGTGGTTCCTCCGGGGTCTTTTTGGCAAGTTTTTGTAAGATGAGCACCGCCACACTTTACACAGCTTGGTGTGATACGGCAATTTTTAGACCCATGTCGTAATTTCTGACATGAATGACATTGTATGATGTCATCTGGTGATCTATAAGCCTCTATCCTCACCTTGAGGCGGAGAATGTATTGCACAATGTATAACTCTGACGCTTCTGTCGAGTGGTATAGCTGGACAAGGAACAGTGGCAGAGGTTTTCTAATACCTTCTGGGGTAGTGGTAGACATTTGGTGCACGTCGTGCATGGGAAGCTTTTTAGCGATTAAATCGTCGTGAATTTCTTCACGCGAGATATCGGTAGATAGATCTCTGATAACGACTTTGATGATTTTTAAAGGATCCTCGTAATAGGCGTGGTACTGAAAGTTTCTGATGTTCATAGCTTGTAAAAGAATTTGAAGTTTCTTATATTGGAAGCCTGGTAATTAATGCTTTTTCCGCGGTATGCAGTGTGCAAGTCGCCTGTTAGACCTTTCTCAACGTCTTTAATGAAGACCATGTATCCAGTTGTCTAGTAACAGAATATGGGGGGGGGGGGGGCACTCCGACACATTTAACTTGTGGTGGGGGAGGGGGGATACCGATTCCGGAGCATCGCCTAATGTTTCATATCTGTTTGATGTAGGAATATTGATGATTGAAGTTTCATCGGAATTTATGTCTGAATCAGACTCGCTATCATTTTGTGGTAACGCAAGAAGTGACCTCTCTGGTACTGAACCCTGGTCTGTCTGAGTAATGTCTTTATAGTCTGTTTAGGTGAAAATTGGGATTTTCGCTTATGACTGCGGGACCCCATGTTGGAGTGTACTAGAAGAGGGTGGTCTGATTTTCGTCAGTCTGTCAGTTTGGGTGCCTTACACTGGCATTTCGTTGGCACTGGTAGGTATCAAACCTACACAGCACTCCTGGGCGTTCCGCTCAAAGAGTGGTAAATCCCTAGCACCTCGATGGAATTTTTAACAATAAACAATACAGGGACTGGTGTAGATAATATTATGTACTACGTGTTTATTAAGGATTGTGGGATATAATATTGAAATATTGTACCTTAGCTTTAAATTTTAACTAAAATCAGTAGCTAGTCTTGCTGTTTACCAGAGGATTTGCAAAGAGCGATAGTGGTACCGGTTCATAAAGGGAGGGTTACTAATAGGGTTGAAAATTACAGGCCAATTAATTTGAATCAATGATAGGCAAAATGATGGAGACATTGATATTCAACTCTATCAGTAATGTCTGTTAGTAAAGAAACTGGTATTCAGATCGACAACATGGCTTTAGGATAGGCTATTCATGTGAATCTCAGCTGGTGGGCTGTATACAAGATATTTAAGATGAGTTGGACCAGAGAGACCCGTTGGTAGAGTAGCACTAGATCTTTACAAGCCATTTGACAGAGTGAGCCATGATATGATTTTAAGTAAATTGAAATCTGATGGATTCGATGAAAAAATTACTTGCAGGGTATAGGAATTTTTAAAATCCAGGAAGCAAGTGTTATTGTAGGAAATACATTAACAAAAGAGATGGAAGTTAATATGCTAGTGCCACAGGGTAACGTATTGAGACCGTAGCTGTTCATCATTCTACTGAATGACTGTGTTACGATCAGAATTTAGGTTTTTTTGCAGATGACATAAAGGTATACAATAGGATCAAAACTGGTGAAGGCTGCGAACAGTTGCAGGGTGACCTGGATAGAGTATCTAAGTAGGTTGGTCAGCATTGAATGAAGGCAAATGCCAAGAAGAGTCAGCTCATTAGGTACACAGATAAAAAAAAAGTTTAATTATGAATATAGGGTGGGATCAGAATTGCTTGTAGAATGCTTGATGTATAAATATCTCGGCATAACGTTTGAAGACAAACTCAACTGTGCAGAGCACATTGGGAAGATAGTAGGAAAAAGTTACAAAAATCTTCATTTGCTGGAGAGGGTGATGAGAGGAAGTTAGAGAATTGGGTTACAAAACTTTGGTCAGGCCATTAGTTTAATATGCTTGTATTTTTTGAGATCCACAGATTGGTTATCAAATACAGGATTTGGAGGGTGTGCAAAGAAAAGCAGCTAAGTTTTTTTTTTTGTGAAAATTATCGGAGGACCCAGTCAATAAGTGATATGATAAAAGAGCTAGATTGGGAGTTACTGGAGGAAAGAAGGAAGGTAAAGAGAGTGCTGGGAAAGTACAGGGCATATGTTGGTGATTGGGCTTGGAGGGATATTGGTTTTAAGAATTAGGAATGGTGAATGGAAAGTTGATCATAACCACAAGCTGGCGATCGATTTCATGCATGAGGGAGTGGGAAAGTATTCTTTTGTTGGTAAGGGTATCAGGGATTGGAACAAATTACCAAGTAAATTTATGAATAATTTACCAAAAACGTAAAGGAATTTAAAATTAAAATTTGTAAATTGGAAATGTGAATGGGGGAGGAATTTAACACTGCAATAATAAAATATAATTTAGTAAATTATATAAAACCTTGTAATTAGATGTCCAGAGGTTTGGCACCAGATCTTTAGCTCCATTGCAATTAGATTAATAATAGTAATAATAATAATACAATTCTTATTTATTACGATTCACATTCTCTGGGATTTCAAGAATTTATATATTTATTTCATAAATTATAAGTTCATATTAATATCCGTCTTCTTAACAGTTGTCATGAATAATACTGGTCTTAATAGTTTCTATATAACTCGCAGTCAATTTCATTTCAATCAATTTAACAATCTCATGCCATCTGTGACTTGACATCCAGCGATCATTTCTTTTATACCTTGACGAAAGACAAAACAGGTTCCCAACTCAAAGAGACATATTAGACAAAACTATTTATATTTAAATAGTTCCATCACAAAATTCCCATTGTTGATTACATCTTTCAGATAATTCAGCCACATTAGTAGCATAAGTTGCGTATTCCTAGGCAACCGTTAACAGTAGAGTGCCGGCAAAACGTGTTCAATCTGTGGCACACAGGATAAGAATTTGCAAATGTTATGCTGTCTCTGATGCCTGCATGAAAACCAGGCCAATTTGACGTTAATATTTTGAAGGGTCATGTATTACAGTTATTACTTGTTACATTACCAGGTAACCAGTAGGCTATAGTAATCAGTCAGCGAATGGTAATATAATAATTTTGAATATAGTAAAAGCAAGTATTTATTAATTAAAAGTATTTTATTTTGAGTAGTAGTAATAAATATCAGTCTTATAGTAAAAAGTAGTTTTATCATATGTAGTATGTTTAATGGTATATCTTTAAAAAAGTATATTTTATAAATTTGATATTGGTTTTTACAGATATGATTTTTATTTTCGGTCCTCTTTACTTTACAAAACTTCTTTGAAAACTATGTTGGCAGTTATAATGTGATCATCTTGTACTTTAAGTCAGTATATTTCTTTAATCTTATATATATATATATATATATATATATGGACGTGTGTTTTCATTTATTTCACTTTTCAGCCACCACTTCCAAGCACATATCACTTGTCTTTGTGTGTGGAAGTAGCATGGAGTTTCCTGTCGTTCACAACGTTGGCCGAATGTCGATAACTGTTGGGATGTGGGAGATATGATGATTAAAGTTTGCCAATGCAGGGCGTTTTCATATTTCGACCAAAAATTTGTGTGTTCTTATATTTCTCTTTCCTGCCACAACTGTAGTAGAATCGTGTCTCCTGTCATGCACTATGGTTGTTAGATGTCGGTAGCTATGTGGGTGTGGGAGATATGGGGGTTGAAAGTGGTCTACCTGCGGCAATTTCATATTTCTGCCAAAGACGCATGTGTCATGGTGTATCACTTTTCCGCGAAAACTATATATCGCAGATCACTGGCGTTTGTGTATGGTAGTAACACAGAGTCACTTATCGATCACTACATTGGCTGAATTTCGGTAACTGTGGGAGTGTGGGAGATATGGTGGTTAAAAATGGTAGATCAAGAATATTTTCGTATTTCATCCAAACACATGTGTGTCCGTAAATTTTACTTTGCTGCCTGAACTACATAGCGCAGATGACTGGCATTTGTGTGTGGTAATAGCATCGCGTCTCCCATCGTGCACTATGGTTGTTAGATGTCGGTTGCTGTCAATACAAATTCTTTACAATCACGAACGGAGTCGTGGGTACCAGCTAGTATAAACATAAATATTACTGAATCTATAAACTCGTCATACAGCCAGGCGAAACTATCCCTGCGAAAACACGTTTCCTTTGAATACAGCCCTGCCCTTTTAGACGTCTCACCTTGTGCTTTATTAATGCTACGGCGAAGGCTACTTTTATTATGAATCGTTTTCTGTAAGGCACAGTTGGATTGGAAGGTTTAAGGTTAATCCAGGGTGTGAGCCCAGTTTTAATGGAGTGAACTAATGCAGCAGTGGTTATGTACTGGTCTAACTGAGTAACCACTAATCTTCCGCCATTAAATAAAACATGAATAGCGTTAAGTTTTCTAATTATCTTAATAATTGCATTTTTCTTTAAAAGCAATTTTTGAGGTAGTAAACCGGATGGATTCAAGGACTCAAAGAATTCTATGGATTACAATTGAAAGCTGTTTATTTCTACATGGTTACTGCATCAATCTGTTCGTAGTACTCCAAGTTATACAGGAGTACGCCGATTGGAATGTGTGCCGGAACAACTCGACTAATCTGGGCACAAAATCTGATAGAGCCAGCGTTTCATTCCGAGGGACCCTGGTGAACAGAGACACCACATCGAAGCTCACCAGTAAGTCATGGGGACAAAAATGAATTTTGTTGATGATGTCGATAAATCTTGCAAAGTTTGTCACGTGGTGACATCTTCTCACAAGTGGGGTCAGCAGCCCAGTTAAGTTTCGGGTCAGATAGTACGTGGCTGATCCGATGGCACTCACTATTGGCCGCAACGGGTTTGCCTTCTTTCTGAACCTTATGAAGTCCGTGTGACTGGAACAGCCGCACGGGGCTGTAGCAGTGTAACTGTATCCTCATGCAGACCAGAATTCTTTAGTAGGACTGTCGTCTTCCCTGCCACAGCATTGGTTGGGTCTCATGGAATCTTGCGGTATGATTCGTCTATCTTTTGCCTTTCGTCGATATTCCACCGTAGTCAGGACTACAGAGGCGTTTCCCTTGTTCGCCGGCACGATACGTGGAAGATACCTTTGTCGTTTGGCCCCACGGCAGGGATAGCCTGGAAGGTTTTCTCCAGCATCTGGTCAGCATTAATAAAACATCCAGTTCACGATTCCGGTGGAAGAGAATGGCCGGCTTCTTTTCTTAGACATTCTCATAGAAAGGAAACCAGATGCGAAACTCAGACACTCTGTATACAGAAATCCTACGCACATGGACTTGTACCTGAACGTGCTTAGTCATCACCACCAGGCACAGCGCAATACGGTGCTGACCACACTGGTACACAGGGCGCGAGCGAAATGTGATATCGACAGCCTACCGGACGAAGTTAACCACCTATGCGGACATTCACAAGCAACGGGTAATCGCAGCATCAGATAAGATTGACATTGCGAGAACCGAGAAGCAGGCTTAATAACACCGAGAACGAGCCACAGGATCACCTAGCCTTCTTGCCATACTCTGGTGCTGTAATGTCGAGGATTGGTAAAGTTCCTACGAAAAATGGGATTAAGACCATCTTCCTACTGCCACAATAGCTGAAGTACATGTTGCGATCCCCCAATGACGACCTGGAACTCAAAACACCAGGAGTTTATAGGATTCCATGTAAATGCGGAAAGAGATACATAGGCCAGACTGTACGGTGCGCTATTTGTATTTATTTATATTCCATATGCAACATAGCCCAGCACCTAGTATCTACTCTGGGCCCTTATTTACATTATTTTATATGTACATATATTTTACCATATATGTATAACATATTAACATATAAACAATGAATGCAAGAAAATTTTGATTCAATTTCCAATATCTATTACATCTGTTGTTATTAAACAGAATGCGTACCACACCTCTACTATATCTACTACTACTGCTATTGTCCCTAATATTGCTACTACTACTACTAATACCATTGCTACTACTACTAATACTACTATTACCACCACCAATTTTCACAGACGCACTTCGGTCCACTAATGTTAATTTTTATTGTTAGATTCCCCTGGAACCGGCAGCAAAGTCAGCCGCCCAGGCCATCAAGTGCTGACCTCCTGGAATACCAAGACGACCCCAGCTGTCGCTCAGAATACGGCCGGTCTGGAGCACACTGCAGTTCCTCTGACGATTGATGTTGCTCATCATCGTAGGATATCTTCCGTCAATCCGGTGTTGTGAAAGCCAGACTTCCAGCATCATTGTTCCCTCTGCAGTTGTTTCTGAAATTAGCTTCCTCTATTCCACGAGTTGTAATTGTGTTCTCCTCGTCTGCTATCTGTGGTCTTTGATTTCGCTCGGCATTTTTCCTTTTTAGAAATTTCTCCTTCCAAAATTTAGCCGCTAGATCAGTTGCTTCGTCCAGCAAATGCCACAAACTTTCGTAGCGCAGTATGTCAAATATTCTCCTACCTTGCAGCCGAGCTTGTTGATGTTCTCTCAAACTGGCTGTTATTTCACATTCCCATACCACGTGCTCTGGCGTACTCTCTTCACCACAGTCGCACGGGATTGAGTCCACAATATTTCGACTTCGGAGCCCATGACCTGTAATGTAGTGTACCAATCTGGGAGTGGGTTGAAGGTTATTCAACTTTCACCTCTCCTCTACGGATGGAAACATATCATATTTTCTTCGACCTGTTTCACTATTGTTCCATACTTGTTGCCATTCCGCCAATATAAGCTTCCGAATGTGCATCTCCGATGTTGCTTCACTGCGCACAATTTCTGCTACCTTGTCTTGTTTCCCGTTTCTGAGCCAGTATATGGCTCCCCGTTTCCTTAGTTCGATGTCCAGTGGCCATACACTAATGGCAACGGTTAATGAATTTGTTGCCACTGTTCTGTATGCTCATGTCAATCTTAAAAGTATCCCTCGTTGGACACGTCTGACTCGCTGTTTTAGTTTTATTTTTCTTAGATTCTTTGCCCACATACATGTTGAGTAGCCCACTAA
The DNA here is from genome assembly GCA_031002005.1 of Vandiemenella viatica. Taxonomy (NCBI): domain Eukaryota; kingdom Metazoa; phylum Arthropoda; class Insecta; order Orthoptera; family Morabidae; genus Vandiemenella; species Vandiemenella viatica. The sequence continues at coordinate 22,221,991 of CM061918.1, forward strand.
AGGGGATGAAATTGCGTCATGGTATAGTCTTATTGTTTGGACTTGAACAGTGAATTTTAGTTGGCCAATATTAGTGATTTTATTCATGACCACCACTGCACTTGCTATTGTCTTCTCTAAGTGGGCATTGAAGTTTAAACGTTCATCCAATTGAATGTCTAAGTACCTGCACACGGGGTTTATACGAACCGATTTACCATCGATTCTTGTAGTAGGTTTTCGAGTCAACTTGCCCTTGAGAAACATAAATGTTGTTTTATGAGGTGCTAAACTCAGCTTGACTTTTACTGCAGCATTGGCTAAGGCAGTTAAGTACTATATTACTATTGTACTAAATTTCTGCTCTTGTTGTTACTTCAACGAGTAGTAAAAGGTCATCATCAAAAGATATTAGATCTAGAAGTTCAGGTATTCTTTGTAATAGTTCGATCACTGGTTCCATCCCTATATCCCAGAATATGGGACCGCAAACTGAACCTTGCGGGCATCCTTTAGTAATGGTCTTCGATATAAACGAGTTCTGGCATCTCAAGGAAGCAGTTCTAAATCTGCAATAGTCCCTGAAGGTGTAGAATAATCATCTTGCACAACAAATCTCCCTCAGCCGTTCAAACAGGGAAGGCTACCATAAATTGTCGAAAGCTCCCGAGATGTCAATAAATATGCCCACTACGTAGTTTTTCGTACTGCTACAAATTATTTCCATCTACCGATTTATGGCAACCTCTGTCGTCTTCCCGGTTCTAAATCCATTTTGACTAAAATTCATTCCCTGGTAAGATTTCGGTTGAAGAGGATCCTTGTCGTCTCCTTTCTTTAAAATTACCACCTCGCTTTTCTGCCATATTCCCGGAACTCTACACTGATGTAGGCATTCGTTGAGGAACCTGCATAGGACGGAGGTTAAGTTTATGAATAACTCCTGCAGGACATCGTCTGGAATTCCATCTGGACCGGGAGCCTTTCCATTTTACATTTTGCTTATCGAGGTTATTACTTCTTCAGGTGAAAAATTATTTACTTCCTCTTGATTTCAGCAGGGCTGCCACATGTGCCTTCGTAGTGCAGCTTGTTCTAGTGTTTCTTCTTCCGGGTTGTCATCAGGAAGCAAAACTTTTAATAACTCCTCCGGGTGAGTCTCTCCAATTCGTGGTTAATCGTCCATCTGTTCTTTTTACTGTGGATAGTATTGTGGGAGGCCTGATTTTACCTGCAGCTTTTTTGTTAGGAATACCCCATAGATTGTTCAAGAGGTTTTCTCTCACGAAGACTTCCCAGCATTTTTGTTTTGTCTCTATCTTCGCGTCTCTGAAAATCTGCCTGTTCTGAATGTAGCATTCTAGGTGGAAACTTCTGTCTGCTGCCACCATGCTTTGTTGATACATTCTCCTCGCTCTTCTCATTTTTAGTGGTAGTTTCTGAGGTTTTTCTGTCCATATTTTAGTGGTATCGCTCGTTTCATGGCACTTTGTATTTCAGATGTCAGCTCTCTTGTGGCTTTGTCTACATAGAAGTGGTTTTCTGGCAAATCCGGTTGAGTGAATACATTCCTTAATTTTTCCCATGTAGCTTTCTTGATGTTATATGCTGTTTTAATGTTTCCGTTGCCTCTGCTTTCTTCTGTCTGCGTTCTTCCTCGTTCTTCATGATGTTAAGAATTCTCCAACCCCAAAGCAGATTCCCGCATGAATGTTTGTAACTGTAACGTCAATATTTGTTCATGCGCCAACACTGTTGCAGAAAGTAGGAGGATTGTGTGCTTGGTTTCTAACCTCTAGACCCAATTCGCTTAACAGTTCTTCTAGAAGTTACCCTCTCCTGGCAGTCTTCTTACTGTGCCAAAGAGCAGACTTTGCATTGACGTCCGCTGCAATAACTAGTGGATAATTTCCCAGAGCTGCATCTATCTGCCGTATTCTATCCTGTTATGGGAAGATCTCGTCACTGTACTGGAAATACATGCTTACCATTATGAAGCTACCCCTAGCTGCTCTTATCTCAGCACATACCATGTGTTCATCACATCACTGCGTAATTTTTGTAACTATTATCTGTTTATTTAAAACGATTATTTCTGCCACTGGGTTATTGCCCTCTGTGATTATTCGTGATGTTAGAGGTATGTGCGGGATTTTGCCTTGCCAGGAGTGCAGTCCTTGTAGACAAATAATATTTGATCTCAATTCCTCAGCCACCTTTCTGATGTCATGTAGAACCATGACGTTTCCTTTAGTATTGAACTGAGTAACTTTTAACATAGAATTTACGGGTGTCTTGTATACACATTGCAGTGAGTCCAAGGTAGTATTGTATCTAACAGAATGCATCCATGGGTCTTGACAAATTGCTTGTATATTTCCTCAGGATCAAAGATTTGTCCTCTTCTCTCGAAAATCTTGTGAACTAGTGTCAGGAGCTGAGATGGATCTGTTGGACGATTTAGTGATCTCAGTTGTATTATGTCAATTGCCGAAGGTTGTGGGAACGTTATGTTTTTACCGCCAGGATGGAGGACTCTTGTCAAATGTCGGAGGGCAAGTGTAAGTGAATGCAATTCTTCGAGCCAAGTTAGCCGAAATGTATCTTCAAAATCAGCGTACAATAGCGCTGGCTCCGCAATAATGGCATTCGGGTGACTTTTCACAAGGTTCGGGTGTTTTATTTGACTGGTACGCATAATTCGTTTGCGAAGATGATATTCATTTTCTTTGGAATATCCGAGCCCACCGCCTCTAAAAAAACGCTGGCAATAAGACGAGTCAGAACCGGAGGAAATCTCGTCTAATTGCTCGTCTATTAACAGCTGCCGATCTGTTTGCACGCCGGTGTTTACCATTATTTTCTGCATTTCCATTACCTTCTTCTTCCTAAACCTTTCAGCTCTTGATGCATTTCTTCGTCTACGAGATGGGGCATTGCGTCTCATTATTTGATTTTTCATTCCCACTTTCCTCACTTCTATTTCAACTGCTCTGTATAATAGATCTGATAAATTCTCCATCATTTCATGATCTATCCTGCAACTGGATTGTAGACTAGCCATAATCTATTCTGTTGACTAGGCGTTGCAGTAGCAGTTGATGCCTGGGACAATCCTTTCCTTTGTTTTTGGATGACTCTTTTCTGGCATGGGATGCACGTTTGAGGCGTCAACTTCATATCATACTGATCACTACAATACTCTGATGACTACAAGACTCTATGTCCGTTTGGGAGTGTTTACTCAAATGTCCGAGGTCTCTGCAATTGACACAAGTTGGTGACACGGTGTAATCTTTGCAATTGATTGCACTGAATTCCAAGTATATTTTATGTTGCTCTGGTAATAATTTGCGCATAGCTGGGCTTACTTCTATTACGTGATGAACGGTCGGCTTTTCGCGGGGTCCTGTTTTAAATTTAGGGCAGAAACCGCTTGCGAACTCCTCCTTTGATAACTTAACTAACCATCAATGTCTGGAACAAGGCCATGGCTTCGATTTTGAAAACATCAGTATATTGGAGCGTACCATAAACCTCTGGGACAGTATTCTTACAGAAGCAGTTGAAATTCACACCACGCCCAATCTTGTGAACCGGGACTGTGGATACCAACTACGCGAAGCTTGGACGTCAGTCATTAATGCAGTACGTTGTCAGCATGTCGTAGTACACAGCACGGCAGCCGCAGACCAATTGAACCCACGCCAGCCTCCTACCGGCGCTACCCTCACTCACTGCCTAGGCGCCGACTGAGTCAGCCAACCAGCTGCGCGCACTTCAACCATGAGCGCATTCGGAGGCTATAAGAACGCAGTATTCCAACGGCACTTCAGGGTCGAGTTCCGCTGTGATATTCGGAGTGTGAACAACTATTTCCTGCTGGTTAACTGGGATCGTATAAAGGCACTGCTAGCTACCTATACTTTGATATTGGACTACGATTAGGCTCAGTAACTGAAGATTTACCCGGCAACTATGCACGGCGACAGATTGGACCTACGCAACGGATACCTCGACGCAAGGTACTAGACACGGACTGGCGGACAATTCGGCAATGAAGAAAATGGCAACAAGTGGGAGTGTCTCAGACATGGTAATGTCTGAAGCCCAATCCTACAGTGAAAGTGATAGTGAGTGTGAGATGTCAAACCCACATAATATTAACAATATTTTACTGAGACCAGTTATCAGTCAAAACATGGATCTTTCCCTATTCACAGAAGTGAAAGGCAAAAGGAAATGTGGCAGAGAGGCAAAGCGAAGCAAGCAAGAAGCAACACGGAAATCCCGACACAAAACTGATTTATACCATTGGAGGCATTGGGAAATCAGGACAATAAGAAAGAAGAAGAGACATCGAATCCACAAAATTCATGTACTCAGTCAGAGAAAAAGAAGGAAACCTGCCCACATATTATTATCTGAGTGGTTAAAGAATTCATTCAAATGAACGAAATAAAAAAGAGAAGTTTCAAGGGAACCTAAAGGATGTATAGAGAGGTGACACCTTGAAGTACCATGTGGAAAATAAACAGTACTACTAGTCCATTTACAATTTTTTTTAAAGAAAATGGAATACCCTTATATACTTATCAATTACCAAAAGACAGGCCACTAAAGGTAGTAATAAATGGATTGCCGCCAAAAGTGAAAACAGAAGAGATAGAAGCTGAGTTAAAGCAAAAAGGCTATGGAGTTCGAATTGTGCACTAATTTAAGAATAAAGATACCCACACGAAGACACTGATCCCACTGGTGGTCTACCAAGTTACATTGAATACACAGTCTGACTCTGAACGCAAACACAACCAGCGAACAATTTAATATACCAGGATACAAGTGGAACGATACAGAAGTCTCCTAGGTCCACCCCATTGTATGAGGTGCCAAAGAATAGGGCATGCTGCCCATTACTGTACATTCCCGCAAAGATTTGTAAAATGTGCTGAATACCATTCCACAAAGGAGTGCAAGTTGCCAGCAAAATCACCAGCCAATTGCGCCAACTGCCAGGGTGCGCACGCAGCCTCATGGAGGTGATGCCCGGTTTCCAGGCAGCAATACGACCACCGAGACCCAACCAAAATGCAAAAGACAATATTAAAAATGGGAAAGAGATGAACGACCCAGAAAAAGATACTAGTAAAACAAATATACCCCTAGATACCAGGAAGACAACCCAAAGAGAACACCGGAATAGAAGATCCTACGCAGATGTGAAAGGAGGTAGAGACAAAGCAGAAAAAATGAAGAAAGGGGAAGTGGCAATCAACCAGAAGACGACGCAACATCAAATGATTGCATGAAAGCACTGAGAAACATGATGGAAAAACTGAAAAGACTAATTATAAATTTGAAAGAAGCCAGAGGCCCCTTCGACAAGGTAATGGCCCTGTATTAGCCTTCCATAACAATATGGAATGCGAATGGACTAAAGGGAAAAAGAGAAGAACTGCAACAATTTATAAGACGAAACTAAACCGATATCCTACTAATAAGTGAAACACATCTAAAATCTAGGGACCTATTCAAGATATGAGGAATGGAGATATACCGTACAGATCGCCCACATGCCGGAGGAGGAGGGATAGACATAGTGATACATAAAACTATTACACACCAACTCATCGGAGAAACCAATAAAGAAAATGACAGAAATAAACTGGAAATATTTTACCCGCCTAGTACACAATAAAATCCACACAACACATGCAGTTAATACGCCAGAAGAAATAGATATGGCAGTAAAACATCTGGAGAATACAATTCAGACAGCCAATATCAAGGCTTCAACAATTTCAAGTTTTGAAGAAACAAACAATACCGACTTACCACCGTTATTCGAAGACCTAAGATACCTGAAGAATAGATATAGAAAATTATGACAAAAATATAGACCCCCGCAAGATCGGAGAGAATATCACCGCCTTTCAACTAGAAGACAGACCACGGGAAAATCGAATAGAGAGGTGGGAGGACAAAATGGCCAACTTGTTACTCACCAACAGAGATGTGTTATCCGGGCACTGAAGACGAAACGACAAGTGAAGTCGGCAATAATTGGACCTACCGGAGCCATGTTCACCCCTGTCGCGAAGGCGGAAATACTCGCAGAAACGTTTGAGAAACACTACATGACACCGCAAAAGCCCTTAGAGGGAAAGGAAAAAAGAGAAGAGGAAGAAATAACGAACCGAGCCGATATCATTCGAACTGAACCAGCGAATATACTCCCGGAATTGACAACGCCGAAGGAGGTACGAGGGATAATCACGAAGGTGGCCAATAATAAGGCGACAGGGCCGGATAATATAAGAAACGAACAGCTAAAACGATTACCGACAAAAGGGATAGTACTACTCACGAGAATAATCAACGCATCAATGATTACCGGCTACTATCCTGAGTCATGGAAAACGGCGAGGGTAGTGGCAATACCAAAAGTGGGGAAAGATCAAACAAAACCTGAAAATTACGGACCCATTAACCTCCTTAGCTCCACATCAAAGTTTATGGAAAGGGTTGTCTACAAGAGGATAGCAGCAAATATATGGCAAAATAAAACAATAAGAAAAGAACAACATGGGTTTCAACCAAAAGCATCTGCCGTAACGCAACTCCTACACCTGGTGGAGGAAACAGTGGGAGCATGTAACAAAGGAAAATCCGTGGCGGAAGCTTTTTTAGATATAGAGAAAGCATATGACAAAGTGTGGAAGGATAAACTAGTCGTGAAGACGGACACAAACAAGAATATTCCCCGGTGCTATACAAAACTAATAGGTAACTTCCTGAAACAGAGGCAATTCTATGTGACTGTAGATGGTCAACAGTCGACAAAACAAACGATGAGAGAAAGAATACCACAAGGAGCAGTACTTTCACCGACCCTGTTTAACATTTACGTGAACGATATCCCGTACCCGGAGAAAATTTACATCGCTCTATTCGCAGATGATATTACTGTCTTTACCATAGAATACAGTCACGAAAAAAACATCAAAAGACTACAACGGGCTCTCAACAAAATAATCTTATGGTGCCAGAATAACAAAATAACAATAAACCCTGGTAAATGTGCGGCTGTATATTTTACAAAAAAGAGATCAGACTTTGAACGCCTCCGAAGAATAATAATAGCAGCACAAACAATTCCATGGGTAATAGATAACCGTTACCTAGGAATTATACTTGATCAAAAATTACTATTCCATCTGCACATAAGAGGTCGATTCAAAAAAAGTCTCGCAGTGATTTTAAACCTCTTTCCAGTCCTGCGTGCGGAGAACTGATGGTTGAGACTAAACTAAGAATCTACAAAACGGTCATAAGACCGTTTATATTGTATGGATGCCAAGTCTGGGAAGCTGCAGCGAAATCAAACATTGAAATGCTACAGTGATTACAAAACAGATGTCTTAGGATGATATTAAATGCACCAATATTTACACCAACCAAATAATTACATGACCTAACGGGACTGCCTACAATTAAAGAAGAAATATACCACCAGAGCATGAACTTTCATACCAGACTAGACCAAAACAGGAACATCATCAATAATAGACTGAAAGAACTCGGCACCAAAAGACCCAAACCTTGGCATAAATACAAACTATTCCGCAATACTATTGAAATAGAATATAGTAACTCGTAAAAATTAGAACAAACAAATAAATAAATAAACACATAAATGAGGGGGTTTCCATTAAGGCAGTACCGCAAGGTTAGGCCAGAGCAGGTTTATACCCCCAAGCGAACAACAAACAGTGGCCCATAACAAAACTTGTACCAAACCAGTAAAACTGTTCAAGGTAGTGGGACTATATTATAACGACCGCTGAGGTCATTTAAAAAAAGAGGGAAAAGTACCTTCTAGCTAGAAAATAGCCCAGGTAATTCCCGTTTTTAAGAAAGGAGATCGGAGTGATCTTAGGAATTATCGACCCATATTTCTAACATCGGTCTGCAGCAGAATTCTGGAACATGTCAAATGCTCGAACATTATGAAGTTTCTAGATGAGAACGAGTTACTTACAACCGTGTCAACACGGATTTCGGAAGAAGAGATCGTGTGAAACGCAGTTGGCCCTATTTTCCCATGACATAATGAAAGTTATCGATGCAGGTTCGCAAGTTGATACAGTTTTTTTGGATTTTCAGAAAGCTTTTGATTCTGTTCCACACAACCGTCTTTTAGCGAAGATTCGAGCTTACGGTGTTTCGGCTCAGATTTGCGAGTAGATACGTGATTTTCTAACTGGTCGATCACAGTATGTCGTTGTTGACGGGGAAGCCTCTTCTAAGATAAATGTTACTTCGGGTGTTCCTCAAGGAAGTGTAATAGGTCCACTTCTTTTTTTAATATTTATAAACGATCTGGTTGACAACGTCAAATGCTGGTTGCGATTGTTTGCCGACGATGCGGTTATCTATAGGGAAATAAGGTGCTTAGAAATTCAGCGCGATTTGTTTTCGATTGGTGCCGTAAATAGCAGCTTACACTTAATTGCAAAAAGTGCAAGGCAATGCGGATAAGTAACAAGAAGAATCAGTTTATTCACGAGTACAAAATAAACAATTCAGCTATTGACACGGTTGTTTCCGTGAAGTATCTTGGGGGTGATAGTGCAAAGTAACATGAAATGGGACATGCACATAACTTCTGTCGTAGGCAAGGCTAATTCTAAATTACGATTCATAGGTCGTATTTTGAGGAATTTTAATGCTCATACAATGGAGATAGCGTATAAAACTCTAGTGCATCCGCATCTGGATTACTGTTGTGGGCTTTGGGATCCGTATCGCAAGGTTTTGATTGACTCAGTTGAGAGGGTGCAGAGGAGAGCCGCTAGATTCGTGACTTGTTGTTACAGCCCTTATGAAAGCGTTACAGAATTGATACATAGATTGGGCTGGGTTAGTTTGGAAGACAGACGACGTAGCTTGCGTTCAAATTTAATGGAGAATATGCGAAAAAATTTAAATTTCGAGTGCAATGAAATAATTCTTCCGCCAAGCTATTTAGGTCGCAATGGCCGGAGGGATAAGATTAGAGAAATAAGATGCCGTACTGATGCTTATATGTATTCCTTCTTTCCTCGCACTATTCGGGATTGGAATGTGTGGGTTTAGGATTGGTGCTTAGCACCCTCTGCCACCCACAATGTTTGTGATTTGCAGAGTATGAATGTAGATGTAGATGTAAATAATATCTAAGCTTGACACTCAGTCGGGTTCTGGTCTTCTCCCCATGAGGGAATATATGTATTGGGATGATCCGAATAAACTCGTTGAAAGACTAAATGTACTTGCAGCGTCAACATCAGCAGAAATACGGCGCACTCCAACGAAATTTTATCAGTGATTAAAGAACTTCGTGAGAGAGACATCATCGTGTAACATGGATCAAGTTGTGGCAGAACTCCATAAACCAGCAAGAAGAAATTTTCCAAGAACGCGTGTAAAAATCAAAGGTCTTGACGATCTGTGGCAAGCTGATATTATAGAAATGATCCCATACTCTCGTAAAAACAGCGGATGCAAGAATATACTGATGGCGATTGATACTTATTCAAAGTTTGCATGGGCTCAACCCCTCAAGAACAAGTCCGCTAGTGTGGTTACCGACGCTATGAAGAGAATACTAAGTGGTCGACGTGTACCTAAAAATTTACAAACAGACAACGGGAAGAAGTTTTACAATTCAAAGTTGAAGACGCTCATGACAAGCCATGGTATTAATCACTACTCAACATATACACATCTTAAAGCGTCAATAGTTGAGCGTCTCAACATGACAATCAAGAATGCGATGGGGAAGGAATTCAGCAGAAGCAGTTCACATCGGTGGATTGAACTTCTTCCTCAGTTTATGTCTGATTATAATAACAAGTGGCACAGCACCATCAAGATAAATCCGTGTGATGTAAAAGACAACTCACTAATTTCAATGATGTACTTCCGTGTTAAGACTACTACTCCTGCAAAATTCAAAGTTGGTGACAATGTTAGAATGAGCAGAGTCAATGAAAATGTGAAGTAATGGGTGGGGTCCATGGTGTATTTCCCCAAACATAAACTCCTAAATTTCTCAAACAGATCTGCAAGTAACCGCACATCTGTCCCCATGTAGAGACTTGCATATTCTCTCAAAGTCTTGATCTGGAAAGTCCGCCACACCTGTGTCGCGTGTTCGTAATCTTCATCAGAAATTTCTGATTCCAACAACGAACTATAAAATTTTGGAGGGAGCATGGCCTCGTCGAGTTTATCCCAACGAATCTATATATTCGTAAGGGAAGACTCCTTTTCGCTCAACTAATTGGAACTTCTCAGGGTCGATGAAATGACGACGGGTAATGTGCATATCACCGTCCTCAAGGGTCCGAACCTGTTTGTTTAATGGGGACTGCATGAAACGGTATGAGTCCAGAAACCTTAATGTGATTGTAGTGTATTCAATCTTTTTAGAAAAAGAAATGTATCGTTCTGTGTTGATGGGAAGCACATCCATCCCGTCGCCGTCGAGTGTTGATAAAGCCATAACTATGAAGTTTGCGTCATACCCAGAAAGATTGTGAAAGAAAATGGGTATATACCCTTTAATTTGAAACTGCAAATTGCAGTCATTATGTGAGCCCATCTACATTTTCCAGTGATCGCGGACCTTGACAGTCCCCGGTTCAATGTCTTTCTCACAAATGTGGCATACTGTAGCATCAGCAAACTCTGCTTCCTACTCATCTGTCATACATCCCTTGTAAATTTTTTTTGACTTCCTTGGCAAGATTGACGAGTTCGTCAACAAGCCAATTTCTCAGGATTTGCACCAGAGTAGGAGTCAAACCGCGACAGACTAGGTACGTCCCTACAAACGAACCGGTATGCGGCAGCGAAAGGGACACGTTTCTGGACTGTAGTAGTGTGAGAGGTGTTTGGTGGAGGACTGCACGAATCATAAAGTTGCAGTAAACTTTCAAAATCCGCGTAAACGAAAACGGGTACACGCTGCTTGTGCATCAAATCCTTAAACTTTAAGGTCTTATGGTCGTCGCCGGTTAGACCAAACTTTGCGCAATCGATCTCGTGGTGGTCCAGGATATCTTTGCAGACAACTGTCAAAAATAAAGATAGCATTACGATGTCCTGTTAATGAAGTCTTAACTAGCAGCGACAAGTCGTGAATCCAACAGTAATGGAATTTGCCACTACCGTCGGTAATCATCAACATGCTTATGTGTATATCGCGTTTGTCTGCAGTGTGATCGAGGGCCCCGGAAACTACATGCCTACCTTTAACTACATCCCAACCGAAAACATTTACTGAATAGTCTGGATTTTGCCTCTCGAATTTGGAAATATTGTAGAGTTTTACTGGAAACACAATACATGAAAAATCTAAATTGTTGTTGGCGTATGCTTTTCTATAATTATAAAGTCGGCTAGCATTTTTTTTTGGCGCCTTTACTTGAGAAGCAAGAAGCATCTATAGAAAGCATTGTTCGTCTTTGTTTTCAATATTGATGACGGCCTTCTTTCTACAGATATCAAGTGGCAGAGCAACTTAGGAAGACCCTCGATAGAAGGGTTTGAATTGAGAAATATTAATGTCGAGAGATACTATTCTATCGAGAGTTTTGCAACTATCCCTGTCTTGAAACTCACTTAATCTCCGACTTCACATATTTTTCATACCATTCCGACAGGCAAGTGCTCCTTGTGATCTCACGCATCTTTGTGAAAAAACACATACCGGCGATTTCGATATTTAGAGCCTTCTTAATTCTGAATGAAGTAATCAGCCCAACCTGAACCTTTGCAGATGGTGAGGACTGATTATCAACAGTTTCGCGATTTTTTTTAACGAAAAGATCAAAGCAAGCATAAATGAAATTAACAGGTTCAATATAGTTTGGAGAATTTTGAATTGTACCGGAATATATTCTACTCTTAAATGCACTTTGGCTATCTTCAAGGACTAAGGACGATGCTGCTAACTCACCCTCTGTTTCTGCTTGGCTGCTTAATGCTACTGGACTATTACTATATGCTCCTGAGGTGGATTTGCTGGCAGCTGCTCGACTGCTTGATGGTGTCGGCTGAGAACTTTCTGCTGTGTCCGTTCGCCAGGATGGCGTAGTGGTCTGTAGGCTTGTTCCCTCCACGGCGGGCACGGGTGTGGTGAGAGACCGGTTAGGTGCGACGTTGGGTCCCGGCATTGGTGCGGACGGAGTCTCCCAAGGCCGCCACATTGGTGGTGGAGGAGGCTCATTCCTCCTGGTCGCAGGCTCGTTCCTGTTTACTACCGACCCAGAATCTGAAACAGATAAAAATTAGTGTCATGTGGGGAAAAAATGCTCTATCATAATTTTATTAAGTAGGTAAAAATAATGTACTTACCATTTATGTGCGTCGGTGGCTGAATAGCTTGAGCTGATGGAATAACCCATTGATGCGGTGTGGGTACGAAACTGGACGATGGCATGCTCCATGATCCTGCCAGAATTGGAGACGGTTGCATTGAATCTGAAACAGAAAGAATTTACAGTAAATATTTTCAAACAATAAAAATAGTAATTGTCTTAAATAATTTACTTACCATTCCAGCACGATGGTTGTTGAATTGCTTGAGCCGATGGAATAACCCATTGATGCGGTGTTGGTAAAAAACTAGACGAAGGCATACTACAAGTTATTACCTGGCTTGGAGACGGCTGCATTGATTCTGGAACAGAAAACGTGAAAAATAAATATTTTTTTAAACAATAGAAAAGATTACGTTAAATTATGAACCCACCATTCCATTGCGTCGGTGGTTGAATTTTGTGAGCCGTTTAACCCATTGATGTGGTGTTGGTAAAAGCTAGAAGAAGGTATACTCCAAGTTCCTGCCAGGCTTTTAGATGACTGCATTGAATCTGGAACAGAAAACATTAAAAATACTTTTTTTCAAATTGCAATAAAAAAGATTACGTTAAATTATATACTTACCATTCCAGTGTTGCTGGAGACGATGGGATAACCCATTGATGCGGTGTTGGTACAAAACCTGACGATGGCATACTCCATGAACCTGCCAGACTGAAATCTGAAACAGAAAAAAATATTACTGTAACATGAAAAAGAAAATACATTTCTTGAAATAATAAAAACTTAACAATTACCGTTTGTAATGTTTGGTCGTTTTTGACTCGGTAACTCAGGAGTCATGCTTCGCTTGCTTGGATTGTCTGAAATACAAAATAGTGAATATATTAATGAAAACACGCACAAAGAAATACATGTAAAGTTATATATATGTATCACTACTCACCGTCAAGCTGAGTGAATAAATAATTTTCGTAATCACTTATATCTGGAAACAGAAAATAATTAAAAACGAAACGAATAAAACAACTAAGTATTTACATGTATAAAAACAGGTCGTTAGTTTCAATGTCCAAGTCACTTGGAAGTTCCATGTCGTTAAAGAAAATATTTTCTGAAGACATCTTGCGAGCGAGGTATCAACGATGTGCACCGTTCAAGAGCTGCAAGTCGAATGACGCTGGAATGGGGTGGACTTATATTGTATGGCCGCGCGTTTCCAGGTAGCGAGAACCGGTTTTTGTTCGCCCGCCCGCTCTACAAACCAGTTTCTTGCGCGGCGAATCGATTACAAACCGGTTGCCGGCGAGGGGTTTCGAATTCAAGGTCAGAGGCAGGGTATCAAGTTACAACAGGTTTGTACCTGCATAGAGTATCACGTTTCAAGGTCAGAGGTAGCGTATCAGGTTACAAGGAGAGGGGGGGGGATTTCAAGGTTGGCGGAAGGGTTTCAGGTTACAGTGGAACACCTGCATAGAGTATCAGGTTTCAAGGCCAACGAAAGGATATCAGCTTACACTGGAACACCTGCTAAGGCCAACGGAAGGATATCAGGTTACACGGAAGGAACACCTGTAGGTTTCAAGGTCGGCGGAAGGATTTTAGGTTACACTGGAACACCTGCAAAGGGTATCAGGTTACAAGGAGGGGAAACTAAGGTTTCAAGCTCAGCGGAATGATATCAGGTTACAAGGAGAGGAGGGGAGGGGGCATCAGGTTACAAGGAGGGGAAACTGAGGTTTCAAGGTCAGCGGTAGGGTATCAGGTTACAAGGAGGGGTGGGGGGTATCAGGTTACAAGGAGGGGAGGGGGATAGAGTATCAGTTACAAGGAGGGGAGGGGAGGAGGCTATCAGCTACAAGGAGGAGAGGTGGCATCCTTTGATGTTATACTATTTTGGTCCGGGGTACGAGCCATTTACCCCCTTCTCCCCCTACTTCTACCGTAGTATGCTGCGACTCCTTTAACTCCTTTCTCAGGGTAACCTCTTTACCATAACTCGCGTTTCTATTTATACTATTCCACGCCCGTCGCACTATCACCACTCTGACGTCCTTAGTGAATCTCCTAGAAAGTGAAACTTTGTACTCTATTACCTGACCTTATGTTGCTGTGGGTTTTAAAAAGCTTGTGACCTTGTAGTCTGTGACTAATTGATCAGGCAGAAGAGGACACAGTCTCCACAGGCACAACCCCACAGGCCGAAACTCACCAGGATGAGCGTCTACAGGTTGAAACCCTCACATGCTTAGCCTCTACAGACCAAACTTCAAGTATCCTGACACTTTCACGCAAATCGTTTCTCACATCATCCTGATCGTTTCGTCATGCTCTGAAATTTTGCTATCCCGCTCTGAAGGTTTCCTATACTTAAAACAGAGCGGAGATTGTCACTGAAGAACCTCATTTAGTACCCTTTTTCCCATTGCCCTATATTCACAGTTTCTACACCAATTGCAATCCAAATCATTCACCACGCGTCTGCGAGGGGCGTTACACTTTCCAGGCATGATTTTTCCCAAAACAATATTAATGGGTACCTTTTAAACGAATCTTAAGGATTAAATTATGAAATTGTTTATACATTAAATTTGATTGATAGTCTTATAAAAGAAAAAAATACTTTTTTTATTGAAGTTTTTCTTTGTAATCGCTTTGTTGTAACTTATAACTAGGGTAAAAACTTATGGTTGTAAACTTCAAAATTAACCTGAAGATTAAATTTCACAGGTCGATATTATTTAGTGCTAATGTGTGAATTAAACCAATCAGTTATTAACGAGAAAACATTTTCTAAATATTAAGTAATTTTTGTTTGAATGTATTATAAAATAATGAAAGAACTTTTTTTTTCGGCAGAATAGACCAATGAATTTAACTTATGTTTGTAAATACCTTAACTCAACTGGCAGTTAAATTTCTTTGTATATAATTAGATCGAACCTTTATAAGTAATAACTAG
Organism: Vandiemenella viatica; assembly: GCA_031002005.1. NCBI lineage: Eukaryota > Metazoa > Arthropoda > Insecta > Orthoptera > Morabidae > Vandiemenella > Vandiemenella viatica. The sequence goes on from CM061918.1 coordinate 22,237,304, forward strand.
GTAGCAAGTGCTTAGGAACAAATGAATCAAAAAACTTAAGCTAGTGAGATTTCAAAATTAGCTAAAGATGGAAGCTCGATAGTATTTGGTGCAAGTATCGATAAGAACTAATTAGTTTCTTACAAAATGTTTAAGAAGCTAGGATGTTTTTATTTTAATGAATTATACAGCAATTAAACAAAATAATATTCACCGGAAGAACCGGTTAATTACTTTAAGGTACAATTTTATTTTTCTGCGTAATTTTAAATATCGGTAGTGAAAAACCCGAAGCCATTTATGAATAATTATTTTTATTATTTATTATTATTTTGGTTATATTACTGTTCCAGAACTCAAGAACTAATTAAATAACAAATCGTATTTTAATCCGAATAGAGTATAAATATGGAACGATAGTGTAACCTTAAGAATCGAATTTCTAACTACTGATTTGTATTGGTTACGATTTATAAGAAACTAAAACTATTAAATAACGTATCACTCAAGGTTTACCTATGCTATAGTATTCCAATTAATCGGACTATCGTGCTTATTCTTTACAAAATTCAACGAAAGTTTCAGTTACTACAAAATTAACAACAATGACGCGAACTTAAAACTGTTATTTATGTAGGAAGTTTTAAGTAATTCCTCTCGATAACAATAATCCCAAGACATTAGATAACAATTTAAACATTTTAAACTAATTTAGTCTAGAGATCTTAACTTAGCTGAAATAAATCGTGGTTTTGTGAGCTGCTTTCAACATACGCAGCAAATGATAGTGTAACCAGATATCTAAAGCAATACGTGTAGTAGAAGAAGCAGAAGCATTTGACTATTGTTGGAAAGTGAAGTACCAATTGAAATATTATTTAATTCTATTTGTGTAAAAAGTTATGTATGGTACAAGATAAGTTGTAAAGATTTGATTTTAGATATTTAAATAATATAGTATTAAATGGTGTGATTTAGTTCGTTGAACATATTACGTCAAAATACAAGATTTTGATAGTTATTGTCATAACGGAATAGTAACATCATATTTTGGTGACCGTGACAGTGGGACAGATGTGCATTCTGCGATAATATTTTGAAACAAATCTAGCAGCCCTTTTTTGCACCCTCTCCAACTCCTGTATTTGATAGCAAAATTTGGGTCCCATACAACACTACCATATTCGAGCAATAGTCTGACCACAGTTTTGTGACCCAATTCCTTTCCTTCTCTCGTAAATCCCCTCATCACTCTCTCCAACAATTGCAGAACTTTGAAGCCTTTTCCTACCACCTGTCCAATGTGTACTGCCCAGTTAAGCTTGTAATCAAATGTAATGCCAAGATATTTACATTTCAAGTCTTCAGAAGCAATTCTATCCCCACCTCATATTCACAATTAACCTTTTTTTTGTATATCTAATAAGCTGACTCTTCTTTGCATTTATATTCATCCCATGTATACAAACCCAACTAGATATCCTGTCCAGATCATCCTGCAACTGTTTACAGTCCTCTATCGTTTTGATTCTTTTATATAGCATTATTTCATCTGCAAACAATTTAGTTTCAGATAACAAGCAATCAACACAATTATTCATTAGAATAATGAAAAGTAATGGTCCCAATACGCTACCCTGCAGAACTCCCATTTTTCCTTCCACTTCTTTTGGTACTGCATTCCCTACCCTAACTTTCTGTTTTTCACGTTTTAAAAATTTTTCAAACCGTCAAATCACTTTCTCATCCACTCCAATATTTTTTACCTTATTGACTACCATTTTACGGCTCACACCATTGACAGATCTAGTGCTACACTATCAATTTGGCCTCCATTGTCCATTTCATCTGAAATATGTAGCATATATCCCAACAACTGAGATTCGCATGAAGATCCTTTCCTAAGCCCACGTTGCTTACTTGAAAACCACTTATGTTCCTCACATGTATTTCTGATGTGGTTGTATATCAATCATTCCATTGATTTACGTACCACTGATGTCAAACTGATTGGCCTGTAATTTTCGACTTTATATCTCACTCCTCCTTTATGTACCGATACTACTATCGCACTTTTGCAAGTCCTGCGGTAAGCAGCAAGTATCCAATTTAAATAATATTTCAAGCTTAGGTACAATGTCACATCCGGCTAACTTTAAGTTATCTGTAGTAATATTATCTACACCAGCCCATTTATATTTTTTCATTCATGATTTCCTCAGGATGAATTTCCAATTTTTTAGTAACCTCATTTCTAATTGTATTGTTAAGCTCGTTCTTTGAATTAGACTCTCCGGTTTCTGATTCATTGTCCCTATTACTCTCACAAAACCGGTTACTTAAAATCTCTACCTTTTACAAATCCTCAGTAACGTCTTCTCCAACCTTATTTTTAAGTGTCTCTATACCCTCCTTTACACTCATTTTCCCGATATAGCCATAGAAAGTTTTAGATGCATCACTCAATGGTCTTCCGGCACTGATAATATTCTTCATAAGCCCATCTTTAGCAACTTTCTTTGGTGTTATTTAGTCCTTGTTCAGTTATTTTTAAAATTCCCTGCTATCCTTCTGTCTCTTAACTCTGTTATGATCACTTCATAACAATCTCTTTAAATTTATAAATGTTTCTCGGGAAACAAACCGAGTGATGTTGTTATTAATGCACAATATTTCGGCGACTTTATTCTCCGTCGCCATCTTCAGGTGCAGAATAAAGTCGCCGAAATATTGTGCATTAATAGCAACATCACTCGGTTTGTTTCCCGATAAACATTTATAAATAAAATACGCCGAGAAATATTACATTCATTTATAATCTCTTTAAACTCCTCACTTCCCTATTACTGTACACAGGTTCTATACTTTTATTTATTTTCTGCTTTGGAATATATTTTTCTTCCACCTCTCTTATTATCTCCTTGAAGTCTTCCCATCATGACTCTACTATACTTGTGCCTTCCTTCCATTTGCTGAATCGTTCTCTGAAAAATCTCTTCAAATTTGAAATCTTTGGCTTTTTATATTCAATTTTGGCTGGTGGTTCATTGAATCCTCTAATAACTATCTGAACTGCCTCATGATCACTTATTCCTTCCTTTACTTCCCACAAGGTTATCATCAGGCTTTATCAGGAATATATCTAAAATATTTTGTCCCCTAGTGTTATGCTCTACCACTCGTGTAAATCCTCCTTCCCTTACTAAGGTATTTGCAAAGCTTTGTTCCAATGTGTTATTAATCTTATTTTCTTCCCAGTTTACACCTGGTAAATTTAAATCCCCACCAATAATTATTTTTTTATTCTAGCCTGTGAAATTTGAGTACGAATTTAATTTCCCCCCAAGAGCCTCATCTTCATCTGTCATTCTTCCACTGCGGTAATCAGCCAACAACCAATTTTTTTTCTTTTTTAATACCCCAGAAATCTACCCCAAGTAACCCATGGTCTTCATCTATAAATGCCAGTGAACTGTGGTAGTTTTTTGTAACTAGTGTGAAAACTGCTCCAACGATTGCTCCTCTATCTCGAAGGTACACTCTGTAATCATCAGGAAAAACCTCAGTATCTAGTACTTCTTTTAACCAACTAACTACCCCAGTTATGACTTCTGGTTCATGTATCTCTATTAAGTTTGCAAATTATATTTTTTTTGTTCATTATACTCCTACAGTTTACAATTAACACTCTGACTACCTACTTTATATTTTCAGCATTTAACTTCTCTTTCCCAGTTTTACCCCTTTCAGTTATTGTTTCAGCAACTTTATCTATTTCCTTAACATCTGTGATTTCCCATCGTGGATCTGCACTCAGTGTCATGTTAATAATCTATTTCCATCCCTTCACCAGCAGCCCCTAACCTGAGCCCATCAGCACTGGAATTGTTGGTATTTCCTGATAAAACAATTGCTGTGGAGGTGGAGACATATTGTTTAAACAAAAGTAAATCATCTAACGTATATGAACAAGGAAATATTAATCAACTTTTTATATGATTATAAACAAAATAGAAGATATATATGAAAATTTGAAGAAACGCTCATCAACACTCAAGAAAAAGCTACGGAACATTTGAAGAAACAACCCATGCACACTCAAGAAGGAGCTACAGAAGATTATTAATAAAAAAAAAACATACAGATGATCTGAATAGGCAACTTATGCTAAGTGAGGTATATTTACAGCAAGAATTTAGTAAAACGTAAATTTTACAAGATGAGACCAAGAAGCCAAAATTAGAGTTACAAAACATGCTGAAACATTATATGGAAATACTTGATAAAAATCTAGAAAAATATATATGTTGTTTCAACATATGGGAGAAAGAGATGTTAAGATTGAAAACGCAGCGGAGATGAGAATTAAAGGAACAGAACGAAATCTGGACTGGAAAATCAATAAGTTCGAGGAGCAGCAAAAGCACTCTTGCAACAGTATATAGATAAAAATGAAATACTGTTCGTTGGTAACAGCGCCTGGACCGATCTGGCAAAATATTTTTTTTTAATATTGGCAACAGGCTGTATAAGACTTTTGGGGAAAGAAAACCAGGGAAAGTTTCCCGAAACATTCTGGAAAAACTGGAAGCACTTTTTACCATGGACCGACTTCTCTGCTTCGTTAAATATTCATAATAGTTAGAATAAGGCTTTTTAGAGAAAAAATTGTTAGGAAACTTGGGAAAAGCAGGAAAAAGCAATTTGTTCTATGTACTGATCTTTTTTTTTTTTTAATAGTCTGAGTAAGTTCTATAGAGAAAGAAAAACTGCAAAATTTGCATGCAAAATAAGAAAATTCGTGAAAAAATTGAACTTGCGTCTTTCTATGTACCGATTTGGTTTAGTTATTAAAACAAAATGTTCATCATAGTCCAGATAAGGTGTTTGGAGAAAGAAAAAATGTAAATCTTGCCAGAAAAACGAAAAAGTACTTTCATTCTACGGAATTTTCGAATGAACATAAGACCATAACTCCATCTACGAATGATGGATATGCTAAATGGAGAAGAACTCAATTGACGTTTTCTATTGAAAAAAAAAAAAAAAAAAAAACCCTGGAAGATCTTCAAAAAATCTCGATAAACGTATTCTGGCTTAAATTAAAATAATATTAGTTTCATTTTATTTTTGCCTTGTTTCGCGTTCTGTCCAACAAAATGTGTGGTTATCATATTTCCGTGCCAATGATATTAACTGAGGAACTACGCTTGATGATAGTGAACTAGGTATTACCTCAATTAGTCATGATGATGTCCAGTCTTCCGAAACACGACGACACATTTAATAAATGGTTTGAAGAAAACCCATTATGATAGCGATCATTGCGAATAAGTTCGAACGAATATTCTCTTTTTGAATTAGCAACAAAATTATGCTAATGAATGTGTGATTTTCTACTTGGACGCTCCTAGTGGAACTGAAAAAATGTTTTCGATCTCTTTGATTTTGCATCAATTTGCTCGCAGAATTAAATTGCATTTGCACTTGCTTCATCAGAAAATGCAGCTACCTTGTTGGAAGGTGGTCAATAATCTTATTAGGCATTCAAGTTACCTTTGAATATTCAATTCTATGAAACTCTGATATACAACCTGAGACAGAACTGTGCGATGGCCAAAGTTCTACAGCATGGCTAATTGATTGTTTGGGATAAATTCACAAAAGGACATTAAATTCTTTGGAGTATATTAGACCGAAAGATGGAAATTCACTGAATGAAATTTAAATTAAACACCTTGAGATTCACTGAGATTTCAAATTTCATGGAAGAATATAAATCATATGATTGAGATGAAATTGTGACTTAAATTTTGGAACAAAACCATATGGTTCCAAGTCGATCAGTTTCCGCGTACGTCACACACTTTCAGCTTTTCACCGGTGTACTGCCGATAGAATTTATCTCGTATAAAAAATTTCCGATTGTGTATTTTTGAAAATATTCCTCCTCAAATTAATTAACTAACTAAACAATCTATATGAATAAATAATTTAAAAAAATCTTTTTTTTATAAACGTTTCTCGGGAAACAAACCGAGTAATATTGTTATTAATGCTCAATATTTCAGCGACCTTATTCTCCGTCGCCATCTTCAGGCGCAGTTGCAATTCTTGAAGTCTGCCTTGAAGTCAGCCTTCAGCGTGTTGTTTACAAACTGCACCTTGAACATGGCGATGGAGAATAAGGTCGCCGAAATATTGTGCATTAATAACAATACCGGTATTACTCGGTTTGTTTCTCGAGAAACGTTTATAAATAAACAACGCCGAGAAAAATTACATTCATTTATTAAAAAAATGCTGTTCGGTGGTAACTGCATCACTTGAGAACAGTTGTACCGACTTCGCAAATTCTTTATTTGATTTTTTTAGATGTTTGCAATAGCTCTCATAAGTATTTTTGAGAAAGATAAAGTGTAAAAATATCCCGGAAAATTGAAAAACTCTGGAAAAACTAAATGTTCTTTTTCTAAGAACTAATTTGGCTGTTTAAATCCTCGTAATAGCCCGAATAAGATCTTCAGAGAATTAAAAATTGGAAAACTTTAAGGGAAATTTGAAAATTCGTGAAGAAACTGAATGTGTTCCTTTCTGTGTAACGATTTGTTTGTTTGTTTGTTTTTTTTTTTTTTTTTTTTTTTTTTTTTTTTTAACTAAATGTACAACACATTCACTCTCTGCACGAAACTGTACTTGCGCTTGCTTCATCAGAAATTGCAGCTAAGTTGATGGAAGGGTGTTGAATAGCTCATTCAGCACTGAAGTTGCCTTTGAATATGCAAAGCAATTACACTCGAACGCGCAATCTTTCGAAGAACTGTGCGAGTACTAAAGTTTTGCAGAAATACAATTCGATACTTGGAGAAAAAAGTACGATGGCACTACAGCGAACGATGCAACATCTATGATAACATCAAAACCGGTTTGGTGGTGAGATGACTTAAACCAAAATATAAATGAAACAACTTAGGATTCATTGAAATTTCAAATTTAATGCAAGAAAATAATTCACATCGTTATTATAAAAACCTGACTTAATTCATTTGTGATCTAAATATTAGATCATAACCGAAAATTCGATCACGTTCCAGGCACATAACATATTTCCAGAATTTCAGCGGTGAACTACGGATAGAATTCATTTTAAATGTAAAATTTCCCATTTGCATGTTTCAGCGTGTATTCCTCCTCAAATTAAAAACCCATGAACAAAATCTATATATATAAAAAAATAATTATTAAATTCTGTTCGTTGGCTTGAGAATGGCTGAACCGACTTGTTTATTTTTTTGTTTTTCTTTCATGATAGTCGGAATAAGGTTTTTAGAGAAAGAAAAACGGAAAAGTTGGAAAACTAGGGGAAAACTGAAAGTACTTTTTTTACAAACTAATTTGGTCCATTTTTTTCTTTTTTCAGATGTTCGTAAAAGTCGGAATGATGTTATCAGTGAGAAAAAATTGGAAAATTTGTCCAGAAAATTTGAAAATTCAGTGAAAAACTAAAATTATTTTTTTCTAAAAAAACGAAATGTATTTTTTTTTTTTGTAAATGTTCGTAATAGTGTGAAAAAGGTTTTTACAGAAGGAAAAATTGGGACAGGTCTCCGGAAAATTGGGAAATCGCAAGAAATTTTAAAATTTCGCCATATTAGTCGAGGTGCTCTCAACTGATGATGTTATCAACGAAGATAATTTCATTTTTATTCATGCAGGTGTTAATAATAGTCCTAATAAAGTGTTTAGATGAAGAAGTAGTCAAATACTTTTTGAAAAGTTGGAAAAATCGGGAAAACTGAACGTACGTTCTTCCACGGACCAAGTTGACTAATTTTTTTAAATAATCGTAATAGTTCGAATATGGTTTTTAAATAAAGAAGCAGTGGCAAAGTTGCCTTAAAAATTTGAAATTTAAAGGTTCCAAACAGGTTTCATAATGGTGATTTCAAGAAACGGTACGAGTCCAATAACCGCAATATGGTTAACCTGCCAATAATATTTTTAGGAAACGAAATGTTACTTTTAGTGTTGATGGGCACGATGTCCAACCCGAATTTATCGAGGTGAGTGCAGGTCCCAAAACATGAAGTGCGCATCACATCCAGAAAAATTATGGAAAAATGTGGCCATTTACCTTTCATTCTTGTACTGTAAATTACAGTTATTGTGTGTAGCCCCACTAAACTTACCTGTGATGTGGCAGTGATTGTGAACCTTAACGGCCCCCGGGGCAAAGCTTTCCCCACAGATGAGGTATACCGTGACACGTCTAAATTGTGCTTCATCGTTAGCCGACTATACAAAAGGAGGAAACCCCCTGTAAATTTCATCCAGATCATGGAACAGTTTAACGAGTTCTTCCACAAGCCACGACTCAGAATTTTCCCCCAAGAATGAATCGAATTTGTTCAGCTGACGGTCGTATGCGCAAACGACCTGATATTACGCTGCAAATGGAGTGTGTTCCTGGATTACTTTGGAGTGAAAGGCGTTGGGGTCAGGTGTGAACGATATTGGTGCCCAATTCCTTGAACTTAAAAGTTTTGTCTTCATTGGCGGGTAAATCGACTCTTGCAGCATCTTCCCCTGTGCAAGCAATTTTTTGACGGTTCAAGAGATCTTCGCGACTAAATTGCTGCAGGCGTCTACCACAAATGTGAATTTAGGTTGAGTATTTAGTTATAGTTTAGCTGATAAACCGCAAGCAGATCTTGATGCAGCAGTAGTGAAACTTTTCTTTACGCTCTGTAATGAACAACATATTAAAATGGAACTACTTTTGAGAGCAGCATCTTGTTGCTACCAATAACTTCGTGTTTTCTACTAACTTGTTCCAAGCCACAGACTTTGATAGAATAGTTAGGATTTTCCCTCTCAATGTTAGGAATGTCCAACAGTGAGAATATGCTTACAAAATCTAATTCGTACTAGGAATATGCTTTAATATACTTGCTAAGATCATTCGCGTTGTTTTGTACCTTTTCGTGAAATACCAGGATGGTACAAAGGAAACAATGATTATCATCACTATTATTAACGTTGATTATTACTTTGCTTGCTTGGATATCGGATGGCAGAGCTCTAAATGAAGATCCCCGGTGTAGCAGTTTCAATTTAGTTACATTGATATCGAAGGCATTAATTTTATCGAGACGTTTACCGCTATCGTGGTACTAGAATTCACTTAATTTTTTCTTAATTTAGAACTAATCTATTCCTGAAAGCACTCGCGCTGATAGTTGGTTCAGTCACGTAGCACGCATCTCAACTGTTTTATTCACATTAGAACTAACGCCGGACTCGGTTGCTGGTGTATTGGACAGCCATTGCGACGAGGGTTCATCCCTGGCTGAGACAGCCTTAATGGGCGCCGGCGTAGCCTGGAGATCATTGCCCATGTTGTCAGTCCAAGCGACCATGCTTATTTTTCAGGCTGAACTCTTTGTATATCCCCAAATCTTCCAGGTCCAGATGTGAGAATGGTCTATAGCCAGCTGCAAAAAAATAAAAATCAAAGAAATTCAGATATCGTATTCTCGTGGTTACATTTTTCATAAAAATGATTACCTCTAACTTTCCTCCTTTAGGATAGATTATCATCTAAATGTATCCTCCCTTTTGCAGCCAGTCTCAGGAAGCTCTGTAGTAGACAAAATGATTTTCTGACTGTGATGTTGATAAAAAAATAAAAAAGTTATAACACTCACTTGTAGTAGCACTCATAGCCTCCTCACTATGCTGGTAAGGAACTTTTAGGAAATAGAAAGCAAATCAGTATTAATATATACATAAAGCTTAAATTAAAAACTACAACATTTTCGTCCGTTACTTTGAAAAGATACTGATCTGTGAAGAACCTCAAAAAAGATTAAAACCCAGTAAATCACTAGCAAACATTAAACCTTCAGACGAGAAAGAAATACATTACATAATCCAAAGTATGAAAACAATAAAGCTGCAGGTAACGACCTGATTGTTGTAGAGTTGTGAAAAGAAGTAGGAGCGTTAAAAAGGCAGGAATTGAGAACTGTTCTATAAGAAATGTGGTGATCGGGAAAAAAAAAATCGTGACGAATAGAAGAACGCCCTGATACACACATTGTAGGGGAATGGTGACGAAACAGGTTTGAACAACTACAGAGGAATTCCCCGGTAGCAGTCGCGTATAATATACTGTTAAAAGCTCTACAAAACAGAATTGAACCAGTAATGGACAAACATTTCTCAGAATACCAAGGTGCATTCAGAAAAGGACGATCCTGTGTAGAATGGATTCTAGTTCTGAAAACTATAATACGAGACATGGCTTTTTTTTCTTTTTTTTTTTGGTGTCGTCAGTCTTTCGACTGGTTTGATGCAATCAATCCTCCATCCATTCCTATCCTGTGCTAACCTCTTCATTTCCACATATCCCTTACAACCCACGTCCTCAATTATCTATTTCATGTATTCTAATCTCTGTCTTCCTCTACAGTTCTTACCTTCGACTGTTCCCTCCACAAGCAAATTAACCAGTCCAGCATGTCTCAAAATATGACCTACCAGCCTGTCTCTTCTTTCTGTAAGCTTCTTCCATAAACTTCTCTTCTCACCAATCGTTTCCAAAACGCGTTCATTTCTTACTTCGTCTGTCCACTTAATTTTCAGCATTCTTCTGTAGCACCACATTTCAAATGCTTCAATTTTCTTTCTTTCCGGTATTCCTAAAGTCCATGTTTCGCTACTATAAAGTGCTGTGCTCCACAAATAGAGTTTTAAAAAGTTCTTCCTAATTCCTAGATCAATATTTGAAACTAAAAGATTTCTCTTTTTCATGAAGGCTCTTTTTGCTAGTGCCATTCTGCTTTTAACATCATTTCTGCTTCTGCCATCGGTTGTAATTTTGCTTCCCAAGTAACAGAATTCACTTACTTCTCCTATTGCATCCGATCCTATTTTTATATTTAATCTACCAGTGTTGGTATCATTTTTGCTACATTTCATCACTTTTCTTTTGCTTTGATTTATATTCAGTCCAAAATCTTCATTCAGTATTTTGTTCATGCCATTCAGTAATTTCTCAATGTCCTCAGCCATTTCTGCTAACAAGACAATGTCATCAGCAAATCGTAGCATACTGATTTTTTCTACCTGAAAATTTATGCCACATGGAAAGTTTTCTTTGACTTTCTTCATTGCTTCTTCTACATACAAGTTGAATATTAACGGGGATAGACTACAACCTTGTCTCACACCCTTTTTAACTGATGCATGTCTCTCGTGATTCTCTACTTTTATTATAGCCACTTGATTCTTATATAGTTTATATTCTTCTATCTCGATACTTTAGACCTGACTTCTTTAATATTATGAACATCTTGTCCCATCTAACATTACCAAAAGCTTTTTCCAAATCAACAAATGCCATTAAAGTATCTTTGTTTTTCTTGATCCACCCTTCAAGAATTAATCTTAAAGACAAAATTGATTCCCTTGTACCACGATTTTTCCTAAACCCAAACTGATCTTCACCTACTATCTCTTCTACTACCCTTTCCATCCTTCTATATATTATTCTGGTCAGTAATTTTGAAGCATGTGATGTTAGACTAATGGTGCGATAATTCTCACATTTGTCAGCATGTGCTTTCTTTGGAAGTGTAAAGATGATATTTTTATTAAAATCAGTTGGAATTTCTCCTGTTTCATAACTTTTTGATATCAACTTGAATAATCTTTTAATTCCTTCCTCTCCTAGGGATTTAAGAAGTTCTGCAGGGATCTCATCAATTACAACTGCCTTATTTGCTTTCAAGTCATTCAGAGCTTTATTAAATTCTGTCCTCAAAACAGGATCTCCTAAGTCATCAATGTCGACATCGCCTTCCTTTTCCATTACACTATTGTTCAAGTCGTCCGCCACATACAGATTCTCAATGTATTCCTTCCATCGGTTAGCTCTGTCTTCTGACCTTCAAAGAGGTTTCCCATCGGCAGCTTTAATGTTCATACCTCTTTTCTTCATTTCTCCAAAATTCTGTTTAATATTTCTATATGCAACATCTACTTTTCCTACGACCATTTCCTTTTCTACTTCTTCACACTTTTCTTGTAGCCATTTTTCTTTTGCTACTTTGCATTTCCTATTGATTTGATTTCTAAATTCCATGTACTACTCTCTTCCTGCTTCATCCTGAGCATTTTTGTTCCTTCTCCTCTGAACCATCAGCTCCAAAATGTCTTCTGTGATCCAAGGTTTTCGGGCAGCTTGTTCCTTAAAGCCTAATGTTTCTTTACCAGGTTTCATTATTTCGGTCTTTAATGCATCCCATTTGTCCTCAGCTGAGCTCCTTTCACATTTACTTCTTAGACCTAAGTCTACCATTTCTGCAAATTTTTCTCTCGTGCTAGATTGTTTCAGTTTATTAACTTCCAGTCTGTTCTGCTTATACTGCTTCCTTATTCGCTTAAATTTCAGTTTGCACTTCATTATTATTAAATTATGGTCGGAGTCTATGTCTGCTCCTGGATACGCTTTACAGTCTAGTAGGCTACATGATTCCTGAATCTCTGTTTGACCATGAAATATTCTAGCTGATATCTGCCTGTATCCCCTGGACGTTTCCAGGTATTTATTCTTCTTCCATGGTTCTGAAACAGTGTGTTTGCCACTACTAACTTATATCTTTCACAAAATTCTAGCAACCTGCTTCCTCGCTCATTTGTTTCTCTTAGACCAAAACTTCCTACAGTATTCCCCTCCTTTCCTTCTCCTACTATTGCATTCCAGTCACCCATGATTATTAGATTTTCCTCCCAATTCACATATTGGATTAATTCTTCAATTTCAGTGTATATTTTTTCTATTTCTTCGTCATCTTCCTGTGACGTTGGCATATACACTTATACTAATGTGGCTGGGACGGGCTTTGTTTCTTTTTCTTTTTTTGATGTCGTCAGTCTTTCGACTGGTTTGATGCAATCCTCCATCCCTTCCTATCTTGTGATAACCTCTTCATTTCTACATATCCCTTACAACCCACATCCTCAATTATCTGTTTCATATATTCTAATCTCTGTCTTCCTATACAGTTCTTACCTTCCACTGTTCCCTCCACAAGCAAATTAACAAATCCAGCGTGTCTCAAAATATGACCTACCAGCCTGTCTCTTCTTCCTGTAAGCTTCTTCCATAAACTTCTCTTCTCACCAATCATTTCCAAAACTCGTTAATTTCTTACTTTGTCTGTCCACCTAATTTTCAGCATTCTTCTGTAGCACCACATTTCAAATGCTTCAATTTTCTTTCTTTCCGCTATTCCTAAGGTCCATGTTTCGCTACCGTAAAGTGCTGTACTCCACACATAGAGTTTTAAAAAGTTCTTTCTAATTCCTAGATCAATATTTGAAACTAAAAGTTTTCTCTTTTTCATGAAGGCTCTTTTTGCTAGTGCTATTCTGCTTCTAACATCATTCCTCCTTCGCCATCGGTTGTCATGATATATGTAATTTGAGAGGATTACATGTCCTCGGGATACCCTTTGGGTCTTTAATGCAGTGGTTTCCCGTTGCCTTCTGCATTCCCATGCCGTTGATCATTTCTGATTCATCCGCTTTAGGGGCCGTTTCCAACCCCAAGGGCAAGAGGGTGCCCTGAGCCACTCTTCGCTCTTCCGCCCTTCTTTCGAAAGCCGTTGGCAAGCAGTGGGTGACTCCTTATACCGGGAATCTTTCAGTCGCCAGAGCCTCGTCCGTGCAAACAGGGTGCACCACGTGAAGGAGAGGTTGACATTTGGTTGGAAAAGGCTAGTATAGTCTCTCCCAAACCCTTACACCCCGCTTTGTTTCTAACCTCATCAAAATAATCCTGTCACTAAACTGTTCATAATAACTCACCCGTTTCCCTACTTTCTTGATCATTACAAATCCTACACCAGTAGCTCCATTGACAGCTTGTGTGCTAATTATCCTGTGTTCCCCAGACCAGAAATCCTGTGCATCCTTCCATTTAATCTCATTAATCCCAACAACATCTATCTTTAGTTGTTCCATCTCCCTTTTTAAGTTTTCGAACCTGCCTGCCCTATGGCATGGCTATTACCAATATTAGGGATTCACCCATCTAAATAGGTCAATAAGTTTAAATATCTTGGTGAAGTAATTAAGATTAATAGGCTAAATAAGGAAGCAAATAGTTAAAGAGCAAGAAAACTACAACTAGCATACCGACTGACTAATGATACAAACAATAAGAAAAATCTCTCAAGGAAAAATAAAATCAAACAATCCAATCAAGTAATAAACCAGAAGGTCCACTATGCCTCAGAGTGTTTGTTCTCTATGGAAACTGGAGAAATAGTAGAGGCAGAGAAAAGGAAATTCTTGAGTAAAGTTTTGGAACCACTTAAAACTGAAAAAGGAAAGTTTAGACACCTGAAGAAAAAATATCTACACAAAGAAGAAGAAACTGAAAGGATGTTAGATACGATCAGAAAGAGGAAAATCAATTTTTTGGTCACTTAATGAGAATGGATAACAGCAGACGAATAAAAGAAATTTCAAGCATGTTTACAAGAGTAAGAAGTGCAACCAAGGTGTATAGAAAGATAAGGTTGAGATATGAATAAGATAAGATATAGTACAGGATAGAACAACTTTCAGAAGATTTATCCAAACCTTCAAGGATTTCTATTAGAAGAGGAAGAGAAGAGAAAAGTTTAAACTAACAAAGTTAACAAAACAATAAAAGATACTTACAGCTACTGAATCGGTCCTTAATCTCTGAAACCGAAATTGCAGCCAGGTCCATTATATCTAGAAAAAGTAATTAAATCAATAGTAATAATAAAAAAATACGTTAAACATTGGTTAGTGTGAATAACTGAATCCAAACTGAAACGCCAGAGATATTTTAGTATTAGTTTTACCTGTATAATTCAGGAGTAGTTTATGTCGCGATACATGATGTTACAACGTGATATAGTGATTATGAAAGTTGCTTAAATAACTGATAACTAAATACCTTGTACCATTGGTTGTAACAAAAAGGTTCAGTTTTCATTATGGTCCAGGCTGAATTTCAACCTAACCACAATCTCCGCTAATATTGGCGCCACAAATTCAAAGCTTCAATCACACGCGCATTCATACAATCATTTTGTCCTAAGTTAGCAACGTCGTGTATCGCGACGTAAACTTGAACCTATAAATCAACGTAATTTATCCAGAAAATTATCGTAAATAATTGATTTTAATAAGCTGATGGTCAAAGACATTGCCAGACATCAGGGGCAAAGAAAATCTCTACTGATTTTTCGTTCTTAATTCCTCTCATTCAATACAGCCATCGAGCGTTTAAAAACTTAACACCCCGTTTTAAAGGAAATAATATTTCAAGTTTTGTTCAGTTTGGAGTATTAAAAAATGGTTATTATTGTAAATTGCTCATCAAAGGCTATGGTCAGAGATATTATATTTTAGTTGTGTGTTTAGTGCGACGTATGCAGCATCTAGTCATTCCTCCTGTGGAATTCCTCACCATGCGTTCAGAATTTCATTTAATGGTCCTACATTATTTGACGTTGAAACATAAGACGTGTCAGACAAGTGAATTAAGCTTCTAAGCTTTAAAACGGTGAAAACCCCATCGTAATCTGCTGCGTATATTCCGAGTTTTTATACGACCAATATTTCCGGTTTTTGTTTTATAGCTATAGATAAAAGATAAAAAAAAACTTTTTGTGATGTACAAATACTATACATAGAGTAACTTACATGCAGTGCACCATTGGTTTGTATTGAGTCATTGGAATATGTGTACAGATATGCTCTGTAAGTCTTCTTTATATATATATATATATATATATATATATATATATATATATAAAAACTATTAATTTCTTAAATATAGAGAACATTGTGAAAACAATTGACTGCTGCTGTGCTCTAGGAATTTTTATAAAGAAAAAACAACATCCTTGGATACATATGTTTATTAAAACAGAAATAATGTACATTTTTTTTAAAAAAATTATGATTATATCTTTATTATTAATCCATGTGTTATGTGATTCATTAATACCTAGCCACTTCACCAAGATCATTTTTGCCTTCTCTTTGTCACTAATTCAACTAAAAATGTACTTGTAAGTCTTGTTAGTTGTAATTCTTGCTGGTAAAACGATCCTGCAATATATTTACCTTGATAATCTTAAATGAAATTTGCAATGTTATGCAGGCCATTTTTCCGCGGTTGCTTTATTAATTACGAGTTGAAAGATAATGCCAATGCAACTGTTTCATTTATTTATTGTTGAGTCATACGCGTATCACCTCTCATCGAGGGATCATCAGCGACGAATCTGTGTTACATTTTTTATATTTATTTTTATTTAATTAAATTTTGAACGTGAGATATTTATAGCTGATATTTACTTACTATTTACATTTGTTAATATGGTATATTTTGTTAAACAATGCCAAATTAATTAGAAATTATTTTTAAATTCGCGAATCACTGATCTATTAGAAAATTTATTCTATTGTTTTTGCATAATTATAATTGTCTCACATTTAACAACGTTGACAATACCACATTTATGTATCATACTAGCATCGCAGTTAAAACAAAGATTAATAATTACAATTACAGACATACAACAAATACAATACATGAAGTTCATATTTTAACATATATTTGGACCCAAAATATAATGTTATTTACACTATTCTCATATGCATATTATATGTAAAAATACTCACGAACACACTACTCTTACTCCTTTATACACTGCTGAAATGCATCAAAATAAAAATAATGAATACTATAAGAAAAATTAATGTTCACTTAAATGTAATGTTTTAAATTAATTAATTAACTTTCATGGCTTGCGCCGAATTCAGTGTACTGGTTAACTGTACCTTCTTTTTATTCATAAATTTAATTATAATTAAAATCTTATAGCTATCTAGTCAATTAATAAACTGGGGTGTGGGATTACTTTGTATCTACATTTAGTCACTTCACAGATTTATTTATAACTAGCAGAGTTCCAGGCGTTGCCGGGTGCAGTTGGCGTTGATTTACCTATACGGTGTTTATATTCACGCACAGAGAAATGTGTACAAAGTTTCATACAATTCGCAGCCATCTATTTCAGGAATGAAAGAAAAACTAGATTGACCCGCACATTACCAAGAAAGGAGTGGGTTGAAGTTGATTACCTATATAATATTTTTGAGAAGGCCGGAGAGTATAACTATATGAAAGAGTATAAAAACGCGGAGGACAATATTAATTGGACATATCATAAGACATGAGAGCTTATTAAAAACAGTTATGGTGGGAATGGTAGAACGAAAGAGATATCCAGGAAGACCACGTTTAAAATATATCCAGCAGATAATGGAAGATGTTGGCTGCAGAAGATATGTAGCTATGAAGAGGAGGGCAGAGAGTAGAGCTGTATAGAAGACTGTCGCAGACCATTCCCAGGATTGACTACTGATGAAGAAGAAAAGCTGGATTACGTCACAAATTCAAATGTATAGTACAGAATGTAATACGAAAACGTTCAGTTTTCTTAAACCGTTTACGACAGCCAGAGACATTGTAGTTGTGCCAACAGAGATTGTGATCAACGAAAACGTTTGTTGCTTTTTGTTATTAGTATCTCGCATTCAAAACGACCATATATTTCGTTTGTAAACTGGACATCCCGAACGGAAGGAAAGAATATTTCAAGTTTTGTTAAGTGTATTTAATACAAAATAGTAATTACTGTAAACTGTTTTTATTGCTTTCATTAAAAACTACTGCCATATTATTGTAATTGTGTATTTAATGAGGAGTATGCAACATCTAGTGGTTCCATCTTTGATTATTGTCGCCATAAATTGAGAATTGCATTTGAAGCTCCGGCGTTACATAACATTGAACATAGGTTATACCAAACTAATAAATTGAGATTCTAAACTTTTAAACAGTAAAAACCACAAATAACTTATCTTTCCTTCAAAGCTGAAGTCGACTCGGGAACAAAAACACACGTGAACAATCTATTTATCAATCCTACCGTTTCTCGTGGCAGCTGGTCACTCAACAATTTCAGTGATGAGTTACTTTAGAATTCTCTTGCACATACAAAAAGTATCTCCAAACTGTGATCCTCTCAATGAAACACTTGGAAGCAAAACAGAGCTAAGCAATGTCAACACAACCAACATGCAGTGTATTTATTATTTGTCCATTCTATCTCGATGACATGTCTCCAATCTCATGACGTGGGCACATAAGGCGAACACCAGACGCGGTCCCTTCTGTTTCCTCTCAGAGTCACTGAAAGTTTTGTAAACTCCCTTTCTTCAAACAGACAGTATATTAAACTTAAATGTATCATCACGATATATTACATGTGTTCTATTTTACTATCTGTTCCAAATTCTTGCTCGGATATTTAATTAGATCCTACTGGCAAAGTACACCTCATCCATCCCAGTTTCATCAATATTTCAGAAACTGAGTTTAATCTACAGTAATTTAGGAGAATAGTCACTCCACATCTGTTGCAGAATATTACATCACTTATTAACGTCCCTTAGCTGCCCTCTTATCAAATGAAGAGTTTTATCGAAATTTTGTGGTGCAAAACTGTTGTTCCATTGCAAGGTGTCGTTGTGAGTAGCAATACGAAGTATTCTGAGCCATTGGCGTAGCTAGGTCAACAAGGGCCCTGGTGCAAAAAATTTATTTTGGGCTCTCGCGCCAGATGGGCGACCTTTTTTTTCCTTTGTTTTGCTGGTAGGGGCCCCTGAGCTGTGCTTGTGGGCTCCCTGAGTGGTTTGGGGCCCCCTAAGCAGTGAGAGCCCTTAGTCAGGGGCTTCCTGTGTCTCATGGGCTCCCTTAGGCCACGGTAGAGCTAAAAAAAAAGATCACCAGTTTGCCCGTGGGCCCTCTGAACTGCGCTTGGGGGCCCCCAGAGGTATACTTGGGGGCCCGCTGGGGTATGCTTGGGGGCCCCCTGAGCTTAGGGGCCCCGGTGCACTGCACCGCCTGGCCCCAAAGTAGCTACGCGCCTGTTCTGAGCGAATTTGTGCTATCTCCGTTTATCCATCATGACAATAGCTAACCGCTTAGAGCAGGTCTATCACTAAGTTGACCTTAGGTCTGCGCGCATAAATGTTATTAATCGATATCTTTACGACCTTACCAGATCTTTCAGTCATCCACGAATAGTTTCCAAGTATTGGCACATTTTTCATATCTGCAGCTATGTAATAAAAACACCGGTTATAAATTTTGGTGAACCTCGAATGTAAATCTTTTAACGAGCGCGGTGGGTGAGCCGTAACGCTCTGATCACGCATTCTGGTCATACAGATTTCAATTTTCCATTGTTTCTGAAATCACATCAGGAGACTTCCAGGATCGTTTCTTTGAATACTATAGCCAAATTCTTTCCCCTGATCTTTCGTACTTCTATTACCTCAACGTGAATGAGGCAAGTACCATATGGAAAAAAAAACAGATTTTTTAGCTTTGTATATGTTACCTGTGATATAGTTTTGCTAATGTTATGCGATAGAAAGATACTAACCAAAGAATGCACTCGTTTGATGATCCTTGACTTTCAGGCGTTGTCGGTAAACTCTTTGACACTAGGAATTAGTCTTTTTACGTCTTTCGAATTCGCCATGATCTGTTCTACTATCTTGTATGCGCTTGCTATATTTTTTAAAAGTAACATTTTGCGCGAACACATAATTTTTACAACTTTAAAAATGGCTGTTCATTTTTAAACGATATCATTGCTCTTACTATATGGTATGTAGGTAGTACTCCATAAGAATATTTCAGTGACACTTAAAGTTCTATCTCATCAGAGTCCTCAGAAATACAGCACAAGCTGGAGAACATTTATATTTCTTCCGTCGTTATTTTTGTAGTGGTTGATGCAATAGCACGTTCAGATACACGTATTTATAACCATTGTTTCTACTATCAAATCATATATCCTGTAACTGTATTACTTTCCTCATTTAGAAGATATATAATATGTAACGATCCATTGATACCCACTTTTCTGGCCGTGCGGCTAGGGTAATAGAATATGAAATATATCACCGCAGAAACAATGGAAAATAACATACCTGAAAATCTCATTTGTTTTTAAATCCCTTCTGCGTATCTGTTGCTATCTTCCCATTAATACTTACAAAATATGTTTTTCCTGTTTCAGTTCTGGAGTGTTTTTGTGGATTGCGACGTGCAGTACAAAGACGTCTTAGCAAGGACTATGGAGCAGATAGACCTCATAAAACGCCTAACAGCAAAGTACTCAAAAGACTTGCAGTTCGTGAACTCCACCACAGGTGAGCGAGGAGGCGTTTATATGTGATCATTTGCGAGTTTTTCTTGATTTTCTGAAAATATTACTTGGTGAATTATTAACTGTATCCATCGCATTCAAACAAAATGCAACAATACTACTTTAAAACCGAAGGATAGCAGTCGAGACGGTGGTGGAACTTTGTATCTGGATTCATTTCGTTGCGACTGTCGTTCCGGAAAGGCCTAGTTGAGTTTTAATAGCATCCTGCAAAAGATTATTGTTCCGTTCGCCGGGATAGAACAAACAATATCAGCTTAAAGTTAAAGATAATCGAAACAAACACAGTGTCATTTAAACACCAAAGAAGTAACGTTTTGAGTGAGTAAACGGTGGCAGAAATGGTAAGATGGTGACCCAGTCTCTGTTTTCTCAATAATTTAAATATAATTAATTCTCAAATCCTGTCCACTGTACATATAGCACACTAGAATGACCCTTCTGGAAAGTAGATCATACTTGACAGGAGCTAACGGTGGACTAACCGAGTACCACTGCATGAACATTTTCTTTCAAACTGCTGAGGACATGTACAAAGGAGTGTTCCATAAACGAAATCCACATCGAAATAACAAATTTGAATGAAATATCTGTCGCACTGACTCGACATCTCAGAAGTTATTAAATCGACAAGGATTTTCATAAGAACGGATACACCGAGCTTGGTGGGTGAGCGGTTAATGCTCTGGCCTCGCATTCGGGAGGACGCCGCGCCGGTTCGAATACCCATCCGGGAATCCAGATATGGATTTTCCATGGTTTCCCCGGGTCACTCGAGGCGAATTCCGGTATGATTCCTTCCAGTTCATTGTCCCCTATCCTATCGCGCCTCCAATGACCTCGACGCCGACGAGGCGTAAAGCCGTAAGTAGTTTTTTTTATATAAAAAAAATAAAAAATAAGGATCGGGTACAGTTTCGTTTCACTTACTTTTATTTAAAACAGGCACTTAATTACGGATGACATCCGTAAACGACCGTAAAAAGCATTTAGGGCGAGCTACTAGTTGTGTCGCTGTTCATCGTAACATACAGAAAACTGGTGCAAATAGATTCGTGTACAAGTGCCGTCACGTAAATACGAGTAGACCTCTCCATTTCACAACTGCCATAAAAAACACATAACTAATGTATTTAACTCTATATACTTCCTCAATTAAACAAATACAGTAAGCGGAGGATACGGAGCGAAAATTTATTCCTCTCACTTACTAGCCATTACACGAAAATCAATTTTGTACCTATAAACACTACGAAGCCAGCTAAACCCTTACTGACAGTTTAGAAAACGGCGGATGAAAGATCACTCACAGTATTACTAGATTATTGCCTTTATTTGACGAATAGAAATTCCATTTATAATCTTCACTATACAGACGGCAAAGGTCTTAAACAATTAAGCCGAAGCAGTAGAAGTATTACTTGGACTGAGCCGAAGTTTTAGTTCCCATGTTGTCAGATAAGGATCTGATTTTTAGGACCTTTAACTTTTGTTGTATTTTTATGCTAGTTAGATTACGTGTCTAGGGTGCAGGTAGTCCCATGTCAAATTTAAGGAATCAATAAATTTTATTGTATTTATAAGTTAGTTAAGGTACATAGGTTAGATCCGTAACCATTTATATATTAATTTGGTGATGCAGGATTATCTGCAAGTTTTTTTTTTTTTTTTTTTTTTTTTTTTTTTTTTTTTTTTTAAAAAAAGAAACATAAGTCATTAATTTTTATCGCCGATCTAAAAACATTAATGAAGCCGGGATGGACCAAAATAAAATTCAGCATTCAGGTGTGCCTGTGAAATTATTTAGGAACCACAATTGTGTCCAAGGGAACCAAATCGATTAATATAATAATGAGGCGGTTCGTCGGCTTTAAGGTGCGTTTACACGCTCAAAAGATTTTCGCAAACGGGCTTGAGCAAGCCAGTTTGTGCAAGTAAATCGTTGCGTGTGAACGCAGGCATGATGTTTGCGCAAGCCAAAAAGTTTGGCTTGAGTAAAATCTGTTCCCACAGAAAATTGGATTGAGGTTGGTGTGTTGGCATGAGCGTCTGAACAAGGCTCAAGCCTCAACTCCAACCTTGAGCATGCGCATGGGTGATGTTCGACCACCTGTTCCCCCGACCTTATCAATAAGCAGTTATCTATTCAGTAATCATATTCATTTATTTTATTATTTAGTCATTCAGGTTGTGTTTATTGTTGTTTATAGTATTATTCAAAAGTGCAAAGAAAAATAATTTCTTGATGAATTTATTGAACAATACAATTCGCTTCCGTGTTGGCGGAAAGTTGAGAGCAGGGTTGGAAAAAAAATCACGATTTTTTTTCTTAAAAATAAAAAATCATTTTTAAATGACATTAATCATAATTTTTTCACTTTTTTTAAACGCCGTGATTCAACTGTTATGTGTGCAAAATGAAACGTTTTTGTAGGCGGCAGAGGAAAGAGCATTCCTCTTCTTTGTTTTGTCAGCTGACACCGATAAAACCTATTTATACGAATTATTACGAATTATTTCTATTTGACCCTATACACACATCCAGAAAGCTACATATGTCTGACTATGTCTGTAAACTTGCTATGGCTTTAATAGAGCATCTGAAATCCAAGTTTAATGGTAGGGTTAGCAAGTTTCTTAATAGATAATGCTTCCAATAGAGCTAAAATGAGAAGAGACTTTAAAATGAAAATACTATAATATATGTTGGCTCAGCGCATTTTCTTAAGTAACTATCAAAGAATTTGGAAGTAGAACTGACCAATTCAAAGGAGCATGTTGTGAAAATTATCAAATATTTCCGAAACAGTCATGCTGCAAACTGTTTACGAAGGTGGAAAAGCTTTTGTGTTGCCACAAGACGTTCGTTGGAGCACTTACTGATTGTTTTAAAGTACATTTCTGAATGGCAAAAGTTAATAAAGATTTGTGAAGCGAACAGCAATATAATAGACATTGTAATTCAGTGAAAATTTGAAAACGTGGGATTAAAAACATCTGCTGAATAATTTCTGAGAAATTGAAACCAGTATCAATCACAATAGATATTCTACAAAAAAAAAAAGTAATCACAATGGAAATTCTAAAAAAAAAAAAAATAAAAAATGGACCTCTGTCAGATGCAGTAAAAGCATGGAAAAGACTCGAAGCCAAATTCGATGAAACTAACATTAGCCATATATCTAAATTTGAAAAGAGATACATCTAAGCTATGGCGCACAAACACTTTTTGGCTTATTTATTAGACCAAATTCAAACTGAATTAAGGGTGACTGAAGAAGAGGAAAAGAGAGCGTGGATGAAACTAGAACTCAATATTATGGTTTACTGCCAATAAGTATAAAATTAAGGTCACAATCAAAATCCTTCAAATCAGTGAAGTTTACTGAAGAATTTTTTTAAAAAGACGGAGGTCTGGAGTGGTGGGATCCGCAGATCCATTTTTTAATGAAGAGCAATAATATAATTTGCACCCAATTTTCAGGCAACTAGTTCGAGCTATAGCATTATTAGTGTCAGTAAAAGGAGTATTTTCCACAATCGGACTTGTTTATTTTACGAAAAATTTTGGGTACAGAGACAGCAGTTTTTTTTTAAATATTACAATTCGGACAGTTACTTTGATTAGTCCACTGAATGGCAATTTTATTAAATCGCTGATTTTTATTGGAAAAAAAAAAACATTTGATTTGAATTATGATTAAAATCGTGATTTTAATCTGAATGATTTAATCTTGCCAACTCTGGTCGAGAGTAAAGAATACAGCGACCGCAGTGCTAAATCTCATGGACTTGACATTTTGGTAGAAAAATTGTAAGCAGGATCAGCTCTTAAAATCAGTGGCGTTATTGAATTCGGCAAATGCTGGTATGTCGCTTTGTCCATACGCAAACAGATACGAAAATAGCTTAATTCAGCTGTTGGTCTGAAAAAAAAATCCCCTTTTTTATGCGTAATGCAAACCGTAAGCAAGTAGTAGTTCTAATCAAAATTTTCCATTTTTAATACAGCAAACTACGATTTTCGAGGTTCCTCACTTCATAATGGTGCAAGCCAAATTGAACGTGTGAACAGCAACGTTTTATTCAGTTCATTTGCACAAACTGACTTGCGCAAGCCGGTTTATGCAAATGGCTTGAGCGTGTAAAAGCACCTTTAGGCTCTCTGAGTATTGTTTTATTATATTTTTGGCTAGCAGGTGCCATCCTTACCACTCCGGACATAAACGCGGGACTCAAAACGATTCACGTACTCTCCCCTCTATTCGGCACATATCCTCCTCGTTGCGAGAAACCTGTTGCAGTACGCGGGGAAAAAATCGTAATATTGATATAGGTTACAATAGCAATCACTAAACACGGTCAACTCTAGACATGGATACAACATAATGCAGACTGCATTTCTGGATGATGTCATGGGTTATTTCGCATTATTGTCGAGTTACAAAAAATTACTGCACAGAAGACAATTCATTTAAAATAAGAAGCTTAGTTTGTTATGTAGATAAAGTCATTTTTCGATATGTCCGAACAAAACGCCTTTTTCCTATAACTAGCCGCCATATATTATACACGAGGCAATTCTCGGTTGAATGAAGTATATTAAGTTTGGTCGAAAAAAAATTCAAGTGCCAAAGTTGTTTTGCATTTACTTTGGAAATGTCCAAAATAGTATATTTTCTAAACATATATTGTATTTCTTCAGATTCGTTCAATTCTCCATCCAATGAAGCATACTAATTTTGGTGGAAATGTATAGAAACTTAATGCTTCGTCAGCCACCGACGTAATTTTAAAGCGAAATTAGAAAATTTTGTTATCAACGCGAAAAAAGGGAACAAGTATTGTAGGCTATATTAATTGGATAGAAAATGATATATAGACTCTTAAATAGCATATTTTGTTTTCATACCAACCCTATTAGGAATTTATATATAAAAATCGTATATGTGTGCCTAATATTTGAAAAATACGTGTTATAAAATAATCGTAAATACAGCTTACGAATTCGCCATTGATCAGCATCCAAAAGACACCTTCCTCGAGTCTCTATGATTCCCAATTGTTAACTTGTTTACAATAAAAAATGACTCATGGAGATAAGTAGTCCACTAATGGTGGGACTGGCAGTTCAATCTTATGATCACGTGACACAAAATGGCGTCCTCCCTTGCCTTTTTCCCGTTCGTCTGTGAGATCACTTCTGGTTTGTTGTTGATTGACCAATTGCAGTCAACGTCAAATACGTGGACTATTCGAGTGGGCCAATGGTGGCCAAGGACGTGTGACGTCACTGTCATTAGTTGGCAGCACCATCCGGCACATGTCACTAGAAATTTCATATTCGCTTTTGCCGGCCACAGATATGTTACTCCGCCACGCTAGAGCCAGAGGCAGCTGGGAATTCCTATATGCCATTGTCACAGGCTTCTCAGGTTTGTACACGCCTGGCTCGCGTGACGTCATGACCCCGGGGGTCTCAGACAAGTTTCTACAGGATCCCTAGTGCGCACCATTACGATGTGACAAAACTTTTTTTGGTTTGGCATAAATAGTATCACACCAGCCAGATCACCCCCAGTTCTCGGCCTACTCTCGTCTAGTGCAGTTCACTGAAAAAGAAAAATGGCTAATTAAACAGCAGTAATACCAAGCGGCTGACTGTAGGTTTGTCACATAAAATGGAAAATACTCCAGTAGTAGTACTCGAAAAGGTTGGGTACAATAGAGCCACGCTCACACATCAAGAATGGGATGTACTGTTGCATCTTGTCTATACTACTCGTGGATTTTTCAATAACACTGAGCTTCTGCAAACGAGTGTCTCATATGGCAACCACACCATTTCGTCCCGAACTTTGGCTGGAACGAAAACTATATGTTTTACAACAATGCTGTACTGTCTATGATGTGTTTCACGGGTAATCAATATGGGACAACATCATCGACGCCCTGCCAGCAGTGACAGCGACTTCAATACCCTGAGAAAGTGGAGTTATCAAGTTACAAGTACTATAATGAGTTTGTTAATACGTTATCAGTGAAACTTCAACCCACGTTGTTCGATGCAAGGGGTAATAGATTTGCATTTTGATAATGTACATTTCAATGAAGTGTTATACAGCCTCATTTAAACACTATGTCACAATACGACATTTAACATTAAATTAAAAGTCATGTCAAAGGCATACGCCATGTCACAATACTCCGTTTATTGTGATGTTTTCGTCTTGTGCGAATTTCTAATGGGCAATAACTAAGCCTCGTTATATTTCTGTCCATACACTTCACACAAATCAGTCATTAAGGTTTGTACCAGTTACAAAATTACTTTATTAGAATCATCCACAAATAAAATAGATCACCAGCAATCGAACATCAATCAACACCTCACTTAATTGGTACCCATAAACTTAAAAAAAATCTATTATAAATTAATGCAGCTCAAAGTAGGGTCTAACAGATTTGTAATTTGACACCCCTTCCGCAAATTTTTCAAATAAACCAGTTTACAAGTGCAGTGCAATTTGATAAAATATTGAAAACCTAAATTAAAAGTTTATTCTTCTCCTGTTTGATTTCATATTTCGATTGATGGTCATTAAAGCCTGAATACATAATAATTTTTACACTGCACCTCTTTACAAAACTGAATAACAAAATTATCTCACAATTCCATGTACAAATAATCATTGGTTCACTTGTGTTTGCCTAGCAATTAAAAAGAGAGAAAAAAATATAACTTAATTCAAGTTTATTGTTTCCCTATGAATCCTCTAATCAATAACGAAACCAACTAGTCCACAGAGTAGATGATATACTTCTAATAAGACTAAGTAAGCCAGCAAATCCTCGAAATAACAAGAAAACCAACCAGTCTACAAAGAAGGTGTTGTACTATTAGTATTGCTTAGGAAGCCATTAGCTCCTAGAGGTGACAAGAAAACCAGCTAATCCACAACGCTGATAATGTTCTGTTAATAAGATGTAACAAGAGGAAGCTGGGAGTTCAAGTGGTAGACCCTCTAAAAATTCCCATTCCCTAACAAACACTCTAACGCAACAGTTTTTGCAGTGATTTCCTTGCATTTTAGTACCTTCTTTCCTTCCCTTTATAGGTTTAACCCCTTTCACAGTTTTTTCGTACATTCTTCTAAATATTCCACTCCATTTCTTCTTGGTTTTGTTTCCTTGCGTCGTTTTATTATAGTGATTTATCTTTTTCTTCACCTTCAATAGCTTTTATGTCTTCTCTTTTCCTATTTCCTTCTTCAACTTTTCCACCATCACTTACCTTCCAATAACCATTGTCTTATTTCCTTGGAAAAATTATTGTCATCTCCTTGATCATTAATTTCACCCCTTAGTGTAATTGTCAAACTTTTGTGTACCATTCTCATTATCGCGTACGTCATTCTCATTTTATTGCATGTAATTTCCATGTTCTGTTATGTCATCTCCAGCCTCTACGGGTCCTTTCCCCTTTGGAGTCATTGTAAAGTACACGTTGGTTCCTGGATCAGAAGAGTTTGTTACAATGTCCTCAACAATCCCTGTATTCATTTTAACTTTCTCAACCTCGTCTGTTTGCATAGTTATTTGCTTAGATAGTGTTGTTCTTCCGTCTCCCATAGACACACTTTCCATTTCAATCCTCTCTTGTGGTTGACGAGTTTGATTCTTAAATCCATGCAGTATTTCCTCCTGTTTGAAATTTATCGCGTTGAAATTACGCTCAAGGTTATCTTCTTGTACCTCCGTTTGTCAATTTGCTCAATCAGAGTAGCATTTCTCTCACTAATAATCCCTTGGATAGCCCTAAATTTGTCATCATAATCTACTCGCAAGGACACTAAATTTGACATCGACAATACTTTGAAGGGCATCAATACTGCCCTGAAGGGAGTCACAACCTATTTGAAGAGCATTGAACTTGTCATCAAAACTACTTTGAAGAGCATTAAATTTTCCATCAAAAATACTTTGCAGGGCATAAAATTTTTCATACATAGTACCTCTTATATCTATCGAGTTGTCCATCAGAGATGTATTTGCCTCTTGGATCTCTCCTTCATTACCAGATTCCTCTGATGCCATGTAACCAAGTAACCTCATTTCAAAATGCAAACTTCAGCAGATCGACTGATATATTGTCCATATTGTAGTAGGGACCTTTGTGGATAAATACGTTATATTTATCTTTCATATATTTATGATTAATAAAGGGGATTTTAATTTAGTTTTATGAATGAGTGAAAATATGGATTCTTGTAAAATTTCGAAGTTATTTGGAATACAGGAAAACTGTCGTATTATAACATTTATTTTTGTTATCATTGGCGATTACAAGTCTGATGGAATTTACCGTTAACATTAACACAAATTGGCGAAATCATAAAAGAAACGCTCAGAGGTACAATTAGCCATCATGAGAAAGCAAACAATTGTAATTTATAAATGAATGTAATCTTTCTCGGCGTTGATTATTTATAAACGTTTCTCGGGAAACAAACCGAGTGATGTTGTTATTAATGCACAATATATCGGCGACTTAATCTCCGTCGCCATCTTCAGGTGCAGTTGCAAGTCTTGAAGTCTGCCTTGAAGTCAGCCTTGAGCGTGTTGTTTGTAAACTGGCATGGCAACGACAGATGTTGTTATGTTGCCTAGCAGCATCTCAGATGTTATTAGACGCCCGCGGAACACAAAAAGCAGAGCGTTGGTGATGAGCAACCTCAATTACAGGAATCCATGCATCACTTATATGGAATCTACAATCCCTGTTTACCAAATCAGACGCGAGGCGAATTTCAAATGCTTCTTTAATGACGCTGTCCCAGAAGCCTCTAGCATGTGTCAACACCTTAGTCGCTTCGAAATCGAAACCATGTCCTTCTGTCAAACTATGTTCCGCCACTGCTGATTTGTCTTTTTGCCCCAGGCGAACATGTCGGGCGTGTTCCAAACAACGTTGTTGTACGCACCGTATGGTCTGTCCGATGTATTTCTTTCCACATTCACACGGGATGCAGTAAACTCCGGGTGTACGCAGGGCAAGGTCATCTTTTGGAGAGCGACTAAGGTGTTGACACATGCTAGAGGCTTCTGGGACAGCGTCATTAAAGAAGCATTTGAAATTCGCCTCGCGTCTGATTTGGTAAACAGAGATTGTAGATTCCAGATAAGTGATGCATGGATTCCTGTAATTGAGGTTGCTCATCACCAACGCTCTGCTTTTTGTGTTCCGCGGGCGTCTAATAACATCTGAGATGCTGCTAGGCAACATAACAACATCTGTCGTTGCCATGCCAGTTTACAAACAACACGCTCAAGGCTGACTTCAAGGCAGACTTCAAGACTTGCAACTGCACCTGAAGATGGCGACGGAGAAAAGTCGCCGAAATATTGTGCATTAATAACAACATCACTCGGTTTGTTTCCCGAGAAACGTTTATAAATTGTAATTTACTTTTAAATCCATCTCAAAATTATTATGCCAGGAAGAATGATACATGAAAACAATATACAATACAAGTTATGATGACCTCACACATAGGTATCATAATATTATGACTTTACATTTCAAAAAAATCATGGGCGCCACAAATGATTAATATGCCATTCGGAAATAACTAGTTCTGGCAAATTACGCTGCTAGCTCAGGGGTTTTTCAGTTACAAATTTAGGACATGTATCTATCCTCTCAAAGACGCTTAAGGGTTCAGTTTCACGGAATGAACAATCACATGGGTTGGTCGTAATAATTTACCTTTGTAGTTCTGCGTCTGATGTCTGCGATGTTCGGAGATGACCCACGGTATGTGAGACTGTCTCACAAGGCGGCTACTGGCACGTCTGATCTGGTAATGCGCACCATCGCATTACTGGCTGTGTCGCCGGGTGAAAACTGCTCCATCCAGCCAGTAGCGCCAGTTTTCCGACACCCGGAGTCGGACTGCAGCAGTTAGCGAGAAAAGCCAACTATTGGAGTCCACCACATACCTGCCTAGAATCGAATGAATCTCGTCGCTCTTCAATCTACGATGAAACCTATGGCTCCGACCCTTGTAGTTTCGAAGATCACATTTAACACAGTTATGTGCTGATTTGGATTGGATGTTCATGTTGGCACCTAATGTCACGGGATATCCCCGATATCTTATTCGCCCTGCGTCTATATCACAGAGGTCTGGAATATTCGACTGAGTTCGCGGGGTTAGGGCGTATTCGGGTGGTGGGTTTTTCGCACCGGGGCAGTGACCTGTTGTTCACTGCGCACCCCAAGGTGAAAACCAGTGTTGTCTGGCAAAACCCTTTATCTCCGACTTCCTGTCGCCGTGGCTCGGGAAGGCGACGATTAGCTTCAGGCCTTCACAGCTCAATAATTCTTTGATATTCGTTGCAATAGAATACGGCGGTCGCGTTAAGTTATACTATAGACCGTTAGTAAGATTGTCAGCTATTGGAAACTAAACCCTACTTATCGAAACAAACAAATTTGACAAAATTCCTACTTCAATTACAACAACAATGTTACAGCGTGAAATCAAAACAAGAATAAATGCTTTGTCTTCTTAACGATGTAAATATACTTTTTCCTTCAAAGGAAATGTTAGAAGGAAAAAATATACAATTTACCAGTAATGTTATATTTATATATTGAAAACAAGCGGAGAGTTAAATTAAGAAAAGCCCTAACGAGAAACAAACACAGGTTTTCTTACGAAATATTCTGCAAACGTCAGCTTCCATTATTTTAAAATTACTTGAACCAAATCGGAGAAAAAAATTATTTTTTCTGTCTTTTATTTTGAAAGAAAATAACTACTCTTCTAATTTCTACTAATACCTGGTTGGAGGTTTATATCGTTTCCATGCGTCCCTATCCGCAAGGCTAACAGCTGTTCGAAACTACTGCAGCGATGTTAACACAGTTCGCCGATCGCCGTCCAGAGTAGCAATTTCTCAGGTCTTCTAGACGTCTCTTTATACTATTGGTCTTTAGTAGGATAATAATGGGCTTTCTGTATATGACCTTCACCTCAAACCCCGCCCCCACCCCTCCCTCCCGCCCATATCCAGAAGCCACGTGCATAAGACTTGTATGTGTGCCGTTTCTGGATAAAAAGGCGTCGCCGCCGGCCACCCCACTTCCTGCGGCCCACCCCACATTTGCAGAACCAAAATGACGCCACTTTAGACAGTTACCATCCACCGCCCTGTCATTATCTACCTGGCTGCTATTCCGGACCGGAGCTCCTTGTCGGTTACCTGCCCCGTCCCCTACAGTCACGATGGCGCCGCTCGAAGCAATTACCGACATTATCTCGTCTCCGGACCGGAGGTCGGCAGGAGCCAGGTGCAGGCCGCTAGATTTGTGCCTCGACCGGTTTACTGCCCTCCAAAATTCCTTCCGAGCGACCCTCTATGCGCATGCTCCGGTCCCGGACAGCGATCTGCGCTCTTGTATATAAGGCAGACAGCTCCCATAAACTACACTCAGTCTCTTTCCAGTGATCAGCCTGATCACATCGCAGCTAGGTGTGTGAAGATCTTGGGAGAATGATTGTTAGCGGTACAGGTATGCGTTAAATTGCACATAACCTACTTAGTTCTATCTAATTTAACGTGATAGCAAAATGTAATCTTTATTTTCAAATTACAGATCAGCACCAATTATGGGGGGAGGCCTTAATAATTCGTCATGTGGTAAGAAATCTGCTTTAGTTATATTTTATCTGATTTCTTTTCTCAATACTGATGCTAATTATTATTATTATTATTGCTTCAGAATTCGGCTATATATCTGATGCCAGTCTGGATGATGTCGGTAATGATAACTTTTTTTTTAGTATCTGCTTCAGGAAAACCTTATACTGTTGAAGTATTCTATATTATTAATTTCTTATGACTTGGAAATCTCATGTAGTGCCTTTTTTGATTTCTGTAAGTAATTTTTTCGATAGGTACATATATTATTTATTTCCATTTCTTTAACCCTTTGACTGCTGATGACGGGTATAGCCGCAGCCGTAGCATTTCCCCTGAGTGCTGATGACGAGACAAGCCGCACCCGCCTGCCGCTACCTGTGTGCTGATGACGAGACAAGCCGCACCCGCCTGCCACTACCTGTGTGCTGATGACGAATATAGACGCGCCACTACCTGAGTCGTAAAGCGGAATTCTCGCCACATTTCTCAATAGCCTTTTGCAGTTTTGGTCGCTAGCTTATCGTACAAATGTTTGTCTGCTGGGAGCCTAGGCTTCGCTCTACAGTTCACTGTTCAACGAAAATTACATCAGTGTTCTTTGTGTCCTGTATTTTATAAAGAAAATTGAAAGACGTCGTGGGTGCATTCAGGAATAAATCATGGAGATTCTTATGATGAGCGACACTGAGGATGAACTACTTGATTTTGATGGAAGTGATAGCTTTTCCACAAAATCGGAAAGCTGTAATCCTAAAACATACTCGTCAGGAGGGGTGACTATGCAGTCTCATGTTTCAACAAGTTAGTTGTTCTGAAGAATCAGAAAGTGATAGTGAAACGGCTACGAAGAAATTACGTCTTGGCGATAAATATAACTAGAAAATCATTTTCGTCCAGTTAGTCACGCATTTGATGTTACACTATTGGTACATGAGTGTCAAATAGGGAATGTGTCAAGTATTCTGTCAGTTTTCATGTTATTTCTTACAGAAGAAATGACGAAATATATAGCTGATGAAAAGAATCTGTTTTGTATAACCACTATGAAGAATACTTCAGAATCAGAGCTTTCTCGAATATCAAAGTGGAAAGATACTGGATATGATGAAATGTATTGTTTCAGAGCTATTTGTCTTCTGATGCCTAGCGTGAAAAAAATTGAAAATTAGGGAATATTGGACCAGAGATGTCCTTCTAAATACTCCAATTTTTAGTGAACTTATGTCCAGATACCGCTTTTTGTTACTCTGGTGAGGTTTCGTGCGATTTCGCCGCAACCCGCCCCCCCCTATATTTCACATCACGTAATTAATGGACAGACACTTCATAGCTTAGAAATGAAAAATCTGTTGAGTACTTATGTGGAACAAATTTCATCAAAGAAACAAAATTACGTATAATCGGGTAATTACAAAGCGCAGCAAACATTCAGTCATCGCGATATTTTGGGTGTCTACATCTACAAAGATATTCCGGAAACCAAATTTCGGTGTGTGGGGGAGGCTGCTTGAACAATTATCATTTTAAGGTCTCTTTCTATATTCGTGAATAGCGCGAGGAAAAATCGGATGGCTTTAACTCTCTGTATGAGTTCGAATATCTCTAATTTTACAGTCGTGGTCTGAACGCGGTATGTAAGTGTGGAATACAATATTTCTAGCATTTTTTTCGAATCAACAATAACACTCTAATACAGTAAGGGACCTACAGAAACTGCCAAGAAAGAACTGTAAACTATTGACGTAAATTTAAGAATCACCACGCTTTCGACAAAAGCTGCAAAAATCGAGAGAAAAATGCAAGCAAGAAATAATTATTAGTTATGAAAAATAGGGTTAATGATTCAGTTTTATTCTGTAGTAATTTATTTGCAGAGAAACTATGTAGTGAGAGCATTTATTCTGTATCAGTCGTGAGAGGTCACAGTGCTTCGCCAGAAACATTCAGCACAGGGCGGGTGGAGCCGCTCGGACGGCTCCGTCCCCAGGGATAATCACTTAGCGCAGGTAGCAGGCCACAGCGCGGCAGGTACACGTTCCGCCGCAGCAGTCAAAGGGTTAATTATTATTTTTTTCTGTCTTCAGAAATCAGTGAGCTTAATAGATATATTTTTGAAGGCGGGTAGTTGCTTTATAACTTGTATTTTTTAATTCTCTGCCCATAATATTGAATAACACATATCTTTCTTCTTTTTCAGAAGAGTTGAGTAGCAGGAAGTGAAAGATCTCTTCTTAGGAATTATCGAGTCAAAAACGGCTGAACATTACTAGCGGTAAGTAATTTCTTTTAGTAAGTTATATTATAAAATAAAATTAATGATACTAAACCAAATTTTGTTTTGTTTCAGTTTTGTCGCAATGGAGGATTCAGCCATCCCCAGGTTTGGATGAGTCACTTTCATCGAGGCTGCCAATGATGCAACCTGGCAAGGGGATCTACCGCACTTGAATGGTAAGTAAATTCTAACAGCAATTTGTTTACAGTGTTATGTCGTTACGAAATAATATTTTTCCATGATAATAAAACAATTTCTTTTTTTCCAGATTCATGGCAGCCCTCTGTGGGTATAGAGGAGTCGCATAGCCTGCTGTCACACAGCACTCCTCCTACACCAACCACACAATGGATTCTACCACTACAACCTGCACATTGGACTGGAAAGTACAGAGCATCAGTTATTTCACTTACAGTAGTATGTGCTTACGAAATTATATTTTTCCACAATACTAAAACAATTCTATTTTATGTTTCAGAGGGGTCGGTCGGACGCCAATTCGCTGCCAACGTGCCTGCTCAATGACAAATGTGGAGAATGTGGGAGATGTCCAACATAGCGGGACCCAGCTGGCAGTCCGTCGGGGCACGACGGCAGTCTGTAACAGAAGCATTTCATCCGCCTCCCGCCACAGCCGGGCCAAACCGGCAGTGTGCCAGTACAGCACCTCATCCTCAGCCCACCATAGCCGGGCCACACCAACTCTTCAGCAGTGCAGGAACAATCCAGTCACTCACCACGGCATCAAGCAGTCACAATCATGCCGCAACGAGGGTTGAATTTCCAGACGCAATGCGCTTAATCCTTGAAGTTAGGCAGAGTGCATTTAAAAATAGAATCTATATATAATCTTTTGGCAAATAAAGTCCACGAAATTGTCAGTTGCCAGTCCACCCAGGCCGTAAAGGTTAAGGTTGGGCTGGCAACATCTTTTGTAGTTCAGAAGTTGTTAAATATCGTTTCCGCAAATTTGTATTTTCTAACTAATATGTGTGAAGTCACTACCAGCACTCACCTGCCTGATTGGTATAAGATCTGTGTGAAATCTGAGATCACGACTAAATTTAAAGAGTTTCAGGAGAGAGATTCTGGCAAAACCCTCGAGAGATTCCCCTCTATATAACATTGCTCATTTCCAACCTTTCTAGCGACGGTCTTCCCAGTTGATGTCCAAAGAAATAAAGCTATAGTCAACGTGAAAAACCATGATGAGTTATGTTTTCTTTGGATTCTCCTTTCAGCTTAAGTACAGGCGCATAGCAACGTAACTTTAGTTAGTACTTATAGGGATGCATTAGCAAGCCATAAATTCGATTTCTCAGGTACTGAGTTTCCGGTAAGACTCTCAGATATTTCCAAATTCGAGAGAAAAAATCCAGGCATTTCAGTAAGCGTTTTCAGTCTGGATCTTATTAAAGGTAGGGATAAAGTTGTCGGGCCCTTACACTTAACTGCAGACAAACGCGATAACCACTTTGACATGTTGCTGCATACTGACAGCAGTGGGAATTCCCATTAGTGTTGGATTCGCAACTTGTCGCGGCTAGTTAGATCTTCATTAAAGAACCATCACGGTACCATGCACATATGCGACAGATGCCTGCAGAATTTTACTCGCTAAGATCTTAACTACCGTCACGGGATAGATTGCGCAAGGACATTTCCAGTAAGAGTAGATTTGCTCGGTTATGACGATAAAACCTTAAAGTTTAAGGATTTTGCACACCAGCAACGTGTGACCGTCGTCGTTGACGCGGATTTTGAAAGTTTGTTATTACCTTATCATTCATGCAGTCCCCCCCCCCCCCACCAAGCACCTCTCACTCAACCAATGTCCAGAAACACACCCAATTCGCTGCGGCATACAAGGTCGTTTGTGCCAACGTACCTAGTCTGTAACGATTCAACTCCTTCTCGGGTCCAAACCCCGAGAAATGACTTGTGGAACAACTTGTTGAGCTTGACAATTATGCTGATGAAATTTACAAGGAGTGTATTCCCCTTTTAATGACAGATGAGCAAGAAGCCAATTTTGCTGATGCTACTGTATGCCAAATCTGTGAGAAAAACATTGAGCCGGGGACTGTTAAAGTCCGCGATCATTGTAATATCACAGGTGAATTTAGGGGAGCTGCACACAATGACTGCAATTTGCAGATTAAGACTAAAAAGTTCATACCCATTGCCTTCATAATCTTCCTGGGAAAGACGCCCATTTTTTGGTTATGGTACTATCTGACCGCATCGGCAATGGGATGGATGTACTTCCCATAAACACTGAATGCTAAATTTCTTTTTCAAAAAAGGTTTAACGTATTTCAATTACGTTAAGGTTTCTGGACTCTTACCGTTTTATACAGGCCCGATTAGACATACTGGTTGGAACCCTTGAGGACGGCGACATGGACATTACTATTGATCATTTTGCCGACCCCGAGAAGTTTCAATAACTAAGCGGAAAGCAGTCTTCCCCTATGAATATATAGATTCGTGGGAGAAGCTCGACGAGGCCACGCTTCCTCCAAAATCAAAATTTTATAGTTCTCTGTTGGAGTCTGAAATTTCAGATGCAGATTACGAGCGACACAAGTGTGGCAGACTTTCCGGATAAATACTTTACGTGAATATGCAAGTCAGTACAGGGACTCAGATGTGCGGTTACTCGCAGATCTGTTTGAGAAATTTAAGAGTGTATGTTTGAAGAAATACACACTAGACGCTGCCCACTACTTTACATCCCCAGGCCTTTCGTGTCAGGCCATGATAAGGAGCACACGTTTTGAATAGGACCTTCTGACCGATATCGACCTGCTGCTCCTTTTCGAACGTGGAATACGCGGTGGGATTTGTCAATGCGTCCATAGGTACGCCAAGGCAAATAACAAGTACATGTCGGAGAACAACCGCGAGGTGCGAGACAATTTTATCATGTACTTCGATGTTAGCAATCTGTATGGCTGGGCCATCTCCAAGTATCTACCCTCTAGTGGGTTTCAGTGGTTGTCGGCCTAGCAGATTGCGAGCATAGATTTTATGAGCGTTGCGTCGGACTCACCCAGGGGAATGGTGTTGGAGGTAGACCTTACAATTCAGTCATTGTCGGCAGCATTAACGACAGGATCTTGCACCGAAAGATGAAAGACCGGATTTCGTGCCGCAAGCTCCTCGGGATGTCCGGCTACTGGCTCAATCCAGTCAAAGAATAGATTTCGTGCCGCAAGCTCCTCAAGAGGCCCAGCTAAGGGCCGAATCCAGTCATTGTTGGCAGCATTAACTACAGGATCTTGCACCACAAGCTCAAATACCTGATTTCATGCCACAAGCTCCTCGGGACGCACGGCTAAGTGCTCAATCCGGCCATAGCACGGATTTCGTGCCAAGAGCTCCTCAAGACGCCCAGCTAAGGGCCGAATATAGTCATTGTCGGCAGCATTAACCACAGGATCTTGCACCGCAAACTCAAATACCGGATTTCGTGCCACAAGCTCCTCGGGACGCCCGGCTAAGGGATGAATCCAGTCATAGAATGGATTTCGTGCCACAAGCTTCTCAAGACGCCCAGCTAAGGGCCGAATCCAGTCACTGTCGGCAGCATTAACGACAGGATCTTGCACCACAAGCTCAAATACCGGATTTCGTGCCGCAAGCTCCTCGGGACGTGCGTATAAGGGCTGAATCCAGTGATAGGACGTATTTCCTGCCACAAGCTCCTCGGGACGTCTGGCTAAGGGCTCAATCCAGTCATCGTTGGCAGCATTAACGATAGGATTTTGTGCCATAAGCTCGGGATGACCTCTAATGCAGTAAGGCTGAACCACATCCCTTGGTCTTTCAGGACGTTTATCCAAATACCCTCTCTGTTTTCTGATTGGGGTTGGGGGAGGAGGTATTACCTCATTCCAATCTTCTGTGGGATAGAAATAATAATATAATTAGTATAATAATAATAATATAAAATATGTACTATACCGCGCATTTTCGGATGATTTGGCAATACTAGCAGAAGATGAAGAGACTGTCATCAAACAGCTTGAGACACTCAAAGAATGTGCAGAAAAAAGTAGGATTGCAAATCTCATTCGAGAAAACTGAATTCATATGTTCAAAGACAGAAACAGCAAGTTTGAGTACAAAATACAGTAAAATCAACAGGGTCCCATACTTCGGAGAATTCATCGAACCGACAGGCCTTGAGAAAATTTCTCAGTAAAATCGCCTCAAAAAGTAAAAAGCATTAGGGTTCATCCAAAATCTCTACAACAACAACAAAAATAAAATCCATGTCAAGACATACGAAAAATTCGGCATTACAACACAGTCCTCGATGCTAGTGAAACATCAACGCTTAGTAAAAAACATGATCTTGAATACTTTAAAAAGTATAGAGAAAAATCATTAGAAGTATTCTAGTAGCAACACTTACTAAAGATTGTCACAGACTACAATCAATCGAAACAAAAGTTTTCAATCATCGAAATAAAACTTCAAGAATGGTAGACTTAAGTCTAAGAAGTAACTCTGAAAGGAGCTCAACCGAGCACGAATGGAATACATTAAAGACCGAAATAATGAAAGCTGGTAAAGAAACATTAGGCTTTAAGGAACAAGCTGCCCAAAAAGTTTATCATTACAATTGTTCCTTACTAGTGGAAGAGCAAATATAAGCGTACCTCAAAACACACTAAAATTTCTTGGAGTCAACATTTATCTGAAAATACCCTTCTCGAAATGCAACTGCCCAAATTAGCAACCACACCTGACAACATGCTGGCACAGAAAACAGACATTGATAAACACAAGTACTTAAAATTAGCCCTAGATTAGGGGAGAAACCTGCTCCATTTTCATGAAACCCACCTGCGCAATGTGTTTTCATTTGTTCATCACATTGTCCCTAAACATACCATATTGCAAGGAACTCACTCCAACTAAAATCTGATACATGGAAGAGCAGTCCAAAAATTTTAATCTTTGTATTATGTAAGATGATAATGACTCAACTATTACAAACATGAACAGGAGTTGCATATACAAAATTCAGACTAAAGTTGTTTCCATATAGTGAGCTCTACTAGTGTAATACATTTGATGTGCATCCTACCTGCATTTAGAACATCAGAAATTTCCTCTAGAAATTGAACAGCTTCCAAATTACCTGAAACTTAAACTGAAGATTGTAAGATTTGAGATCTCCCTTTTATTGTGTGCTAACCATCCCCCACCACGAAAATTTTGACCGTCTAAGCGTGATGAAACTAGAAAACGTTGGTTGAGTGGGCAGATCCACTACAAAATCCATCCTGGGGTGTAGGTAACAACGATAATATATGACAATTACAAAAATGTGATGTGGCAGGTCGCCTTAATTCCAGGCCGGAGAAGATTCCCCCTAAGTAACGTTCACAGATAGGTAATAGCCTCGTTTTAGTACCTGGCAGAAAAATTTGTTTAATAGACGCGGGCGTTCGCAGTCAGGCAATAATAGCTACGTTTAAGGGGTCGAGGAATCCCAGCAAAAAAATACAAGAAACACATTGTCTCAAATTACTGTCGAAAGCCATTGTTTGTTTCTAAATTACAACAACAGCAGATACTAATAAACAGCCGGACCGGGAATCGACCCCTCCACATCCCCATGTAATAGCTATGTTTAAGGGTCGAGGACTCCCAGCTAAAAAATACGAGAATGCCTCTTCGGCAAATGGCCGAGGCACGCTGCCAGGCTATTGTGGGAAAATAATATAGAGGGAAGAGCCACCAGTAAACACCACAAATGGTAACGCTGCAGGTGCGCCGCGGATATACCGTCCTCCCGCACAAAAGGACAAAGTGCTCCTCCCTCAATGTCGAACAACTTTGACGCCTTATATTAAACAAACTAATAGTCTATAATTTTTACAATTTACAGATCATATCTGCAATATACGGATTTTTTTTTCACAATGTTCTGTATATTAGGCAAACGTACAGAGCATACCGCTCACCAAACTTATAGTATTATAGTGTTTTCGGGCTATGTACAGCTTTTTGATTTTTCTGTACACATACACAAATGACTCGATATAAACCAATAGTGCACTGCATGTAAGTTTCTCTCTGTGCACAACACACAAAAGTTTTTTTTCTATATACCAACAAATATTTACACCATTGGTCTAAGCACAAAACAAAAGTGTACCGCAATTACGTTTATATATGTACATTGTACAACTCATCTATTTGCAATTTTTGCAGCAGTCTATGCAGTTCACCATACATATATACACACGCGGATAAATGGTATATTTTGGCAAATGAATGTGAAATTACTTGCGAGTTTTATACAGGTTGGTTGAATAAATTTGGTTTTTCATTATTTATTTATCAA
Organism: Vandiemenella viatica; assembly: GCA_031002005.1. Taxonomy (NCBI): domain Eukaryota; kingdom Metazoa; phylum Arthropoda; class Insecta; order Orthoptera; family Morabidae; genus Vandiemenella; species Vandiemenella viatica. Next base: position 22,278,003 of record CM061918.1, read on the forward strand.
TGAAATGGAGATTGACTTTATTAACAAGCGAAAGTGAAATATTTTCCATAAACAAAATCGCAACGATATATCATTGTTCGAAAATTAATTTTCACAATAACTAGCCTAGTTGGGAGCAAGTGAGAAATCTCTGGGTGACGCGCAGTGTTTGATAGGAAGATTGAACCCAATATCTATCTGATACAGTGCCGGAATACCATTGCGATGTGGAGCCGATATAATCGTCCCATCAACTTGTGAGGTGACGGTGCTGTCGACGTCGTGGTCATCAGAGGTGAGGCGTGATGGGTCTGGGGGAACAGGAAGGAATTCGGTAATGGCCTTTTGAAGTAACTATGGAAAACCCAAATTTGGATGGCAGGACGGGGAATTCGAACTCACGTCCTCCCGAATGCGTGGCAAGAGTGTAGAGGAGAAGCTGAAGATTTGTTATGCTAAGGGTGCGTCCATAAACGACGTAACTACATTTTCGACTCCTTTAAACTCCCCGCACCGTGACTTTTGCGTCTACCCGAACCTTGTGGATGGGGACGTTAAGCCTGTTCGGTATCTTTCGGGAGAGTAGGCCTGAATCAAGTTTCACCCTATCACTTCTTCATCTTGCAGAATTTCTACCCATTTTATTAAAACGGACGGTATTTTGAACCAAACACCACAATATACGAAAATATGCTAATTATTTCAATAATTACCATGAATTTGTGAATAATTATTACTTTACGACAGAAAAATGGTCATTGCTTTGAGCGGCGCCGTCGTGCATGCAGGAGGCGGGGCTGGCGACCTACAAGAGTGCTCCGGCATGTACAGGCCTGCACCCGTTGACCTCCAGTCCGGAGACGAGATAAAGACGGTAATTGCTTCGAGCTGCGCCGTCGTGGCTGCAGGGGGCGGGGCGGGCGAACTACAAGAGAGCTCTGGCAGGTACAGGACTACACCCGGTGACCTCCAGTCCGGAGACGAGATAAAGACGGTAATTGCTTCGAGGGGCGCCGTCGGGCCTGTAGGGGGATGGGCGGGCTACATACAAGAGAGCTCTGGCAGATACAGGTCTGCAGCCGGTGACCTCCAATCTGGAGACGATATAAAGACTATAAATGCTTCGAGCGGCGCCGTCGTGCATGCAGGGGGCGGGGCGGGCCACCTACAAGAGAGCTCCGGCAGGTACAGGCCTGCACACGGTGACCTCCAGTCCGGAGACGAGATAAAGACGGTAATTGCTTTTAGCGGCGCCGTCGTGCATGCAGGGGGCGGGGCGGGCGAAATCCAAGAGAGCTCCGGCAGGTACAGGCCTGCACCCGGTGACCTCCAGTCCGGAGACGAGATAAAGACGGTAATTGCTTCGAGCGGCGCCGTCGTGGCTGCAGGGGGCGGGGTGGGCGACATACAAGAGAGCTCTGGCAGATACAGGTCTGCAGCCGGTGACCTCCAATCTGGAGACGATATAAAGACTGTAAATGCTTCGAGCGGCGCCGTCGTGCATGCAGGGGGCGGGGCGGGCGACCTACAAGAGAGCTCCGGCAGGTACAGGCCTGCAGACGGTGACCTCCAGTCCGGAGACGAGATAAAGACGGTAATTGCATCGAACGGCGCCGTCGTGCCTGTAGGGGGCGGGGCGGGCGACCTACAAGAGAGCTCTGGCAGATACAGGTCTGCAGCCGGTGACCTCCAATCTGGAGACGATATAAAGACTGTAAATGCTTCGAGTGTCGCCGTCGTGCATGCAGGGGACGGGGCGGGCGACCTACAAGAGAGCACCGGCAGGTTACAGGCGTGCACACGGTGACCTCCAGTCCGGAGACGAGATAAAGACGGTAATTGCAACGAGCGGCGCCGTCGTGCCTGTAGGGGGCGGGGCGGGCGACCTACAAGAGAGCTCTGGCAGATACAGGTCTTCAGCCGGTGACCTCCAATCTGGAGACGATATAAAGACTGTAAATGCTTCGAGCGGCGCCGTCGTGCATGCTGGGGACGGGGCGGGCGACCTATAAGAGAGCACCGGCAGGTACATGCCTGCACACGGTGAACTCCAGTCCGGAGACGAGATAAAGACGGTAATTGCATCGAGCGGCGCCGTCGTGCCTGTAGGGGGTGGGGCGGGCGACCTACAAGAGAGCTCTGGCAGATACAGGTCTGCAGCCGGTGACCTCCAATCTGGAGACGATTTAAAGACTGTAAATGCCTCGAGCGTCGCCGTCGTGCATGCAGGGGGCGGGGCGGGCGACCTACAAGAGAGCTCCGGCAGGTACAGGCCTGCACACGGTGACCTCCAGTCCGGAGACGAGATAAAGACGGTAATTGCATCGAGCGGCGCCGTCGTGCCTGTAGGGGGCGGGGCGGGCTACCTACAAGAGAGCACCGGCAGGTACATGCCTGCACACGGTGACCTCCAGTCCGGAGACGAGATAAAGACGGTAATTGCATCGAGCGGCGCCGTCGTGCCTGTAGGGTCCGGGGTGGGCGACCTACAAGAGAGCTCTGGCAGATACAGGTCTGCAGCCGGTGACCTCCAATCTGGAGACGATATAAAGACTGTAAATGCTTCGAGCGGCACCGTCGTGCATGCAGGGGACGGGGCGGGCGACCTATAAGAGAGCACCGGCAGGTACATGCCTGCACCCGGTGACCTCCAGTCCGGAGACGAGATAAAGACGGTAATTGCTTCGAGCGTCGCCGTCGTGCCTGTAGGGGGCGGGGCGGGCGACCTACAAGAGAGCACCGGCAGGTACATGCCTGCACACGGTGACCTCCAGTCCGGAGACGAGATAAAGACGGTAATTGCTTCGAGCGGCGCCGTCGTGCCTGTAGGGGGCGAAACGGGCTACCTACAAGAGAGCACCGGCAGGTACATGCCTGCACCCGGTGACCTCCAGTCCGGAGACGAGATAAAGACGGTAATTGCATCGAGCGGCGCCGTCGTGCCTGTAGGGGGCGGGGCGGGCGACCTACAAGAGAGCTCCGGCAGGTAAGGGCCTGCACACGGTGACCTCCAGTCCGGAGACGAGATAAAGACGGTAATTGCATCGAGCGGCGCCGTCGTGCCTGTAGGGGGCGGGGCGGGCGACCTACAAGAGAGCACCGGCAGGTACAGGCCTGCACACGGTGACCTCCAGTCCGGAGACGAGATAAAGACGGTAATTGCAACGAGCGGCGCCGTCGTGCCTGTAGGGGGCGGGGCGGGCGACCTACAAGAGAGCTCTGGCAGATACAGGTCTTCAGCCGGTGACCTCCAATCTGGAGACGATATAAAGACTGTAAATGCTTCGAGCGGCGCCGTCGTGCATGCTGGGGACGGGGCGGGCGACCTACAAGAGAGCACCGGCAGGTACAGGCCTGCACACGGTGACCTCCAGTCCGGAGACGAGATAAAGACGGTAATTGCATCGAGCGGCGCCGTCGTGCCTGTAGGGGACGGGGCGGGCTACCTACAAGATAGCACCGGCAGGTACATGCCTGCACACGGTGACCTCCAGTCCGGAGACGAGATAAAGACGGTAATTGCATCGAGCGGCGCCGTCGTGCCTGTAGGGGGCGGGGCGGGCGACCTACAAGAGAGCTCTGGCAGATACAGGTCTGCAGCCGGTGACCTCCAATCTGGAGACGATATAAAGACTGTAAATGCTTCGAGCGTCGCCGTCGTGCATGCAGGGGACGGGGCGGGCTACCTACAAGAGAGCACCGGCAGGTACAGGCCTGCACACGGTGACCTCCAGTCCGGAGACGAGATAAGGACGGTAATTGCATCGAGCGGCGCCGTCGTGCCTGTAGGGGGCGGGGCGGGCGACCTACAAGAGAGCTCTGGCAGATACAGGTCTGCAGCCGGTGACCTCCAATCTGGAGACGATATAAAGACTGTAAATGCTTCGAGCGTCGCCGTCGTGCATGCAGGGGGCGGGGCGGGCGACCTACAAGAGAGCTCCGGCAGGTACAGGCCTGCACACGGTGACCTCCAGTCCGGAGACGAGATAAAGACGGTAATTGCATCGAGCGGCGCCGTCGTGCCTGTAGGGGGCGGGGCGGGCTACCTACAAGATAGCACCGGCAGGTACATGCCTGCACACGGTGACCTCCAGTCCGGAGACGAGATAAAGACGGTAATTGCATCGAGCGGCGCCGTCGTGCCTGTAGGGGGCGGGGCGGGCGACCTACAAGAGAGCTCTGGCAGATACAGGTCTGCAGCCGGTGACCTCCAATCTGGAGACGATATAAAGACTGTAAATGCTTCGAGCGGCACCGTCGTGCATGTAGGGGACGGGGCGGGCGACCTATAAGAGAGCACCGGCAGGTACATGCCTGCACCCGGTGACCTCCAGTCCGGAGACGAGATAAAGACGATAATTGCTTCGAGCGTCGCCGTCGTGGCTGCAGGGGGCGGGGCAGGCGACCTACAAGGAGCTCCTGTCAGGAATGGCAGCCAGGTAGATAATGACAAGGCGGTGGACGGTAACTGCTTCTAATTATAGGGCAGAGGCCACAAGATTTGGGCAGTTGGCTGCACCTAATCGCCTTTAATTATAGGGCAGTGGCCGCAGGGGGTCGGGGTAGGAGGTGAAGGTCCTATCCAGAAAGCTCATGATTATACTACTGTCTTTGCTTCGAGTCAGATCATTGGTGTTTCTTTGTGGAAGAAGTATGGAGTTTCCTGTCTTGCACAACGTTATTGGAATGCCAAAGCTGTGGGGGAGTGTTAGAAAAGATGGTTAAAAGTGGTCGATACAGGGAATTTTCATATTTCGACCAAAGAGTTGTGTCTCCTTATACTTCTCTTTCCTGCCACAACTACATAGGATAGACCGTTGGTGTTGGTGTGTTGCAGTAGCATCAAATCTCCCATCGTGCACTATGGTGATTAGATGTCGGTAGCTATGGAGGTGTGGGAGAATGGTGGGTGAAAATGTTCTACCTGCGGCACTTTCATATTAATACCAAAGACGTATGTGTCCCGGTGGATCACTATTCAGTCAAAACTATCAAGCGCAGATCACTGGTGTTCGTGTCTAGTAGTATTCCCATCGGTCTCAACATTGGCTTAATTTTGGTAACTGTGGGAGTGTGGGAGATATGGTGGTTATAATTGGTCGATTATGAATTTTCGTATTTCGACGAAAGACATGTGTCTGCGAATATGTCACTTTGCAGGCAAAAGTACATAGTATATTCCGTTGATGTTTGAGGCTGTAGTATCGTGTCTCCTATCGTGCACTATGGTTATTCGATGTCAGTGGCTATAGGGATGTGGGAAAAATGATGGTTGAAAGTGGCTGAACTGCGGCCCTTTCAGATTTCTACCAAAGACGTATGTGTCACGGTGTATCACTTTTCAGTCAAAACTATCTAGCGCAGATCACTGGTGTTTGTATGTGGTAGTAGCACAAAGTCATCCATTGATTACAACGTTGGCTGTTGTTCGATAGCTGTGGGAGTGTGGGAGATATGGTGTTTGAAAATGTCCAATAAAGGATATTTTCATATTTCGACCAAACGCAAATGTGTCCGAATATTTCACTTTGCAGCCACAACTGCATAGCAAATATCACTGGTGTTTGTGTATGGAAGTAGCATCATATCTCCCATCGTGCACTATGGTGGTTAGATGTGGGTAGCTTTGGGAGTGTGAGAGATATGGTGGTTGTAATTGGTCGACCTGGTGCACTTTCGCATTTCGACCAAAGACGTGTTTGTCCCGGTGTATCACTTTATAGCCAAACGTATCAAGCGCAGATCACTGGTGTTAGTAGCTACATGCACATATCGTTTACAAAGTTGGCCGATTTTGGATATCTGTGCGGGTATGGGAAATTTGGTGTTTTAAATCGATAGATCAAGGATATTTTCATATTTCGACCAATGGCATATGTGTCCATATATTTGACTTTCCTGCCACAGCCGCACAGCGCAGATGACTGGTGTTTGTGTGTGGTAGTAGCATCAAGTCTGCCATCGTGCCCTATGATGGTAAGATGTCGGTAGCTATGGGGGTATTGGAGGTATGGTGGTTGTAATTGGTCGACCTTGCGCACTTTCCCATTTCGACCAAAGACGTGTGTGTTATTATGTTTCAACTTGCAGCCAGAACTTCCAAGGGCATACTACGGGCGTTTGCGTGTTGTGGTAACCTGGAGTATTCCACCGTGCAGTATGATGATTGCATTTCGGTTGCTGTGGGTATGTGGTAGATATGGTGGTTGAAAGTGGTGTACCTGATATAAAAATAGACATGCCTCCCTATATTTCATTCCACTGTCAAAACTACCTAGCACAGTTCACTGGTGATCGTGTATGACATTAACCGCAAGTCTCCCAACATGCACCATGGTGGTATCATCTTGGTAGCTATGGGGTGTGGGAGATATGATGGTTGAAATTGGTCGACGGTCGGCGTTTTCATATTTTCGACCAAAGACATGTGTCTCTATATTTCAGCCATAATTACCCTGCGCAGATCACTGATGTTTGTGTGTGGTATTAACCACAAGTCTTCTATCGTGCACTATGGTGGTTAATGTCTGTAACTGTCAATCCAAATTCTTTACAAACACGAACGAAATCGTGGGCATTAGCTAGTATTGTCTTGAATCCACTTCTTTTCAGGTTCGTTCGTGTGAGCTCGGAGAATTCGACAGCACGTTTATCTCTTACTTTTTCACACGTTCTTCGTCACAGTCGGCATGTCACAATATGATATTTATTTGCACTGCATTCACCTAGATGTGCTTAAATCTAATTGTGCGGTAACTAAGCTTCGTTAGTTTGGTGTTCATGCACTTCATATAAATCAATTAATAAGGCTTGTACCAATTACAAACTTCCTTTATTATGATCATCCACAAATAAAATACATCACCAGCAACAGAACATCAATCAACAGCTCACCGCAACAGCTTACATCATTGTTCTCCCTTCACTTTTATTTCAAATTTATTCTATTATAAACTAATTCAGCTCAAAGTAGTGTCTAATTACTTGTAATTTTACAACTATTCTATGAACGTTTAAAGCTATAAATTAAAGTATATAAAAAGCTGTTAGTGTATTTGGTGTTAAGCGGAAAATTGAACAATATTTAAAAAGGCAGATGTATGCGATAATATGTATTACAATGTAAATAAAATAATTTCATTTGATTTGTTCTTTTGTTTATTTCACCTATGCTAAAAAATTATAAGATGCTATATTTAAAAAAAAAAAAAAACATTCTTTTATTTCACCCACTATTTGGTGTTTAAAAATACATTTTCAGCAGCGCATATATCATTTATGTGAGTTACAAAGTTTTGTCAAATTATTTTTCTTGAGTTCTCGCAGTGGTGGACAACCTGCATTTTCTATACTGTAGCACACTTCCTTCCTGATAATTTTCCGGAATCATCGAACCTTCTCCCGTCCTTTAATGTAAATAACTAAATCATCCTCATCGGTTATTGTATGTGGAATAGAGCAAATCTTGCTTAACGATAAGCCATCAGCTTTCATAGGCATTCCACGGTAATTATTTAATTTAATTTATTTTTATTTCAATGGAGCACACGCTCCGGTGGCAATTTTCCTACACACCCATCTTCCCCCTTTCCTGCACCCACCAACATTTGCCCTCCACAAATGTTCACTTTAAATTCGGCAAATTATTCATCATTTCCGTTGGTAACTTATTCCAATCTCGGATACCCTTACCTAAAGAAGAGAATCTTCCCACACCCTTGTGCCTGAAATCGAGTGCCAGTTTGTGGTACGTCTTGTACACTCCCATGACACTCTTCATCCTCCTCCTGTCTTGCAATGAATCCCATTCCAGCTCCTTTCTCATTCCTGTTACTAATTGCATTCTGCGATAATTTCCAGAAACAATTCTAGTAGGATTTTTTTTTCACCCTCTCTAAGTCCTGTATTTGATATGAAAAATGTGTGTCCCATTATACTATACCCTATTCGAGCAATGGTCTGACAAATGTTTTGTCACCCAATTCCTTTACTTCTCTCGTACATCCCAACTTCACTATCTGCAACAAGTGCAGAATTTTGAAACCTTTTTCTACCACCTGTCAAATGTCTCCTGCCCAGTTAAGCATGTTATCAAATGTAACGCCAAGACATTTACATTTCAAGTCTTCAGCAAACTATTCCTTCCCCATCTTATATTCATAATTAACCTTTTGTTTTTGATTTGTGTATCTAATTAGCCTACACTTCTTTGCATTTTTCTTAATCCAACGTTTACCAACCCAACTCGATATCCTGTCCAGATCACCCTGCAACTGTTTACAGCCCTCTATCGTTTTGATCCTTTTATATAGCATTATATCATCTGCAAACAATCTAATTTCAGATGGTCAACAATCAACGCAATTATTCATTACAATAAAGAATATCAATGGTCCGAATATGTTACCTTGTAGCATTCCCATTTCCCCCCCCCCCTTCTTTTGATACTGTATTTCCTACCCTAACTTTCTGTTTTCTACCTTTTAAATATTCTTCTACCCAGCAAAAGTATGTGTCACCCATCAAACTATTGGGTCATTCATTATCCCCACGTGGTGATGAGGATACAGAAAAACAACGTGTGGCGATAATTTTGTCTTGCGCACTTTACATATAGCAACTTCTTTGAGAATAAACACTCCATCCATCTATAATCCCTGTGCATACAGTAAGATGTTCGCAATGAATTGGTGCTACTTAGTTTTACGGCAGCTTATGGATGATACTTGTTACAGGTACGTACTCTACAAGTCGATCGTGCAGGATCAAGCAGTGTACAGCGGTGTAAGCAGGAAAATTCTCACTGCTAACAAAACCCTCACGAATAAATACAGGCCCCGTTGTAACCAACTCATTTTTGTGTGAACAGTCAAATACGGCGATAGGTACAGTTGTGATAAAATTTTCATAGTTTAGTTGCGGTGAAGGATGACCTCAGTCGTAGTAAGATTGCTGATATCTTGCATATACCGTGATCTTTTTTTGTTAAAGTCTAAATTCATGTTCCCGTATAGATACACCACTTCATTTAGGAACAGTTTGTCATTTGCGAGAATGCATTGGTCCAACAAGGCAGCATCTAATTTCGCGTTGTGTTTCCTATTTGATTGAAATCCCAGAACCACGATCCTGTTTCTCCAGTTGCGTTGATGTTATCAAAGAACAAATTTGAGTCTTACTTTTAGGAAAGCAACGGGTTCTCCAACAGATCCTATATTCTGAAATTAATTCGAAGTGGCTTCCACCTGTCTACAAAATTAAGTAGCGCTAGTTTCTCTCTTTCGCCTACTTGCAAATTGACTTTTATGAGGATTTGTATTGGCTGTATCTTCCCTAGATTGAATCAGTTCCAGTTCCTTTTTTACATTTACATGATTGCATTTATAGTCTTTGCAAAATCCCAAGAGCATACTCAACGGTATACATTCATCAAAGTAACCTTTTCGAAGATCGCATTTCCCCCATCCTGCATTGTTCAACACACCAGTTTGTTTAACATCAGAATAAATAAACGTTTTCAGTGTACTTGTGATACCAAGGTTTCTATTCCGGTTATTTCTGGTCTATTAAGTTCGTACCGAATTTCCTCAAAAACTGAAATGGGCGTATTCTTAGCTTCGAGGCTTGGGGCCCCCCTATAGTCGGTGATCGGGGCTCCCTATCAGCCGGAACTGTTCCTGACTCATCTGATTTCATGAAACTTTCTTCAATATTCAAGTACCTTTCACACAGCAGTGTATATATATCTTGGTTCTGAATAGGTATCATATATTGTTATTATTACATATGTCTTTACGCTCGTTGACGTCGAGGTCATTAGAGGCGGGTTAGGAATGGGGACAAGGAATGGGAAGGAGTTAAGCCATGGCCTTTTGAAGGAAGCATCCCGGCACTCGCCTGTAGTGATTTGGGGAAACCATGGAAAACACAAATCTGGATGCCTGGACGGGGATTCGAACCGGCGTCCTCCGGAATGCGAGGCCAGAGCGTTAACGCTCCCTACCACGCTCGGGGAATAGGTATCCAAATTTCACTAATGAATTTAAATCTGACCGACGTATGCAACTAATGACTCAAATATTGTTTGCGGGTCACTGTCTCGTTGAATTCCACTCTTGAAGTTGTGTGAAGTGCCTCATCCATGATTTTAGCTGTATAGCCTAACGAGTACAGGAGGAGCACGTACTCAGGTGTTAATCGTTTCACTGTTGGTTCACGACTGACAAATTTGTAAGGTTGACAATTCTTGTTATAACTAGCACCCATTCTTTATATGCAATCTAGTAGTTTCTCCTCTAAAATCCACTAGCTCACCGTTCTAGTCGACAACTGTAATGTTGCTAAGAGTTTTCACTGTGATGGCACATAGAAGAAATTAACGGGTACTTCTACAATCTTATGCCCTTGCGGCACTGTTGCAAAAAAGTAGCGTAGTGTATGCCCCAGCTTATCGATGACTTAGTTTCCTGTATGTATGCTGCGCTCTACACATATCGCGTTATTCTTGAAGATCTGCACACTGTAGTCTGAGATATGAAATACAGCTTTTCGTTTCGAAAATTCGAGCAGAGATCCAATTGAGTTTCCACTGGTGATTGTATCTCGCACTTGAGTGCATGGTTGTTTGGTCTAATTACTAGCATGTCGTTTTTATTTAACTGAACCAAATAATATTGCAAATCGTCAATATCGTTAGATCCTGTTGGAATTTCAATAACCTTATTCTTAGAGTAATTGAATTTACAGTTTATTTGTCTGTATTCGGACTCGAATTTTAACTCTGAAACTCATAATCGCATTGTCTCAAATCTATCGGTGGGATGTAAACACAGCCCTAGAATGAATTGTTGCCTGACAAGCAAAGTGTCACTGAGATGTGTTATACTCACCAAGGATCGTTTAAGAATGTTGTCATACATTTCCATACAGGAACTTTAAACACAAATGCACGCAAGTATGTGTACAAATTTCTGGTGTTCTGTTACACAAAACACTATATTTCCCCCTGCGAATTATCGCTGAAGTTCCAACTGAGGGGTTAAGTCACCGAAACTATCGAAACATTTAACTACACCGTCTTTGTACTTGATATAAGCAACCCTGTGAGTTCCAGCATTTTCAGAAAGTTTCAAGTTCACTATTCTACATTCACGTTCACAAATTTTTTGGGTAATGTATTACGCGTGAAGACACAACAAATTTGGGTTTGTGCAAACGCGGCTGAACCGCCTTTTTTTTTTTTTAAATCCAGAACCATCTCTCTGCTATGATTTCAAATATAGAACATTAAGGGTCATCTTAAGAGCCTCCATTGTTTCGGTGTGTTGTTTCTCCTCGGTCAACTGCTTATTCGCTTCTTTAGCTGCGCTAACAGCTTTGGCAAATTTGCCACACGTCGTGCCCGAGCACTGGCAGGTAACAAGCCGACAAATAATGGTAATAATGGAAGAATACCTCCCTTATTCCTTTTCTTTGGTTTCTTTTTCTTAATACAGCCACCAAACTTTAAGTTGGCATGTATTGCCTTGTTCACCAAGAATGCCGCTGCACGTACACCAAACTTTGCGCCTTTAACGTTCATTCAGTCTGCAGCCCTCTCGGCGAGCATACGATCTGCTTCATCTCTATCTCCCCTCTGAGCATAAACAATGTCGTGTACCCTGCAGGCTGCACCTGGTTGGTTGATGCTCTTCTGCACAAGCGCCAACCGGTTTTCCAGTTTAGTACCGGGGTCACAAAACTGGTATGTAGGTTAAAAATCCACGACCCTTCTTCTTCTTTCTCGTAGGACGCATTGGTACCTACTGACTTACTTTAATTGTTCGCGCGCCTGCCAGAGCAACCACCAAACCTCGACAGTATGCGATTCGTCAAACAGAGAAATACATTTGCCGCCGTCAATATTAAGCAGAAGAACGGAAATCAGTTCCCTGTTTCGCTGTGAGCTTGACGTCTCTCTTGTGTCCATGCATTTCTGAGTTTCAGATTTTTTGATGTTGGGCTCTTAGGGGCAAATTTATGTGAGGTGATCAATTGTCTATATTTACTGCGTGTGGATGTCAATGGGTCAAGGCTGGCTTCTGCGAGGTCCTTCTGGGTTTCTACAAACCAGCGTGCTTTGTTTTGTCGCGGACCGTTGACGATGTGGAAAATTTTCTTGGTAAGTCGTGAGTCATCCATTCGTGCTATATGTCCATAAAATTTCATCCGTCTTTTCCGTGCAAGTGAGGTGAATCTTTCGGTCAGTGAATACAGTTCTTCTGAGCTTTTGCGCATCCAGATGCCATCTTGGATTTTGGGACCGAATATTTTTCTCAGTATCCGTCTTTCTATTTTTTCTATTCCTTTGACATTTACCGTTAATGATGATGTCTCCGTCGCATACAGTGCTCCTGGAAGAGCGACGGTGTGGTAGTGATGGAGTTTGGCTTTGGTGGAAAGCGATTTCTTATTGTACGTATTCCAAGTAATAGCATATGCTTTTTGCAGTTTTTCAGCACGGTTCTTGTGGGCTTCTTTCTCAGTTCCAGTATTACCAATAATTTCTCCTAAGTACTTAAACTGTTTAACTTGTTTGATAGTGCCATATTTGGTCACGAGTGGCTTCAGGTTGGTGCTTTTGGAGTCCATATATTGCGTTTTCTCATAAGAGATTTGGAGGCCGGTTTTGATAGCTATCTCATGAAGCTTCTCTACAGCATGTTTGGCTTCCTCGACAGTTCGTGTAATTACTGTTAGATCATCCGCAAAAGCAAGGCATTTTATGTTGATTCGTTTATCCTTTGTTCCCATATATATTCCAGATATTTCTTTTTTCCATATGCTAACGATCTTGTCTAGTACCAAGTTGAACAGGGGCGGTGATAACCCGTCCCCTTGTCTTACACCAGTTTTAATTTCAAAAGATTCAGATATTTCACCCATAAATTTCACTTTTGAAGTTGTATTTGTCAAAGTTTGTTGAATTAAAATAGTTGTTTTATTATCTACTCCATATTCACGTAGTATATTGAACAGCGTAGTGCGGTCAATCGAATCATATGCTTTCTTAAAGTCTACAAAAGTTACCACTGTGCGGGTTGACTGACGATGTTGGAGTATCATTTTTAGGTTCCAGATCTGTTCTGTGCATGATCGGTGTGGTCGGAATCCTGCTTGGTATTCACCAATCTTGTGTTCTGTCTGCTTCTCCAACCTTGACCGGAGGGCACAAGAAAGTACTTTATAAGCGACTGGCAGAAGTGAAATCCCTCGAAAATTGTTTGGATCGGTCCTGTCTCCTTTTTTATGTAGCGGGTGAATTAATGCAATTTTCCAATCTGCAGGTATGACTTCGGTCTCCCATATATTTGAAATAATAGCGTGCAGCCGTTCAGTCAGTAGTTCGCCCCCGATCTTGAGCATCTCGCCTATTACTCCGTCTTCCCCTGGTGCTTTGTTATTTTTCAACTGAAGTATGATATTTCGGATCTCACCCAGTGTTGGTGGAGCTGAGTCGTGGTTTGGGGAGGGTATCTGGAAATGGAGTTTCTCTGTAGGTGGTTCACAGTTGTACAGCTTCTCGAAGAACTGCTTCAGAATATCACAATTGGCCTTTGTGTTGGTTTCAAGCATACCATCAGGTCGACGGAAGCAAAGACTTGGAGGTTTAAATGTAGACAGTTCTTCCCTGAAAGTTTTGAAAAAATTTCTTGTGTTGTTTCTTTTGAAGTCATTGTCGATTTCCTCTAATCTTTTAATGTGGTACATACGTTTGAATCGTCTGATTATTTTGGATGTTCTTTTCTGTGTTTCTAAAAAAATCTGCCAATTATCTGGTGTTCGGTGGCTATTCCAATTCTTCCAGGCTTTGATACGTGAATCCAGGGCTTTATCGCACTCTAATGTCCACCATCTGTGTTTCCGTCTCCGTGGAGGCTGGCCAAGTTTCCTTGCTGATTCTTGAATGGTATCAAGAAGTTCGTCCCATGTCTGAGTGTTTGTCTGTAGCGATTGTGTGAATTCCTGGGCATGTTCTTGCAAGTATTCTGGATTAATGCGTGGGTTTTTAGGTTTTTGATATAGTTTCCGATTGGGTCTGAAACGAACTTTGATTTGTAAAAGATAATGGTCGGACTCTATATAACCCTTCCGTACTCTCACATTCATAATTTCTGGAGAGAAATTTCTGGTAATCGCTACATGATCTATCTGGTATTCACCTATGTGGTTGTTTGGTGATTTCCAAGTGGTCATCTTCCGAGGAGGCTTCTTAAAGTGCGTGGACATTAACTGAAGATTGGCCATTTCACAGGTGTTTATTAGGCGCTGTCCGTTCGCGTTTGTCTTTCTGTGCGCTGAAAAATTCCCGATTATGCGTCTGTATTCCTTTTCTCTGCCGATTTGTGCGTTAAAGTCTCCGAGGAGGATCTTGACATGGTGTTGAGGGATTTTGGCAAGTACTCTTTCCAATTGTGACCAGAACTTCTCGATTTTGTTTTTGTCGGGCTCATTGTTGACTGGAGCATGTGCATTCACGAGTGTGTAGGCCTTGTTAGCACATTTTACTGTGAGCAGAGAGAGACGTTCAGAAATATTGCCTGTTACCTGAACAGTTGGTTAGAGACAATATTAACTTGATCGAGCTCTTTAAACAGGGCTATAGGTATCTCAAACACATTTACAACGCAATGTTGTTGTAGGACAATTTTCCGCAGTTGCTCAGTAAATTAATTAATAAAATGACGCCAATGCAACTGTGATATGCATGTTTATTGTCGTACGTGTTTCGCCTCTCCACGAGGCATCATCAGCGACGAATCTATTTTAAAATTTACATTAAGTTTACAAACTTATTTGACATAACGCTAAATTGATACATTTTCTTATTATTTACACTTACTATTTACATTAGTCGATTTCAGGATAGTAACCACACATCTTTGCTTTATCTCCAAAGCATGTTTCCATTACAGCCATTTGTCTTTGCATTTGTGTATAGGATATAAATATTGCGTCTTCTACATTTCGCTTGTTTTCGGTGGCCATCTTATTTTCTTACTGTCAAAGGTGGTGATGCGCAATTTCAAATCTGGCACCTTCAGCGCATCACCACCACCTTTGACAGTAAGAAAATAAGATGGCCACCGAAAACAAGCGAATTGTAGAAGACGCAATGTTTATATCCTGTACACAACAGCAAAGACAAATGGCTGTAATGGAAACATGCTTTGGAGATAAAGCAAAGATGTGTGGTTACTATCCTGAAATCCACTAATGTAAATAGTAATTGAAAATAATAATAAAATGTATCAATTTAGCGTTATGTCAAATAAGTTTGTAAACTTAATGTAAATTTTAAAATATATTCTTCGCTGATGATGCCTCGAGGAGAGGCGAAACGCGTACGACAATAAACATACATATTACAGTTGCATTGGCGCCATTTTATTAATTAATTAACATTTACAACGATCACGTTAACACAGATACGACGTTCGACAAGTTTAAAAACCTTTGTGGGTACTGCTGGAATGATCAAACACAGATTTTTGGTTATTGACAAAGACTGGGAGATACCGCTCGAATTAGATTCATTTTTAATAAATAGCCAAACACCCAATATACTGACATCATTACAAGCATGAAAAAATTTGAGATGATATCTGTTTTTTAGCATCAATTGGTTCACTACCCATCTTTTTTTCTCGTATATTAACCTGGTTGACTGGTACTGGTGTTGATGTAATATTTATCATGTAATTCTCTGACTCAACGCCTCAGATATGACAACTTCTAACAGCTACACTAACATCACTGTTGGTCAGCTCTTCAATTCCACTTCCCCCAACTCCGTCAGAGACATTAGCGCTACTAGCTTCACTTAAACTGTGCAAGTAAACTCCATTTCTCTCCATTATAGTTGCGCGCGCACTAAATCCGGAATTTTCACACTGAAAATTGTAATTTTTATTCTCCCTCTCTTCAAGACTTAATTTAGTAGCACAGCTAAATTCAAAATAAAACACTAATTAAAATATAGAATCACTTCAAAATTGTACAACGCTGTTTTAACGCAGTTAGACTTTCAGACAGGCGCAGAAACCGTTTCAGAAATACTTACTGCACCAGGGAATAGCTGCACTACTGTGAAATAAATTTTACAACACGAAATACAGACGACATGTTACAGCACTGAAAGTTACGCACAATGGCCGACATACATATATATATATATACAGATTTTTCTTCAAATTTGTCTAATTAATTAAAAACCATTCCCAACTTTATTTAATGATATCTTTATTACTTTAACTAAGGCTTTCACATCATTTTAATTTAGCTTAAATAGTTTCTTACTTTTCGCAAATATTTTTACGTTAATTTAATAAATTTAAATTCTCAATTCTAACAAGCATTTCGCCATTACTTTATACTCTTTCTTAAACAGTTCTGTTTAATTCAATTATTAATTTTTTGATATCTTTACAATTGCTTTTACAAATCAAGTAACAAAATTGTTCCAACCAAAAGTTACAAAGTTAATTTATTCCTGTAATTATTCTGATTCTGATAATGTTGGAATTCTTCCAGAAAAATATATTGTCTGTTGTGCTTGCAAAAGCTGCGTTTCTATAATTTCTGTTCCACAGTACCTGCTACCAGCTATTGATGTCTTCTTGACATCCTCTGTGATGAATTACGCTTTCTATCTAGCATGACAAGTATCAATAAGAAATTAAGTGAAACAGTACTTTCTATTTGAACAATTTATTTAATACCTTTGCACGTATATAAACAAATACAGCATTTATTATAGCCCTGCCTATACAACCACTCGCACTCTCTTACGCCGCCATATTCATCACCACCTCTCCTCGGATAGCGAGTACAGTACTGCCAAATATAAATAACTATATTACAATAAAAACGCTTAAATTTACCCCAGAATCTACACATATTACTGTGCTGTGAAAGCCTGCTATACTAATACAATAATTTACATTTATTTACTATCTCGATTTACTTTGTCATAGCAATGATTGGTGAAAGGGATCTCACTCAGTCTGTGTTCAAATTCTTATTTCATATAATTCTGTTTCATATTTCCTTTCGTTTTTGTAGCCAGCTTCCCAAATACTCCTTCAATTATTTTCCTAGCTACATTTGCCAGCTGAGAAAAAATATCATTACTGGTATCTATTACGTATGGCAAACTACCCATAATCGTTTCTGTTTACAGCTCTTTGCAGGAGTAATTGTTGGGTAAGACACTCTTTTCCCATCTTGTGGTAGCTTTTGCCCCGTCTGTTTTAAGGTATGCATGTTGAAGGTTGAGACCTTTACTTGCACTGATACCTTTGATGATTTTCCTCTTGAAAGTGTGAACAAAAACTAATGTTCTTCTTATGAGCTTACCAATGTGTACTAAATCGAAACATATACTGCTTTTCGGTACGACGAAGGGATCTTTTACCGCTGTAGCAGAAAATTCTATAAATATTTTCTTTTGCCGTAATAGAAATTTCTTTACAGAAGGGCTCACCTCCATAACATAATGAACGGTTGCTCTTTCTCTAGGACCGCTCTTAAATTTTTGTTGAAAACTTTCCAGAAACTGACTTTTCTCTATCCAATCCTCAAGGTTATGTTGGTTAACAGCATCATCAAGGTTGCCTACATGCTTTGTGGATATGTCATTAACACTAGAGAGCAAGCGTAGGCTACATATGTAGACCCACGTGTAATATTGTCGTATATTTTTTAAACGTTGTGCACTGTAGATTAATCGTCCAGTGCATTCCTCAAGTATTATCCCCCACCCCCGCCAGTAGAGTGCCATCTCTCGTGGCGCACGGACATCTACATCAATTACCCTTGAAGTTGATGGGCTACACATGTAACCCGCGTGACCGTTGGAGGAAGTTATTTATTTAATATACACGTGACAAAATTGAGGTAAATATGATACAATTTCTGTAGTAATACTATAAAAAGTAAGGTCAACAACTGTTTTTTATGTGTGTTATTTGTGTTTATGGATTTTTCGTGTATCTTTATTATGTTACGGTCATTTTTAGTTGGCAGGTAATGTGAACGATGCCCAAATAATAAAATGTTTGCTGGAGGATGACAAAACGAAATAACGTAGTTCTGACGTTTTCTACGCTCCATAATCATGACAAAATTGATGATTCAACTGGTGATGCTCGAAAACCTGACATCATCACATTTTATAACCACACAAAAAACGGCGTCGATATTTTTGATAAAATGTGTAAACAATACGACGTTACTCGGAACAGTCGTCGATGGCCTCTCATGCTGTTTTCCAATTTTAAAAATATGGCTGGAATAAACGGTCTTGTAATATGTCAGATGAACAACGGTAGGGGGGATACCGAAGCTAGCCTGA
The DNA here is from genome assembly GCA_031002005.1 of Vandiemenella viatica. Taxonomy (NCBI): domain Eukaryota; kingdom Metazoa; phylum Arthropoda; class Insecta; order Orthoptera; family Morabidae; genus Vandiemenella; species Vandiemenella viatica. The sequence continues at coordinate 22,296,376 of CM061918.1, forward strand.
AAAGCTCTTTGGACAACCGTAAAGAGACTCCACTCGCCAACGTGACGTCACAGTTTTAAGTTCTTTGCATTACGGGAAATTCGAATGGTCCAATAAGGGTTCAGGGTCGTATGACGTCACAAGATGGCGGATCGTTAGTTCTTTGGCCGTTCACGAGATGGCGGCACCTACCTGGTACGCTGGGACGTTAGATCCTTGACCGGCCGCCCAGATGGCAGCTGCTGTCAAGCTAACACTTGGGGAAATTCCGTTTGGACTTGTCGCAACTCGTTCGTGGTGGACCACTTGTGTTAACACGCCCTGGTATGCGCGTTGCGAAATGTGTGCTGTGCGGGGATATTCCTAGCGTCCCGTTAAGCAAGCACTTGTTTGCGCTGCGAAACATCTTGGCTACTATCGACAGCAAGGTGCAAGTATTTCAGCACAGTAAAATATTTTCTTTGGTTCTGTGTCGTGATTTCGTGAAAACTTAAGCGTAAACCATTGTGATTTTTTTACAAAAACAAAAAAAAGTCCACATTAGTGGATATTACGTAAACTGAGCTCGGTAGCGTTGGAGCTAGAGTGCTAGTTCCGCTTGCCGATGGTCACCGGTTCGAGTACGGCCGTGGGCATGGGTGTTTAAGTGTTTTGTGATATTATTGAAAAAGCCGTTCCAACTTTACGTAATTTCAAAACGAAAATAAAAATTTTAGTTTCCACACCTAGAGAGTATGGCGGCAACTTGCCTTGCAATAATTGAATAAAAAATAAGTTGTAAAGCATAAATTTTTCCTTTAAAATACGTTAAGGTTCGAAATGGGAAAAATAACGTCATAAACTCAGCAAATTGGAAAGATATAAAATCTATGTGTACCTGTTTTCATGAAATTATTGTGATAAAGTATATTATTACCACACATACGTTATATCTTTCAAAATTCCTAGCTTAAAAAACCCAGCAATGGGTGAAATCCTTTCATTGAAACAGACAGACATTCACCGATGAAGGTAGGGAAAACCATAAATTCCGTTCATCGAAGCAGGCAGGCATTAATAATTAATTCACCGACGAAGAGACGGGAAACAAACTCACTGTTGCACATCATGTTGGAATCGTTATGAACAATATAATGTAGCTCACGAGTGTCACTTATATTCCGTGTATTTTAAAGGATGTATTAAATTATGTATGATGAAACAGACCGCGAAAACAGTCACTTTTTAAACTCATAGAGGCATTGAAGGGGTTTACTGATGTATGCAAGTATAACCTCGATGAATTAATAGCCCCTAAAATAAAGCAAAGTTATCGATTTGAAAACCAGTTTCTTTCCCTACAGACATTTCTGAAGTGATTATACGTTAATCTCTCCATTGATGTCAAACCAATCAGCTTGTAATTATTTCCAGCCTGTTTCTCAACCCTACAGACTCAGTCTTTGAACAAGAGCCCACTTGAAAATATTTATGACACGATTAACAAAACCTTTCCCACACCAAAGCTAGAAAAATCAATGTTTCCAGTTTGGCCACGGCAAAACTCATGGAATGGAACGAGGGAAAAAGGAATTCATATAAGCACCAGTACGACACCTTATTTCTCTAAATTATCTCTGCTGTCATTGTTATAAAATATTTCATAGCACTCGTAATTGTTGCCATCAAGGTCAAACCTATATCGTCCGTCTATCCAGACCAATCTATGTATCAATTCTGTTATGCTTTCAGAAGCAATCACAAATTGAGTGCCCTTAGCTGTACTTTGTCTAAAATTCCAATCAATCGCTTGTGACACATCAGTAATTGACTAGAAACAAAGGGATATACGCTGTGGCATGTACTTACCCATCCTTAACTGTATTTTACAGCACAGCACGTATGTTCCAGGGACGAAACACCGTCTGTTTATATTACTAATTTCACCCCTGTTGAATCGGTCCGCAGCAGAGTACGCCAGTCATATGTGATACAAATTGAGTCACGCTAAGGCATTGCTAAGCACAGAACATGCCTGAGACCATCGCCTGTGGCCAAGATGGAGATATAGAAAATCTACCTACTCCCTTATGGAAGAAATCCAGTGCCGGATCCTACTGATAGTCTTTTAAGCAGTATTACTAATTCCTTCACCAAGATACATCCCTACCCTCGTCGCCAACATACGCCCAGCACTTCCTCAAACCTCCTTCTGTTTTCCAATGATTCCCACTCCAACCCCTGATCAGTTACTGACAGGGTTTCCTTTTGTTCGTGGGTTAAAGTAAACAAAAAATTTAAAATTCGCAAAGTCTTCTACTAATCAGTAGCAAGGTACCAAAATGTTCACTTAAGGTGGTTCTACTGCAGTTTTCCAGGAAAATTCTCCTTTTTTTCAGGAAATTTCAGCTAAAATATTTTCAACCAATCAGGACCCAGGAGAGTTCTCCATTCTGTTTAAATGATCCCATCTGACGCCAAACTTCGGGGACGACGACAACAACCCAGACGACAACAACAGTCTACACCACCGAGTCGCACGAGAGGAGCGAATGAGGATGCATCAGCCAGCCAGCAGGGAGACATTGGTTGAGGGCGTCTATTGAGCCATCCGCGCCATTCCACGGTAACAGTCTCTTGGGTTACATTGTCCCTAGAGTGCAGGGAAGTTTTTGCGCTTAGCGCATCTCCTTCCAAGTCATGTGAGGTTGTCATCAGTGTAGGGCTAGCATTGTTCGACTTCCCAGGTCATATTTGGTTGCATAGGGTCAATTTAGAGTTGTATCATTTACCAGTTTTACTTGCCATCTTGTGTTTTTATTGTATTGAACGTGAGTGCCCAGCTGTTTTATTAGTGGGTTGTCGTGCTTGGGGCACTGCATGTATAACTTCATTGCAGTAGTTCGGAAACGTTCGAGCAAAGTTGGAAGTCCGCTGATTCTATGTAGTTCAGTTGTCGGGGTGTCCCTTGGCAGATTATATGCAAACCATATTTCACGGTTTGAAGTAGTTTTATATTTGAGGGAGCGGCATTGACCCAAACTGGCGATGCGTATTCGAGGATAAGTCTGATTGTTGCAGTGTATAGGGTAACTGCGGTATTTGGATGAAGAGGTGATTTTGGATTTAACACCGGACAAAGCTGCCTCATCCTGTTCATGGCTTTGGTCCGAGTGTTTTTTATGTGAGTTTTCCATGTTAACCGTTTTTCAACCGTGACGCCAAGGTAGAGGGCCGTGGGTGACCATTTGATACATTCGCCGAAGTGTTTCCCTGATTGAAGAGAAGGTACAGATCTTCTGGTCACCATGACTGCTTGGCTCTTTGCCGCATTAAAAGCCAAGCGCCATTTCATTGCACAATGCTCTATATTGTTGCAGCCTCTTTGCAGTTTTGTGATGACATGGGTTGCCCTGATGCTCTTCGTGAAGAGGGAGGTGTCTTCAGCGTATAGGCCGGTTTCAATTTGGTCGGTTCTTGGTATATCGGCCGTGTATATGTTATATAACAAAGGTCCGATGATGGAGCCCTGTGGTACCCCGGGTTTTATATTCTTGACGGAGGAGATGGCGTCTTCAGTGGTGACGCGAAATGTTCGGTCAGCCAGGTAGTGGCGAATCAGGCGTACGTGTGGTAGCGGGACTCCTAGTACGAGCAGTTTGTAAAGGAGGCCCTCGTGCCAAAGAGAATAAAAAGGCACGGGATGCATCCAAAAATACTGCACCAAAAAATTCCCGTTTCTCAGAGGTGCTCATAGCATGTTCTACAAGGCGAAGAAGTTGTTGTGGGGTAGAATGTTTTCGTCGGAAACCGAACTGTTCGTTGGGTAACAGTCGTTCTTCATCGATGTGTCGCTGGAGTCTCTTGAGTTAGATCCTCTCGAAGACTTTTGATGTGGTAGGTAGGAGGATAAGAGGCCTGTAATATTTTGGGGAGCGTTTATCTTTGCCAGGTTTTGGTACTAGAACTATTTCGGCATGTTTCCAAAATTTAGGGTATTCGCTGGTTGCTAAAATTTTGTTGAAGACTGCTGTGAGGTATTGGATTGCGGTTCGTGGCAGACGTCTGAGTAGAGGGCCCCCAATGTTATCGTGACCGTTGGCTTTGTGCAGGGTGACATGGCTTAGCATGTCGACAACTTCCTCAAGACTGGTTTCTTCGATGGCTCCTCGTCTGGTGTCTGTGTTTAGGAATGCGTCGAGTCTTTGCCTCACAAAGTTGATATGTGCATCATCACAGTGTTCGTCTATTGGCTGGAAGTTAGCCTCGACGGTATCAGCAATAGCATCTGCCTTGGCTGCCTGTTCGGTAACAATTTGGTTGCCAACGATCAGTGGTGGCATTTTGTGTCTTTGTCGAAGGATGCGTTTGGTGGAGTGCCAGATAGACCCGTCCACTGTAGTGAGCGTCTTTACGAGGCCTTCATAATCACGCGTTCGGTGTTTTTGAATATCGGCTTTGATTTCTCTCTGGAGTCGGTCGATTTTGTGTTTGGTGGTCGGGTCTCTTGTTATATGCCATTCCCGTGTCAGATGATTTTTGAGGGTGATGGTCTGTCCGATGTCGGGAGGTAGAAGTCTTCATTTTTCCGGCTGTTGTTTTACCAGCTGTATTGCTTGGTCTGCAGTAGCATTGACTAGTTCGGTGAACACAGTCACGGCAGAACAGGCTCCGATTTCCTCAGGGGACTGTGCATTGTTGAGCTGTTCAGCAAGTAGGGTCTGATAGAGGTTCCAATTGATGTTCTTCGTGTTTCTGGTGGGTTTACTCTTCGTGGGAGAAGCTTCAGTTGCCGTATACAAAAGGACAGGTAGGTGGTCCGTCGATAAGGTTGTTTTAGTGACGACGGCGATATAGTGATGTAGGCCTTTCGTGATTGCTATGTCTAACACGTCTGGGGGGATCTACCTTTATAAAAGGTGGGCTCAGTTGGTCCCCAAGCCACGGCGTCGTGTTGTTCGATGACTCGAAGTAGACGTCGGCCGTGCGAGTTGGTCAATCTTGAGTTCCAGACTGTGTTTTTGGCATTGAAGTCACCAACGATCAAGATATTTCCGGGTAGGCGGACAAGTTGTGCTATCTCTCCTTCGTCTACTGGGCCATGAGGAGGTCGGTAAGTGGAGACGAGTAGTATTTTACCCCTTGGGGTTGCGATGGATACGCGTGTTGCTTCGACTGTGGCGAGCTGAGGTAGGATGACTTGATGGTGTTTGATAGTACGTCTGATGAAGATGGCCGTCCCACTGCCGGCAGTCAGTCATTGCGATAAGTGACGTAATTTGGAACTGAAATTTTTATCCCTGGTTTGAGATGTGTTTCGTTGACGAGGCAGATGTCAATCTGCTCGTCTCTCATGAATTCTCTAAACTCACCAGTCTGCCTCCAAAGACCGTTGGCATTTCAGGAGCAGATTGTTAAGTCGTTAAATCTGGTCCCCATGTTGGTTTCTGGGAGTGCTATTGCAAGTGGTTTCCACCACTATCTGGACTGCGCAGCAATCTGTCGCGGGATGTCTATGATTTCACCAGGGCGCAGTCTTCTGGGACAAACTTTGGTCCCAGAGTGAAGGGAAGTTCTTGGGCTTATGCGCATCTCTTTCCAGATCTTGAGGTTATCATCAGGTTATTTGTCATTACTGGATTTGCCATGTCCTTTTGGTATTTGCTTCAAGTTATTTTGTCCTGACTGGATTAGTCAATCCTATTACTGTAAACGTTCTTCTAGGGCATCTTCATTTGCCAGTTTGACTGGCCATCTTGTTGTATTATGGTACTGCACGTGCTTTCCCAGTTGTTGGATACGTGGGTTCTCATGTGTTGGGCATTGCTGGTAGTGTTTCTTTGCTGCAGTCTTGAAACCTTCCTTATGTTTTGGTAATCCACTGATCTGGTGTAATTGAGCTGTCGGAGTGTCGATGGGTAGCTTGAAGGCATATCTGATTGCACAGTTCTGGATGCGCTGGAGAGGCGTGATGTTGGAGGGGGCAGCATTGCCCCATACCGTAGCTGCGTAATCGAGAATGGGTCTGATTGCAGCTGCATAAAGGGTGATAGCGGTATATGGATGCAGTGTTGAGGGCGGATTGAGGATTTGATACAACCGTCTCAATCTGCTCATTGCTTTTCATTGCGTATTCTTGATGTGCTCCTTCCAAGTGAGCCTCCTGTCCAAAGTGACTCCCAGGTAAAGAGTAGTTTTGGTCCAATTGATGCTTTCACCTCGTATTTTGATGGACTGTAGAGAGGGTACTTTTCTTCTTGTTATGGTTATTGCTTGGCTTTTAGTAGCTTTAAATGCTAATCGCCATTTCTTTGCCCATAGCTCGATTTTGTCATAACCTCTTTGTAGCTTAGCCACGGTGTTTGAGGCTCTAATGCTTTTTGCATATAGGGCGGTATCATCTGCAAATAGCGCACTTTCAGTCTGATCCGTTCTAGGTATGTCAGCTGTATATAGATTATAGTGAACGGGTCCGAGGACGGAGCCTTGCGGCACCCCAGCTTTGATATTCTTGACTGAAGAAACTGCATCCTCAGTGATGACGCGGAACGTACGTCCATTCAGGTAGTTCTTGATAAGTCTGATGTGAGGCAATGGTATCCCCTGTATCAGGAGCTTATACAGGAGACCTTCATGCCAGACTGAGTCAAAGGCACGACTCACGTCGAGTAAGACCGTACCAAAACATTACCTTTTTTCAAAGGCGGTCATTGCAGATTCCACTAGTCTAAGTAGTTGCTGTGGAGAGGAATGGTGGCGTCTGAAGCCAAATTGTTCATTGTTTAGGAGTTTTGTAGCCTTGATATGATGAAGGAGCCGTTTGAGGTAAATCTTTTTAAAAACTTTTGACAGGGTCGGCAAAAGGCTAATTGGCCTGTATGATTTGGGTGACCTTTTGTCTTTCCCAGGTTTTGGTACAGGAACAATTTCGGCATGCTTCGAGATTTTGGGATATTCTTCGGAACTCATGATTCTGTTGAAGGCCGATGTAATGTAGGCGGTTACCACTGGCAGCAGATGTCGTAGAAGATGGCCACCTATATTATCATCACCAGTGGCTTTATTAGTGGCGATGTGTTGAAGTAAGTTGGTAACTTCTTCTAGGCTGGCAGGTTTAATGGTTACTTCAGTGCGTCTAGCTGGATTTAGATGAATCTCTAGTTCTTGCTTGACTGTTTGAATGTGGTTCTAATCTCGGGGGTCTTCGATTGGACGGAAGTTCTTTTCAAAAGCTTAGGCCAAAGCGTCCACCTTGGCTACTGGATCAGCGATAACAATGTTCCTAACGGTTAGAGGTGGCATGTTTTGTTTTCGCTGAAGGATTCGCCTGGTGGATTTCCAGACTGAACCATCTTCGACTGAGAGGGTTGCTACAAGGCCTTCCCAATCTCGTATGCGGTGTTTGTTGATCTCAGCAGTAATCTCACGCTGTAGGCGATTTACTACTCTTTTCGTGGCCGGGTCTCTAGTCTCTTGCCACTCCCTGTTAAGATGGTTTTTGAAGGTCATAGTGCGGCGGATATCTGGAGGCAGTTGTTTTGAGCGTTCTGGTTGTAATCTGGGAGACGGAGTTGCGTGGTCAGCCGCAGAGTTAATGAGGTCAGTAAGAGCTAATATCGCAACACAAGGACCGACTTCAACCGGGGACGGAATGTTAGTGATGTGTTCCGAAAGAAATGCTTGGAAAACATCCCAGTTGGTACGCTTTAGGTCTCTGGCGTGTTTATTCTTCCGTAGTGGTGCACCCACCTCCAAATAAAAGATCACTGGGACGTGGTCAGAAGAAAGGGCTGATTTGGTTGTGACATCAATGTTGTATCTTAGACCCTTTGTGATTCCAATATCAAGGACATCTGCGATAACTCTACCACTGAAGAATGTGGACTCGGTTGGGCCCCATGCTACCGCATCATTTCTTTCAATAGTTAGTAGTAGACGCCGGCCATTGATGTTGGTAAGCCTTGAGTTCCAAGCTGTATGCTTGGCATTGAGGTCACCTGCTATCATAATATTACGTGGTAGTCTTAGCAGAGTTTCCACTTCCGCCTCTTTACCAGCCCGTGCGGAGGTCCATAGGCAGATATGAGGAGCATTTTTCCTGCTGAGGTTTCCATGGTGATACCTGTGGCTTCTATGGTGGAAAGTGGAGGAAGGGTGACTTGGTGATGTTTGGGGGTGTTTTTTATGTAGATGGTGGTACCACCCCCTGCTGTCGGTCTGTCGTTACGGAAACAGGGGTAATTTGGTGCGGCAGCTTTTATGCCTGGTTTAAGGTGGGTTTCATTGACCAAACATACGTCGATTTGTTCATCTCGCAGGAATTCCCTGAATTCGCCTAATTGCCTCAACAGGCCATTGGCATTCCATGTGTAGATCACTAAATCATCTATTTTAGTTGCCATGGTTGTTGGATGAGGTGCCGTTATATGCGGCCTGAACCGCTGTCTGTACTGCGGCAGCTATCTGTCGAGGTCTATGATACAGTCAGACTTCATCGTCCAGGAATCTTCAATCCTGGAGTGTGGGGAATGTTTATTGGAATTTCATGAGGGGTGTGGCATTATTAGAGATGTCAGCTCTCGGTGCGTCGCTTTATCTGAGAAGGTGAACCGGCCACATTATGTTTTCTTGTATGTGTTCCATTGAGCCTAGTCTCGCTATCAGCTGGTTGTTGGATTTGGGGCATTTTGCATAGAAAGTTTTGGCAGATTTAACTATTCGTTGTTTCAGCGTTTGCAGCCCGCTGACTCGGTGCAGTAAGGCGCTGGGTGTGTCTCTTGGCAGCTTGTAGGCGAATCTGATGGCACGATTCTGTATGTCTTGGAGTCATTTGATGTGTGAGGTTGCAGCGTTACCCCACACTACACCAACAACAACTTCGCCATTAACTGCCCATTTCCTCCTTGGGCAGAGTAGGGTGGAGTGTTTGTCTTGCGACATTTACTCCTAGTATTATAGATGGGTACTTGCTTCAGGTTATATGTGTCTTAACGTTTGGCGTAGATATTTTCAGATGGTTTGGGGGTTTATTGAACAAGTGAGATAGGTCCTATGTGTGGACCTATTCCTACCGGATAATTCCCCAGATCCTTGATTAGTGGGTTTTTGGATTTGTGGGCTGTAAAATAAAATTTGGTAGCAAGATCCTTGAATCGTTGTTTTAAAGTTGGTAGCCCTGTGGCTTCATGTTGGGCAATTATGGGAAATCTGCAGTCAAGATGAAGTGCTCTCTTCAAAGCTCGATTCAGAATGATTTGTAGTCGGTCTAGATTAGTTTTAGCTGTGTATCCCCACACAGGGCAGGCATATTCAAGAATTGGTCGTACTAAGGTGCAGTAGATCCGTACTCCTAAGGGTGCGGAGAGCTTACTGTCCCTGTTTATCACTGGATACAACGCTTGAAGACTCGCGCTAGCTCTTCTGCGGAGGTCGTTTATGTGGGCCCTCCAGGTCAATCTGGAGTCAAGCAGGCCTCCAACGTAGTGAACTGTATTTGACCATGGGATTAAGTTGTTATGAATTTTGAGTTGTGAATCCAATTGAGGTCTCTGTCGAGGTCCTATCCTTTTAGTTAGTAAGATGGCTTGGGTCTTCGTTGGGTTGACTCCAATACGCCACCGCCTCGCCCAGGCCTCAATCTTCTGCAATACCTTCTGCAGACGACGGGTGACGAGAGCTTTGCTGCGGCTGAGAGTGAAGTAATCTGTATCATCAGCATATGTGGCGGTGTGAATTCCGTTTTGAGAAGGTACATTAGCTGTATATATGGAGTATAGCAGAGGTCCTAGGGTCGATCCTTGTGGTACTCCTGCCTGGATGCTATGCCTTGTGGAGCAGACGTTACCAATTTTGACTTTGAAGCTGCGGTTTTCCAAGTATGATTTTATCAGTTTCACAAGTTGTCCCGGGAGTCCCAATTCGTTGAGTCGGAGTAGCAGTCCGGCGTGGCATACCGAGTCAAATGGCCGCGAGATGTCTAGTAGCACAAGCCCACAGTATTCTTTATGATTGAAGGCTGTCGTGGTAGTCTCGACCACCCTTACCAGTTGCTGGGTGGTGGAGTGTCCCTGGCGGAACCAAAATTGATGGTCTGGGTGAATACTCTGTCGCTCAATATAAAGGTTTAGGTGTTTGAAAAGCAGACGCTCAAACACCTTGCTGATAGATGGTAACAGACTTATGGGCCGGTAGTTTTGAGGAAGAGAGGGATTTATCCCACTCTTATGGATAGCTACGACTACGGCCTGTTTCCACCGGGTGGGAAAGTTCTTCATGTCCACAATTATGTTGAACAGCATCGTGAGGTGGTTTATTGCCGCTGGAGGGAGGTTTCTCAAACAGATGTTATTGATTATGTCGTGGCCTGGGGCTTTTCGGGGGTTTAAGATGGTCACACAGGTGGAGACTTCTCGAGGGGTAAAATGCTCAATGTTGTGTTCGTCTTCGTCATCTGCTTCAAGGAAAACCCTCAGTCGATTGTTGACTTCTTCGACTATATCAGGGTCACCGGGTGCTGGTTGAAAGTTTTGTTCGAAAGCTTTAGCTAGAGCGTTGGCTTTATCTTCAGGGCGATATATGTATCCTTGATCTCCAAGTAGAGGTGGAATTCCACTTTTTTCTTTTTAGTAAACCATCTGGTCTGTGACCACAGCGAGCCATCGTCCGATCGCAGCATTGATAGTCTGACCTCCCATTCACGATTTCGATGTTCTGTTAAAGACACTTTCAATTCTCTTTGGAGGCGATTAAGTAATTTCCTGGTATTGGGGTTCCTAGTGATCCTCCACTCCTTTGCGACCCGATTTTTATGTCGAATCGCTGCTATCAGGTGAGGTGGGAGCTGGAACGATTTGTCTATCTTCTTGTGCTTCATAGTGGAGGCTGTGATAGCGTTTAGGACTGCGTTATCAAAAGCCTCCAGCGCTGTTTCAGGATTGTTGTCTGCAGGGTGGTCCGCCAGTGCTTCAGTTATTAGATTCTTGTATATTCTCCAGTGGGTAAACTTGTGATCGAATATGGGATTTAGCCTATCATCTGGCTGTTAATGTCCTATGCTGACTTGGAATATAACTGGTAAGTGGACTGATGATAATTCATCCACAGTGGATGCTGAGATGAACCCGTTAAAGTTCTTAGTAATGAGCACATCAACGATGTCAGGCCGACCACCATTGTAAGGATAGCGCGTGGGCTCGTCTGGAGCCCACACACACATGTTATGTCGATTTATAATTCTTCTGATGACTAGTCCCGCCTGGTTAGTGTTCTGACAGAGCCAGTCAGTATGTTTTGCGTTAAAGTCTCCACCTAAGAGCAGTTTGCCTCGCAATGCTGACAGTGCCTCTAAGTCTGCATAAAGAGGCATTCGTCTGGACGGTCGGTAGGCAGAAATGACGTTGAAGGTCTGATTGGTAAGGTTTAATTCTATGGCGACTGCTTCGATATTTTGCAGCGCTGGGAGAGGAGTTTCGTGGTGAGGTAGGCCCCTTTTTATGTAGATTGCAACGGCGCCTCCAGCTGTGAGTCGGTCTGTTCTATAGCAGTTATAGTTAGCAATCGACGCACGTAGTCCTGGTTTAAGGTGGGTCTCACTGACGAGGCATAAGTCAACATTGTTCTCTGCAATGAATTGTATAAATTCTGTGAGTTGAGGATAAAGCCCGTTTGCATTCCATACACATATGGAGACGCAGTGTATGTCATGCCTTCTATCCATTGTTGGGTAGGTTAGCACTTGAGGTGATAGCTGAGGCTGACTTAACTGCTGCCTGGATTTCTGCAGGCAAGCGGTTTAATCTTTTCGATGAGGCACATTAGGGTGTCGAGGATTTTATCAATGCTATTCCAGCTGGCTTGCTGCCGACCCGGTCGCTGTTCTGGGCCTCATAGTGAGCCATCCACATATACATCGCCTTGCAACTCCGACGCCACGACCCTAGTAAGACCGATTATTGAGTACGCCTGTCCAGTGTGGGCATATGCTGCGGATGCCACATACTCAGACTACAAACTATACAAAACAGGGCACTGAATAGAGCCCTACATCTTCCAGCCAGATTTCCTACCTATGCACTCCATGAAGCCACTGGAGTTCCATATCTACATGACAGGTTTGAACAACTAGCTGAAGTCTTCTATAAGAGTTCAAATAGAAGCAAAAACCCCGAAATACACAACATCGGTCGCTATGATACAACCATTGATCGTCATAAGAGACCTCTAAATCTAATTAACTAATATACACCACCGAGAAGCCACATCAACAGAGAAGTTTTGCCTCATCCATATACTTCTGGAGGCAATGTCTACGGACAACATCCTCCACCTCCACCTGCCTACAAACATAAGGCAGTGACGGTGCTGTGCTGCTCCGACGCCGTTCACACCACGACCATCACCACCACCCAGACGAGCGTGTGCTGCCAAGCTGAGCGCACGTACCACTTGCTAAGATGCGGTCCATTCAGCTAGTGTCAGTTTTTCGAGGCAACACCCATATAAACCCCTACAATGCCTTCCCACTCGAAAGGTGAGAGGCTCGACTTCAGCCAGGCAAAGAACCATGGGAGGTATTTGTTGCCGTTACGCTTCTTGAAGCTACTTACGAGTGGCTAATACCTACAACGAGCTTTGCCGAATTTAAGAGGACGCTGTCCGACCCTGAATATGCGGCTGAACACGCCGATTCATCGGCTACCGCCTTGAGAGACGACCGAATGCCAGTTCCCTTGATATTTGCAGAGGGCTTCAAAGAAAAAGACTATTTCAAACTAGTCAAAGAACGCATGGCGCCATCGCCACCGGAAGCAGTGGCTTCCACGTCGGAGACAACAGACGGCAGCACCGTGTCCGAGGGCAACGGGGAAGACGGCTCGTCAAGTGACTGCAGCAGCGACGAGCCGACAATCTACGTCCAGGGGCCGACACAGCTGCTTACTGTCTGTCAACATCGGCCAGCTGACGCTAGACCTGTGGGAGGCCACCGAGCTGCCGCTCCTCACTTGGCCCAGCTCTGAGGGTCTGCTCGTGGCATGCGCTTGCCCATCAGAGCAGCCGGGGAAGCCACGACGCCTGGTCATCAGAGGGCTGCCCGCAACGATATCACGAACGGCTTCAAGGACAAGGGCGTCACCGTTCGTGATGTCAACGTCATGGTACGCCCAGGAACTGAGCAGCGACGTGACCTCTTTGCTCTGACGGCGGAACCACCCGTCGACAAGGCACTTGGGGTCAAAGAGTTGCTCGGCCAAGAAGTTAAAGTGGAAGTTAAGATAAAACCAGCGGCCGCACTGCAGCAGTGTTACCGCTGGCAAGCCTTCGCCCACCGAGCGAAAGATTGCCGAGCTGCAGAACGTTGCGCACGCTGTGGGGGGCAACATAGCGTACTAACGTGCAGCCGACCCCGAGACGCCACGCCCACCTGCGCCAACTGCCGCGGCGCCCATAGCAGTGCGTACGGGGGATGTCCTTCACGGCGCGGCCTGCGCCTACCAGCCGCCATGACACGTTCGAATACGACCAGGCCAGCAACCAAGTCTGGAGTGCGTGTCGTCATTCGAGTGGGAGAGCGCACCTAGTGAGGACGTGTGGGATCTGCGCGCGCAACTCCGCCTCAACTCTACGCAGCGTCGCCAGGGCGCAGCAGCACCGCGTCACCTACACCTTGCCAGCGCGCTGGGCGCTGAGCCATTCGCTGCCGGGCACCGGTAGCGAATACATCGCTCCGAGCGGTGCCTCCTGAGGGGGAGCACTGGGAGCGCGTGGAGAGCAAATTTTGTTGTCAGAGGGACGCGACGAAGTGCACCTACGCGCACCCACCACGCGCACCCGGTGAGCTCCACGAAGCGCCGCCAGGGCGCTCCAGCGTAGCGCAGCTATACCTTCAGCGCACGCACTATGGTATAGGTAGAGTGCGCTCGGACGCCGACGAGCTACCGTCGCGTCTGGGATTCTACACCCAGGCTCGCTGTATGGCCCACCTAGCATAGGGAATTACCGCTCCACGGCCCACACCCAGGTGGTGTGGATCCCCCGAGCATGAGTGTAGGGTTGTTTCCGTCCCGGATACCTAGCGGTGATAACTAAGGGTACGGAACAACGCTCCCTTTAGATAGGACAGCCGGATGCAGTGACACCTGAAGACTGACATGGCAAACAAACAAGTTGGACAACGACGATGTTTCAGCGACAACGACGTGCCACTGTCCGACACGCAAAGCGAACCAGGGTCAACTACTTCCGAAAATGAGTACTATGAAGAAAGTGACACCAGCACTGAAACTGACGATAGAGATCAACAAACTGCTTCATTTACAATCACCGCAAGGACAAAGGAACAGGCCAGAAGACCAAGGAACAAGAGGAAAAACACGCCTAGGCGTACATACCAACCCCAGACCAACCAGACACATGGAGTAGGCCCAGATTATGAAGAATTTCCAGAGGCAGGACCTTCACTAAACACAGAAGAAAAAATAAAAAGCATGGAAGAAGCACCCTTTGAGTTCCCAAAGAACAGAAGAAGACCAAGACCACCGCGTCAAGCACAGGCAAATCAAGGGAAAAGCAAAGATATTCCAAAAAGCAATCGCTACTCCCCACTAGCGGAGAGCAACAACCAACAGCCAGAGGAAGGAGGGAGAGAAGAGATACCATCTCCGGCTACCAAAATCCACTTTCCTCCCATCGTGATCCAGGAAGTGCCCAACTAAACAGCACTAAACACAATGCTGAAAAGTAAGCTCACTGGGGGGCTAAGGGCGAGATTCAGCGATGGATACTTGAAATACTTCGCGGAGAACAAGGAAGATTACCTAGCAATCAAAGAGTTCTTCAACCAAATCAGCATAAACTACGGCAGCCACCAACTTCCGGAGGAAAAGCCCCTGCGGGTAGTCATCAAAGGACTGCCAGCGACTACAGATACAGAGGACATAAACGAGGACCTCCTAACTAAAGGCTACAACGTTACCGCTATCCACCAGTTCAAACGGAGGAACCCAGATACGCGGGAACTTGTACCTTTGGCGACTTACACGGTAACCCTTCCCTTCAACAAAAAATTGGAAGGAATATACAATGAAAGAGCAATCCTGTACTTACGGGTAAGGATAGAGCGCTATGAGAGTCAAGACGGACCACCACAGTGTACGAGATGCCAGAGACACGGCCACACCGCAAACTACTGCCGACTACCCAACCGTTGCGTCAAATGCGCCCAGCATCACTCAAGTAAGGAATGCAAATTGGCCAAAACAGAAAAGGCCAAATGCATAAACTGCTTGGGCGACCACGCAGCATCTTGGAAAGGCTGCCCAAAATACCAAGAGCTGCTACGACCCATAAAGGTAGTGCAAAACAAGGAAGGCAAGAAAGAGAAGCAGAAAGAAAACCACCCGTCTACCACCAGTCAGAAACCACCAGGAACCAGCAACTCAAACCAAAAAACAGGAGCAAATGAAAAAAGAACCTACGCTGACTCCGCCAGAGACCGAAACACCCGCAGGCATGAAGAGAGAAAATGTAAATCTCAAAGAAGAGAGAAGAAAGAAGAGGAAGATGAAGACCACGACGACAATCCAGACTTCTTCGGGAACGAGCTTGGAAAGTTCTTCAAGACACTGAAGAAAACGATGCATAGATTTTAAAAGGCCCGAGGAATATGGAATAAACTCATTGCACTCCTGCAAGGTGTATCGAGTCTGATGGCCTAATGGCTCTCCTACAGCACGAAAAATTGAAAATAATGGTATGGAACTGCAACAACATTAAAAATAAAAGAATAGAGCTGCTGGAGTTACTGAAGAGGGAAAAAATAGAAATAGCTCTCCTCTCAGAGACATTCCTGAAACCGAGGGACAACTTTCGACTCACGGGCTACGAAATATACAGAACTGACAGACCTAACAGACGAGGAGGCGGCACGGCAATAGCCGTCAGCAAAAACCTCACACACGAACCACTGAGCATACAACAACTGAATGAAGTAGAAGCTACAGCAATCAAGACCTACACCCAGGAAGGCCATATTGCGGTGACTGCTGCCTACCTCCCACCAAACAGGAACTTGTTGGAGTCTGACCTGGATGAGATCCTGGCGCTAGGCAACAAAATTATAATAGGGGGTGACCTAAACGCCAAACACGTCGCCTGGAACGCGAGGAGAAACAACGCCAAAGGGGAGCAGCTACTTCAACTGGCAGGGCGACACAACATCGACATATTTGGTCCAGAAGACCCCACACACATACCGACCAACCCCCGCGCGCAGCCAGACGTCCTGGACATTGTACTGGCAAAAAACATCGTCAAGCGCATCGGGCTAAGGACGGTGAATGAGCTATCCTCTGACCATCTGCCAGTACTACTTGAATTCCGAAACTGGATACTGCCACATAACAAACCAAGAATGAACAGACAAACTGACTGGGAGCAGTTCAGAAGGATTGTACATGAAAATATAGACCCGACACATAACGTCGCCTCCACTGAAGAAATAAAGGAAGCAATACTTCACTTCGACAAGACAATACTCGAAGCCATACAGCAAGCTTCAGTCACCACTACCATCCACACTAACACCGACGAAGAGCTACCGCCGCTGCTAGAGGACCTGCGGTATCTGCGCAACAGGCACAGAAAGCTGTGGCAACGCCACCGGGACCCTGCCGACCGACGCCGCTATGCGAGGTATGCCAGAGAACTCCGCGCCCGGCTGCAAGAGCGGCACTCAGAACAGTGGGAGGACAAGATGGACTCTCTAATGCTGGAAAACACAGACGCCTGGCAGCTGGTGAGAGCTCTGAAGCAGCCACGCGACCCGAAGATCGCCATAAATGGACAAGCGGGCCAATGCTTCACATCACTCGCAAAGGCGGAAGCCCTCGAAGAATACTTCGCCCAACAGTACACCCCCGCGGAGTACCAACTGACAGCAGCTGAGCAACAAGCGGCAGACGACATCGAACGGCAAGCCGATGAAGTCCTCAACACCCCACCAACGGACTTACCACTCCTCACAACGCCGGGAGAAGTCCGGAATATAATTCACAAACTAAAGACGAAAAAATCCCCAGAGCATGACAAAGTAGAAAATCACCATTTGAAAAATCTACCCAGGAAAGCCGTAGTACTACTCACCCGCATCTTCAATGCTTGCCTACTCCAGTGCTACTTCCCGGCGGCATGGAAAACGGCAAAAATAACGGCTATTCCCAAGCAAGGAAAAGACCACCGCTTCGTAGAAAGTTACCGCCCTATCAGTCTCCTTTCCTCAACATCAAAAGTTCTGGAAAGGGTGCTGATCACAAGAATCAACTCCAGCCTCAAAGCCGAGAAAACCATACAACCAGATCAATTTGGCTTCCAAAGTAGAGTGGCAGCAACCAGCTTACTCCTAAAAATTACAGAAGACATCAGTAAAGACTTCAACCACAGTAAATCGACGGCAGCCATCTTTTTCGACGTGGAGAAAGTATACTACAAGGTCTGGCACAAAAATCTGATACATAAACTACATACTAAAACCAAAATAGACCACTGCTACGTAAAACTAATTGCAAATTACCTAAATAACCGACGTTTTTTCGTAACAGTGGACGGTCATAGATCATATATCCACACGATCACGGCAGGTATCCCACAAGGTTCAGTCATCGCTCCGACACTGTTCAACATATATATAAACAACATACCTACACCACCACACGTGAAGAAGGCACAGTTTGCCGACGACACCATGCTGCACTCCTCAGGAAACAGACACGACCTAAATATCAATCATCTCCAGAGAGGCATAGATACCTTTACAAATTGGTGCCGGAAAAACAAGATTAAAATCAATGCCACTAAGTGTGCAGGTATCTACTTTACAAAAAAGAGGCCCATCCTACCAGGCCGACTACCCGTAATGGGGCAAGAAGTAGCCTGGGTACAACAACATCGGTACCTGGGGGTCATACTGGACAAGAAATTACTCTACAGAGACCATATACTAGACCGGAGAAGGAAAAGCCTGGCTATTGCATCCAACCTCGCTCCGGTACTACGCAGCAAAAACCTAAGTGTGACAACTAAACTCCGGCTCTACAAATCTATCATTTTACCCTATCTGCTCTACAGATGTCAGATATGGGGAACAGCCAGTAACACAAATATCTCCAACATCCAAAAACTACAAAACAAATGTCTCAGAATGATCCTAAACGCACCACCTTACTCATCAACGGACCACATCCATTTGGCAACTAACACAGAAAGAATTAACACACAAATTTATAATATAACAAACAAATTCCTACAAAATATAGATGCAAGAAGAAATCAAATTGACCGCTTCGCCACCCCGGGCACAGTAATGCCAAGAACCTGGCACAAATATAAGGTACCGCTCAGCATAATCTATAATCCAATTTAATGCAATACAACCATAGGAACATCAGTGGGGTTTTTTCACCAACAAGGTCATCTATGATGACCACAGTCATGGTTTTCCCCCCTAAAGTGTAATAAATAGTGTCCCCAAAACCAACCCTAACCTGAAAACACTGACAAAACTACCAATGGTAGTGGGGTCAATTTACACAGCCGCTGAGGCACACGACACACACACACAAAAAAAAAAAAAAATGGAGTGCGTGTGGCCAGCCAGGCAGCCGGCAGGCGGCGCGCGCAGCGCTTCCCCCACCATGACGGCCCCGCGCCTAGACGGCCGGAGCAGCAGCACGGAGCCAGCAGACGGCGGCGAGACGCTGGGCTGGACGCACAGCGGCCCGACACGGCTGACTGCACTGAACAGCTGAAGGCCGTGCTCCAAGTAATGCCTAGCATCGTCTGACGCCAAGAATGCAGAAGAACATGGCTGATACTAGTTCTCCCACGACATCGCCGAACACCAAGACGGCCAAGTCGAAGAAGAAGATGAGCCACAAATCTCTCGCGTTTCCGCGGGAAGTCGGCTCTTACGCAGAAGCCTCTTTGCTACCGCATGGTGCTACTGAACATGTGGTGCACGCTATCAATCCTGAAGAATGGTCCATGAAAATTTGGAGACGGCGCCTCGAAAGAGGCAACCCGAAGAAATGGAAGTTCACTATCACCGTTCTTCTAAACGACCTACAGTTTAGCTGGGAGGTCCCTACCAGCGACGCGACTACCTTTGAGCTGGTCCTAACTAGCCGAGACCATAGCCACCTCGCCGAGAAGATTCTCCCAGAAGGGGTCGCTGAGTGGCCGGAGGCACTTGTGTTCCCGACCCCACTTGCCAGCGACTTCGACTGGGAGAAATATGTCGACCTAACGAGAAGAAGATTTATGGCCTCCTGCTACGACCCGGTAACTGGTCGTAACTTTCAAGTGCCGCCAATCTGGAACCCAGAAAACTCAGCCCCTCCAGAGCTGGGCCCTGTGCCGCCCATCCAAGTCTACTACAGCCATGGATACTATGGGCTACAAGCTCACCTGCAGCGTCACATGAAGCTGCCTTTCTTCTGCTGGCCGGTTCCTAAAGGAATGAAGATTCAGCTGGGCTCTCCCAGCGACCTTACGGAAGCCATCAAGATCTTCCAGAACTTCCGTGTCAAGCACCACATCTTACCCCCTGGCAGTGAAGAAACTGCCACCTCCACGCAGAAGGCCACAAAGAAAGCTGACCTTTCTACCCAGACTGCAGCGACTGACATCAATCTGCCCAACGAAGAAGAAACCTCCGTCCACTCGCATAGGAAAGACGACAGCAACGACGGAGAGAAAACCAACTTCCCCTTGCAGCAACCCGCAGCGAAATCACATTCAAGCAAGGTGATCCAATGCTTCCGTTGTCAGAATTTCTGGCATTATGCCAGAGACTGCGCGGAACCAGCCAGGTGTGTTCGCTGCGGAGGCAATCATGGAGTCGCCGACTGCAAGAAACACAGAGAAGATCCTGAATGCTGCAACTGCGGACTTAAGCACGCTGCTTCCTACCGCGGCTGCAAGGCTTGGAAACAGCAACGCCGCACCAAGACACTGCAGCAGAAACGAAGTCCAAGGCTCCATACGCAGCCCGCAGCAAATCTACAAGTAGAGGCCACCCACCAGCCACTACGCTGCTGCAGCCATGACCATCGAGACGAACCAGACAACCAGTTGGGGAAAGTCCTCCAGCTCCTAACGCAGCTGATTACGACGATGATCCCCAACGGACTTAGTAAAACCTAAAGGGGTTTTCAATAAGGATGTCACCTGATATTCGCAAGGATATCAGTGACATGCCATAGCCATTTTCCCCCTTAAAGAGAATAAAAAAAGCGTCCCCAAAAATAACCCATCTCAAACAAGTGACACATTAGGTAGAGCTACTTAAGGTAGCGTGGCCACAAATATGCCGTTGAGGCAGTGACAAAAAAAAAAAAAAAAAAAAAAAAAAAAAAAAAAAAAATTAAAAAAAAAACGACATGATCCAGCCCGCTACCAGTCGCATCGAGAGCAGGGTCACATCGCAGAGAAGCAAGAAGAAGAAGTCCTACGCTGGGGAGAACAACAACAGTGGCGGTAACACTGGTCGACGGTCAACAGAGACTGGTCCAAAGCGAACCGCGGCGGCAAAGCAGTCCACCATCCACCATCATAGACGTCAAGCGGACTGCATTTACTCCAAACGCTTAGGTTTAAGCGTCATCATGCAGCTACTACAACAGCAGACCACGTTACTGACAGAAGTCATAATGAATTATGCCAACAAACCGGGAACGACACGGCCGAAAATGCCACATAAAGCAAGGACAACCACTCATTGATCTGGAAGGATATGCGACCAACGTTGCAAGAACTTCCCCACACTCTGGGCGAAAAGCTGACCCAGAAGATTTAGTGTAGTGTCAGGCCGCCGTGCTCCAAGTCCTTACTAGAGCTCTGGAAACAGTGACAGAGCTGGTGGTCCAAACTAACTTAGCGGCTACGCTGAGCAGACTCCCCAACCCTCAACTTGCCTGCCCGACCATCGCCAAAATGGAAACCCTAACATCTACCAACAAATATGAATCAATAGGACGGAGGGGCAGGAAATTCCCAAAGCATCCAGTTTCGCCACTAGTAGGAGTCTCAGAGCCCAAGCGCCGTTGAGCTGGTCAGTGCTCGCATATGGTTGTGTGCTAGTTACACTGGTATATGCGCGTACTGTCTCGCTCACGCAGCAAAGACGATAGACGGCGTAAGTCGCCTGTTTCTTCTTCTTTGGGGATTGCCTTGGCCCATCCTCCCTGCCCACCGAGAGCTAGGGTATTACCGCCACACGGCCCACTTCCAGGTGGAGTGGGACCCCCTGGCACGAGTTTAGGGTTGTCATTGACCCAGAAACCAAACGGTGACAACGAAGGGTCAGTGCAACATACCTCCCCTAGCAGTAGGCGCCCTCCCAGGCGCATCACAGGAAGAACGATGTCTGTCCCAGGCTGCAGCCGGCGCTTAACGGCGCCCATGATCTTCTACGACGACAACAACCAACCAAACTATGTTCCTGAGCTCCACCAAGAGTCACCTCGCTCGCCCTCGCCGCTGAAAGACTCCACGGCGACTACAGCTATGCCCACTATGACCAAAAACCTGGTTACCATAACTGACAGTAAAAACATTATAGGAGATGAGATAGACGGAATTGAATTCCGAGCTCTAACTCCTACACCCAACGATGAAAACCTTACAACCGCTACATGCAACACTCCTACTTCAAGGAAAAGAGGTGCTGCATCATCTGCTGAGAAAGCTGATCAGCAGAAGAAGCGCGCTACCACCACATCCTACAAGACCAACCCACCAAGACATGAATTCCGCGCTACGAGGAAGACACCCACGGCCACCCGTTCCCGCAGAAACACAACTGCAGACGAAGATGGTTTTATAAAGCCAAATGGCACAGCTCCGGCTGCGCAACTAATCACCGACACCCCTCCAACGGCGACAACAGATCAGTTTGACCTGCTGCCTGCTGACGAGGAAATGACTGAAAACTTACCCAAGAAAAATAACCCAGCACCCCTAATCATCCAATATAAGGAGGACTACAGTACCCTCTACTGTCTACTGAAGCAAGCCTGCAAAGCCGCTTTTGAAGCTAGACCAATTGGCCGAGACTTGTATAAAGTCCTCCTAAAGACAAATGAAGATTTCATCGAGGTGACTAACCACATCTCTAAGAAAGGCATCGGATACTACTCTTTCCCCACAGAGCCGGGCAAAACCCTGAAAGTGGTGCTGAGAGGTATCCCCTTCAACATGCACCCAGACAATGTGAACTTGAACGGAACATTCGTTCGCCACCTCTCCCCCAAAACTCAACAGGAGATTCCTTTGTACCTGGTTGTACTTAGAGACACACTAGAGAACAGAGCTATATATAAGCTCTCATCCCTGTGTGCCCTAAAATTTACAGTTGAAAAACTCAGAAGAACAAGGGGCCTACCTCAGTGCTTTAAATTCCAAGCCGTAGGCCATGTATCGCAGCACTGCAACATGCCCCCAAAGTGTGTTAAATGTGCTGGGGATCACTCCTCTAACGACTGTGCCACCAAAAAAGGAGAGCACGCACCCAAATGTGCAAATTGCTGCGGACCGCACGTAGCTAGCTATAGGAAGTGCCCGGCATTCAGCAAATTCACTGAGCGTCAGAAGCAGCAAAACGCCGCCCAAGTGGCACTAAGAAAGAAGAAGGAAAAGGAGTACCGGCTCCACCAAGCGCCACGAATGATAACTTTCCTCCAATCGGCATACACACTAACTCACTGCCACCACCTCTAACTGCCCCACAACCAACAGGCCATCAGGCAGACAACACAGCCTATGCTTTAGTTACCTCTGGACAGAAGACTTCTGACCGTGAAACAACCCAAAACCATCACACTGATATAACAGAGGCTCCCAATATATCAGCACAACCCAACAGCCATGTCAACGAAGCCGGGACATCGCAGCAGCTGAAGCAACAACACCCACTGCAGGCACAACCACAACACCAGCAGATTGACACGTTACTGCTACTTAAAATGATGCAATCAATGCTTCAAACTATGAACACTATGCAAGCCATGATCGTAGACCCCCGCGACAGATTGCTGCCGCAGTCCAGACAGTGGTGCAAAACACTTGCAATAGCACTCACAGAAACCAACATGGGGACCAGAATTAACGACTTAACAATCTGCTCCTGGAATGCCAACGGCCTTTGGAGGCAGATTGGTGAGTTCAGGGAATTCACGAGAGACGAGCAGATCGACATCTGCCTCGTCAACGAGACACATCTCACACCAGGGATAAAAACCTCAGTTCCAAATTACGTCACTTATTGCAATGACAGACTGACTGCCGGCGGTGGCACAGCCATCTTCATCAGACGCACTATCAAACACCATCAAGTCATCCTACCTCAGCTTGCCACAGTAGAAGCAACTGGCGTCTCCATCGCAACCTCAAAGGGTAAAATACTACTCGTGTCAGCTTACCGAACTCCTCATGGCCCAGTGGACGAAGGAGAGATAGCACAACTACTCCGCCTACCCGGAAATATCTTGATTGCTGGCGACTTCAATGCCAAAAACACAGTCTGGAACTCAAGATTGACCAACACGCACGGCCGACAGCTACTTGGAGTCATCGAACAACACGACGCCGTGACTTGGGTACCAACTGAGACCACCTTCTATAAAGGAAGATCCCCCCCAGATGTGTTAGACATAGCAATCACGAAAGGACTGCAACACTATATCGCCGTCACCACTAAAACGGCCTTATCGTCAGACCACTTACCTGTCCTTTTCTATATGGCAACCAAAGCTTCCCCCACGAAGAGTAAACCCACCAGAAACACGAAGAACATCAATTGGAACCTCTACCAGACCCTCCTTGCTGAACAGCTCAAGAATGCACAGTCCCCTGATGAAATCGGAGCCTGTGCCGCTATGACTATGTTCACAGAGTTAGTCAATGCTACAGCAGACCAAGCAACACAGCCGGTAAAACATTAGCCGGATAAACAGCTACCCCCAGACATCCGACAGACCATCACCCTCAAAAATCATCTGACACGGGAATGGCATACAACGAGAGATCCGACCACCAAACGCACCATCAACCGACTTCAGAGAGAAATTAAAGCTGATATTCAAAAACACCGAACACGTGAATGGGAAGGCCTAGTAGTGACACTCACTGCAGAGGACGGGTCTATCTGGCACTCCGCTAAACGCATCCTTCTACAAAGACACAAAATGCCACCTCTGATCGTTGGTAACAAAACTGTTACCGAACCGGCAGCCAAGGCAGACGCTATCGCTGACACCGTCGAGGCCAACTTCCAGCCAGTAGACGAAAACTGTGACGATGCACATATCAACCTTGTGAGGCAAAGACTCGACGCATTCCTAAACACAGACACTCCAGATGAAGGAGCCATTGAAGAAACCAGTGTTGAGGAAGTAGCCGACATGCTAAGCCATGTCGCCCTGCACAAAGCCAGCGGTCACGATAACATTGGAGGTCCTCTACTCAGACATGTACCACCAGCTGCAATCCAATACCTCACAGCAGTCTTCAACAAAATTTTAGCAACCAGCGAATACCCAAAAATTTGGAAACATACCGAAATAGTTCCAGTCTCAAAACCTGGCAAAGATAAACGCTCCCCAAAATCCTACAGGCCTATTAGCCTCCTACCTACCACATCAAAAAACTTCGAGAGGATCTACCTCAAGAGGCTCCAGCGACACATTGACGAAGAACGATTGTTACCCAACGAACAGTTCGGTTTCCGACAAAAACATTCTACCCCACAACAACTTCTTCGCCTTGTAGAACATGCTATGAGCGCCTTTGAGAAACGGGAGTTTTTTGGTGCAGTATTTCTGGATGTATCCCGTGCCTTTGATTCTGTATGGCACGAGGGCTTCCTTTACAAACTGCTCGTACAAGGGGTCCCGCTACCACACGTACGCCTGATTCGCAAATACCTGGCTGACCGAATCTTTCGCGTCACCACTAAAGACGCCATCTCCTCCGTCAAGAATATAAAAGCCGGGGTACCACAAGGCTCAGTCATTGGACCTGTATTATATAACTTATACACGGCTGATATTCCAAGAACTGACCAAATTGAAACTGGTTTATATGCTGACGACACCTCCCTCTTCACGAAGATCATCAGGGCAACCCATGTCGTCACAAATCTGCAAAGAGGCTGCAACAATATAGAGAAGTGGGCAATGAAATGGCGCTTGGCTTTTAATGCGGCAAAGAGCCAAGCAGTCATGGTGACCAGAAGATCCGTACCTCCTCTTCAATCAGTGAAACTCTTCGGCGAAGGTATCAAATGGTCACCCACGGGTCTCTACCTAGGCGTCACGATTGACAAACGGCTAACATGGAAAACTCACATTAAAAACACTCGGACCAAAGCCATGAACAGAATGAGGCAGCTTTATCAGATTTTAAATCCAAAATCACCTCTACACCCAAACACTGCAATTACCCTATACACTGCAACAATTAGACCAATTCTCGAATACATATCACCTGTTTGGGGCAACGCCGCTCCCTCAAATATAAAACTACTTCAACGAGTTCAAAACCGTGCCATACGGTTTGCATATAATCTGCCAAGGGACACCCCGACAACTGAACTACATAGAATCAGCGGACTTCCAACTTTTCTCGAACGCTTTCGAACCACTGCAAAGAAGTTATACATGCAGTGCCCCAATCACGATAACCCACTAATAAAACAACTGGGTACCCACGTCCAATACAATATAAACACAAGATGGCCAGTAAAACTGGTAAATGATGCAACTCCTAATTGAACTTATGCAAACAAATACGACCTGGCAAGTCGAACAATGCTAGCCCTACACTGATGACAACCTTTCATGACTTGGAAGGAGATGCGCTAAGCGTAAAAACTTTCTTGCACTTTAGAGACAATGTAACCTAGGAGATTGTTGCCGTGGCCGTTGAGCTGATTACTCCCATTATGCTACGCCCACAATGAAACCTCAATACAACTAAACTGGAAGGAGTTACGATAAACGTAACAACTTCCCCATACTCCGGGATCTAGGCCACCCGGATAATGTTAGTCTGAGGCCGTTGCAGTGACTGAAGGATACGCAGGACTGACTCACACTGGGACGTCAACTGAGCCAGCAGTCACGCCAATTTACTGCCTATTAATTCCGGCAGAGGGTTTTGGAGGCTTTGTCGTTAGACATTTCCTCCAAGTATGTTAGGTGGGTCATATCCTGGCTGTAGGTGTGTCATCAACTGAGCCTTTTTTTTTTCACTGCCTCAGCGGCGTTTTGTAGCCCCGCTACTGTATGTAGCTTAATCTACTGTTTCGAATAGAATGTTGGATTCGCTTTGATTCGCGTTAGGGATAAACCCATCTTTGACCGTTATAAACAGCCTTTATGGGAAACCCTTGAATGTTCTTATTAAGGATCACTTGTGGTAGTTGATCCTTTATATTGGTGTCATAATTGTGTTGAGTGGCACTTTGAATTTGTGCCATTCCATTGGGAGTACTGTACCTACTGACTCCAATCTGTCAACTTCTGGGCGGATAGTATCAAGCCTGGTGAAAAATTTCTCTGCTTGTCGAAAAATTTCTGCATTGATGGTAGGCATGTTGGTGATCTAGTGAAGAAGGTCTATTGGCGTGTAGATGCTAGCATGGCTAATCATTCTTAAGCATCTGTTCTGCACTCTTTGTAAGTGTAGCAGGGTAGATTTGCATGCAGTTCCCCAGACCTGGCAACAGTACATAATGAAGTGTAGGACAACTGATTTATATATTCATATTTTTGTTTCGAGTTTAAAGTCGTTGCTCAAGAATATTGGTGTCAGATTCATAACCACGGCTAGGGCTTTTTTGCTTCTGTCGAGGACATGTTGACGGAAGAGTAGTTTATGGTCTAACGTTATCCCCAAGTACCGGTGATCGGTAACCCAGGGTAACCTTTGCCCCATTAGCTCCAACTGTCTTTGCAGGTTTGGTCGTTTAGCTGAGAAGTACACTGCGGCACATTTAGTAGGGTTCACCTTCACCTTATTTTCTCGACACCATAGACTAAAGGCGTCAAGGCCTGCTTGGGCGTTGGAAATATTTCTTTCGTGGTCACCTCTGGTTGCGTAGATGACCGTGTCATCCGCAAATTGTGCAATATAAACGTTGGGCGGGGTTCGCATGTCATTGACATCAATGGTGAACAGATGAGGCGATAAGGCAGATCCCTGCGGTAAGCCCACACTAATTGTGAAGGTAGATGATTTCTGGCCTTCGATTTGGACGAAGAATCTCCTGTCCTTGAGGTAGCTGGCTATGAGGGCAATATAGCAGTCGGGTATATCGGTGTGATGGAAAAGCTTGTCCATTAGTTTGGTGTGCCACACCTTGTCATAGGCTTTTTCAATGTCGACAAATATGGCGGCTTTAGATTTATTCCAGTTAAAACCCTTGCTGATTTGCTCGGTGAGCCTTACTAACTGACAGGTGGCTCCTACTCGGTTTTGAAAACCGAACTGTTCTTTCCTGATGATTTGTCCAAAATCTATGCTTGCTTTAATTCTCTTCAGCAGAATACGTTCCAGCAGCTTGGAGGTAGTAGAGAGTAAGCTAATTGGTCTGTAATTATTGGGTATTGTTTTGTCTTTACCCCTATTTGGCAGAGCTATAAATTTACCCGTCTACCATGCTGGAGGGAAGTAATGTTGTAGGAGACTTGCATTGAAAATTCTGGTTAGAAGTACCAGACATTTCCTTGGTTGGTTCTTTAGGTAAATATTGCCAATGTCATCGATTCCAGGTGATTTATTTGGGGCTAATTTCTTGATGATTGTTCTCACTTCACCGGGTGTTGTCAGTTCTGGCTGGTCGGAAGGGGGTCTGCTTAGTCTGTCCTCTACTCGCTGAAATGTTGCGGCCTCCGCTGTTCTTCCTCTGGAGTTAGGGGGTAGACCACTTCTGTGTGTTGGGCGGCGAAGTTCTCTGACAAGATTTCGGCTTTTTCTAACGGCAGAAAGCACGGACCTGCCGGGCCTGATATTGGGGATTTCGCTTCCTTTTGCTCTTTTAAGGATCGAATTAGGTCCCACGCTTCCTTGTTTTCTAATAAGAGGTGGGACATTTTATCTTCCCATCTTTCTGATCTTCTCTCCTTTAGACGCGCGGTGAGTTGGCGGGAGAAGTGACGGAATCTATGGCGGTCGGCAGGGTCGCGGAAACGTTGCCAGAGTGTCCTGTAACGATTCCTTAGGTATCTGAGGTCTTCGAGTATTGCTGGCAGTTCTTGATAGACGTTGTTGTGTATGATGGTGGTGGTAACGGACGCTTTTCTTTCGGCTTCTTTGACTGTAGCATTGAAGTGGTTGATAGCCTTCTCGATGCGATCAGGCGACGATACATTGAAGGTGGTGTTTATTTTGTTGTGGATCCGCCTGGAGAAGTAGTTCCAGTTTGTTTTTATTATTTTCCTGTGGCTGTTATGTGGTAGAGTAAAATTATTGAATTGGAGCACGACTGGATTGTGGTCTTACGAAAGATCTCTCCATGTTTGAAGGTGTATGTCATGAGTGATGTTTTTAGCTACGACAATGTCGAGTACGTCCGGCTGGACGTTGCCGTGGTTTGGAATGTATGTAGCCTCAGTGGATCCATAAACTTCTATGTTCCTCCATTCAGGCAGTTGGTATAGTAGCTCTCCTTTAGCATTGGAGGTGCGTGAGTCCCATGCTGTGTGCTTACTATTTAAATCACCACCTATTATAATTTTGTTCCCTTTTGATAGGATTTCATCCAAGTCATGTTCAGTTAGGGCTCTGTTCGGTGGCAAAAAAACTGATGAAAGGATTATATGACCTTCTTTGGTGTGGACTTTTACAGCCGTTGCTTCCATCTCCAGCAAGTTGATATTTTGGATGACTGCATGTGATAGGGAATTCCTGATTGCAATTGCAGTACCACCGCCTCTCTGGCCTATTCTGTCGGATCTGTAGATTTGAAATCCTGATAGTCCAAAGGTGTCCTTGGGTTTAAGGTGTGTTTCTGCAAGCAGAATTATGTTAATATTTTGCCGGTTCAAAAATCTAGTAATTCTAGCTTTTAATTTTTTATTCCATTTGCGTTCCATATTACAATATTTATGTCGCTCTGTGAAGACGGAGTTCTGGCCATTATTTCAGCATGGCCATAACACCTTCCATGAACGCAAAGAGTTTGGTAAACTTGTCTTTGGCGCTGTTAACTTTTTTCATTGTTCTTCTCATTGTATTAAGGAATTTCTTCATGTCTAGGAAATCGACTTGACTATCAGACTCCTCTTCTTCTTCTGATTCTATATGTCTGTTCTTGTTTCTCCTAGAGCCTTTCAGTGTATCAGCGAAGGAGTGGTAGTCTTCTGTTGTCTTTTTTTTTTTGATCACGTTTCTGATCTGTTCTGTTTTGCTTCTTACTTTGGCTCTTAGAATCGTTGTCACTTGTTTTTAAGCTGTAACGTTTGTTTAGGAAGATTTGGGTTTCGTCGGTTTTCTGTTTTGGATTCGGAGGCTTCACTATCTTCTGATAAATGGGACAACCTCTCCAGGAGGCTGCATGATCCCCGTTACAGTTGATGCATTTCGCTTTTTGGCTGTTAGGGATAGTGCAGTTCTTGCTTGAATGCAGCCCTGCACATTTTACACACCTGGTAGGAAAGTTGCAGTAGTTTGCAGTGTGTCTATGCCGTTGACATTTTATTCATTGAGGAGGGCTGTTTAGGTTTCTGTAGCGTTCTATTTTTACTCTTGTATTGAGAATTGCGCGAACATTATAGATCGCGTCTGATTCTGCACCAGGTTTCAAGGTCACTGCAAAAGTAGCGAGTGGGATAAGCTCTCTGGTTTCTTGGTTCCGCTTTTTAAATTGATGAACAGATAGAACGACAAATCTCTTGGAAGCCAAGTCTTCCTGGATGCTGTCTGTTGTGATTGATGGTGGCAGGCCTTTGATGACCACCTTCAGTGGTTTCTCATCTGGTATTTGGTGGCTGAAATGGTCTATTCTATGCTGTTTGAAGAATTATAGTAGGGTTTGGTGGTCCTCTTTGTTGTCTACAAAGTATTTTAGGTGACCGTCGCTGTACACCACCTTTAGGCCCCCTGTTAGGTGGCTTCTTAGGGCTTGATTCATCTCCAGATACTTCTCAACTTCCTTGATCACTACTGGAGGAATTCGTTCCCTTTTTGGGGCTTGATCAGCTGCAGTATTGGAATCATTTTCAGTGGATCTTGTTTGTTCCAAGTGCTCTGATGGAGGTTGATAGCTGGCTGTTATCTGATCTGGCTGTTCATTATCCTCCAGGGAGGTGAATCTATTGCTGGTTTCAATTTGGAACTGGTCTTGATGAACTTAGCATGCTTATGCGGATTTCCTTTACGCATCCTCTTCCCTTTAAGAGTCTGGAACCCATTTGTGGGCTGCGGCAGGCTTGGGAAATCTTCTTTTTTCTTTAGGAACTCTTTTCTTCTGTCGCTCTGATGAATTTTGACTGGATGAGTCGGTTACTCAGGTTCTGAATCTGAGGAGTCTGAGTGCTCTGTGCAATCCATTTCGGAGCCCGAAGGTGATCTCGGGTAATCTTCACTGTCCTCCTCTTGGACCGATGGTGATCTCCGTCTCGGCGACTTCGATCCTGACGCCATGCTGTGCACGAAACGCCAGTGGCGTTTCGGACACTCGCGTTGCCTACTGGGAGTGTTGTTCTGGTCCTTCGTTAACACCGCTGGGTTTCCAGAACCAGTAACAACCCTATTCAGTGCGCCCGGGGGTTCCTCTCCACTCGGGAGAGGGCCATGGGGCGGTAAATCCCTAAAGCCTCGGAGGGGGGGACGGGTGGAACCCTATAGTCTGACGACAACTTTGCTTCCTTCTTGCCTCGACGTCGTCCGGCCGAGTGAGAGTGGGCATCGATCGATCAACTGAGCCACACACACATGGCCACCTTTACTGCCTTAGGTTTCAGGCAGGTGGAGGGTGGAGTATTTGTCCGTAGACATTGCCTCCAACATCACGAAGGGGTTGTGTCTGCTTGATGGGTGTCAGTTTGCTAATATACTGAGCGGTCTTCTATGCCTGTCAAAGCCGTTGTAATAGCTTCCAAGCGAGTTGACCGCAGGGTTGTTGCATTGTCTGGTGCTGTTGTAAAATTTTTCAGCCAGCTGGCGGAATCTTTCCTTCAGTTTAGGTATGCCGGCGGCCTCGTGGAGTGCATCCGTGGGGAACCGACACAGGAGGTGTAGGGCTCTCTTTAGGGCTCGATTTTGAATAATCTGGAGTTTTCTGAGTTGCCTGTCGCTGGCGTATGCCCACACAGGACATGCATACTCCATAATTGGGCGTATGAGCGATGTATAGATCTTGACTCCTGTTGAAGGGGCTAGCTTGCTATCCTTATTTAGTATGGAGTAAAGACTGTGGAGCCTGGAGCTGGCTCTCCGACGAACTTCGTTGATGTGGCTATACCAGTTCAGTCTCTTGTCTAGAGTCACCCCAGGCAGTGTTCCGTGATGGACCATGGAACTTCTCTGCCATGTAGGCGAAGTGTTGGGTCAGGATGAGTAGGTTGGCGGGCACCAAGTCGTTTGGTTAATATGATGGCTTGGGTTTTGGTGGGGTTTATATCAATACGCCACCTCCTAGCCCAGGCCTCTGTTACTTGTAGGACTTCCTGCAGCCGTCGGGTGGCCAGTGCTCTACTGCGGCTGGAGGCTAAGTACGCAGTGTCGTCGGCGTAAGTAGCTGTCAGAACACCGTTGCTAGTCGGAACGTCGGCAGTGTAAAGAGAGTATAGCACGGTACCAAGCACAGAGCCCTGCGGCACCCCTGCCTTGATGTTCCTGGTAGAGGAGTGAGCTTTGTCCACCTTTACGCTGAAGGTCCGGCCGGTGAGGTAGGATTTTAGTAGCTTCACGTATGGCCCCGGGATACCCTGTTCGTAGAGCTTGAGCAGAAACCCCGGATGTCACACGGAGTCAAAGGCATGCGAAATGTCGAGAAGTACCATGGCGCTGTAGTTCTTGAAGTTGAAAGCGTGGGTCACTGCTTCTACAACCCGCATCAGCTGCTGGGTGGTGGAGTGTCCACGTCGAAATCCTAGCTGGTGATCTGGAATAACGTTGGCGTCTTCGATGAATGCAGACAGGCGTTTTAATAACAGCCGTTCGAACACTTTGCTAATGGCTGGGAGCAAACTTATGGGCCTGTAGTTCTGGGGTAGATGTTTGTCTTTTCCGGTCTTGTGAATACCCACAATTATAGCGTGTTTCCACAGTTGAGGGTAATGCTGACTTCTTAAGATGGCATTGAAGATAGCGGCGAGGTGAACAGAGGCCTCTGGTGGTAGGTGCCTGAGGAGGGTATTGCTGATCTCGTCACGCCCTTGTGCTTTCTGTGGGTGCAGTTTCAATAGGTAACTGGCCATCTACGACCTGCTGACCCCGGCGCTGTTCCGGCCCACATATTGAGCCAGCTACGAGGAGTCGCCCACTGACTGCTAGACTACTCAGTGCGATGCCGAAGCGTGGAACTTCTCCAGCTACTTTTCCGCAGTCCATTTCTGTAATCGGGGAAGTCTCTCATCTTCCCACCGAGCAGGGCGGTATAACGCTTAGCGTTCTCGCCTCGCATTCGGGAGGACGGCGGTTCGAATCCCCGTCCGGGCATCCAGATTTGGGTTTTCCATGATTTCCCAAATCACTCCAGGCAAATGCCGGGAAGCTTCCTACAAAAGGCCAAGCCGAATTCCTTCCCATTCCTTGCCCCCATCCTTGCCCCCATCCTTTCCCGTCTCTAAAGACCTCGATGTTAAAAAGAGACGTAAAGCAGTTAAAAAAAACTCATCTTCCTAAGGGAGCTACTGAGAGTAATTATGAAAACATCTCACCGGAAGACATCCCTATACGGACCTGGACACGCCGCCTGTCTGACGGCAATCCTCGCAAGTGGAAACTCTCCATTGCTGTCTTCCTAGATGACTACAAGTTCGTCTGGGTTATACCCACCGACGACCTTTCGACTTTTGAGAAAGTCATGACGGCACTTGAGCACAGCCACTTCGCCGAGAAGATTCTCCTGCCAGTGGTAACCGTGTGGGTGGAAGCACTGGTATTTCCAACCATGCTTCGGGTCATTACATCTTCGAGAAATACAATTTTCTTCTGGGGAAAAGGTTTAGAATCTTCGGCTTCGACCCAGATGGAAACTCCACCTACACCAAGAAAACTTCTCCAAGCAGGCCGTCGCCACCGGCAACACCCAAGCTCCAAGATTCAAGCCCGACAACATCCAAGCCTCAAGGTACCACGCCACCATCACCTGAAGCGATGGCGGTTGACAACAACCATCTTGAAGCACAAGAAACCACCTAGATCCAACTGGTTGAAAAGGGCCCCTTTCTACCGCTTACCGCATACTACGAAGGGAACTTCACAGAACTGCTGACCGCCTTCTCCAGGGAAACAGAAGTCCACCTTCTCTGCTTCCCAGTCAAGGAGGGGCTGCGCTTCCTACCACAGCACCCAACACAACTCCGTCGTCTGACGGAATTCCTGAACAGGCGTGGCGTCCCCCACGCCCCTCAGTTCCCTCGGCGGCCAAGGAGATTGGTCGTCCGCGGGCTTCCGGCTGATGTGCCTGAGGAGACGGTGGCCGCTGTGCTCAAAAGCGGTGGTATCGTCGCCTTGGACGTGCTTCAGATGCGTCGCCCGGGCACTGAAGATCGTCTCCCGCTCTACACGTTCCAGCCAACGGAGCGTGTACCTCGGGCAAAGAAGACGACGACTCTCCTTGGACATAAGGTCCATCTGGAAGTAAAGAAGAGACCACTGCTCGCCCTGGCTCAGTGCTTTCGCTGTCAGGCCCATGGTCACCTGGCCTGCGACTGTACTGGACAGGAGCGCTGCGTGAGATGTGCGGGGACTCATAATGTTGCAAATTGTAACATTCCAAGAGATGGAAAACCTACATGCTGCAACTCTATGGGTAACCACCCAGCCTGCTACTGTGGGTGTCCAATGAAGAGAAACCTATGTGTTACAAGTCGACGACCACTCAACGCAAGCCGCTCATCGATCCTAAACTCCGGCACCAACCTAGACCTTTGCGGCAACAGCCCATTCTGCGGCAGCAGCAAAACCAACGTGCCACACTGAACACCGACAGTACATGCCAGCTAGACCCCATGATGATGCTACTGCAGCAACAGCACCTGCTAATGACTCAAGTCATAGAAAATTATGCTGCCTACTAGGAAGTGACACATCCAACAATGCCACAGCCACAGAGAAGACAACATTAGAAGATCTGGAAGGAGATGCAATCAATTGCAAGAACTTCGACACACTCTGGGACAGCAGACAACATAGAAGATTGTGTCCTGGCGAAGCGCCGTTGCACTCAAGCCTGTGGCCTGGTGGCGTGGTAAGTTGGACTGAGACTCTCAAGAGACGCCAGACGCTCGACGGCCATGGTGGATCGTGAGCGCGCTTCAACGTCTGCAGCAGCGAGCGATGCTGATTCGACGGCTGTCAACGAATCAGCAGAGAGCGACGAACTTTACTTGGAGGGTTTTCGCGAACGAGATAAGTTCGCTTTTCGCGTCGATTTGAAGCAACTAGCTGCACGCCCGCACCCAAGCCTCTTCAGAGACATACACAGGAAGTACAACTTCACTTCCTAGTCGCTCTGGGTCGTCCATGCCTGCCTGAAGTATGGCTGGTCATTACCAGCTGACACTAGGGACTTCTATGGAGTACTGATGATCTCTGGGGACCGCGATGAGGACGTCAGCATCATCCATGATGATGCTGAGGCCAAAGGACAAAAGAGCCCTGGGGCCCTAGCATCAATGCCACTTGTTTTCGACAAGGACTTCTGCGAGACTAAGTTTTTTCACAAGCTAAACGGTAAACTGAAGAGGCAGCGCAGAAGGCAGCAAACTACAGCGACTGAGGACTGGCAGATTGCTGGAAGCAAGATTCCAGCTGCATCAGAGAGGCTACTGGCTCCAGAGAAGGAGGCACCTGGCCTCCAAGCTGCTGAGCCTTCCACGCCAACCAGCCCCACCAGGGAAGACGCGGAGGCACTTCACGCAACCCCAACGTCGCCCACGCCATCCCAGAAGGAGGGGGAGGCAGCACCAGCCACTGAGGAGGGTCCTGTCTGCCCATTGGTGGTGCCATATGAAGGGAACTGTGGCAGCCTGCTGGCTACAGAGTTGCCACTGTTCTGTTGGCCGGCTAAAGGAGGCATCTCCAACTCAGTCTCCTGCCCCTCGGACCTGACGGGAGCCGCCGCCATGCTGAGCGCTATGGGCGTCAGCTGCACCGTCGAGCAGCCCAGCCCGCCGAGCCAATCGCTCCCTGCGCCTGCAGCTGTTGAGGCACAGCCGAGGGCGAAGGTCAAGAGGGCCAACAAGAAGAACCCCTCTCCTCCCGAGCTCCGGCAATGTTTCAAATGGACACGAGGCGAGGGACTGCCAAAACCAGCGCAGATGCACCAGATGTGGTGCTGATCATCGTGCGACTGAATATACGAGTACCACAGCCAGGGAAGATGCAGTTTGTTGTAACTGCGGACTTAACCATGCAGCCTGCTTCTCTGGCTGTGAAAAGAAGAAGCAGCTTAGGGCGAAATATCGCTCCAAAGCTGCCACGGCGCCCAGGAGTGCCCAGGAGGAGACCAGATCCAGCAAGTCACCCCACACCGCCAGACAGGCGACTACGCGCGGGCTCCATACGCGGGCCGCACCGCCTCACCAAGACCAGCCCACGACGGTAGCAACGACCTCCGCAGGAGAGACCGAGGCGGCGATTCTCGGCGGCGATTCATTCGCAGGTGTTACGTCGTGATCGTGCCATATATACAACGTGCAGTATGGTGAAGAAGCGGCGTCCTGTCTCACCGAAGCAGACACCGTCACGTCAAGCTGAGTCGACATCAGGCGAAGTTGCTACGGCGCAACATGGGGTCACAGCACATGAGCACAGGGAGGCTCAGTCTACACCCTGCGCAAACGCTGCCGACGTGCGGTCTCCCCAGTGCGTCACTCCTACGACATCTAACGCGGGCAGCTATGTTGGAGCCCGCTCACGTCGATCCCAGGGGTCAGACACCGCAAACTCATCATGGACAACATGGTCATCGCCAAGAATTGAAGATGGATTCGACGACCCCGACTTCGAGGAGGCGGAGACCCTGATCTATATCCGTTGTACATCTGGCAAGTACAGCGAAATCTTCATGGCAAAAGGACAGTACACATCCCGAAGCTGGTGGAAGAAATACCTAGACGCCCAGGTTCAACCATGCATAATCCAACTCCGAGTCAAGTCCGGGAGTAAAGAGTATGCATGGGAAATACCAGCAACATGTTCCTGTGCATCCTCAGCGACGAGAAGTACGGTCACTTCGCCACGCCCATCACCGACAAGAAGAAAGACTGGTCACGGTTTGTCAGCCTTCCTGTCATCCTCAGCAAGGATTTCAGAGAGGATGACTATTTTGAAGACCTACATCGGGTGCTATATTGCGAACCACACCAACTATCATCCTCGTCTAGCCAGGAAGATGAGTCGCAAACCTCAAGAAAAGACGGAACTACCGCCGGCCTTAAAGGACCGGAATCTCCAAGAACACCGTCCTTGCCCATGCACCTCGACGCCACGCCTAGTGCAGACCACCAAGTAGTGGCATCGCAAGCGCCGACAGGGTTGACACCGGGAAACCTGCTCGTATCATGTGCGAGCCCATCAGAGTTAGCGGCGGTTAAGGATTTCCTCGAGAGCCACAGCATTCAATTCCAGCTCGTCCAGTATGGAGGCGCAGGGCTTCCGAAAAATGATAGCATCCCAAACACTGCTTCACCAGAGGAAGCAACCAACCGAGGAACGGAGGTCACCCCAGATGAAAACCTCCCACCACCCACAGAACCCAAGCAGTCAACGCCATCGGAAATCAATGATGTTCAGGCAGCCAATATCCAAGTCAAGAAGCAAAACGGCCGGAGCACCAAGAAGAATCCCCGCAGGAAGAAATCATCATTGTCAACTGTTGACCAATGCTTCAGGTGCCAGGGATTCTGGCATCGATCGAAGAATTGCCGGAACCAAGTTCGGTGCGTTCGCTGCGGGGAAAATCACAGCGTGTTGGTGTGCACCAGACCACGCGAAGCGACACCAACTTGCGCCAACTGCGCCATGGACCACGCGGCTAGCTACGGGGGCTGCCCACTGAGGAGGAAGCTGCAAGCGGCTATCAACAGGAGTCGCCCCCAAACCAGCACAGAGAAGATCACGACGCCACCCAGATCGACGAGGGATAAGACCACCCACGGCCATGTGATCAAGCATAACCACCTAACCAGACACGATGAGCATCTACACAACATCCGTTGTCAATGCCAGCCACAAGAAAATCAACTAGGGATGGTCGTACAACTGCTCACGCAGTTGTTAACTACGCTCATCCCCACCAGGCGATAAGAATAAGCAAGGGTTTCCCTCTAAGGTCATTATATAATGGCCAAAGCCGGGTTTTTCCCTAACGTGTATATCATGATCCCAAAACCAACCAATTTGATACAGTAGATAAAGCTACAGACAGTAGCGGGGCTACATAACGCCGTTGAGGCAGCGAAAAAAAAAAAAAAAAAAAAAAAAAAAAAAAAGCAACGACCTCCACTCACTGACTCGCTGATGGTATTCGTGTACACCAATATCTTACTGACACTTGTTTATGCGAATTCTGCCTCGCTGGCGAAGCGGAGATTATAGTGAGCGACTTGCTTCCTCTTCTTTGGGGACTGCCTTGCCCTCCCAGCCCGAGGTGTTAGGGATTACCGCTCCACGGCCCACTCCTGCGGGAGTGGAACCCCCGAGCGCGAGAGTAGGGTTGTCTCCGGCCCGGATACCCTACGGTGACAACGAAGGGTCGGAGCAACACTCCCTTCCAGTAGGCGCTTCCATTGGTAGGACGTATGATGGTGGCAACCAACACCAACAACGGCTACCGACAACGAGGATGACAACGTTGGGCGATCAGGGCAACCTGATACTGATTCAGACTCTGATGACAACACACCGCCGCAGAATCTGGCAGCCTACAGAAAGTGAGGATCAACCAACCCGACCGGCAAGGATCAAGTGAAGAAACGAGTCACCACCCTTGTTCAAAGAACAAATAAGAAGAAGAAAAATCAGAAGACAACCCATGCTGTAACATCATTCCCAGCTCCGCATAGTCGACCAGAGTTCAGTCGGCTTATCTCCTCAGACACGGATGCAACTTTTGAATCAAACTCTGGTATGGGTAATGAAGCAAGGGACACTGCACTGGCACCGGAAGTTAACGGTCGCCTTGCAGCACAAGAATGTGACCACAGTATGACTGTAAATGTTGATGAAGGCTTTATCCATCCACGTCGTACTGCCAAAGCTCCAGCAAATTTAGCTCAGGACCAACCAATAAAATTAACAAACCAGTTCCAAGCCCTGCAATGTACAACTCAACTATCCAAAAGGAACTCCAACATCCCACCTATTGTGGTTCAATTTGAAGAGAGCTACAAAAAGCTTCATGACTGGGTAGCTAATGTCGCCAAAGACCCCTTTCTGGCCAAAACTGCAGGAGGTGACAAAATTAAATTTCCTTCACTACTACTGAGGACTACATTAACGTGACAAATCTGCTCACTAAAAATGGTATCCCATATTTTACCTTCTCCTCAGGGGCAGTCAAGTTACTAAAGGTCGTCCTGAGAGGATTACCATGCACCTTTCCAACCCAGGACCTCAAGGACGAACTCCTGGACATGGGTTATGACGTGCAAACTGTGGCCCAACTAAAGAGACCGGGAACAAATGTAGCAATGCCACTGTTTCTGGTAGTCGCTCCTGATACACCAGATAACAGAAGACTGTTCGAGGTGGAGTACCTATGTCATATAAGAATTAAAACTGAGACACTCAAGGCGACTTCCGGCCCCCCTCAATGCTTCAATTGTCAATTGTATGGCCATGTCACCAAAAACTGTAAAATGAACATTGTATGTGTTAAATGTGCAGGAGCCCACGACTCCAACGAATGTACAACACGGAAAAATCGTGATGCAGCTAAATATGGTAATTGCGGAGGTAATCATGACGCCAGTTATAAAGGCTGCATCGCTTATAAGCTAGCTCGTGATCGACTCAGAGGCACCAACGCAACTCAGCAGAATCTAGAGAATAAAGAACTAAAGTCCAACAGTCTAACTGCTGTGGAAAAATCACGGAAATCAAATCAACAGCAACTGCCACACAGCAAAGAGAAAATGATTGATAAAGCCGACAAGAAAAAGAACTTGCGTGAGGTTAATTCAACAATTGCCACAAGAGGAGCTGGAAAAAGCAACTCCTCCCAACATACTACCACCAAACCAACAGAGGAATCTGCAGGCGCAGCCATCCCTGCACCTCCAGTCGAAACTGAAAACTCATCAGCTCCGGCATTATGTCCAGCAGCACCTAGGAAGCGCACTCGCCGCCGCAACCGTCCCCCTAGCGAACACGCACAGAATGCATGCCCCTGTGAACATACGCAATATGCTGGTCTCGACAGGCTCTAAAATAGCATTGACAAAATCCTCAACACCCTAATGTGCCTCATCGAAAAGATGAACCGCCTGCCTGCAGAAATCCAGGCAGCAGTTACGTCAGCCTCAGCTATCACCTCAAGTGCTAACCTACCTAACAATGGATAGAAGGCATCACATACACTGCGTCTTTATATGCGTATGGAATGCAAATGGGCTTTATCCTCAACTTACAGAATTTAGACAATTCATTGCAGAGCACAATATTGAGTTATGCCTCGTCTGTGAGACCCACCATAAACCAGGACTACATGCGTCGATTGCTAACTATGACTGCTATAGAACAGACCGACTCACAGCTGGAGGCGGCGTTGCAATCTACATAAAAAAGGGCCTACCTCACCACGAAACTCACCTTCCGGCGCTGCAAAACATACAAGCAGTCGCCATAGAATTAAACCTTACCAATCAAACCTTCAACGTCATTTCTGCCTACTGACCTCCCAGACGAATGCCTTTGGATGCAGACTTAGAGCACTGGCAGCATTGCGAGGCAAACTACTCCTAGGAGGAGACTTTAACGCAAAACTTACTGACTGGCTTTGTCAGAACACTAACCAGGCGGGACTTGTCATCAGAAGAATTATAAATCGACATAATATGTGTGTATGGGCTCCCGACGAGCCCACGCACTATCCTTACAATGGTGGTCGGCCTGACATCCTTGATGTGCTCATTACTAAGAACTTCAACGGGCTCATCTCAGCATCCACTGTGGATGAACTATCATCAGACCACTTACCAGTTATATTTCAAGTCAGCATAGACCAGTGGCAACCAGATGATAGGCTAAATCCCATATTTGATCACAAGTTCACCAACTGGAGGATGTACAAGAATCTAATAACTGAAGCACTAGCGGACCACCCTGCAGACAACAATCCTGAAACAGCGCTGGAGGCTTTTGAAAGTGCAGTCTTAAACGCCATCACAGCCTCAACTTTGAAGCACAAGATAAACTACAAATCACTCCAGCTCCCACCTCACCTGATATCAGCGATCCGACATAAAAATCGAGTCGCAAAGGAGTGGAGGATCACTAGGAACCCCAATACCAGGAAATTACTTAATCGTCTCCAAAGAGAATTGAAAGTGTCTTTAACTGAACATCGAAATCGTGAATGGGAGGCCAGACTTTCAATGCTGCAATCGGATGACGGCTCACTGTGGTCACAGACCAGATGGTTTACTAAAAAGAAAAGTCGAATTCCACCTCTACTTGGAGATCAGGGATACATATATCGCCCTGAAGATAAAGCCAACGCTCTAGCTAAAGCTTTCGAACAAAACTTTCAACCAACACCCGGCGACCCCGATCTTATCGACGAAGTCAACAATCGACTGAGGGTTTTCCTCGAAGCTGATGACGAAGACGAACACAACATCGAGCACTTTACCCCTCAAGAAGTCTTCACCTGTGTGACCAGCCTAAACCCAAGAAAAGCCCCAGGCCACTACAGAATCAGTAACATCTGTTTGAGAAACCTGCCTCCAGCGGCAATTAACCACCTCATGATGCTGTTCAATATAATTGTTGACAGGAAGAACTTTCCCACCCGGTGGAAACAGGCCGTAGTCGTAGCTATCCATAAAAGTGGGAAAAACCCCTCTCTACCTCAAAACTACCGGCCCATAAGTCTGTTACCATCTATCAGCAAGGTGTTTGAGCGTCTGCTCCTCAAACGCCTAAACCTGTATATCGAGCGACAGAGTATTCTCCCAGACCATCAATTTGGGTTCCGTCAGGGACACTCAACCACCCAGCAACTGATGAGGGTGGTTGAGACTGCCACGACGGCCTTCAACCATAAAGAATACTGTGGACTTGTGCTACTAGATATCTCCCGGGCATTTGACTCGGTATGGCACGCCGGACTGCTACTACGACTCTACGAATTGGAACTCCCGGGACAGCTTGTCAAACTGATAAATTCATACCTGGAAAACCGCTCCTTCAAAGTCAAAATTGGTAACGTCTATTCCACAAGGCGTAGCATTCAGGCAGGAGTACCACAAGGCTCGACCCTAGGACCTCTGCTATACTCCCTATAAACAGCCAATGTACCTTCTCAAAACGGAATTCACACCGCCACATATGCTGATGATACAGTTTACTTCACTCGCTGCCACAGCAAAGCTATAGTCACCCGTCGTCTGCAGGAGGTACTGCAGAAGACTGAGGCCTTGGCGAGGAGGTGGCGTATCGGAATCAACCCAACGAAGACCCAAGCCATCTTACTAACTAAAAGGATAGGACCTCGACAGAGACCTCAATTGGATCAACAACTCACAATTCATAACAACTTAATCCCCTTGTCAAATACAGTTCGCTACCTTGGAGGCCTGCTTGACTCCAGGTTGACCTGGAGGGCCCATATAAACGACCTCCGCAGAAGAGCTAACGCGAGACTTCAAGCGTTGTATCCAGTGATAAACAGGGACAGTAAGCTCTCCGCACCCTTAGGAGTACGGATCTACTGCTCCTTAGTAAGACCAATACTTGAATATGCCTGTCCTGTGTGGGGATACACAGCTAAAACAAATCTTGACCGACTTCAAATTATTCAAAATCGAGCGTTGAAGAGAGCACTTCATCTTGACTGCAGATTTCCCACAATTCATGAAGCCACAGGGCTACCAACTTTAAAACAACGATTCAAGGATCTTGCCACCAAATTTTATAATACAGCTCATAAATCCAACAACCCACTAATCAAGGATCTGGGAAATTATCCGGTAGGAATAGGTCCACACATAGGACCTATCTCACTTGTACAATAAATCCCCAAATCATCTGAAAATATCTACGCCAAACGTTAAGACAAATCTAACCTGAAGCAAGTATCTACTATAAGACTAGGAGTAAATGTCGCAAGACAAACACTCCACCCTACTCTGCCCAAGGAGGAAATGGGATGTTAATGGCGTTGCTGCAGCAACGACATCGGAATAAACACCAAACTAAGAATCTACAAAGCTGTTATACAACCGTTCTTATTGTATGGATGCCAAATATGGGGGATGGCAAGCCCAAAAAATATCACGAACATCCAGAGAATACAAAACCGATGCTTCAGGATGATTCTAAACGAAACACAATATACCTCAATTGACCATCTACACCGAGCAGCCATCATCGAAAATGTAAATACAGAGATCTTTAGTCAAACCACCAAATATCTAGAAAAAATAGAATCCAAAATACAAAACACAGAAAGACTGGCAAATCTGAGCACGGTAATGCCAAGAACATGGCACAAGCATAAGGTGCCACTTAGCATTGTGTATAACACAGAATAAATTAACACAAGAAAATTAGAGGGGTTTTTTCACCATTAAGGTCATCCTAGACGACCATAGCCCTGGTTTTTCCAGTGAAAGTGCAAAATAAAATGTGTCCCCAAAACATGCCAAACCTTACAACATATAGCAGAGCCACCGAAGGTAGAGGGGCTATACGCACACAGCCGCTGAGGCAACGACACACACAAAAAAAAACCATCATTGAGGAGGAAATGGAATGGTCAAGGCATGTACCATTCCCAACCGTTTATGCAGAAAACTTCGACGAAGACAAGTACCTGGATACCCTCGATAACAAACTTCTCAAGATGAAGACGACAGAACTCCCCGCCACGCCGAACAACAACCAAGCACGCAAACCACCCCACTCACGGGAGACAGAGGGCAATGCGTCACCGAGAATCGATGCACCCAAGAACGACGACCAGACAGTCACCACCCAAGCAACCATGGACCATCTGCTCCAAGCCATTTCGCCGACCCAGCAGGCAATTATGTCCGAGATACTCCACCATATGGCATCGCTTCCAGAGAAGACACGGGCAGCTCTGGCGGCGTTCATCACCGACAGCACATTCCAGACGACTATCGGGACTGCAATCGACCGCTTCGGTGGACGGAGGAGTCTAGACAAATACCTAGACAGTACGCAACCAAGTGCGGAAAACACTACTCGAACCATGGAACCAGATGGGTCTCGACGAGGCGAGAACCACAAGCCACTACCAGAAGCTGGACAGAACCAACCCGTGACGGAACCAGCAACCGAGCACCCAGCGGGAACCAGACACCAAGGCAGAGACCGAAACACCAGGAGTGTTCGGAATAGGAAACCAAGCACGATCAATCAATGCTTTCGATGCCAAGGGTTCTGGCATGGGGCGTATGAATGCAGCAATCAACTACGTTGTGTCCGCTGCGGGGAAACACATAGCGTCGCGGTCTGCACGCGTCCGCGTGAAGCCACGCCGACGTGTGCGAACTGTGGGGCTGACCACGCGGCGAGCTACGGCGGATGTGCTGTGAGGAAGAAGCTACAAGCCTCTGCCGACAGAAGCCGACGCCAACCAAGTCACACCCGGAATGCAAGAAATGGAAAATACGAAGTGAAGAAGACCAGGAAATCAACCAGCGACGATCCAAGAGGCCACATTCTAAGACCACTGAACAGGGAAGCGGTCTACCACCAGCTGCAACGCTGCTGCAGCCATGACCATCGAGACGAACCAGACAACCAAATGGGTAAAGTCGTCCAGCTCCTAACACAGCTGATTACGACGATGATCCACAACGGACTTAGTAAAACCTAAAGGGGTTTTCAATAAGGATGTCACCTGATATTCGCAAGGATGTCAGTGACATACCATAGCCATTTTCCCCCTTAAAGAGAGTAAAAAAGCGTCCCCAAAATTACCCATCCAAAACAAGCTACACATTAGGTCATGCCGTTGAGGCAGTGACACAAAAAAAAAAAAAAAAAAAAAAAAAAAGCCATCCATACCGGAATTCCACAGGGCTTTGTCCTGGCACCAGTACTATTCAAAATAGTCGTCAACGACATACCCACACCGCCTCATGTCAACATAGCACAGTTCGCCGACGATACAACAATCTACGCATCTGGCAGCAACCATGAATTAAACATCAATCACCTGCAACACGGGCTAGACAATTTAGAAAAATGGTGCAGACAGAACAAGGTGAAGATCAACCCAACAAAGTGTGCAGCCATATAT
Organism: Vandiemenella viatica; assembly: GCA_031002005.1. Lineage (NCBI taxonomy): Eukaryota > Metazoa > Arthropoda > Insecta > Orthoptera > Morabidae > Vandiemenella > Vandiemenella viatica. The sequence continues at coordinate 22,341,056 of CM061918.1, forward strand.
TTCACCCGAAAAAGGCCAGAATTAAACAGAAAACTGACCATCATGGTACAGGAAGTTGAATGATCGGAAGATATGAAGTACCTTGGAGTCACGATGGACAAGAATCTATTATTCCGAAAACACATACTAGACAGGAGAAGACAAGGGCACGCCATATTATCACAACTATTTCCAATCCTCTACAATTCGGAACTCGCCATAAAAACAAAACTGCGCATCTACAAGTCAATAATCCTCCCGTTCATGGTTGCCAGGTGTGGGGTACAGCTTCGAAGACCAATATTGACCACCTACAGAAACTGCAGAACTGGTGCCTGCGGGTAATATTGCGGGCTCCAAGGTATGCACCGACGGACCGAATTCATGAACAGACTAAAATAAGTCCGATCTATGTAGAGATCTTCAAACAAACTGAAAGATTCTCCGAAAGAGTAGAAAAAATCAGAGGAACTGACGAAAGGCTCCATACCCTCGGTATAACCTTACCAGTCCCCAAAACAAACCCATCCAAAACACTGTGACACGTAAAGTAGAGCTACTCAGGTAAAAAAAAAAATAATAATAAACTCAGGACATAACAAAAGCCATTTAAAAAAAAGTATACCCGGTATTGACCTGGTACTGTAAAAAAAAATGGCGTAAGCCATACAGATGACGCTGTGCTGTGCTGTGAAGCGCCGTTGCGGGCCTAGCTCGTATTCTGCCCTCTGCGAGACCACGCAAGTTTGTGGCAGCTCCATGCAAACTATTCCAGGCATATACACAGCAAAGTTTGTCGTCAGCAGTAACGCGTCGCAGTAGCGGCAGGCTCCATTACGGCACGCAGCGGCGATCCGGAAGAAGTCACTATCAGACACGCTCCCGGCCGTTTCGCTGATCGTTTGGCGCACACCATGGTCAGGAAGTGGCGGCCATCACCACCTGTCACTACACCTGCACGCCGTCAGGAGGCACAGCGGGTGCCACGAGAGTTACTCACTGCGCCGGCCGCTACCGTGCAGCCTCTGCCACACGGTGGTGGAGATTGGTCGGCTCTGGACCGCTCGGACAATGAAGAGGGGTGCCTGAAGCCGGCACCGGTCGCTGCGGCACATCGCCTCAGTGATCTGCCGGAGCAATTCACGCTCCAGGTAGAATGTGGAGCGGCCTACTAGTTGACGCCGAGCGTCGGCAACGAGGGGATAGCGTCTGGAAGCCCATCAAGTGCAGGCTGCTGGAAGCTGTCGTCCATCACACTACCGGCGTGCCACGAGGTTTCCCGAAAGGGACTTTATGTATCTCAAGACAGATATAGCCATGATTCCAAGACCTCGCCTGGTGCCGACGGGGAACGGAAGTTGGCATGTGGATCTGGTGCAGACACCAGTCCATGTGCGAGCTGCTGTACTGATCCATGGCTAGGACACCTACCTGCCACACCATCTTCGTGGGTTGAAATCTAATGGTCATCCCCACTGCCCACCGAAGATTATGATCATGAATATCAAGAGGCCCTGCCCATCTACCTCTTCTGTGAAAGCAAGGAGAGTAAAATATACTTCAGTGCGCGCGACTACACAGCCTAGTATATCGAGAAGGCCATGACCAAGCTAATTGCTTCTCTCGTACCACGATTGTTCCTAAACCTAAACTGATCTTCACCTACTCTCTCTTCTACTACCCTTTCCATTCTTCTGCATATTATTCTGGTCAGTAATTTTGAAGCATGTGATGTTAGACTAATGGTGAGATAATTCTCTCATTTGTCAGCTTGTGCTTTCTTAGGAAGTGTGAAGATGATATTTTAACTAAAATCAGTTGGAATTTCTCCTATTTAATAACATTTTGATATCAGCTTAAAAAATCTTTCGATTCCTTCTTCTCCTTGGGATTTAAGAAGTTCTGCAGGTATTTCAACAATTCCACCTGCCTTATTTGCTTTCAAGTCACTCAAAACTATATAACACTCAGTCCTCAAAACAGGATCACCTAAATCATCAAAGTAGACCTTCCTTTTCCATTACGTATTTGTTCAAGTCGTGCGCGTCATAAAGTTTCTCAATGTATTCCTTCTATCGGTTAGCTCTATCGTCTGAGCGTGAAAGAGGATTCCCATCGGCATGTTTAATGTTAACACCTTTTTTCTTCATTTCTCAAAAATTCTGTTTGATCATCCTGTAAGCCACTTTACCTTTGACAATGTGCTTTTCTAGTTCCTCAGACTTTTCTTGTACCCATTCTTCTTTTTTTTTTGTTTTTTTGTTTTTTTGCTTGTTTTTTGCATTTCCTGTTTATTTCATTTCTAAATTGCCTGTATTGCTCTCTTCCCACTTTATCCTGGGCATTTTTGTGCATTAACCTCTGATCCATCAGCTCCAAAATTTCTTCTGCGATCCATGGTTTTCTTGTGACTTGTTCCTTATTCCGTAAAGCCTAATGTTTCATTACCAGCTTTCATTTAATGCATTCCATTCCTCCTCGGTTGAACTCCTTTCAGAATTGCTTCTTAGACCTAAGTCTACCATATCTTCAAATGTTTCTCTCGAGCTAGATTGTTTCAGTTTATTCACTTATAGTCGGTTCTGCTTACATTGCTGCCTTATTCGCTTGAATTTTAGCCTGCACTTTATTACTACCAAATTATGGACAGAGTCTGCTCCTGGGAACGCTTTACACTCTACAACTTGATTCCTGAATTTCTGTTTTACCATGATATAATCTAGCTGATATCTGCCTGTGTCCACTGGACGTTTCCAGGTGTATATCCTTATTACATGGTTCTGAAACAGTGTGTTTGCCACAACTAGGTTAAATCTTTCAGAAAATTCTAACAACCTGCTTCCTTGCTCATTTCTTTCTCCTAAACCAAAAGATCCTACAGTATGCTCCTCTTTACCTTCTCTTGCATTCCAATCACCCATGAATATTAGATTTAAGTCTCCCTTCATATTTTTGATTAATTCTTCAATTCCGGCGTATATTTTCTATATTTCTTCGTCATCTTCCTGTGCCGTTAGTACATACACTTGTACTAACGTGGTTTGGGCGGTCTTTGTTTCTAACCTCTTCAAAATAATCGTGTCACTAAACTGTTCATAATAACTCAACCGTTTCCCTGCTCTCTTATTTATTACAAATACTACACCAGTAATTCCATTGACAGATGGTGTGCTAATTATCCTGTATTCCTCAGTCCAGAAATCCTGTGCGTCCTTCAATTTAATCTCACCAATCCCACCAACGTCTAACTTAAGGCGTTCCATCTCCATTTTTTAAATTTTCTAACCTACCTGCACTATTCAAACTTCTATCATTCCACGCTCCGACTCGTAGAATGTTTCTATCCATTCTGATGTCTCCTCCCTGATTAGTCCCCACCCTGAGATCCAATTGGGAGACTATTTTATCTCCGGATTATTTTACCCTGGAAGAAGCCATCATGATACATGTAATTTGAGGGGATTACATGTCCTCGAGATACCCATTGGGTTTTTAATGCAGTGGATTCCCGTTACCTTCTGCATGCCCATACTGTCGATTATTTCTGAATCATCCGCCTTTAGGCAGCCAAACAAGAAGACATATCGACAGTGAAGACTTGACCCGTCCGAAAACTAGGAGGCAATGCCCAAGGGCAATATACTCCACCTCACACTAGCTCAATAAGAAGGAGCTGTAACTAGGCTGAATGCATCCGCCTTTAGGGATCGTTTACAACCCCAAGGGAAAGACGGTGCCCTGGACTGCTCCACGCTCTTTCACCCTCCTTTCGGTTATTGTATTACTAATGTATGTGTATGTGGCGTGTCTAGTAGCATATACTCTGCAGGATTTTGTGATTGCTGAAGACTGTTGACTCAACCAAAATAGACAATTTATGCGGATTTCGCTTATAGTGGAGGAATTGAGGCAATTTTGATGGTATTTGCCAGTTTTTAATTAAATACGAGACTTTTGTTTTTAACCAATTTTATTATGATACTAGTTGGTACCCACGACTTCGTTCGTGTTTGTAAAGAATTTGGATTGACAGCTACCGACGTCTAACCAATATAGTGCATGTAGGGAGACTCGCTGCTATTACAAAACATAAACGCCAGTCATCTGCGCTATGTAGTTCAGGCAGCAAAGTAAAATATATGGACAATTATGTCTTTGGTCGAAATACGAAAATATCCTTGATCGACAAATTTCAACCACCATATCTCCCACACTACAACTGTTACCGAAATTCGGCCAACGTTGTTATCAACGGGTGACTCTATGCTACTACCACACACAAACACCAGTGATCGGCGATAGATAGTTTAGACTGAAAAGTGATACACCAAGACACAAACGTTTTTGGTAGAAATATGAAAGTGCCACAGGTCGACAAATTTCAAACACCATATCTCCCACACCCACATAACTACCGACATCTCACCACCATAGTACACGATAGGAGACAGGGTACCACTACCACACACAAACACCATTGGTCTATGCTATGTAGTTGTGGAAACAGAGTGACATATACGAAAATGCCCTTCATCGACCACTTTTAACCATCATATCTCCCACATCCCCACAGCTATCGACATTCGGCCAACGTTGTGAACGACAGGAAACTCAAAGCTACTTCCACACACTAACACCAGTGATCTGTGCTAGGTGGTGGTGGCTGAAAAGTGAAATATAGGAAAACATACGTATTTTTATATATATATACATATAAGATTATACGGGATATGATGTTTATGTTACTGCATGCATGTGAAAAGTGTAAATAAAAACGCATGGTTACTGATATGTGAGTAGAGACTTACTGGCGTACTGATGAAATGAAATCTTCACATAAATCTGTAATCTTGTGAAGATTTTACTACATTGTATTTGGTTCATTTTGTCTTATTTCACCCACCGTGGAATTGAAAATAATTGTCCATTATCAAATAATTTTCCCTAAGTTCTTGTTTTGGCATCTACATAATTTGATCAATTACATGCATGTCTTAAAACAGTTTCATAAGGGACTCAACGTAGACACTCACAGCCCCCGACGCGCAGATAGAGCTTTTCGTACAATAACACTCGCTGATAGGCGATTCCGCTAGGGACGATTATCGACATCAATTTTAATTAACTGTATTTTATTAAAATGTTTTTATGAACTCGCTTTGGGCTTTGTCTGTCCAGGTGGAATTTAGTAATTGATTTTAAACTAACTTCTCGATGAGCTAGAGATTAGAAATTTCGACCATAGCTCAGAAATGGATGACAATGCATGAAAATGGGTAAAAATGAGAAAAGTTGTCCGAAAAATTTGAAAATTCGGGAAAAAATGAAAGTACTTTTTTATTGACCAATTATGCTAATTTTTTAAAAAAAATGTTCTTAGTAGTCCGAATGAGGTTTCCGTTTAGTTAAAAATTGGAAAAGATTCCGGGAAAATTGAAAAATTCGGATAGAAGGGAAATTCTTTTTTTCTATGTACCAGATTGGCTAATTTTTTTTTAAATGTTCTTAACAGTCCAAATAAGGTTTTTAAACAAAGAAAAATAAGAAAAGTTGCCTTGAAAATTCTGCAAAAACTAACTCGCTTTGGGCTTTGTCTGTCCGTGAGGAGCTAAAGACTTGAAATTTTGACCATACTTCAGAACTGGATGACTATGCATTAAAATGTGGAAAAATGGGAAAAGTAGTTGGAAATTTTTTTTTATATTCTGGAATAACTGAAAGTACTCTTTTCTATGGACTGATTTGGCTAATTTTTTTTAAAAAATGTTTGTAAAATTCGGAATAAGGTTTTTAGTTAATGAGAAATTGGTATAGTTGCCAGGAAAATTCGGATGAAACTGAAATTCTTTTTTTCCGTGTACCAATTTGACTATTTTTTTAAAAAATTGTTCTTAATAGTCTGAATAAGGTTTTTAAATATAGAAAAATTAGAAAAGGTGCCTGGAAAATTCGGGAAAAACTAACTCGCCTTGGGCTTTGTCTGTCCGCGAAGGAACAATCGTTGCATTGCCGCAGCGTGATCCTGAGCGTATATAGAGCAGAGTGTATATATACCAGGCCAGTCACAAGCGACAGGTCTGGTATAAATACGGACATGCTGCACTGCCTAAACCAGCACAGTGTTCGATGCCGCTAAGTTCGTTGTCGTCTCACCGTACCTCTCATCGTGGGCCTCGATCGTGCGCGTCTCGGTTCTCCGATCGGTTTGCTTTTTGGACACAAGCGTTTTGTCGTGGACTCTGAACGTGCGCGTCTCGGTTCTCCAATCGGTTTATATTTTGGACACAGCGAGTCTACTCGTGGACTCTAATCGTTCGCGTCGCGGTTTTTTGCTTGGCTACCCGTGATCGTCCCTATCCACGTCTTGCCCATTTCATCTCCGGCAAACCTCCGGTACGCCCGTGTTGATCTCTGCGGCCGGTGAGCATATATATCAAATTGGCGATGAAGTAAAAGGTAATCAGCTGTTATCATGGACGTGGGGAATCGCCATCTGGAGCAACAACAGCAGCAGACAGCGGTGCTACAGCAAACGCTCCAGTTAACAGTCGATAAAATGTTGGCACAGGAGGCTACATCAGTCCAGGTCTCGGGAGAGTCGCCCATTCGTCCCCCAGCTTTTCTACCATTTAATGACGCTAAGGAAGACTGGGATACTTATTTGCATCGTCTTAAACAGCATTTCACGGCGTTCCAGGTTACATACGATGCCTTACAGTGCTCGATTTTCCTGTCATGGCCATCACCCGACACGTGCTTCATCCTACGAAAATTGGCCCCATTATCGGATCCAGTCGCCCTCACATTCAAAGAAATGTGCGTAATTTTAACAAATTACTACTCTCAAAAATACCACGTGGTGGCCTCCCACCTGGAGTTCCATCAGTATCATAAACAACCAGGACAATTTACCTGTCGTGGACGATGGATCTCCAAAGCCTCAGCCGCATATGTAACTTCACTTGCACAAACTCAGAGTGCAAGGCGTCTTATGCGGACTCAATGATTCGCGACGTCGTGGAACAGCTAATTCCAGATCCAGAGGTGCGTGCAGCGGCACTGAAACTGAATAATCCATCACTGGAGGACATTCTACGCATCGCGCACTCTTATGAAATTTCTCAGGCTGCAAACGAGCACCTTATTGCATGACCGCAAGTAGCGATTGTCGAAGTGATACACCGCAACTGACGCATACGAGGCACACACATGGCGCGCTCCAGACGCCAAAAAAGCAGGAAGCCGTCGTTGTTCGACGTATTTATGACGTCTGAATTCCGAACCCCACCCCGCCGAAGGGTGGAGAGGCCCCTGCTTTTTTGTACTCAGTGCTTCACATCGCATTCTCGAGTGGATTGTCCTGACCGCTGGGCACATTGCACACGCAGTAGTAAAGAGGGGCACTTGCGGTAAGTCTGCCGAAACCGGGCACTTCGTCCCAGTCCGGTAGTCCGCATGCATCAAGAAAAGGTCAATACTCTACAGACCATAGCTCCTAATGGCGACTCGTTCACACAGAAACTGTTGTTAACTTTCAGAATTGCCAACCAGGATATCCATTTTCAGGTGGACACGGGAGCAACTGTCTCGCTAATAAACCAAGCTACTTATACCTGATTAGACATCCCACCGTTGTCCCCACCTTTTCGACCTTTGGTACAGGGTGGTGTAAAAAGAACGCATGGATTTGATTTGTGTAGTATAACTGGTGGGAGTGGAATGTGGGGGTAGGGGATCCTTTATTTTGGAGGTTAGAGCGTACAGTTTCAGTAGCAATAGCACAGTGGTTCGAGCATCATCGCGTTTTTGCTGCTGAACATTTTTTAAAAAAGTAATGAATCTGTTATCACAGTTCAACGTCTTTTCCGAACGCAATTCAATATTCCTCTAAATGGTTTTGATCCTGATCGCAATACAATAATTCGTTGGGTTAACTATTTTCGGAAACTTTAAGTACATGAAGCAGAAGTTGCTGCTGTTCCACATGACACTTTGAAGAAAGCAATGTATAACTTCGAAGAAAGACTTTTAATGTGTATACACGAAGAAGGCCGTCATCTGTCTGAAATTATCTTTAAGTGTTAAGTGTAATTGATAAACTGGATAATTTACATATTGTATTGATGTGAGTACATTTTCTGGGTGGCCAAAATAAAACCAATTATAACAGTTCTTTTTGCGCCACCCTGTATCTTACGGGGATAGGTCCATTCCCCTTCGAGGTCAGTTCTCCATCACCGCCGCTTACAAACAAGTTACCTGGCTAATTACCTTTTTGTTGTGGACCAGCTCTAAGCTACTAATATTTTGGGTTAGTACCACTTTCGGATTCTCAATCTCTGACGGAGTTCAGGTCATGTCGTACTCAGTTCCATTCCATGATCTCGAAACCCTCTGTACGTAGCTTGTACCCATCTTTACGTCGAACATAAGGTGCGCCTCGGACTTCGAGGCTCACATTACCATCCGACCAGTTGCAGTACCTCGCTTCTACAATGCCAGACCAGTTCCAATCACCCTACGTGCGGCAGTTAAACAGGAGCTTGGCTGACGTAAGATGATTTGGAGTAATTGAACCTACCAAGTCCAGTGCGTGGGCTACATAACTCGTCATCATCCGGAAACCCAATGGCATCCTCCATGTGAGGGTTTTAAGGCCACAATTTACACCCAGTCTCAATTTGAAACGTATCTGATCCCACGACAGGAAGATCTCCTCTCTAAGCTTGCGGGACGCGAATACTTCTCGAAGATTGACCTCGCAGATGCATATTTATGACTCCCACTAGATGAAGGATCGACAGACATCATTGTCATCAACACACCCTTCGGATTCTACAAATACAAGCGCCTCCCATTTGGCATCGCTTCCGCACCGGAAATCTCTCAAAGGTACTGGGAACAGCTGCGGCGGCGTATCCCTGCATGCGTAAATTATTCGGACGATATCTTTGTCACAGGAGCTACTCACCAGGAGCATCTACAAAACCTTCGCACCATATTTGCAGCCTTACAGGATGCTGGGTTGCTGTTTCGTCTCGAGAAGTGTAGGTTTATTTTCATGAAGGAGTGGAGCATCTCGGCCATTAGCTCAGCAAACCTGGAATTAGGCCAACAGATCGCAACGTGGCCGTCATAGATTCCCTACCACGCCCAAAAAACCTGCCGGAACTGCAAGGTTTCCTCGGAATAATGAACTGCTATTCAAAGTTCTTGCCACAAGCAACACACATTTGCTACCCCTCAATCCTCTCCGTACATCCCCTTCGATGGTGAGTGATGCTTCGAATATTAATATAGAACAAGGACTTGTAAATGGTGCAGTGGGAATTATAATTGAAATTGTTTGGCCATTATTTCGCCGTGATCAGATCTACGATACTGACGTTCCATCTGTTCGTATCGACTTTGGAAAAGATGGACTTCATTTAATCAAGCCAAAATCAATACAGGTTTCGACACTTCGAAACTATGGAACAATTGAGTGGCCAACACTTATGTTATTCTTGGCCTGGGCAGTCCATAAAATGCAAGGATGTACATTGGACCATGCTGTTGTATACCTCGGTCCTGCACTATTTTCTAAAGGACAGGCATATGTCGCACTAAGCCGTGTCAGATCATTGGATGGTAAGAATAGTGGAGATCGACTGTGCAATGAAAATGCAAAGAAGGAGATGGACCGAATGCAACATTTAAGACCTCCACCATCATGAATGGAGTCATATATTTCAAATATTGACTAAAACGGATCACAAATTGATTTTTTAATATTTAAATAAAAGTTTTATATAAAAATATGTTCACTTGTTCGTTATTTTATTTCTCAAAAACCATATTTAAATATTTTGATGTACTAGATATAACATTCTTCTATTTCAGTAATAATCAGATGAAAAGAAATTAAAATAATTCTCAAATTTGTGAAATGTCTCTGTGAATATGTGATCAAAGTATATAAAATCAATTCCAAATTTTTACTCACATAACCCTAAAAAGCATAAAATGATTATAAAACAAAAAACTTATTAATGTAAAATGTTTTTATAACAGCCTAAAAAGTATCAAATAATTTATATAATCCTTATGAAAAATAAAACCACCTGCAGATTTCTAATTTCTTATAAATTGTACTGAAAACTTATACTTGGAAATTTTTGATAGCTATTAAATACTTGGAAGGTTGATGAAAAACATTGGACGCAAGCAATACATTGAGAAATATAGAGAGTGGCTATCAATGAAAGAAACTGCTTATCAGTTCACATTATTTGTGGTGCAATAAAATGTTAGTAGAGCTTTTAATCTGTAATTTATCTGTTGCATGCGCCACATGTTTTTCGTCATAAATCTTCCAAGTATTTTAATAGCTATCAAAAATTTCCAAGTATAAGTTTTCAGTACAATTTAGAAGAAGTTAGAAATCTGTATGCGGTTTTATCCTTCATAAGGATTATATAAATTATTTTATACTTTTTAGGCTGTTATAAAAACAATTTACATAAAAAGTTTTTTATTTTATAATTTTTTACTTTTGTTTATGCTGATACTAAGAAAAAGGTATATAGTTTATAACAAAACTATTTTCTTAGTCCTATGATCATATTTGCGTTTTTGCCCCGGTTTGAAACTTGTGACATACGTATGTTCGGTACAAATTTAAAATCGGTATGTGGCAATACAAGCGTTAAACAGCTATTTACGAGAACTTGAAGTTATGTATTACCAGCGAATCTTATAGTGAAAACATTGGAAAAATAATTTATGCAAATACATCTAAGTATTTGTTATTACTTGTAGAGAATTATTGACGACAAGAAGTCGTTGTAAAATTGTTGCACCCTCAACGAAAAAGATGTGAAAGTTTGATTTTCTCTCAGAATTAGGATGCTAAAGATTTCAACCATTGTAAAAGTAAGAAGATAGAAATTATAACTCTAAATATATCGTGATTAATAACTTATGTTGTAAGTAAAATTGAGATAAACCTGACTCAAACCAGTTGCACCCGCGATCATAAAATTAGGATCACGGGTGCAACGTTTTTGACAGTCACTGTTATGATATTAAAATCATGTTTCATTGATTTGTGAAGCTGTTTACGTGAGTGAATTGCATCTGAAAGGTGTTTACATAGGTTTATTTCTTTTTTATATACAGAAAGATTGCCTAAAATGGCAGAAGAACCTCGAAATGAGACTGCACCACAAAATATACGACCTGGCACGCAATCTCGCTGAAAATACTTTCTTTATATTCGTATCAAAAGAACGAATTGAAGAATGGAAGGCTGTATTGGATTTTAGATGGGAAGGGCTGAAAAATATACCAGCCATTGAGTCAAAAGCACTTCTTCCAATCTGAAGAAGGTAACAGCTCTACTGTGGCACACACCTCTCAGTCACATTTCAAGAGCAGGGTGGTTTTGAAAATCGCTACCGAAACAAAAAACGAAGGAAGTGATTGGGACAGTGAAGATCTGGAACGTCGTTCACATTCAGTTTACAGCATAATTATGAGCCTTGATGTTCCTGCATCTTTGGTTTCGAATGAGAGAGAATCCTCCATTCCATGCAAGAAAAGATTGCGGATTTCCGGTGACTATAGCGACTCTGACGATGAATCTTCAGGTGATGAATCTTCGATAACGTCTCTTGAACCTTCGGGATTGCCAGCAGAAGCATGCTCTGAAACTGGTTCCATCACTATTGTCTCATCGAAATATATTTGCGCTGGTTCTTACTGATACAGCTGTTCTGCAAATCAGGTGAAAAAGTTACACAATATCGCTATGTAGGAGTGTGCCAGTGTGATACAGACGAGGATGGAGATGAAAGAGTACAATTTCTGAAGACAATTGATGGTAAACGCATCATTGAAAACGTTAATGACATAACAGACATTCAATTTGAAGATATTGTCGGAAAATTGGGAGCGCCACAGAAGAAGATTGTCGGAAATATCGTAATAATAGAGTTTCCAACAACTGTGGACGTGTTTGAGAAGAACTGAGTAGCTAGAAATGAAGTTATCTTATATTTTTAGACAAGCAATTCTTGTATATACGTATATTGGATCTCGCAAATGGCTGTGACGATTTGTACGAAATTTTATATTTAGATAACGTTTTGTTTTTTAAGATTACCTAAATAGTTGACTAGCCTGCAAAAACCCATTAGTAAAAAATACGAACCATTTTTGCTCTTGGTATCTCGAAAACGGCTCTAACGCCATCTTGTAGACGATTCAGGTACCTGAATGCCTACTAATATTTTCTTTCACCGAATGGTAATGTAAAAATGAGGAAATAAGTAAATACAAGAAAGGCATTTTATTTTGAAGAGTAGTAATAAATATTAATTTCACTGTAAGAAGTCGTTAACATTAAATACTACATAACTGTAAAATGCCGTTACCATTAAATACAACATATTTGATTGTAAAACATTTTAAATTAAATATTTTAAAAAATATTGTCTTTGTCAGAAGTCATTTTTTCAATCTTCTTTACTTAACATAACTTCTCTGAAAACAATATTAGCAGTTGTAATGTGATAATCGCTTGTTTTATGATCGTAATGATCTACAAACTAGTGAAAAAGCCAGATATGTGTATCTATATATATATATATATATATATATAACAGGTTCTGATAAATATAATCCTGCGTTTTGAAGCGTCTGACCTTGTTCTTTTTTTTAATGTTCAAATTGTTTTCTTATCATTTAGAAAGGCAGGGTTGGTGATGTGAGGTTAATGCCAGGTAAGACTATTATCGGAGTGAATTAATTTAGCACTGATGATGTACTCGTCTAAGAGAATTACCACTAATCTTGCACCATTAATTAATCCCTGATTAGCATTAATATTTCTATTTAACATAATAATAGCTTTTTTATTTAAAAGAAATTTATAAGGTTGTAAGCCAGATGATCTTGGAAATTGCTCAAGCGATTTGGATGAAATTTCATATGTAGATAACGATTTGCTTTTGAAGTTTTGTAATACGATTTTACCAAAAAAAAAAAAAATCAAAAAAATCAAAAAAATCTTGGATTTTGTATTTTGGAAACGGATCTAATCTCATCTCGTAGGATTCAGTTACCAATAATCCGGTGTTGCACCCTCTACGGGTTCAAAGTTTAATAATTCGTTTATTATTTATGTTTTATTTATTTACCTTGATTTTTATGGTTGCTTGATTCAATGGCATTAATAAGATGTAAGCAAAGTATAATAAATGTTTCTTAATTAGCAGACTTTTGTGTTTCTGTATCATGATCTGCAATGCTATGACCAATTTCGTTGCACCTGCGATACGACTTTATACCGCTGTCGTGACTATAATTAAGTGTCATGTATTTTTTTGTAGACAAAACTAAACAGAACATGGTAAAATGTAGTCCTTCAAAGAATAATTTCAATACAATTTCTTTTCATATTGACAATACGCATCGCTAAATGCGTCTAAATGTTGCACCCGCACTAATGAAATTGCCCTGATATATATTGTGACGGATAGAAGTTATCATGTACTAAGGGCCATTTTCCACTAATTTCATTAAACAGATGTAAATAATAGGTATAAATAATGAATATGCATCAGATATCATAAATATAACAAAAATAGGTTAGCTCATAGCAATTCCCTCCATGAATGCAGTCAACGGTTGACATGACAATTATACTTCATCAACATCTACATATATACTCTGCAATTCAAAAAACTGTAGGTGGCAGAGGGTGCTCAGCACCAAACCTAATCTCTTTGTTGTGCATTCCAATCCCTAATGGTAGGAGGAAGAAAAGAATTCATATAAGAATCAGTGTTGCGTCCTGGTTGGCTTTTACTTCCGCGAGCGGTTCGGAAGATGGGAGCTCAGGTGAGACTGTCTAAGGTTACCTTTTAGAAGTCTCAGAAATACGTGGATTTTGGTTTTCAGACAAGGGAACTCGGTGTGGAAGGGTACTGATAGAAATAAAAACTCATACAAGCTGAAATTACAAAGACCAAGCTTGCAGCTCACGAAGACCGACTTACATCTCTTTTAGACCTAAATCCCAGGGAGGTGCGTGACTACAAGGTACTACTCCTCCAACATTTCCAACTCAGGGGATTCCTTCAGCAGGAACTGAATCCTCCGCATCAACTTTAAATAGGCTTGGTATGAAAAGTATCTCCCATAGGGATTAACCAGCTTAGTTTCCCTACGACTACCGTCCATGGGACTTCAGAGGCACTAAGTCCTAAACCAGCATCGAAATCTGCTACCGACGGCGACTACTGTGCCCTGCACTAGTCTGTCTCTCCGTCCTACTGATGCCCTAATCTAGCAGTCCTGCTCTGTTACTGCTCCGCCCTACTCTCCAGTAGCTGCCATGCCCAGCACTGGTCAGCTCCGACCCCACACTCTGGCGGTCGGTCCTACTCTAACAGACCTGCGCTGTCACTGCTCCGCCCTACTCTGGCTCCCGGTGGCCCGGCCACCTTCTTTTATACTTCTTAATGACGACATTATTTGTGTCCTCTTAACCTTCTAGAACATTCTGTGGCGTTGGTCGCTTTGTTTACGTTCTTGCATCAGTCCTATCTGCCCTTCCGTGTTTCCCGTCACGTAGGCTTCCGGGTCGGGTCGTGTTAATGGAATCCTCCGCTCCTGTCAACACTCAGCCGTATCACCCTCGCTCCGACCTTCTGCTTTCCCCACTTTTAATGTTATCGCGTTGCCTCTTGTTGACTACATATTGCTCTCCTAAAAGCATCCCGCGTTTCTTCGGTTTTGTATCGCTACGGCGTTTTCCTACGCCTACACTCTTATGTTTACTTGCTGTTTCTTGCACCACTTAACATAACTAAGTGTTCCCGCGATTATTTCGCGACACCTCCCCCCTTGGGGAAAATTTTGCAATCTCTCTTGAGAGTGCAAAATTTTCTAGTATCTTCGTCGGCTGTGTGAGCTGCTTATTTTATTTACAATTAATATTCTTTATGCATGTTACAATGATTTACATTCATGTTACGATGTTTTACATATTTCAATTTCTTCGTCATCTTGTCCTTACAATAGTGACAATTCTAATAATACAATATTTTACATACATCATACATGAATTAATATTTTCAAAATCAAAATTCTTACAATGTACCACTTCATATTTTCCTTCTGGACAGTTTCCTATTCTTTTCATAAAACATTTTTTTACCTTTTACCACAAAATATATATATTCATTATACCTTCTAACGTTTGTCAGTTTTAGACAAAAACATTAATGGTCTCTTTTGTTCATACTCTAAGTATCTGTCTGGGTGACGCACACGTTCACTTATCACTGCACTACCAGTTTCGGTTACATACCGACTTCTCACAGGACCAAAAGTAATTTGTTCACTTTCGTCACTGTTCATTCCAGCCGCATGATACCTAACTATTCCAGTATCAGGGTATTGATTCACAATCTTATTCTTTACACAAATCTTAGTGCAACAGTCATCGCCTATGGCTTTACAGAAAAACCTAAAACAGTCTCGGCAACATTTACAATATCTACATACACAGAATATTATTATCAGCACTACTATCCCCGTCCCAGCATACCCCCATATTGGTATACTGTCTAATGAAAAGGCATCAAATAATGTTCTTTGTTGGTATGTGATTTCCTCTTCTAATTCATCTAATTTATGCCCTGCTGCCGTTAGATCATCTAACTCTCGAACCACTGGTTCGATTGGTAAATATAGAGGTATTTCCGAAATGTTCCTCTTTTTCTTATTTACCATGCAACAATCTATATCCATATTTAGATTTGGAACTATATCATTGATCGGTACCTTTGACCTAATGGTATGTTCTGATTGAATTAATATTTGTGCACCATATCCCTTGCATTTACTTAGAAATTTGAGTTTTCCCGTTCCTCTAATAATTACATCTGTGGGCTTATTACTGTTACACAATACTGTGAGCCCTTCGTCTTTCGGTGCTACAAAAAGCCACTCATTACCTCTGATTTGTGTCCATACACTTCCATTTAATACAATATACTTCTGAATACAATCACCTGGGATTTTTACTATAGGTTGAAGCATCCGAGCTTCACATACCTCATGATCGTAAGTTGAAAGCAATACAAAGGTCTGTTTACAGACGCTGTGAGTGGGCTCTAACTTTTTACATATTAACTGATCGTTATTTAACTTGACATATTGCCGTTTTGCATCGTCAATTAACAAAAATTCTTTTTCAGGCGCTATATACGTAAATAATCTTTTACTGTGATTCACTTCGACTGGCAGGGGCCATAGCTTATAGATATTAAATATTTCAGTATCTACTAGCGGAATGTTTAGTACATAACTTAGTATACTTCCCGAAATAAAGACATCTAAGTCAATTACTCTCATCAGTTGGTACCCCTTGGCTTCAGACAATTCTATCGGAAATTGTTTATCTTTTATTTCATCTTTAATTAATTGTAAGTATTTAACTACTTGCACTGGGTTGATTAAATGTGGCTCTAGAATACCTTTTTGCGCATTTACGATGGCCGTTATGATCAAATCGTATTCTTTTTCTAGTTCCTCAAATATTGACGTCAGCTGTATTATTTGCTCATTTATTGTTACCAATATACCAAGTTGGTTTATTCTTTTATCTGTGCTAGCTTCATATTTAAATATGTGCTCATTTAGTTTTAATATTCCCGCGGTGATCATTCTTTCATTTCGTTCTATTGAGTTAACTGTATTGTTAAAGCTAGCCAATGTCGTTCTTACTATTGTAACTTGTTCTTTAGAGAGTTTCAATAGCTGTTTTTGCTCTTGCTCCAATAATTTGATCTTTGACTTAAAATAGGATGCGTCATCTTCGTCTAGGGTTCCGAATAGGACCTTACTAATTTCTCCCACAAAATTAAGTATTCCTCGTTTTCTTCTGTTTTGTTCGTGTCTGGCTAGTTGCCCAATTAGGCTTTGGGATGTTTCTATTTTACTTTCGTGGTATTCTACCACCTGCTTTATACTAGTACACCCCTCTACACTTGTGTTTACCTGTTTGAGTCTCTGCTGACAATAATCCACGGCCTTTAATGCTGCATCCTGAGTTGCCTCAAATTTCTGCCTTAAATCTCCTAAGTTAAAATAACTCACGATCCTCCAAGTAGTAGTGTACAAACTTACTGTCCCTCTGTTGTCGTAGTACAATCCCGGCGATGACTGAAATTTAGCTAGCTGCAGATCTTGTTGCTGAATTGTTGCCGTAATACTTGCTATCATGAGCGTCACTACTATCACTCGGGTTGCTGTCATTGTCCCTGCAATTTAAAAAAATTCTTTTAGCCGGTTTGCATGCACCTTCGTAAATTTATTTTTCTTTAATTGTATAACGATATTCGGTCCTTTTGTTTCAACCACCATCATATGGACCTCTCCATTGACTGTCCAATTTTTTTGAACGTCCCTCGTCTTACACTCTCATCGAATAGCAAAACTTTATCACCTGGACGGAATGCTACCGGATTTTGCGTCTTGTCATAATTTTCTTTGCTTTTTATTTTCGCCTGTGCTGTCGCCTCTCGCGCTTCTTGGTGCATTGCCCTTAACCGTTCTTTCAATTCGATTACATAATCGTCGTAGTTGTATATTACTTCTGCCGGTTTCTTCTGCAATATTCCCGGTATATTACATATTCTTCCAAGAATAATTCGTGAGGCGTATATCCTGTGGTACTGTGTGGTGTTGTATTAAAAACAAACACTGCATATGGGATCCAGGTATCCCAATCTGTTTGACCTCTATTTATGTAATGCCGTAGCATTTCTGTCAGTGTACGATGCGTTCTCTCTAACGCTCCATTCGCTTGTGGGTGATAACTTGTAGTGTGTATCTTCTCGATATGTAACAACCTACATATTCTTCTCATTAGGTCACCCATAAAATTGCTTCCCATGTCACTTAATAAAATAGACGGTATTCCGAACCTTAGAATTATCCGTTCTACTAGCACTCTTGCTACCGTGTCAGCATCTTGCTGCTCTATGGGCTCGGCTACTAAAAACTTTGTTAAAGCATCCTGAAATGTCAGTAATATACTTATTTCCTATTTCTGATTGTTGTAGTGGACCTACGATGTCTATATCACATCGTTCAAATACATGCTCTGGAGTTCTTGTTATCTCCATTGGCATCTTTGTCTTACTCTGGGTAATCTTACTCTTTTGGCAGCTTTCGCACTGGCGAATGTACTGCTCAATGTCGGCTCTCATGCCTTCCCAGCTACAATATTTCCTAATTCTCTCATAGGTCCTACCTATTCCTGATGTCCACCAATTGGCGATTCATGATACTGCTTTAGTATCTTTGTCTTCTCTTCCTGAGTAAGTTCTTCCCTATTATTTGCCTTCGGTGATAATGTTCCCTTCTCATTATCAGCAGTTGAGGTACCACTTTCTGCCACTATTTCTTTACTTTCAGTTTTCTCTTCATCATTGTCACTTATTTCGTCATCGGTCTCTCTAATGTTTCGGATTCGCGAAAGAGCGTCTGCAACCTGATTTCTTTTGCCGCTCTTATACACGATCTCATAATCATACTCCTCGAAGTTTCAACCGAAACTTCATTAATCTGGATGACGGGTCTGATACACTATTAATCCACAGTCAACGGTTTATGGTCTGTGCAAATGGTAAATTTCCTCCCAAACAAATATGGTCTGAACTGCTTCACAGCCCAACAGATAGCTAACATTTCCCTTTCAATAGTGCTGTAGTTTCTTTCCGCCTTGTTTAAGGTCCTCGATACATATGCTACAGGTAAGTCCTTACCAATTGTACCTTGACTTAATACGGCTCCTATCGCGTCTTGACTTGCGTCTGTGGTTACTACGAAACTTTTTGTGAAATCGGGATACTGCAATATGGGAGGATTCAACAATTTTTCCTTCAATTGTTGAGAAGCCTCTTCCTGTTTCGTTCCCCATATATATATAACTCCTTTCTTTAGCAACTCATACAACGGCTTAGCAATTTTACTATAATTACTAATAAACCGTCGATAGTATCCACTCAAACCCAAGAATGCCTTTAACTGACTGGTATTACTCGGTTGTGGGTATTGTTTCACGGCTTCTACCTTTTTTGGATCAGGTTTCAATCCCTCCTCGGTGAGTACGTGTCCCAAAAATGTAACCTCTTTCCGTAGAAATTCACATTTGTCTACTTGTAACTTGAGGTTGTACTTTCTCAGTCTTTCGAAAACATCTTCTAACCTTGGCATTATGTTCCTTCTAATGACGATCCGAAAATAATGACAGTCATCCAAATAAATGAACACTTTCTCACCCTGCAAGTCCTGTTAACACAGAGTCATCAATTTTTGGAAGGTATTCGGTGCCGTCTTTAATCCCATAGGCATCCTTTTGAATTCATAATGTCCCATAAGAAGTGCTAAACGCTGTCTTTTCCCGATCTTTTTCGTCCAATAAGACCTGATAATATCCTTTCGCTAAGTCCAGTAGTCGAGAAATATTTTGCCTTTCCTAGCCCATCTAATATCTCATCAATTCGCGGCAATGGGAACACATTATTTCACTGTCAGATCATTAAGCTTTCTGTAGTCTATTACCTACACGCCATTTCTGTTTACCGCTTGCATCAATTTTCTTCGGTATTATCAGTACCGGCGAATTCCAAGCACTCTCACTAGGTACTACTATGTCATCCTGTAGTAGTTTATCTATTTCGCCTTGCAAAATTTCTTTTTGCGCCTCCGGTATTCGGTATGGCCTCAACCGAACTATCTTTCCTTCTAGCCTCCGGAAGGAGTTTAATTTCATGCTTGACGGCCTCTGTATAACCTAATCTATCCCCCGGCAAATGGAATATGTCATTATACGCCGCACAAATCTCCAGTAAGGCCTTCCTGCTCTTCTTTGTTCAAATGATCGACCCGGAGATTTTCCTTTAGCTTGCTTAACCGCGATCTGCCCTCCGGTCGCTCTACTCTAACTTGCCTTACGTGGGTTACTTTTACTTCTGGCACTTTCTCAGCTTCTAATATGGGATTTTCTAGTTTAACTTCCTCTTCCGTAGTGTTTAGCATACTTGTGATGCATACTCCGTTTCTCACGGATACCAGTGCCTCTGGCACAAATAGACCTGGTTTTACTTCTTGCTTCGGGATTATCGCCTCCGATACATCCTTCAGCGTAACTCTTACTCTCACTATTTTTTCCTCGCGCGGGCCTATTCTTATTTCTGAGTTTCGAGCCTTCCCGGCTTTCACTCTCAGTTGAGTACTACACTTACTCCCGTTTTTCGCGATTGGAATCGCCTTTTGACTTCGTGGTCTTAGCCACCTCCGCATAGGTGCGATCCATCGCATCCTTATGCCACGCAGATCTTACTGCTAACGAGTCGGACTTTTCCGCATTCGTTAAACTACTACGCCCTTTCACGGGGCTTACTGTCTTCGATGCAGCACCTACTGCCCTCGAAAACCTTCCGTCACGTCGCACAATTCCGTTAGTCGACGGACATTCTCGCCTTTTCACGGGGCCTACCGTCTTCGAGTCAGCACCCAGTGCCCTCGGATTCCTTCTGTCACGTCTCACAGTTCCTTTAGTGAGCGGACACATTTCACCTGATGTCGCAATCCTCACGACATCTTCCCTGTCGCGTCGCACAGATCCGTTAGTGGACGGACAGACACCATTTCGCGTCGTAATCCCTACGACACTTCTCCCGTCCCGTCGCACAGTTCCGTTAGTGCACGGACGAGCATGATTTGGTGACGTAACCCTTACGACACCCACAACATTCTTGTAGCCGTCGGTTTGCCTTACCGATCTACAAGAACCACCACAACGCATCTCACGTCGTTCCTGAAATGGCCCTTCTTGCGCGGTTTCCAAGCTAATTCGCTTCCCGCGAATCTCAATGGTCCTCCCACCATAATCTATTATGGCCCTATTTTGTGCCAGGAAATCCCTTCCTAACAAGCCTTCAAATGGCAAATCTATGTCCGACCCTATCACATAGAACTTTTGCCTTAGTACCAAACCCTTTTCGGCTTGGAACTCAATTATTACGGAAGCTTCTGTATTCACTATATTGTTACTAATCCCTTTGATTCTAATTTTTCACTAGTATCCCTTTTTGCTCCCTTAGGGTATACTGTCCTTTTTTATTAAGCTGATTTGTGCCCCACTATCTACCAGGAATTTCATCCGTTTATGCTTTGCTCCATCACATTGCATTCACGACAAATTCATTCTTGTTTGTGCAGTCTACTTTATATACTTTTGGGGGCCTGGCGCAATGTGACTGCCTCATTACGCCACTTAACAGTTTACCGGTCTATTGTCCCTTTTTCTCATTACCCCGGTAGTTTCACGGCACTCCCGAGCATAGTGCCCCTTTCTATTGCATTTAAAACATGTGATTTCACTTACACTCGGTATTCTTCTCTTGACAGGTACCACTTGCGCCGCTTGTCTAACACTACTCCTAGTTTCTCGCCGTGTTTCCATCATTCTACCAGCGTTTTCTTTCTCTAATTTATTTACCTGGGCTAGCAAAGCATTTATCGCTTTCTTATCCAGTTCGTCCTCTTTATCGACCATTCTTACACGCCTTTGCGCCCGACAATCCTTGGCTGTATGCCCGGATTTTCCGCAACTGAAACAGGATGGAACAGTTTTTCTCTCTACCTTTGGAGTCCTGAAGGAATATCGCGACACTGGTTTTTCTTTTGCTGAAGCTATCGCACTTTCTTCAGTCGCTGCAATTTCTACTGCTTCAGATAGGGTTATGGTCTCTCCCCTAGCCCGTACAATTGTTTTCACACGGTCATCATACAACCCCTGAATGAAGACTGCTCTTCCTAATTTTAATACAAGAGCTATGCTGCCTGCCAATTCCGTTTCTGCCATAACGCCCCTTATGGCTTCCCTAAACTGATGCTGGAGTGCATCTATGCGCGAACCCCATTGCGCAATACTCTCCCACGATTCTTGCCTTACTAGCAAACATTTTACATGCATAGTAGTCTAACGTTCTTTTGCAGCCATAGTTTTCAACCAATATCCCACGAACTGCCGGCCAAGTTGTAGTCAAATCTCTGACGAGCAATTTTCCTCTAGCTGTCCCTACTATTCTGGCTTTAACAAATTTTAATAAGATATCATGCTGTTCTGGCGCCACCAGTTCAAAAGCACTATCACAGTTGTCCAGAAATTCATTTAACTGAGCCTTATCGCCATCAAAAGAATGAGGAATTAATTTAATGACTTCATTTAAACTAATATACTGCCTCTGAGATGATGACTGCGCACTCTGACTACCCGACACTGCTTCGTTAGGCATGCTGCTGCTTTTTCTTTCTCACCTGCTGGTGTTGACTCTTGTGTGATGCTGTGTACGTCGCCCGTCCGGCTGCTGGCTGCGGGACTGCGTCGTGCTGCTAGCGGCGGCTGCCTGTTGATCCCTTGGCTCGCCCTGTTGGCTTCGGCTGCGTCGCGGCTGCTGTTGTCGACCCTCGTTGACCTCGACTGCGTTGCGGCTGCTGTCGTCAACCCTCGTTGACCTTGACTGCGTTGCGGCTGCTGTTGTCAACCCTCGTTGACCTTGACTGCGTTGCGGCTGGTACCCGTCTCGTTGTTTTGTGGATGCTGCTGGCAGGTTTCTTCCGCTTGTCGAGTGGCCCCTCTTGTACTCGACCAATGGATCCTCTTCTTTTCTTCTTTTCGCCTACCTACTGCGCCACCTCCCCTAGTCGGCTTCGCTTTTCAAGCCGTCAGTCTGGCTATGACTTCGGGCTGACCTTTCTTAGAAGTTTTGAAACACCTATTCCTCAAATCTGTGGCCTTATATCGCAGATATGCTGACCTTTGGCCAACCCTGGCTAACTTTTGGTCAAGCACTATCTAACAGTGGCTATCCTGGCCAAAACCCCACACTATTGACACCAAAATTTTTAGAGGCTATGTTGCGTCCTGGTTGGCTTTTACTTCCGCGAGCGGTTCGGAAGATGGGAGCTCAGGTGAGACTGTCTAAGGTTACCTTTTAGAAGTCTCAGAAATACGTGGATTTTGGTTTTCAGACAAGGGAACTCGGTGTGGAAGGGTACTGATAGAAATAAAAACTCATACAAGCTGAAATTACAAAGACCAAGCTTGCAGCTCACGAAGACCGACTTACATCTCTTTTAGACCTAAATCCCAGGGAGGTGCGTGACTACAAGGTACTACTCCTCCAACATTTCCAACTCAGGGGATTCCTTCAGCAGGAACTGAATCCTCCGCATCAACTTTAAATAGGCTTGGTATGAAAAGTATCTCCCATAGGGATTAACCAGCTTAGTTTCCCTACGACTACCGTCCATGGGACTTCAGAGGCACTAAGTCCTAAACCAGCATCGAAATCTGCTACCGACGGCGACTACTGTGCCCTGCACTAGTCTGTCTCTCCATCCTACTGATGCCCTAATCTAGCAGTCCTGCTCTGTTACTGCTCCGCCCTACTCTCCAGTAGCTGCCATGCCCAGCACTGGTCAGCTCCGACCCCACACTCTGGCGGTCGGTCCTACTCTAACAGACCTGCGCTGTCACTGCTCCGCCCTACTCTGGCTCCCGGTGGCCCGGCCACCTTCTTTTATACTTCTTAATGACGACATTATTTGTGTCCTCTTAACCTTCTAGAACATTCTGTGGCGTTGGTCGCTTTGTTTACGTTCTTGCATCAGTCCTATCTGCCCTTCCGTGTTTCCCGTCACGTAGGCTTCCGGGTCGGGTCGTGTTAATGGAATCCTCCGCTCCTGTCAACACTCAGCCGTATCACCCTCGCTCCGACCTTCTGCTTTCCCCACTTTTAATGTTATCGCGTTGCCTCTTGTTGCTCTCCTAAAAGCATCCCGCGTTTCTTCGGTTTTGTATCGCTACGGCGTTTTCCTACGCCTACACTCTTATGTTTACTTGCTGTTTCTTGCACCACTTAACATAACTAAGTGTTCCCGCGATTATTTCGCGACATCAGTGCGGCACCTTATTTCTCTAATTTTATCTTTCCTGTCATTCCGACCCAAATAGGTTGGTGAACGAAGTATTTCACTACACTCGTAAGTGAAAGTGGGAGTACGCATGTTTACCAATACGTTTATACGAAACGTGCGTCGTCTATCTATCAGAGACTCCCAGCCTAGTCTACTAATCAGTTCTCTAACGCTTTCATAAGGACTGTAGCAAGCGGTCACGAATCGAGCGGCTCTTCTCTGTACTTTCTCTGTACTATCATTCAGCCCCTTACGAAACGGCCTGTATCACAGAGTAGTGCCATCTGTATGGTGTAATTCATTACCTCAACGGACTACATCATTGTAGAGAGTTCAGTTGAGAATGTGCCCTTCCAACAGTAAACAATCCTACGTTTTTCAGACACAAATCTGCAAAAACTTACTTTTTGCTAAAATATGGACATGTGTCCTTTCAAAAACAAACGATTCAATAGGTGGAGTTAAATCAGCGGGTCTACAAAGTTGAAATCGGGAGAGAGCAAGGCGGCGCCTTCAACAATGTAGTGCAATCGGTGCACATAAAATCACCTGAAGTGATTTTTGTACTATGTGGGCAGATATATCATTTCGTTTTTGTGGAAGTATATGGGGACGCTTTACCACCACAACGGCCTGATGAAGAAAAAATAAGATACGTTAAAGTTATGATGGAAAATGAAGCTTTGAGAATTGGGTGGAGGTAGAAGAAGTTACTAGGAATTTTTGCAGATTTTATTCAAGTATTGGTCCGACGAAAGGCATCGGCAGGTGAAATAGGAATTTCGAAATGGTCCACCCTACAAAAGACATTATGGAAGCTTAAGATATTACTGTGAAAAAATAAGGAAAATCTAAAGTAATTGTCATCGCCCATGGAAGAAGATAAGATTGTAGACATATTAGAGCGGAAGATGCCGCGCCATGTGCAAGGAAAAGAATGTTGATGCGATGGAACATTCTACATTAATTTCTGGAAGAAGTTGATAAAATCGATAAGTTGGTTGCAATTAACGAAACAGAGCAGTACCTTTTTAGATATAATGAATCTGGAAAATTTCATAATGGCAAAGGGTACCATCAACAAGGCAATAATACATACGTCAGCAACAGAGGAGATAGAAGCATTGATGTAAAGCAAGGTACAGACGATACAGGGCCGGTGAGAAACTCAAGAACTGGAAACTCACCTCCGAAACATGGTGATGACAGAAAAAATGGAAGAAGAAGGGAAGGAGTCTATAATAGGGAATATTAAGAGCGGCTTTTTAAGAGGTCTGTTTTCAAGCCTTGAAACCAATGGGCATACTAATGAAATTGTGTGGAAAGGAAATAATTAATCAGAGAAAAGCAGTTTTAGAAGAAGTTGTGGCATGTTTCTATAGGGAAGATGCTTAATAAAAATTTCAAGAAGTAATGATTGAAAGTAAAAATAATCAAGTCGGAACTACAGTAGGAAATTAAGATAAAGCGGTGGACAAAGAAGCGAAAGAGGAAGCAGGATGATCGATACAGCAAGTGAGAAGAGCATGCAAAGGAAAGCTATGAATGGAGATTGAAGAAGACGTGAGAGAAGAGGACAATGAAGATCAGCGAGTGTGCGACGAGGAATCTAATGTAAGGTTGAACAACAACGGACCATTGAGATGGTGGGAGTAGTTGTAGCACGTAGAAGATATCAATTTGGATAACAATGCTGAGAGGAGAGTGTCAGGGGCTGATTGGCCAAGGCTAGTGGGCGTGTGTGTGGCTAGGTGTGCTGACGAACTAACCTTAGGGAATTACAGTTCTGCTCGAAGCGTCTCTTCTGTTCTTCTGGCAGCACCACTAGAATCTTACCATTGGACTGTTTGGGCTAATGTTTGACACCACTGTGGTTTGACGGCCACAGACTTCGGTTAGAAATTGATATAAAGTTCTTCCTACATGAAATAATGCGAGACTTGCAATGGAATAGTTTATTGGCCTATAACACGGAGTAGTACAGTTTATAGCGTGCCGCAAAGTGGATTCCAACTATCACCAACTTATCTAAGCCCTGAACTGTAATAGTTAATTGTTAGGCAGATGGTCGCCCGGATGCGAGGTGCATGGGAGGGTGGCAGGCTCCTAACAGGTGGCTAGCGAAGTATGCTCGACTATCCTCGCCGACTGCCCGACAGTAAAGACACTACTTCATCGCTTTACTTCCCAAGCCGACTCGGCTGACCTACAAATACGAAGGGGACTGCACTCTAAGGTGCTGACTGCAAGCGTGCAGATTCCTGTCTGGTCAATGCTCGACCGCGCTCAGCATTGTCAATGATCGCCGATTGCCAGTAGCTCGACGACTGAATATTCCTATAATTCCCCAAATAGTACTGGTCTTCAAAACGACCTCTTACATTCCTCCCCCATTAGAAAAAGGCATTTTCCACAATGCCGGAAAGTACAATATGCGACATAGTTGGATTTCCACTTTGAAGCTCACAAAAATATTGCAACATTTTTAAATATTTATTTTTATATTCTGGTGTAGGTGGTCGGCCAAGCCTGAAGATAAACAAATTCAATTAGAATTTTATAACATAAGAACAATAAAACACTCATACAAATGACATTAAAAATATGTAATTTATAGAGTAGATGAGGTATGTACATTCTCAACATGTGCCATTTAATTTGAGTTCGGCATAGCTGCTACTATCTGCGTAACATTTGGTATCGTGATATTAGTGGTGTTTTGTCTGCCTTATTTTTTCCGGTACAAACTAATTACAATAAGTCATACTTAAAACTAAGATCATTATAATGATTCGATACTTGGTTAAATTTAATCATATCTCGCTCAGTTTGCAAATATTTTGTTCTGCTTTCCAAGGTATTCTAGTTATGAACTATAGTATACTGCTTCTGATAGATTAAATTAATAATTCAGCTTAGGAATGATCGATAAAATCTTTGTTTACAATTTTAAAAATTATCACATTCTTCTGGGTGCCTTAATTTGAAAGAATTATGTTTCTAGAATTAACTTTTGCATGAATCATAAGACAAGTAATTGTCACTATGGTGGGATACAACAAAGTAATAAGTTAATTATTATGGATTCTCGTACATATATGCTTACTATTTCTCTTGACAAGTGTTCAGCAAAGTTTCTGTAAAACATGATTGTTGGACAACTAGATGAAAAGAACAAGTGATAACCACAGATTGTTTACAGTTGCTTAAATTACTAAAATTTAATTTAACACTTAAGACCTGTGTTTCTTATTGAGTAGCATGATTCAAAGTAATCCACAATTGACATATTGCTCTACCCAGAACTAGACGAGTCTATGATTACGTTAACAATTTTAAAGATTTTAGTCTACCAGACAACACTTACGTCAATAGTATGATAAAACTTAGATAGGTCTCGTGTGAACGTTAAATTAACATATGGTTCTCTCATCCACCTGCTTATAATTATTCGCAGTACAATAAATATAGTCTAGGACTTTGTAAAACATCATTCCGTTAACAGTTAATTATTTTTACTAGTCACTATTGCTCCAACCTTATATTAAGGCTTGAATCTCATTTGTTTTATTAATAAATGCATTAGCTAAGCATCAAGAAGTGAATTTAAGCTGACAATACGTTACAAGTATTAAAATTGTCGCAATTGCTAATTTGATATAGCTTCTTTTTTTTAATTCCAGAAAATCATAATTTATGGTGATTCTACTAAAGTAATGTTAGCTTCTTAGTAGTGATAACTCAGTCCTTAAATTGCTTAGTCTGCCGTGATTGTGATTGTATGGTAGTTCTAAGTACCATGAACAGAAAAATGTTTTGTACAAAAGAAATACATTACATGTAAGTTACTATTTGTCATATACTGCTGATATATTTTAGTGACAAACTGATTCCCGTTCTTATTACTAAATTGGTTCTACACTAAAATTATTAACAATTCTGTTTGCGATACTTATGTGTTCCAAGCATTGCGCCAATCTTGCTGCGTTGCACCAGTCGACTCGGCATATCAGGTTACGCTGCGCGTCACTGGCCGTGCTTTGGCTGCTCGCTCACCGTAACTGCTACCTAGAAAATTTACACTTCCGACAGTACCTTGCCTTAAAACTAACTATACATAATTTTGACAAAGGGGATAGGTGGCCTCAATAGGAGATCTACGACAGCGAATTATTTAATTTTATGGTTGAATTAATATCCATGTGTCTGTATGCAATTCATAAGCACATATACTTTCTCGCATATGATATGAATGAATTTATTAACGGTTTAAGCCGTTGCTGGGCCGCGGAGATTATAATGTGAGTTATGTATTTCCCTTCTTTTGACGTCTGAACTCCATACAAGTTCTGATTTACTGAGTTTACTCTCTTCTTGGTTATTGCATATAACAATTTCTTTAACTGGAAACAGCAATTTTTTTGATTCACCAGTAAAGCTTGAAAAATATTGGTTACCATTTTCGTGACTCTGTCCGTTACTAATGTCATGCAACTGCTATTGATAATACAGAATTTTCACTTAGATTGATAACTATACCTTTAAATAATCTAGGTTTGACAGTATTTATCACTGCAAAACTTGATAATGTACAAATAATTTCCAATAGTTAGCAACAAATTTTCAAACTTAGGTTGTTCATGCAAGGTAAATACTACAATTTATCTCTGAAACCAATAGATGAATTCTCCTTAGTAGTGCAATCTGCTTATTAGTTAACAACTAATCAGACTTACTTAGAACAATACTTATGCTGTGATTACGCTCTGTGTGTTTAATCACCCCGATTAGTGACAATTTTAAAATGAGAAGAATATTCACACAACCCTTGATATTTTCCTTTAAATATTATTCGGATATAATTTTTGTGGAGTTCTGTACTTCCTAATACTATCTCCTATTTATAGACTTATTTTTATTAGCTGTTTGATTTACTTACGTTACAGTTATGTTACTCTTACGCGCTCTTATATCATACAACAATTACCAATAGTCAAAACTTAATTCTGAAACATTTGCACTGCATATAACAGCTGTTATAGAGCCAAGAAGTTGTAGTTTTTATATAGAAAGTGATTAGCTTTTCTATTCAGTGACATACTTCAAGAAATGTTATTTACGAAAACTTATCGACTTAAAACCAAACAAAGAGTGTTTTTTGCTCCAGACCCCTTTTTTGTTGTTGTTATGTTAGATAAGTATTGTTTTATTTACCGATATCTTGTTACAGATTACGTTTTCCGCTTCCGATGAATTATTAATTTGGAATTGCACATCGTATTACTGGCTCCTAACTCACCAGTGTCTCTCAGATTGAAATTTCATTTTCTTTCTGTTCGTTATATGTAGTTCTCAGTTTTCTAATACTTAACTAACCAAACTCCAGTGATGACTTCCCAATACTACAATCTTATCTGCAATTACACATCGAATGTAACTGATTCACCAAACTATTTTGAATGTACAGATTTTAAAAGACATGTAACATGAATGTAGGTTTGGCAAAAGGATTAGGTTTGTAAACCGATTGCATTTATGACTAATGAGGTTCACATAATGGTTATGTCTGTAACTTGGATCTGTTGGTATGGGATGAATGTAAGTTTTTATCCATAAACGTATGGAGTTGACGGTAGACTTTTGAGTACGTATTGTGTCGCAAGAAAAGGTTCATGCCTCCTTTTCCCAAGGACTGCACTCGTATTTTGCCTTTTTAACTCGATTGACGAGTGTACACCGTGATGTTGCCCAGGCAATCAGAGTTCGCCAATTTCCAACGCTGTCCGGATTTTTTTTTTACATCACCCATTTTTTAATATACTTGGTGCTCCAGATATTTCTAACATGTGGCACAAAGTCTGACTCCTTACATTAAGTGAGTACGTATTATTACTATGGACGCATGAAAGACAAGCCACTGAAGCTATATTTTCCCTAACTGAACACCAGACTTGTACAATATTCGTAATAATTTCAAATTATTCTTATTCTTCAAAATTATGAACACCGATTCCGTTCTAGTTACTGTACTTTAGGATTTTATCCATGCATATCTTCAGACTCGCGTTCGATTACACGCCGTTTACTAATTTTATATGGCAATTATGTTTTTTATTCAGTGCTGTCGTGTTCAACCATTCCGTGCATCGCAATAAATGTTAAATTTAATGTGCAGATACGTGGTTATACATTTCTCTTTTTAGTCTATCCATCTCATGTATTATGTTTTAATTCGCTATGACAAATACTTCCGTTTTATATACACACTACTTGATTCTAACCATCCTGTGTCATTGAGCGTCTTCACTTACACAACTGAATACTTTTACAAAAATTTCCGCTAGAGGTACTTGAATATGATTTCAGAATATACTATGCAATGTTAGCACGTACGAATGACTTATGGGTATTCGTATAGCGGTGGGAACACGTCTGCTCCTCAACCTGAACACGTGAGAAGTCTTAGAACGTCAGCCGAAAGTGTCCACTCGCGTGGTCCTATTAAAAGCTGTACGTTTCGCACGTCTAATACTGCAATACTGCACCATATTTCTAGAGAAAATTTGATTCTATATTCTACTGGAAGCTCTGTTCAAATAACGATCCGCCTGAACGGTTGCTCTGAACATACTACACCAGAAGTATATACCTCTAACACTTTAACATTTCCCCGGCCTAGACCGGTAACCTGCAGACTAGTGGCCCTAATTTTTCCACTCTGCAAAGAACTTTACAACAATGAAGAACTGCGCACCAGAACCCGCCACGAAATATCATTCTCTCATTTCACTTTTTATCATTAATCCAGGCTCTTAGCCCTAACAACCCACACCATTCTGCTTGTCCCGGCTTCAAGTTACCGGCATTACTTAAATGAAAATGGGTGGAATGGAGCGCCTACATCCTCACCTGGTTAACTTCTTGGGCTGTACCTGTGAGTTATTTAAGCAGTGTTGGCCGCCTTTTACCGCAAAATATTCCGCTTCACTTTAACATATTGGCTTTCCTGCCACACTTACATTGAAAAAACGCCCAACAGGTTCCATTTTTTCCCGGTAATAGTCATTTACACAATTCTTAAATTCACACATTACTAAGTTAACTAGTATTTGCCTAGCAATCTCTTTTGAAATTTCCTACTCCGCTCTGTAGCATCTGGATGTTTCTTACCATTAATATCTGCCTTATACCTTTATTTTTGACTTACCTGGAGAATTCGCTTCATCTGTTCATAAACATCGCCGCTGCTATGGTTTCTGAAAATATTTTTGTCCCACTTAAAGATATATCTGGCAGAAAACGTGCCTTTACAAGCAATAAGCAACCCCGCTTAACTCACCATTATAATTCCGCTCACCCGCGTCTTCAAATCCAAGATCCACACGTTCAATGCCCGATAACTGTTGTAGGTTTACTCGCTGCCATAGTTACAATACAAATTGAGGTCCACTCACCCCTAATGTCTTATTCTCGTCGCCGTCGTCGCTGCCACCACCACCATCGCTGTCGAAGTCTGAAGAGCGTCCCATGGCACCTGCCGCAACGTGTTGACACGCGCCGCTGCGATCCGCTCCGCGTGTTGATTCGCGCTGCGCTCCACCGTCGCTCGTGCGTTGAAACCGCCGTACCACATCTCCAGCCGCGTGCTGACGCCGCGCCTCCAACATTCATCTTCCAAGCCATGTGTTGAACCAGCCACCTGTCTTCCTGCCACCCCCCGTCTCCTTCAGACGGTGATCGTTTTCTTCTTGCTAATTCGTCAGACTCTATCCACAATGATGTTCCAAAGTAACGGTACTACGCCGAAATCCCACGATGACGCCACTTTGTCAGGGGCTGATTGGCCAAGGCTAGTGGGCGTGTGTGTGGATAGGTGTGCTGACGAACTAACCTTAGGGAATTACAGTTCTACTCGAAGCGTCTCTTCTGTTCTTCTGGCAGCTCCACTAGAATCTTACCACTGGATTGTTTGGGCTAATGTTTGACACCACTGTGGTTTGACGGCCACAGACCGAAGGTTAGAAATTGATATAAAGTTCTTCCTACATGAAATAATGCGACACTTGCATGGAACAGTTTATTGGCCTATAACACGGAGTAGTACAGTTTATAGCGTGCCGCAAAGTGGATTCCAACTATCACCAACTTATCTAAGCCCTGAACTGTAATAGTTAATTGTTAGGCAGATGGTCGCCCGGATGCGAGGTGCGTGGGAGGGTGGCAGGCTCCTAACAGGTGGCTAGCGAAGTATGCTCGACTATCCTCGCCGACTGCCCGACAGTAAAGACACTACTTCATCGCTTTACTTCCCAAGCCGACTCGGCTGACCTACAATTACGAAGGGGACTGCACTCTAAGGTGCTGACTGCAAGCGTGCAGATTCCTGTCTGGTCAATGCTCGACCGCGCTCAGCATTGTCACTGATCGCCGATTGCCAGTAGCTCGACGACTGAATATTCCTATAATTTCCCAAATAGTACTGGTCTTCAAAACGACCTCTTACAAGAGATGTAGAGCAAAATGAGGTAATTGGACTTAGGAGAATAAAACAATGGAAAATGACGACCAGAAAATAAGGGAAGGGAGAAGAAGGAACAGTGATACGATTTTTACTTCCACGAATAATGATGAGGAAAACTGAGAGCTGGAAGCGGAAAAAAATGGACGAAGAGGCTGAAGATGGGAAGGATTATGAAGATTCGAAAGAAATTATAGAATAAACCAGCAGTGAAGAAGAGGGCGGAGGCAACCAACATTTTAGGGACAGAGTGGCCAATAAAAAGAAAAGTGAAGAAGGAGAGAATGGAAAATACTTTCCAATAAAGAAACAAAAAGTCTGAGAAGATGAGAAAAAAGAATCAATGAGAGGCAAACGGAAGGGCTTGATATGTATGATGAGGGCCGCAACATTGTTAAGTACGAAAGGAAGAAGTGTGACGGAGAATGCAAAGATGATGCAACAACGAGAGGAAAAGCGAAGATGAAGAGACTTACTAATACATTAGAACCTGGAGAAGAGGGAGAAGGAGTGGATAAAAATATTTGATTGGCGTGCGAGAAAGACTGAGATCAAAGTAGGTGAGCTAGTATTTGTGAATACTTATGGAAGGTCCAGCAGAGTTAAGGCAGAAATTAAGAATATCTGTGGCATGTATTGGGGCACTGTATAACCACATTAGAACGCATATATCTTTATTATCATAAAAAAGAAATGAATGAAGAATGGTTTCAAATTAGATCACAGAAAATTTGGTAAAACACAAAAATTTTGTGACTAATTGGCCGGGAAACACAGTCTCCTCACACTTAAAAAGCATTTATTAAAATCTTCTTTGCGTTTTTTTTTCTTGATTTGTGTAACTATAGCGTAATATTTTTAAGTTTATTCGAGTTTGAGTACAATAATTGGAAAGTATTGTATGTAAGATATCTGTGGTACTATGTATGTGAATTATCTGTGAACAGTAAACTGCTAGGATGATGTGAGTATCTTTGATATTTCTAAAAAAATAAAAAAAATATGGCGAGTGCGGGAAAATGAATGGGCGTCGCTCGTATTGTTGTGGACAGCGACTTATAGCTGTGAATAAAAATTAGTAGAAGAGATTATTGAAATTAATGTGCAAGGTGATTGGATTGTTTTAAAAGTTAAATTTAATGTTCATATATCAAGTTGGGAAGCAGTGTTGGGTGGAAGGGGAAATTCTCAACCTGCCCAAAACTGTTCTTTTTTGGTTTTGATTTTTTCAAGAAAGCATCGCGGCATTTGCCTGGAGTGATTTTGGAAACCATAGAAAACCCAAATCTGGATGCGCGGACGGGGATTCGAACCAAAACTGGTACTAACCTGTTGAAATTTGTTTTAACTACTTCCTTATAATGTCCTCTTCACGTTTTCCGTTCTGGTTTTCCGGAAAAGTAACCAGGAATTAAATTAAAATTTCCGAAATGTGAGACACTTGTTTATGTGGAATATATATTGCCATTAGTCACTGCCCACGCTTCCTCACCTAAATATATTTACCAATGTGTGTTTGTGAAGTAGTATATTTAATTGAAAAAGAAAGTTCAGTAAAATGCATCCGAGAGTTTTGAACCCTACTCGATAGCAATAGACTACGGAGCATATTACAAGAAGCTTAACCACCGAAAACCCAGTTTTCTGTTACTCTTTAAAAACTATTAGTATGACATGTATATATATATATTCATTAAAATTACAATTTTTCTTATTGTTTTTCCATTTCTGATAGTCTGCCCAAAGAGATAGAGAGCCATAACATCGATATTTTTCTCTTTTGAGGATCTATTTTGTGTAATCCCTTCCAACGAGGAAGGAAGATAGTGGAGATGACGCAAGGTACTTTGACAACGCACTAGAGTAAAGTCGGGTAGAGAGAAGAGGGGTGGGGATGTCGCTATATTGGACAGCCGTAGAAACATGGGGAATAGGCATAAACACCTCAAAGGAATCATCCGACGTCTACATGAAGTTCTGCAACAGACTCTTGCTTGGACGAGGAGATGGGGAATCTCCTTAAACACGGCGAAAACACAGGCCATTATGTTGACACGGCGCTTGAGGAAACGCCAACCTCAACAACAACCAGCCCCAACTCTCACATTGAATGTGGAAGCAATTGAATGGTCACGGACAGTTAAATACCTTGGCGTGACCCTTGATACCAGACTCAAATGGAATCCACATATACAGGATCTTCGATGTCGAGTTGCTGCTCGACTACAGGAGTTATACCCTGTGCTTAACAGGGACAGAGCACTCTCCCTGAGAACTGGCGTCAGCGTCTACTTCAGTTTGGTGCGTCCGTTGATGGAGTATGCGTGCCCAGTGAGGGGGTACGTATCCAAAACCTCTATAGCAAAGCTGCAAGTAATGCAAAACCGGGCGCTACGTCGAGCTTTACACCTGCCTGCCCGGTTTCCTACCAAGGACCTGCATGAAACAGCAGGCATACCGCTTCTAGGTGATAAAATCAAAGCTATCACAAAAGAACCTCTATAGGCAGCAGCCAATATCGGCGAATACAACACAACATTCGTCAACCACAGAAGACTTCTTTCCATACTGTACTAACGACAGAAGATAGGAGCAACAAGCAAAGACAAACCAGCAGAAAAGTGACTCACCACAACCCTTGGAGGAAATATCATAAGACAATACCCTCTGTAATAACGCTTGGAAAAGTACAAGCATCAAATACTCCTCAGAAGCATACAACAACTGTGGCACCACAATTTGACGATGTATTATTATGTAACTCAACGAGACAAATCAAAAACAAAGATTAAAATTTTTCAATATCTCGCTTAGTTCTCGAGATATATTGTCTCATAAGTGAAGTTTTTTTAGTTGAAATTCTGAAAAAAATTTCCCCAAAGTTAAATTTGTTTATAGATTCTTATGTAACACGGCTACAAAAATCGCCCATTAAAGAATAAAAATTTCCGAATCTCGCTTAGTTCTCGAGATATGCTCTCTGCAAAAGTCAGAAGTTAATTGCGAGTAGTTTTCATCGCTATACACATTGTGTCACTAGCATGGTGCTCAACTAATAATAAATAAACTGTTTGTCCCTTCTGGTAGAGGCTGCATTTCAACATACCCATATTTCCATTAATATTGCAACTACAAAATCATATATATTTTTTCCATAAGGTGTATTTTTGTCACAAGCCTGTATCTTCCTTCATACTTAACAGAAATCAATGAATGAGGTGTCATTTTAAACCATATGGTCTCCACTTTGGTCACATAATATTTTAAGAAATGAAGTTTTCGGAATTCGACCCTTAAAGGGCAAAAATGTCAATTTTTCCAAAATGCTGTTTTCTGTGGTACGATTCATTTATCTCACTGGATACCTATCTGAAATCGCTTAATGAAGTATCATTTTAAAGATCTACGCTTTAGTGACGTCATATATTAAGACAGAAATTTTTCGTAATTCAATCTTTAAAGAGGAAAAGTATCAATATTTTTGCAAAGCGTTTTTTTGTGTCACGAGTGATTAATCTCCCTTAAAATCTAACCGATATAGATAAATTAGGTGTCATATGACTGAGATCACCGCCGTGGTAACATTACATTTTAAGAAAGAATGTTTAGTAATTCGACCCTTAAATGGCAAAAATGTTAATTTTTCTAAAATGCATCTCGAGCCACTTATCCCCCTGGATATTTAACCAAAATCAATAAATGAAGTAGAATTATGAGGAGTTATGTCTCAGCTTTGTGACGTCATATTTTAAGAAAGAATGTTTTTGGGAATTCAACCCTTAAAGGGAAAAAGTATAATTTTTCCTATAACGCATTTTTGTGTCACGAGCAATTTAGCTCCCTTAGTATCTAACCGATAAAGATAAATGAGGTATCATATTAAAGAATAAAGTCACCGCCTTGGTAACATTATATTTTAAGAAAGGAATTTTTCATAATTTTACCTTTAAGGGATAAAATGTCAAATTTTCAAAAATGTGTTTTTTGGAACTCGAGCCACTTATCTCCCTGGATATCTATCCAAAATCAATAAATCAAGTAAGATTATTAGGAACATTGTCTCAGCATTGGTAACGTTATATTTTAGGACAGAAGTTTTTGGAATTCAACCCTTAAAGGGAAAAAGTATAAATTTTTCTTTAACACATTTTTGTGTCACGAGCGATTTATCTCCCTTAATATCTAACCGATATAGTTAAATGAGGTATAATATTAAAGAATAAGGTTTCTGCCGTGGTAAAATTATATTTTAAGAAAGGAATTTTTCGTAATTCGAACCTTAAAGAGGAAAAATGTTAATTTTTATAAAATTGCGTTTTTTGTATATCGAGCCATTTATCTCCCTTGACAATTAAACAAAATTAATAAACGAGGTATCATTTAACAGGTTGAGGTCTTCGTAATGTCTTTGATTCCACTACCACATTTTAAGAAAGAAATTTAAAAAAAATTCTATCCATACAGGGCAAAAGTATTAATATTTTTAAAGCGCATTTTTCTGTCACCAGCTATTTATTTCCCTTGATACCTAACCGAAATCAATAAATGAGGCATTGATTTAAATATTAAATTATCTGATATATTCACATCATATTTTAAGAAAAAATAATCTCCAAGTTCAACCCTTAAGTGGCAAAAATATCATCTTTCTTTTTCTTTTTTTTCTTTTTTTTTTCTACCTAGGTTGATAACTAATCGAAATCGATAACTGAAGTATCTTTTTAAAGACCAAGGTGGCTGCTATGGTGACACCTTATTTTACAAAAGGATTTTTTTGGATCGACCCTTAAAGGGCAAAAGTATTAATATTATTAATACAACGTGTTTTTTTAATTATTATTAAAAGCCATTTATCTTCTTCGATACCTAGCCGAAATCTATCAATGACACATCGTTTTAAAAATTAAGGTCTCCAGCTAGGTAAAATCATAAATCAAGAAAGAATTTTTCCGATTTTGGTGCTTAAAGTCGTAGCGCGTATGAGATTGTTCAGAGCCAAGTCCCTAGATTGCAGCAGCGGATATCACAGAGATGACAATAAACTTTTTTTTTTTTTTAATAAGTAGCTTTTCGGATATTTTTTTTCTGTTACGGAAACACTGTCGTTTTGCTATATGCTATACAATTCCAATGTAAATATTTTATTCGTATTGCAATAAATATTTCAGAGATATTGATATATTGCGTGCATTTTGTTCAGGTTGGTTTTATTCTGTTAAGGTCAGTGACAGTTTGTCATAAATACAGAGTGTTTTAAATTTTCTAACTGTTTAGTGATATGTTGTAAGTATTTTGATGCGTACCTATTACACTAAAAAAATAAAATAAAAAAAAAATAAAAAAAATAAAAAAAGTTACAAAATGGATGAAGAAAAATGCAAAGAAGAGACAGCTTATTAGATAAACAAATAAAAAACTATAAAAAATATAAAACTTGATTATGAGTATTAGGTGGGGAAAGAAATGCTTATTGAAGACTTGAAACATAAATTTCTTGGCATTACATTTAATAACAAGTTTAACTGAGCAGGAAACATATGTCAGGTAGTAGGAAATGGTTACAAAATTCTGCACTTGTTGGAGAGAGTGTTGTGGGGATGTACATCACAAGTAAAAGAATTAGGCTACTGAACTTTGGTCAGATCGTCGATTGAATGTTGTAGTGTATTATGGGACCCACATTTTGCGTATCAAATAGAGGAGTAGGAGAGGGTGAACAAAAGGGCTGCTAGATTTGTTTCTGTAAATTACCGTAGAATTCAGTCAATAAGAAATATGGTAAGAGAACTGGAGTGGGATTCGTTGGAAGCCAGGGGGAGGGCAAAGACACTCATGGGAGTGTGCAAGTCATATAATGGTGATGAGGCATGGAAAGATATTGCTGTAAGAATTATATAGTTTTTTTTAACTGCTTTACGTCTCTCAACAGCGAGGTCTTTAGAGACGGGAAAGGATGGGGGCAAGGAATGGGAAGGAATTCGGCCTTTTTAAGAAAGCATCCCGGCATTTGCCTGGAGTGATTTGGGAAAAGAATTATAAGTAATGCAAGGAAGGGAGAGATGACCATTACCACAAGCTGGAACTCAATTTCAGTCAAAAGGGTATAGGAAGATTGTGTAGGAGGGTTGTCAGGGACTGGAATAAGTTGTAAATGGAAATGATGAATAATGTAACAAAAATGTTGAAAAAAATTTTCAGAAGGAAAATATAGGTGTGTGCAGAATAGGTGGAGGATGGGGGTGTAGGGAAATTGCCACCGGAGCGTGCACTCCATTGCAATTTAATTAAATAAAGGCTAGCCTTTAGCCTTTCAGGTGCAAAGTAGTAACATCTACCGATTGTCACACTACACCTACAAACATTTGAGAATGACATCATCCTAATGAAAGAAATCAATAAATTTATAGCGATAGGCCCTAATCTTCCAGTTACCTATCAAACACTTCAAGAACAAAAATTACATTGTGAATAACTTATGAAACGTTATTCCAGGTTGTTTCCTATCTTGTCTGTTTACGCAACCGTATTAACACAACTTGGCATTATAAAAAAACTTTCAAATATCA
This sequence comes from Vandiemenella viatica, assembly GCA_031002005.1. Taxonomy (NCBI): domain Eukaryota; kingdom Metazoa; phylum Arthropoda; class Insecta; order Orthoptera; family Morabidae; genus Vandiemenella; species Vandiemenella viatica. The sequence continues at coordinate 22,380,167 of CM061918.1, forward strand.
GAAAATGAAATATTCACAACATCAAACATAGTTCATACAGCACAATTTTTTTCGGTTTCTATTATGGCCACCGCGCATGCGCAGTAGGAGACGAGTGTTTATATTAGACTTTACAGATTTAACGTTATTTCGCCTCCACTACCCCCCTTCCTCCATAGTTCTTTTCAATATGTAAAAGCCAGAGGTGGTGGCTATCCCATGTCTGTGTATTTTAACAATTACGAGAATCTTTTACACTTCGATCAATTGCATCCAAACTTTTCAGCCAACCTGTTGTAGACTTTCATGCCACGTTTACACTCTCGCGCGAGCATCCATGAGGCGAGGTGACACAGCAAGAACACGAGAGTGTAACGGTGCATTGGCGTAGTCTTGCCTCGCGCGGTTGCTCGCTAGTGCCGCTCGCCTCAGTGGCGGTTTTTTTTGGCGCGAATCAAAGACGCGAGCAACAATGTTTTCACCTACCGCCCACTTTTATAGTAATGTTATTAGTAAAGTTTTCTAACCACTCACCGGTTCGACAATAATGGTGAATTTTAAAGATGATAAGAAACTTTATAAATCTTATGAAGCAGCCGTACAGCAGGGTATGCCAATAATAATAGTTATTGCAAAATACTTTATTTCGGAACTTCGTTACGTTTGACAAAATAAGTCTTTATAAAATGACTTACTGCTGTTAAATCTGTCTTTTTATTAATATTTTGCGTGAATAAAAGCATGAAGTTAGGTGAAATTATATTCTATTATTTAATTTATTAATGAGATTCCTAAGGTTGATGCTGTTAAAATAAAAACTAGATCAATTTTTGTAAGGAACAAACGAAGGTCTCCTCTTTCGGAAATATTCAGGCGGTTTCTTTCTTCGGGGATAGTATGATTTATAGCACTAAGGCCTGATTACATGAGACATGAAATAGAAAAAGGTTTAATGAAAATGAATATCAGTTACCATACATTTAGATATGAAAGACTTGGGTTTCTTTTTTTTTTTTTTTTTTTTTTGCCACAGTGTTTATTACTATCTCCATCGAATTTATTTTTACTTTTTCATCACATCTGATTTCTAACAGTTTTACGTCTCAAGTTATATGAGCACCTTCAATATATCAGCTAGAAGGATTTTTCATCCATCATACACCTAGAATATCAAATCGTTTTTCCATATCTAAAGATTATTGAGGTGGTAACTGAATGTGTCCTCTGGAGTTATATTATCGTATATAGATAATAATTCAGGAAACTGATGAAATTATCTTTTCAGTATATTATAACGCAGTAGTTAAAGGTTCTCAATAAATAAAGTCACACACAACAATTTGGTCAGAGTTTTATTAGCTCTTTGAAGCTGCAAACTGACATCATTAAATCTTTTGAAAAACTGAAAAAGGGGATTAATTTTTATATAAAAAAAAAGAAAGTGCTACACTACCGGACAAAGCTCCTACCTCCCAGCATGAAAGTTCTAACGCGCAGTAGTCATCCATGAATGAATTATTGCGAGACTGTAAGGCAAGGCGCAACTTGAGACGCGTTTAGCGCGTGTGATATGACGTGACACGAGCGGCATGAGGCGCGTGAGACACACGTAGCGTGGTGGTCCGCATAATGAGACGCAGTTTCCAAGTGACTCGCGTCTGAAAATACACGATGCTGGAAAAAAACATTTGTTATTATTAACATTTGACATTATTTAGAATCAGATGATGCCGAACATGGAGTTTTGCATTAATCCTGAATAAGAAATATAAATAACCTAAGGAGTATATTTGATCTAAAAGGAAAAGTGGATGCGGATTAAAAATTCATCACAGTTGATATTGGAGCTATGGACAGATTCATTAATGGAAATGTATTGCTAATAGTGCAACGGGCCTGAAAATAATGAAACACATGTTACTACTACTGTCTCCTTAAAGTATACCTACGATTACTAATACGATGGCGCACACTTTTTTGGGGGGCAAGGTCTTTGTTTTATCAGAAAATATAATTGGACCATATCCAAGGAGGCATGTAACTGAAAATTATGAACACCATGTTTTTAACGCCTAAATTTTTCGAGCTCGACAAACCACGGAATGCGCCTTCGGTATACTGTCTTCATGGTTTCATGTGTTCAGGAAACCATTTGATGGTAAAGTGTCCACCGTTAAAGGTATTCTAAAATCAGCTCTAATTTTGAACAACAGTTCTAATTTTGGACAACTACTTACTACATTTACTTTAAAATATTAACTGTAGAGATATAAGTATAGAAAATATGAAGATGTAACATACTTGTTTCGTTAGAAAACAGATTAAAAATAAACTTATTAAAAATAAACAACAATAAAATCATGATTTTTTTTTTAAAAAAAGGTTGAGATTACATATTATGTAACATTTTATTTTTTAAACGTTATTTCACATAGTAAAATAAAAATAATAGGCAATATGGGGATTTGAACTCGGGTTCGCAAAACGGGAAACGGGCACCTTACCACATACGCCTTGACAAAGCTTTGTGTCTAAGATTAACAATTTTCTTCATAACTGGGGCTTATTTTGAAGAAATGGTTGTAATACAAACATTTGGAGTAAATCCTTTCAACAAATATTCGGGTGATCGAAATCTGTTCTCAAGATGTCTGATGGTTTCCAAGTTAGTAGTGATAGCAGAAGATGTGAACGATACCAAACTGTTGCAGCAAACTCAATCACTGCATGAACAAGAAAATTCATCAGCTGTTTTCAAAGTGAGGAAGAATTTCACTGAGTATTTCCACAATTGAGGAGCAGTTCCGTGGCAAGGTCAAAACGTTGATTGGAAAATTGTGACAACATACTACACTTCATTTGTGTAAGTTTTACATTTAAAGGTTATGTGGGGTCATGTTAGAGCGAACGTTACTTTTTGATGTACTAATTGGAAAAATCCTTTCCTTAGTATGTACGATATGTATTAACGAAAAATTGTGAAATGGCTATTTGTGTAAATATGGGTAACACTAATCGTCCTTCAGATTACAATTATTTGCAGTGACACCCTAAGTCCGATTCTTCAGTATTTTTTTAATACAATTTTGTATAATAAATCTCTTTGTGCTACATCACTGCCTCTATCAACTTTTTCTATTAAAGAGATACACATTACAGGGTTAACGATGTCACACGTTCATAAGCGTGGCACTAGATACTGTGCCTCGACCAAAAAAAAAAAAAAAAAAAAAAAAAAAAGCGCGCTCTGCTGCGTCTCGTCACATGCGCTATAGGCGTCTCAATTTGCGCCTTGCCTAAACGGTAGTTCGTGTCAGCGCTCGTGCACGAGGCGTAAGGCGAGGCGCGAGGCGAGAGTGTAAATGCGGAATCAGATTGGTTATGTTGTAACGCTCACATTTGTGTCTAGCATCTAATAATTTCCGGTATCTTTCTTACTTTTTTCAGACAGGAAAAATATTTGTATCACGTGTATACACTAATTTTTTAGGTTAATAGTTTATAAAGCTCTTGGAATTACATATTGTGAGTAGATATAAATTTGTTTATATATCGCCTTAAATGTCTGTTCCCGTACATATCAATATCCCTTCAATCCATGCGATGGGGGCAGCTGTCTGGCAGTTTAGTGGTTAAGAAACATTTGGAAGGCAACGTTACTACTACGGGTAGCAATTACTCTTGGGTGAACGAATTTTATTCGTTTTACTTTTACCATTTGACTACGGCTGGACGTACCGTGGTTCGAATCTCACGTTAACTAAGGATCCAGCTACGACAGAGGTGGAATGTGCAGCAAAATTAGAGTTGCAAGGTCGTAGTACTGATTCATAAATCAGATTTCCTTTTATCTGAATATATTATTATAGTTACATAGTTGTAGAAGAAGAAATAATGAAGACAAAAAAAAAAAAAAAATATTACTGCCAAAAATTTCGAAATTATGAAATCTGGAACACCTTTAATTTATATTAGAAAATTAGTAGTTTGGTGACTGCTTAAACACTGTCGCCTTATAAAAATCAATATATATTATAAAACTAAGTGTACAATGTGCGTGCCGCTAAAACTAAAAAACAAGTGCCGGTACTATCAAGGGAGTTATATGGTGTGATACCCTTTATCCATGAAGAAGGTTTCCGTTTTAACCTGAATTACGTGATTATGAAGATAGAAGGGCTGGAAGTTTTGCTCTCTAGAACAGCGAGAAAACGAAACAGTCGAAGAACGGGAGTCATGTTTACGTTGCCGACGAACGAAACAGGAAGAGTGCGAGGCCCGTTTAAGTTCTCGGCGAACGTGAATGAGCACCGTGAGAAGCAGAGAAACCGAAGAAAAACGAAATGAACGAATTAAAGAATCAAGAATTGCGACACAGTCTTATGATAGAAGACTGCAAACGCAAGCCGCCCATGAAAATATCACCCTACGAGAAGCGCGGACGATGACAAGTAAACAGTATAACCTGACAAATGAAGCATTCCATTACGACCCAACAAAAACAACCACGTCGTAATAGGGAAAATGGATAACATATACCAATTTTGTAAAGCGAAAAAGGTCAGTGGAGAAACACCAGGATTCTTTTGCATGAATGGAAAAATTCGATTACCACCTCTGTGAGCACCTCCACAGGAATTTCTATATTACATGACCGAAGAATCCCCAGAATCGAAACACATAGTATTAATCTTCAGAATACCCCCGAGCTATACTGAACTGCCATTCCAATTTAAAAGACTGCAATTTCCAATAAAATTAGCCTAGAGTTTTACAATTAACAATGCGCAAGGACAAACTTTAAAACAAGCGGCATCATCCTCAAAAACTCCTGCTTCTCTCACGGTCAAATATACGTCGTAGGAAATTCTAAAAAAAATTGTACATATTGTTTATAAACAAGTATTGGAAAAGTTACAATATTTTTTCAATAAAAAAATTACCTCTTCTAATTTAAAGTTTATCCTTTTATTCCAACTACTACACAATATCATATCAACTCCCTGAGCGAAGCCGGGTACCTCAGCTAGTACATTTATAAGGGCAGTTACAGTATTTTAAATAACATTTTTGGAGATGATTCCCGACGAAAGGAATATGTTGGAAGGTCTCACCATAAAAAAGGGACTGGATTTACATTCCAATTTATGAGTTCATGTGATCATCTATTAGTGGTGGGAAACGTTGAGGAGCAAAAATTAAAAATATATAAAGGGGACAACGTTGTTATAATAGCTTTGTTGACACGAAGTTATTAGCTCGCGACAGGAATATATAGAAGATTGCCTGCAAACCGTTGTGAGACAAATGACCAAAGTAAAAGATCATTTGTTTTTATGTGAAATTACAAAAACGCATCCACGATTCTGAAGAATTCTACACCTGCTACGGAGAAAAGTGTGGCTACTGATAATTTAAGCGAATCTTTTTAATTTAAAGTGTCGTTTCCAGTTTTAAGCATCCTTATTTTTCTTTTAATTCAACAAATACTAAACTACTCATTTGTACGATAAGATTGAATGTGTCACACATTTTATCGTTACGAAATTTTTGGCAGTCCATTTTCATTTGATCTTCAATATTTATGCAGTTTACAACGACGTAATTATAATAATATATTCAGAAAAAATATGAATCAGGTTCAACCAGCTTGCGACGGTCATTATGCTGCACATTCCACCTCTGTCGTAGCTGGACCTATTGTTAACGTGAGATTCGTACCATGGAACATCCAGCCGTTATAAAATGATCAAAGCAAAGGTAATAAAATTCGTTTACCCAAGAGTGATTGGAACCAGTAGTAGTAACGTTACCCTCTAAATATCTTAGCCAATAAACTGCTAGACAGCTGCACCCATCGGCTGGATTAAAGGGATGATGATATAAGAATTCAAAATTTACAGAACATTCACTTCTACAGTATGGTATATGAACAGGCATTTAGGGCGATATATAACCGAACTTATTTGACCTCAGAGTATGTAATGTCCAGGAGTATTTCCAACTATTAATCTAACCCGAGTCATGAAAGGATTAATTGAATGCGATAGCAAAATAGCTAAACTAGTTCTATAGCAACAAGAAATATGAACTTCCGACTTCCACAATTCTGTAAATAGCTTGTTTTCCTTCCCTGATATACAGCTATCTGAAATGTTACATTTCACTAAAATATTCAACTGCATTTTTAAATCAGAAACAAATACTGTAATGCTTACCACTCATTACCTTTTTAAAGTCTATTGTCGAGATTTTTTTACATAATTAGCCCATACACATCATATAAATAACTTTCTGTCTGAAAAAGTAAGAAAGATACCGAAAATTATTTGATGCTATACACAAGTGTGAGTGCTACAACATAACCAATCTAAAAGATAGAATTATTAAAACTACAACAGGTTGGCTCAAACGTTAGGCTGTACTTAATCGAAGTGTAAAAGATTCTCGCAATTGTTAACAAACACCGACATGGGATGGCCACGATCTCTGTCGAACCACCTCCTACATATTGGACGGAACCACACATAACAGTTCCTGGAAAGAGAAAAAATTATCGAAGTCTAAAGTTATGGCTCTGAGTCTCTTTCGTCAGACTAGCAGGAATAGAAAAACAATGAAAAAGGAGTAATTTCGAAGAATATATATATCATTACATTTTAGATTTTGAAGAGTAAATGAAAACAAGATTTTCAGATGTAAAGCTTCTTGGAATATGCTCCATAGTTTGTTTCTAGCGAGTCAAGCGCAATATTCTAAAGTCCTTCTTTTTTTTTTTTTTTCTTATTTAAAAAAAAATTAAATACACTTCCTCACAAACACACAATTGTAAACATATCTTTGTGAGGAACCATTGCTGGAGAATAATGACAAATATATATTTTTGACAATAAAAATTATTCAACATTGCAGATTCGAATTATATACTATCCAATCGCTAATCCTAGGCACTATCACCAGACTATGTATCTCGTCACTAATGGCAGAAGGTTTTTGCAATATAATTGTCTCCAAAACGTCATGTTTCCTGCAGTTTCTTAAAAACCCAATACCCTACTTATTTAATTCACTTTCTAGTCTGAAACTGATAAGGCGAATAACTATACACATCACTTGTTTCGAAAGCTAAGGAGTTTTATACAGGACGCGGTTATGAGTGGTTCTCTGTGTATGAATCCGTACAATATTTGATCAAAACAACAATGATATTGAGACTGTAACAGCTCATCATGCCTAACACTGAATAGCAACAACAAGAACCAGAACAAGAATGATCTCAGTATCATGGAAGCTGGAAAATAAGAAACCTCTTGGTATCAAACATTCATCCAGCATTGTCTCTCATAGAATGAAAGGGCAGTTACTTATTCAAATTCCGTATTGGATTTGTCAACTAGTAAGTGAAACAAAAAGTTTCAGAAAAGAATTATTAAAGAAGTTTTTAATATATGAAACTGACAATGAAAAACGCAGTTTGTAATGGATATATTTAGACGATGTGTCAGCTAGGGATAGACCGAAATTGAGGTGTACTTCAAACTAACTGATGACAGAAAAAACACTGTTCTTGTGCTGGAGTTTATGATTGGAAGAATTTATTTTTAACCGACTTCAAAAAAAGGAGGAGGTTCTCAATTCGTCTGTATTTTTTTTTTTTTTTTTTTTTTTTTTTTTTGTATGTATGTTCAGCGATATCTTCGCCAATTTTGAACCGATTTAAATGAAATTTTTTTAGTGGATATGGTGTACCTCCAAAGTGGTCCCATATAGATTTCATTGAGAAACCACCCCTTCTACCCCCTTCCACCCCTTAATTTTTATACAAATCCACATTTTTTATTCGATCTCGATGAAACTTTGGACATATATAGCCAAAAATAAAGAGAAAAATACTGCGAACTTTTGGTTTAAAAAAACAGAACCCCTTTCCCCTATCCACCGCCTTAATTTTTGCCAATTTTGTTTATTGAAAGCTACAGTCGACATCATTTAATTGATCTCCATTATAGTTGGCAATTACATGTAGTTTTTCATGCAGAAGGTTTCTGACCAAAAAAATAAAAATAAAAAACCACCCCTCTCCCCTTTACACCCCTTAATTTTATAGAAAACTACATTTCTTATCTGATTTTTATTGAACTTTGCACATGTATACTTTAAAACAAAAATAAAAATCCCGTCTTCATTTGGTCTGCCAAAGCTCAACCCCCTCCCTCCTTCCACCCCCTTAATTATTGTCAATGTTCTTATTAAAAAGCTACACTCGACACCGTTTGACCGATTATCATCAAAGTTGCCATATACGAGTACATGTAAATTTTCATGGAGAATCTGACCAAAAATTAATAAATAAAAAACCACCCCTCTCCCTTTTACACCCCTTAATTTTTATACAAACCCACATTTTTTATCCGATTAAGATGAAACTGTGGACATGTATAGTCAAAAATAAAGAGAAAAATACTGTCAACTTTTTGTTTGAAAAAACTGAACCCCTCTCCACCTGTCCACCCCCTAAATTTTTACCAATGTTCTTTATACGAAGTTACAGCCAACACCATTTAACAAGTCTCCATTAAAGTTGGCATATACATGTAATTTTTCATGGAGAAGGTTTCTGACCAAAAAAGAAAAAAAGAAAAATTAAATAAATAAATAAACCACCCGATGTCTCTCTTTACACCCCTTAATTTTATAGAAATCTACATTTGTTATCTGATTTTTATTGAACTTTGCCCATGAATACTTTAAAACAAAGAGAAAAATCCTGTCAATATTTGGTCAGCCAATGCTCAACCCCTTTCCCTCCTTCAACCCCATTAACTTTTGTCAATGTTCTTTATAAAACTCTACAGTCGCGATCGTTTGACCGATTACCATGAAAGTTGGTGCTTATATACATTTTTTCACGAAGAAGGTGTCAGACCAGAAGATCTAAAAAGCACCTCTCCCCATTAAAACGCTTAATTTTTATACCCAACCACAGTTTTTATTCGGTTTAGACAGAATTTAGTTAATTTTTACTATAAAACAAAGAGAAAAATAATGCCAACTCTTGGTTTGCAAAAACTGAACCCCTCTCCCCTTTTCCACCCACTTAATTATTGTCAATTTCTGTTTAGAAAGCTACAGTCGACACCATTTGACAGATCTTTATGAATGTTGACACATATATATCTATATATAATTTTTTACGGATAAGATTTCTGACCAAAAAATCAAAAAAACTACCCTAGCTCCCCTTCCCTTAATATTTGTAAAAAAAACCACATTTTAATTCGATTCGCTTTAACTTCGCTTGCGTATATTTTAAAACAAATAGAAAAAGAAAATAATGTCCACATAACTTTCACGAAAACGCAAACCCTATTCCCCTTTCTACCCCTTTGATTACTGACAATGTTCTTTATACAAAGTTACCATTTCTTTCTGATTTCTAAGGAAGTATGCACATGTATACTGCAAAACAAACAGAAAAATACTATCTACATTTGGTTTTGAGAGTCCAAACTCCGCTCCTTCCTTTCCATCCTTTAATTTACAGTTTCTATCCGATTCTGAAGGAAATTTGCACACGTATACTTTAAAACATAAAGAACAATTGTGTTTAAATTAGGTTGCAGAAGCCCAACCCCTCTTCCCTTCTACCCCCACCCCTCCTAATTTTTATCTTTATAGATACGGTACCCACAGTTTTATCGATTTCCATGGAACACTGCACATGTATACTTAAAAACAAAGAGAAACATAGTGCCTACATTCTGTTTACAAAACCCTACCACTGATTCCCTTACCCTATTTAATTTTTGCAAATGTTCTTTACACAAAAACAGTTTTTATCTGGTTTCGATGGAAATTTGCACGTGTATTGTTTAAAACAAAGATAAAATTACTGGCCACACTAGCTTTACAAAACCCAAACTACTCTTCATCTCCACACACCTTAATTGTTTTTAATACATACCTACAGTTTTAATCTGATTTCAATAGAAATTTACACACGTATACTTTAAATCAATAAGAATAGACAGTCTACATTTGGTATAAAAAAACCCAATCCCTCTTCTCCTTTACCCTCACAACTTTTAATTTACAATTTTCTTAACGAAAATCCACAGTTTTAAATCCCGCCAAAATCAATTAAGCTACTTTTAAGTCATGGCATAATATTTATAAAATAAATGTGTCCTAATGTCTCAACATGTACTTCAGATTTCAACTTGGATCCCAAGATTTCACGTTGTGAAAACCAATTAAAATCTATATTTTCAGATATATTCCAGAGTCAGATTTCTGTATGTGGTATCTATTAATGGACAGATGTTTCATGTTTCGGTTATCGGCCAGCAGCTTGAACAGATGTTACGATAAGATCGAAACATAGCCTGGGCCAAAATATAAACTGACATTCCTTAACACAACACCCAATTCACCCCGTTTTGGAAGTTGTTGTGGTATATAAAGAGAGAATTCTTCTTTGAAAGCAAGCGCTTTAATCTTTGAGCTACCAGGAAGTTCGCAAAATGGGAACTGCTGCGGCATATTTAAAATACTAAACTAACTGTAATAACACTAAAAATTTAAAAATAAAATAATTGTTTAAAAAACATAAAAACCGCCTTCAAAAACAAAAAAGCACTAAAAATTTTAAAATAACTTTATACCTTGCTTAGGAAAAGAAAATCTAAATGGACAAAATTTTACATTACTGTCGTTGAAAGTTTTACTTTAATAGGTTATTTTTGGAGTCGGTGCCAGCGAAAGCAAGAAGAACAAAAAGATAAAAACAATAAGGAATGACAATAATACATAAAAAATCATGTTACTGCTTACCTACAATTGATGCTAGAAACATGTTTCAACAAAACTGAAACATACAGGTGATACACCGATATTATACTAAATGTAAATCGTTTACTGTATGATGCAGCCTACCAACTGACACTGTAGCGCCAGAGATATGCCTGGATGACCAATAAGGCCGAGCCACAGATTAAAATTCTGATAATTTGTTTCCCTAGGCTGTCTCCCGCAATAACACTATTTGCCCCACGACATGCTGTAAAATATTGGGAATTTTTGTTCGTACTCCCTGTTTCGCCTCTATCACCAAAAGAAGTTCAGTAATTCGATCTTCGCGATGTTACAGCTGGCAACAACTCCAAGAATTACTAATTAAAGTAAAAATTTCAATGACAGTAATGTAAAATATTGTCCATTTAGATTTTCTTTTCCTAAGCAAGGTATAAAGTTATTTTAACATTTTTTTGTGCTTTTTTGTTTTTGAAGGCGGTTTTTTAAACAATTATTTTATTCGCTTAGAAGCTATATAAACACAATATACTTTTATGGCATTTGATAATGTTAGGTGGGACAAGATGTTCAAAATTTTAAAGAATTGAGGTCTAAAGTATCGAGATAGAAGAATACTTTATAAACTATATAAGAATCAAGTGGCTGTAATAAAAATAGAGAATCATGAGAGACAAGCATCAGTTAAAAAGGGCGTGAGAAAAGGTTGTAGTCTATCCCCGTTAATTTTCAGCTTGTATGTAGAGGAAGCAATAAAGAATGTAAAAGAAAAATTTCCATGTGGCGTAAATGTTCAGGGAGAAAAAATTAGTATGCTACGATTTTCTGATGACATTGTCTTGTTAGCAGAAATGGCTGAGGACATTGAGAAATTACTGAATGGCATGAACAAAATACTGAAGGAAGATTTTGGACTGAATATAAATCAAAGCAAGACTAAAGTGATGAAATGTAGCAGAAATGATACTAATACTAGTAGATTAAATATAAAAATAGGATCGGATGAAGTAAATGAATTCTGTTACTTAAGAAGCAAAATTACAACCGATGGCAGCGGCAGAAATGATGTTAAAAGCAGAATTGCTCTAGTAAAAAGAGCCTTCATAAAATAGAGAAATCTTTTAGTTTCAAATATTGATCTACGAAATAGACGAAACTTTATAAAACTCTATGTGTGGAGCACAGCAATTTATGGTAGCGAAACATGGACTTTAGGAATAACGAAAAGAAGGAAAATGGAAGAATTTGAAATTTGGTGCTATAGAAGAATGCTGGATTAGTTAATTTGCTGGTGGAGGGAACAGTCGAAGGTAAGAATAGTAGAGGAAGACAGAGATTAGAATATATGAAGCAGATAATGGAGGACGTTGGTTGTAGGCGATATATAGAGATGAAGAGGTTAGCACAAGATAGGAAGGGTTGGAGGATTGTATACAAACCAATCAAAAGACTGATGACAGCCAAAAAAAAAAAAAAAAAAAAAAAAAAATACAAATAAAAGAACAAATGTTCACCAATATTTGTTAAGCGAATCTTATTTCCAATATGATGGATACATTTAAAAAATGTTATGGTTCTATGAGACATCGAGGTCATAGGAGGCGTGAAAGGACTTATTGGAAGAAACGACAAGAAAATCAGGTAGTAGCTTTTGATGGAACCATGTCGGCATTATCCTGCAGTGATTTCGGGAAAACCGAAATCTTGATTACCGAACAGGAATTGGAACCTGCATCTTCCAAATTGCAAAGCAATTCACCTTCCACGCTGCATAATTTCTTTATATCATCAAATAATTGAGAAGGACATTTCCTGGTGGGATAAAATTTTACTGTAAGAATGTTTTAACATATACTACAAGCCAAGATTTTTAAATTTAAATGGAACATTGCCGTAGTGAGTAGGAATGTAAACCGTTTTACTGCTTAAAACTGTGAGTTTAACCGTACTGAGCGTGGTGGGTGAACGGTTAACGTTCTGGCCTCGCATTCGGGAGGACCCGGGTACGAATCCCCGTCCGGGCATCCCGATTTGGGTTTTCCAATGTTTCCCCAAATCACTCCATGCGAATGCCGGGATGCTTCCTTCAAAAAATGCCATGGTCGAATTCATCCCCATCCCGCCTCTAATGACCTGAAATGAGGTGGAAAGTACAAAAATAATAATAATAATAATAATCTAACAGTCATTGCTGCACAGAGAAATATCGATATTACAGACATGAAATTCCAGTACAGTTACTGAGAAATTACTCAGAATTATTACTATATAACTATGCAAATATCGGAAAATGTTTTTAAATTCTAATATTAGTTAACTACTAGTCACAATCGTGTTGCTGCAGCAATTACAATTTTTACGCCTCGTCGACAGCGAGGTCTTTAGAGACGGGAAGGGATGGGGGGCAAGTAATTGGGGGCAAGGAATGGGAAGGAATTCGGCCATGGTCTTTTGGTGGAAGCATCCTGGCATTTGCCTGGAGTGATTTGGGGAAACCATGGAAAACCCAAATCTGGATGCCCGGACGGGGATCCGAACCCGCGTCCTCCCGAATTCGAGGCCAGAACGTTAACCATTCACCCACCATGCTCGGTAGCAATTACAAAAAGCAATCGTTTGTCTTCAGTTATCAAAGTTGTCACTATAGCTACTGGCTTTATCTTAAATTAACGTAGAGACATAATGATACTACTCTCCAGTAGTATGGGAACTAACACATAGTTCCATGAGATTAAAAATTATGAGCTTTTTACAGCGGCCGGAATGCCGTCGCAGAATTTCCGTGACTTCAAACGCTGAGCGGTATGTTATTACATGTAAAATTTCAGTTTCACACATCACTTGTTAAGAGTATTAGTGATACAATGTAAATTTGTATTTCGGCGTATTGCTCAACATAATGTTTCCTTCTTCTCATCTCACCCGTAATATTTACTGAAATACACAATATTTTTATATCTATAACATAAAATAAAACCATGGTCATTTTTTTAATATCTTTACCACCTTTTTGCTTACATTGGGACATCATATATTTTGTAATTTGACAATTGACACACTCGTGACCAGCCGTAGCCGCTGAATATTGTTAATTACAAAAGCTTCCAGTCCATCACTTTTTGATGGACCTCCTACCATTCCAATCCGCATCTGAGTATGGGAGAGAGATATATCAAATTTCGCTAAATCCACTAATACAGTTGATTTTTAATCTAATACAGTAAAACTGAAGCACATTAAAAAATCAATTCAATTTATAACATACCTTCAATTCGTAATAAATAGTCGATTCGTGTAATACGCGAAATATAGACAGTATTAAGTGAACACGCATTTGCACTGTTATTCACAATTGTAACAGCCCTCAAATTTAGACTGTAAATGTAATTGTATTTTATGAAGCTAGAATTTGATTTATTATGATTTTGTATGTATCTCTGGCAATTTGCTGTATATCGGTGTAAAGATACTTTGTTTTATAAAAATAGATCTTGTAAATACCATTTAATATGATTAAAGGACAGAACTATGCAAGAGAATTGCTTAAATATTTGTAATTCCAAGTATTTAGGTGACCTGCGATGTTTAAAGCACGATTTACTACAGTTTAAAATTATTTATGTGGATAATTGTGTGTTTAATTGTCTTTAATTTTCATTCCTGAGCATTTTGAAATGATTGTATATTGATTTTGATTGTTGGTTACATGTTTTTAATTGTTTAAGTATTGTTTAAATACGATAAATATCTGTCGGAGGCCTTTGGAATCATGGAGGAAGGAAATATATGGAGACGACGCAAGAGACCTTCACCACGCATCGAAGTGAAGCAGGGTGGAGGAGGAGTGGAGGGTGGGGGGGGGGCAATCTCCGGAGTGGAAGGGGCATGGCCGCTTCTATACAGACACGGGGAATATGTTCAAAAACCTCAAGGGGACTCTAGGTTAAACCTGACGACGCAATCTGGTGATGGATTATTATGTAACACGATGAGACAAATAAAAAATGAAGAATAAATTTATTTGATATCCTGCTTAGTTTTCGAGATATTCTGTCTCAAATGTGAAATGGTTTTGGTTAAAATTCAGAAGAAAAAAATTGGTCAAAGTCAAATTTTATGATGGATTCTTATTTAAAAAGGCGAGACAAATGAAAAATAAAGAATAATTATTTTCGATATCTCACCTAGTTCCCGAGATATACTGTATCAAAAGTGAGGTGTCTAGAGTTGAAATGGAGAAGAAAAATTTCGCAAAAGTCAAATTTAATGATCGATTCTTATGTAACACGGCGAGACAAATTGAAAATAAAGAATAAAATTTTTCGATATCTTGCTTAGTTTTCGGGATATACTGGGATTGGTTGATACGCGGCCTGGACCAGAAATTAATTCTGCCAAAGCTACAATGAATTACATGCAGAATAGATATTTCAGTTTTTTTTATTACCACTTGCGGTTAAGTTGAAATGCGGCCTAGACCAGAATAAAAATAGTTATCTTGTTAACATACATCGTAAGC
Organism: Vandiemenella viatica; assembly: GCA_031002005.1. Taxonomy (NCBI): domain Eukaryota; kingdom Metazoa; phylum Arthropoda; class Insecta; order Orthoptera; family Morabidae; genus Vandiemenella; species Vandiemenella viatica. Next base: position 22,395,477 of record CM061918.1, read on the forward strand.
TTAGTTGGAAATGGCTGGAAGTAGTTTCCATCGCGATATACGTTTTGTCACTAACTTGGTTCTCTTGAAATTACTAACAGTAATAGATAAATTCTTTGTCCCTCATGGAACAACAAAACCATTCTGGTACAGACTGAATTTAGACCTAACCACAATCTCCATTAAATTGCCGTACAGCTTGGTTGTCATGAAATTACTGACAGTAATAGATAAATTCTTTGTCCTTCATGGAACAACAAAACCATTCTGGTACAGACTGCATTTAGACCTAACCACAATCTCCATTAAATTGCCGTACCGAATAAAACTATGTAGACATACCCACACACGCGTATTTGAATCGCATACATCATCGTTTGCTGCATCAAGGTTCCTAGATTGCGTAGCATAATTTAACACATTTAATTTCATCATACAGTATAAACTGCAACGTGACGAAAGAAAGCGCAATACTGAATCGCTATGTAAAACACACCCCGTTAAATCTCATTTTCAACACTCGTTAAAAAGTAATGCTAGTCTGTTTTGTGCAAAATAGCAAGGTATGCTGATTTTCTACACTACACCAACAAAAATTTGAGAACAAAGTCATCCCATTGAGAGTTATGACTAAATATTTATAGACAGGCATCGAAGTTTGTAATTCCTACCGCCCACTTCAACAACGATAATTAGAATTCAACTTACTTATCAAATGATATTCCAGGTTCTTTCCTGTCTGGCCTATTTCTGTAACCGTACGGAACACAAGATGACATTATAAAATACTTATACACATTACAAAATGAAATAATCTCTGCATCTAACACAATGTGAACTTCGAATTTGTTTGGAAGCGCAATATCGCCGCTGCCGCCACTGCACATGCGCGAGAGTTTAGAACCTGCTTCACCAATTTAACGTCACTTCTCCCCCATATATTTCCTTACTCCATGTTTGGAATATTCTGGATCTTTCTATGAATCTTATATAAACGAGCGGCAGAGACAGTTGAAACAGTTTTTGCGTGAACAGTTTTATGTGTATGGCAGTAATTTCTTTGAAAGGAATATTGAATATAATCGCTGGAGTTTGTACTTAAATGTGAACAGTATCTTTGAAGTCCGATGTCTTATGAGAAATAAAACCAAAGTTAAATTTGATATTGGATTAATCTGTATCTATATAAATGAGAAAGTTGGATGTATGTTTGGATGTACTTCTGGAATCAATCACGCCTTAATAACATATTTAAATGAATTTTGGCATGAAGTCAGATAGCTGTGTGCGAAGTGACATAGGATAGATTTTATCCCGCAAAAAAAGCATAATTCTTTTAGAAATTGTCATTAATATCAATTCGCAAACAACACAGTGTTTCCTACTTTGTTTACTCTTTGATTTTTACGTAAATCGCAAAAACTACTTTTCAGAAATAAAAGCAAAAACCTTCTTACATATGCAAGTTTGTGTTTAGTTTAAAAGCCATAAAACCGACGCACTTGAAAAATAATAGTTTGGAAGCAGGAAATATAAATCTGTACTTAACCTTAAATTTTTTAAAAAATGTAGGTACTTTTGTTAAGTTCACAAAGAGAGGTTTTTTACATTTGCGTACATAAAATAGTATGACATATCAAATATGACACCATAATTTCGTTCGTAATATATGCGTCATAATAAATGTGAAAAACCATAAAATGCTATGAGTATACCAGCACGAAAGTCGGTTCACTAAAAGTGTAAAATGGTTGTGCCAGAAATGTCGTATTTATAAAATTGTAAAGGATTCCATTTTATCTCGGTTTAATTTGTTTCCTGTTTCTTTTTTGTTACTATATTACAAATTATTTTTGTCAAAATTTAAAACTTAACTAACGCTTTTTAATTTTTTTACAAATAGTGGAGACAATGATTCGTGAAACAGCGCTTTTACTTACTGTTCAATATTATACAAATATCTATCGAATCCTACAATTAAAACGAATGTATTCAATGGGCTAATATAGAAACTAATATTGTTTCATGAAGCAACACTGGAAGTCGTTTAGAACAGAATACACCTCATTTACACGGAGATTATGAAAGCTGCTTATTTCTTACTAATAACTCAATTACTTCTGCCTTACTATTTACTATTACTCTGCGATTCACTAAAAGTGTGTGGCAGAAGGTGAATTGTACCTATCCGAAAGGGTAATAGTTTTGATGGGATATACGGGATATGGTAGGAGGCCTTATGTTGTAACAAAAACATTCTGGTGCAGGCAGCATTTCAATCAAACCACTATTTCTTCTAATATTTCTACAAAATCAAACTATACAAACACTCCTAAACACATTTAATGCACCGGAACTACATTTCGAATAGTAACAGAATTTTTCTGTATCAAGATTCCTAATTAGTGTAGCATAAATTAGTACCACAGTTGATTTCACTACACCTTACTAAATCACGAGCAGGAACATTTACTTTATCGCTATGTAAACTTGACCAGCAATATTAATAAAAGTTGCCTTAGTGTTGTAAAAATTACGGACTATAATTACAAGCATTTTAATATAATTTTTTAATTACTTTACCTCAATAATTGTCATGATGCTGACGACATTCATGTGACTGAATGTAGTTTCAGATGTATTCAGTATTTAATTTACTACGTTTTTACGAGCGCCACATTGCCAGCGTCATTATTCGGATTCGTTTAGTATCGCGATCTAAAATAATGAGTGATGTTTATTTCACCATTCATGACGTCACTAACATACAATATAGTGAACGAATTAATGCGTGAGTGATAGAAGCTTTTATTTTCTAGCGATAGGCCTAATTTTAAAATGCAGTCTGCGCCAGAATGAGAACTAAAACATCATATATATTATTTCTAAAAGTTATTTTCTCGTCACAAGCCTGTTTCTTCCTTCATACTTAACCGAAATCAATGAATGAGGTGACATTTTAAAGCTCATTGTCTCCACTTTGGTCATATTATATTTAAAGAAAGAATTATTTCGGAATTCGACCCTTAAAGGACAAAAATGTCAATATGTCTAAAATGCTGTTTTCTGTGTTACGAGCAATTTATCCCCATGTATACCTTTCTGAAATCGTTTAATGAGGTATTAATTTAAGGATTAAGATCTCCGATTTAGTGACGTCATATACTAAGACAAAAAATTTCAGAATTCGACCCTTAAAGGCAAAAGTATCAATATTTTTGCAATGCGTCTTTGTGTCACGAGCCATTTATTTCGCTTCATATCTAACCGATACCGATAAATGAGGTATCATATTAAAGACTGAGGTCCCCGCCTTGGTAACATTATATTTTAAGAAAGGAATTTTTCGTAATTCGTCCATTAAAAGGAAAAATGACAATTTTTATAAAATTAGTTTTTTGTGCCTCGAGCCATTTATCTCCCTGTATATCTAACCAAAATCGGTAAATAAAGTAAGATTATAAGGAGTAATGTCTCAGCTTTGGTGAAATCATATTTTAAGAAAGAAGTTTTTTTGAATTTAACCCTCAAAAGGAAAAACTATAAATGATTCTACAACGCTTTTTTGTGTCACGAGCTATTTATCTCCCTTAATATCTAACCCATATAGATAAATGAGGTATCATATCAAAGAATAAGGTCTCCGCCGTGGTAACATTATATTTTAAGAAAATAATTTTTCGTAATTTGTAACTTAAAGGGCAAAAATGTCAGTTTTTCTAAAATGATTTTTTTTTGTGCCTCGAGTAATTTATCTCCATGGATATCTAACAAAAATCGATAAATGAAGTAGAATTATGAGGAGTAATGTCTCATCTTTGATGAAATCCTATTTTAAGGAAGATTTTCATTTCAATTCAACACTTAAAGGGAAAAAGTATAAACGGTTCTACAACGCATATTTGGGTTTCGAGCCATTTATCTCCATTAATATCTAACCGAAATAGATTTAATTTAATTTAATTGCAATGGAGCACACGCTCCGGTGGCAATTTCCCTACACACCCAACTTCCCCCTATCCTACACTCACCTACATTTCCCTCTACAAATTTTAACTTTAAATTCTTTTAACGTTTTCGGTAGGTTATTCATCATTGCCCTTGGTAACTCATTATAATCCCTGACACCCTTACCTAAAAAAGAAAATCTTCCCACACCCTTGTGCCTGAAATCAAGTGCCAGCTTGTGGTCATGGTCATCTTTTCCCTTCCATGAACTACTTTTCATACCTACTGCAATATCTTTCCATGCCTCATCGCCAGTATACGCCCTGTACACTCCCATGACCCTCCTCATTCTCCTCCTGTCTTGCAATGAATCCCATTCTAGCTCTTTATCATATCTGTCACTGATTGCATTCTGCGATAATTACCAGAAACAAATCAAGCAGCCCTTCTTTGCACCTTCTCCAACTCCTGTATTTCATACTCAAAATGTGGGTCCCATACTACACTACCATATTCGAGCAATGGTCTTACCAAAGTTTTGTAACCCAATTCCTTTACTTCTCTCGTGCATCCTCTCATCACTCTCTCCGACAAGTGCAGAATTTTGAAACCTTTTCCTACCACCTGTCCAATGTGCCCTGCCCAGTTAAGCTTGTTATCAAATGTAATGCCAAGATATTTACATTTCAAGTCTTCAGTAAGCAATTCTTTCCCCACCTTATATTCATAATTTACGTTTTGTTTTTTATTTGTGTATCTAATTAGCTGACTCTTCTTTGTATTTATCTTCATCCCATGTTTACCAACCCAACTAGATATCCTGTCCAGATCACCCTGCAACTGTTTACAGTCCTCTATCATTTTGATCCTTTTATACAGCATTATGTCATCTGCAAACAATCTAATTTCAGATAATAAACAATCAACACAATTATTCATTAGAATAATGAATAGCAATGGTCCCAATACGCTACCCTGCGGCACTCCCATTTTTACTTCCACTTCCTTTGATACCGCATTTCCCACCCTAACTTTCAGTTTTCTACCTTTTAAAAATTCTTCTACCCAGCAAATCACTTTCTCATCCACTCCAATAGTTTTTACCTTATTTACTACCATTTTATGGCTTACTCTCTCAAACGCCTTTGAAAGATCCAGCGCTACACTATCAATTTGGCCTCCCTTGTCCATTTCACCTGAAATATCTTGTATATATCCCACCAACTGAGATTCGCATGAATATCCTTGCCTGAACCCATGTTGCCTACTTGAAAACCTCTTACGTTTGTCACATACATTTCTGATGTGGTTGCATATCAATCTTTCCATTAATTTATCTACCACTGAAGTCAAACTGATTGGCCTGTAATTTTCGACTCTATTTCTCACCCCTCCTTTATGAACCGGTACTACTATCGCACTTTTCCAGTCTTGTGGTAAGCAGCATGTATCCAGACTCAATTTAAATAATATTTCAAGATAAGGTACAATGTCACATCCGACTATCTTTAAGATATCTGTAGTAATATTATCTGCACCAGCCCCCTTATGCTTTTTCAGCTTTCTTATTTCCTTCATGATTTCTTCAAGATAAATTTAAATTTTTTAGTATCTTCATTTCTAATCGTATTGTTAAGCTCGTTCTCCGAATTAGACCTTCCCGTTTCTGATTCATTGTCCCTAATGCACTCACTAAACCAGTTATTTAAAATCTCTGCCTTTTTCAAATCCTCAGTAACTACTTCTCCATCCTTATCTATGAGCATCTCTACACCCTCCCTTCCCCTCAGTTTCCTGATATAGCCATAGAAATTTCGAGATGCATCAGTCAGTGGTCCTCCTGCACTGACAATACTCTTCATAAACCCATCTTTAGCAACTTTCTTTGCTGTAATTAAGTCCTTGTTTAGTTGTTTCAAATATTCCCTACTACCCTGCTGTCTCTTAACTCTGTTATGTTCTCTTCGTACCAACCTCTTTAATCTCCTCACTTCCCTATTATAGTGCACAGGTTCTCTACTTCTCTTTATATTCTGCTTTGGAATGAATTTTTCTTCCCCCTTTCTTATAATCTCCTTGAACTCCTCCCACCTGGACTCTACTGTACTTGTGCCTTCCTTCCATTTGCTGAAACGTTCTCTGAAATATCTCTTCAAATTTGAAATTTGTGCCTTTTTATAATTGTACCTATTTTCCCCTTCAGTTTATGCTGCTGGTTCACTGAATCCTCTAACATCTATCAGAACTGCGTCATGATCACTTATTCCTTCCGTTACTTGACACCCCACGAGGTTATCATCGGGCTTTATTAGGAATATATCCAAAATATTTTGCCCCCAAGTGTTTTGCTCTACCACTTGTGTAAATCCTCCTTCCCTTACTAAGGTATTTGCAAATCTTTGTTCCCGTGTGTTATTAATCTTATTTCCTTCCCAGTTTACACCTGGTAAATTTAAATCCCCACCAATAATGACCATTCTATTCTCACCTCTGAAATCTGAGTATGAATTTAATTTCTCCCCAAGAGCCTCATCTTCATCTGTCATTTTTCCACTGCGGTAAGCAGCCAACACCCTGATTTTTTCTTTTTTATTACCCCAGAAATCTACCCCAAGTAACTCATGGTCTTGATCTATGAATGCCAGTGAACTGTGGTAGTTTTTGCTAACTAGTATGAAGACTCCTCCACCAATTGCTCCTCTATCTCTGCGGTACACTCTGTAACCATCAGGAACACCCTCACTGTCTAGTACGTCTTCTTTTAACCAACTCTCTACCCCAATTATTATTTGTGATTCGTGTATCTCTATTAAGTTTGCAAATTCGATTACTTTTTTCATTATACTTCTACAGTTTACAATTAACACCCTTGTTACCGGTTTTATATTTTCAGCATTTAACTCCTCTTTCCCAGATTTACCCCAGCCAGTTATTGTTTCAGCACCTTCATTTATTTCTTTAATATCTATGATCGTTCTCGTCGTCGATCTACAATCAGTATCACTTTGATAATCTATTTCCATCCCTTCACCAGCAGCCCCTAACCTAAAAAAGGCACAGTCCTGACCCCATCATCACTGGAAATGGGCTCTCTCACTGCTTTAGCTAACAACTCAGAAAGTACTCCTTTCCCACTTCTATTTAGGTGTACGCCATGCCTAGTGAAACCCTACCTACCTATGGTGTTTACAGGCACAACCCCCAACACAGAACTAATGCCTTTCCCAAGTAGCACTTCCGTTTCCACATTTACACGCCTCACAGCGGAGTTCAATTGTGGCTGGTCATGGGGTCTTAGGACCTGCATGAGCTCCACCCTGGTATGCTGTGCCTCCTTCACCACCTTCCTCAGGTCACTCTCTATACTATAACTCGCGTTTCTGTCAATACTATTCCCCGCCCCTTCCACTAACACTACTCTATCGTCCTTAGTGAAACTCCTACAAAGTGAACCTATGTCCTCTATTAACTGACCTAATGTTGCACTAGGTTTGAAAAACTTGTGACCTGGTAACCTGTACCTAACTGATCCTGCAAACGTGATATCATTCTAAAAATTAAGATTTTCGCTGTGGTAAAATCACATTTGATTAAATGAATTTTTCTGAATTGAACTCTTAACCCTTTCGTGGGCAAAATAGTTCTGGCAGCCTAACAAACCAAATTAATCTTAACCCTTTGACTGCTGACGGCGGATCGTGTACCTGCCGCGCTGTGGCCTGCTACCTGCGCTAAGTGATTATCCCTGGGGACGGAGCGGCCCGCGCTGTCTCACCCGCCCAGTGCTGAATGTTACTGGCGAAGCACTGTGACCTCTCACGGCTGATACAGAATAAATGCTCTCACTACATAGTTTCTCTGCAAATAAATTACTACAGAATAAAACTGAATCATTAACCCTATTTTTCATAACTAATAAGTATTTCTTGCTTGCATTTTTCTCTCGATTTTTGCAGTTTTGTCGAAAGCGTAGTGATTCTTAAATTTACGTCAATAGTTTACAGTTCTTTCTTGGCAGTTTCTGTAGGTCCCTTACTGTATTAGAGTGTTATTTTTGATTCAAAAAAAAATGCTAGAAATATTGTATTCCACACTTACATACCGCGTTCAGACCACGACTGAAAAATTAGAGATATTCGAACTCATACAGAGAGTTAAAGCCATCCGATTTTTCCTCGCGCTATTCACGAATATAGAAAGAGACCTTAAAATGATAATTGTTCAAGCAGCCTCCCCCACACACCGAAATTTGGTTTCCGGAATATCTTTGTAGATGTAGACACCCAAAATATCTCGATGTTGACTAAATGTTTGCTGAACTTTGTAATTACCCGATTATACGTAATTTTGTTTCTTTGATGAAATTTGTTCCACATAAGTACTCAACAGATTTTTCATTTCTAAGCTATGAAGTGTCTGTCCATTAATTACCTGATGTGAAATAGAGGGGGGGGGGGGGTTGCGGCAAAATCGCACGAAACCTCACCAGAGTAACAAAAAGCGGTATCTGGACATAAGTTCACTAAAAATTGGAGTATTTAGAAGGACATCTCTGGTCCAATATTCCCTAATTTTCAATTTTTTTCACGCTAGGCATCAGAAGACAAATAGCTCTGAAACAATACATTTCATCATATCCAGTATCTTTCCACTTTGATATTCGAGAAAGCTCTGATTCTGAAGTATTCTTCATAGTGGTTATACAAAACAGATTCTTTTCATCAGCTATATATTTCGTCATTTCTTCTGTAAGAAATAACATGAAAACTGACAGAATACTTGACACATTCCCTATTTGACACTCATGTACCAATAGTGTAACATCAAATGCGTGACTAACTGGACGAAAATGATTTTCTAGTTATATTTATCGCCAAGACGTAATTTCTTCGTAGCCGTTTCACTATCACTTTCTGATTCTTCAGAACAACTAACTTGTTGAAACATGAGACTGCATAGTCACCCCTCCTGACGAGTATGTTTTAGGATTACAGCTTTCCGATTTTGTGGAAAAGCTATCACTTCCATCAAAATCAAGTAGTTCATCCTCAGTGTCGCTCATCGTAAGAATCTCCATGATTTATTCCTGAATGCACCCACGACGTCTTTCAATTTTCTTTATAAAATACAGGACACAAAGAACACTGATGTAATTTTCGTTGAACACTGAACTGTAGAGCGAAGCCTATGTTCCCAGCAGACAAACATTCGTACAATAAGCTAGCGACCAAAACTGCGAAAGGCTATTGAGAAATGTGGAGAGTAGTCCGCTGTACGACTCAGGTAGCGGCGCGTCTATATTTCTCTCTCTGTCTTTTGCTATACGACGAGGTGGGAAGTAATCTTCCCACGGGCACTTCTGGGAAGTAATAAAAAAAGGTTGTTGTGTATCAATTTTCTTTTTATTTATTGACATAAAGTGCGTAATTTATACACAAATATGCTCCTTCCACTTCCCATGTAATTTTCTGAAGCAGGGTTCACTGCATAAAGGTACATCACCTGTTGTGCACATTTACCTAGTGCGTTTTTTCAGCAACTTTAGTTCTGCAATTTCTGCATCTTCTGTAAATGTTACTTACAATTGGTTGATGAGTCCCTACACCTATCAATCTTACATTATCAGGCACTTTCCCTCTTTTTGGCAGAAATGCTGGTTTGCAGCCATACCATTTTCTACAAGAAAATCCTGCAATCAACTGCCTATCAAGATGAATCCTGTAAGTCAGTTGATCATAGTTACCGGAATTTCTTTTGTTTTGTTTCCATAAAAGCTGTTTATTATTTCTAGATCCAATAAAACTAGAAGATCCTGTAACACCACTCTTCAGAACGCATTTCTATTGCATATAGTTCCCTAAGCTGGTCAGATCTGTCCACACCTCCAATAATTTTGATGTAACAATCCACCACTAATTTGTTTTTGATATTGTGGAAATGCGAACAGTCACTTCCCCATTCCTCATTACTTTCTTCCGAATCTGAATACTCTCCATTAGTATTAGGAATTGCAGACATACTTATTTCAATATCTGTCTCTGTAACTTCATTCTCAGATTTACTGTTTCTATCCATGTGTGAATCATCCAAAGCATTCAGTTCATCTGGAGCTTCAAGACTTTTTCTCCACATCAGGATAATCATGAAAATAATATATATCATACACCACATCTTGATACCTTGAGTTATTCAGGTCCAAGTATTCAGACATGTGAATGTGGAATAAGCAGATAAATAAAATGTATGATAGCATACAAGGCAGGAAATATGTCACTATTACTCAAATGTGTGCCACTATAATTATAATATGAAATGTTAGGGCCACAGCAATAAATTTTTGTACATGTAATATCAAACAGAACATCGATATATAATTATATTTTACATATATAAAACCTATTCAGTGCAAATATTCCCAACAAGTTATTGAGCTTCCCCAAGTACTGGTAATACTAACAAGAGACAGTGCCGTGGGATGATTACTTCCCACTCGAAAAAATTAACTTTACAAATTACATGTACAATACTTTTTTGTGTGCAACTCTTGAGAATATTGCTAAGGTACCTAATTACATAAATAGTATTCAGAATTTGTTAATGCTTTCCTTTAATAACAATTTATTCGAAAAAAACAGCAATTTTGTCCAACACAGCTTGAAAATGGACGCAAATTTCATAATGATCATCAAGAAATTTGCGTTGCACAGACCACAATGTAAAAATGCACCATAAAGCGATTTTAACATGTTTCTTCAAGCTTCTGGCAGATGGCAGAACTTGTCAGAGGTGGTAAATGCGCTACCCTCAAGAGCTTTAATTCAATTTGTCGAGTGGGAAGAAGGTTTCCCACCGCCCACGAAAAGCACACAAATATCTGTATTTATAAAATGAGTTTTTTTTGTGTCTCGAGTCATTTATCTCCGTTGATATTTAAACAAATTTGATAAACGAGGTACCATTTTAAAGACTGAGGTCTTCGTAAAGTCTTAGGTTCCATTAAAACACTTTCAGGAAAGAAATCTTTCAAAATTATAACCTTAGAGGGCAAAAGTATTAATATTTCTTCAACGCATTTTTCTGTCACTAGCTATTTATTTCCCTTGATACCTAACCGAGATTAATAAATGAGGTATAGTTTTAAATATTAAATTATTCACTTTGGTCACATCATATTTTGAGAGAAAAAACTTTCTCCAAATGGAACCCATAAAGGGCAAAAATATCATTTCCAGAATTTTTTTTTTTTTTTTCCTCGCTTGATAACTAGCCGAAACCGATAAATGTGGTATCATTTTAAAAACCAAGGTGGCTGCATTGGTCACATCATATTTTATAAAAGATTTTTTTTTAATTCGACCGTTAAAGAGCAAAAGTATCAATACTATTTCTAGAGCGTGTTTTTTCAATTATTATTACAAGCCATTTATCTTCTTCGATATCTAGCCGAAATCGATAAATAACATACCGCTTTAAAGATTAAGGTCTCCAGTTAGGTAAAATCATAAATTAAGAAAGAATTTTTCGGAATTTGGAGCTTAAAATGGTAGCGCGTATGAGAAAGTTCAGAGCCAAGTCCCTAGATTGCAGCAGCTGGTATCACAGAGATGTCAATAAACTTTTTTTATTGAATAAATAGCTTTTCGGATATTTTTTTCTGTTATGGAAATACTTTCGTTTTTATATACAATTCCATTATAAACATTTTATTCGCACAGCAACAAATATCACACAGATGTTGAAATGTTGTGTGCATTTTGTTCAGGTTGGTTGTATTCTGTTAAGGTCAGTGACAGTTTGTCGTAAATACAGAGTGTTTTAAATTTTCCTGTTTCGTAATATGTTGTAAATATTTTGTTGCGTACCTATTACACTGAAAGAAAATATTTGCTACACAAGTTCGGTTCTACCTTTCATTACATCACAAGCGTATAACCTCACTATTCATCGCATTTTATTCACGAAATTTTCGCAAGGGTCGTCTAGTTATTAGTTATTTAAGATTCTTTCATGAGCGCCACTTTAGTGACGTCATGTGTCGCTTTGTACCGATATTGTATATAAAAAAAAACTATAGTAAACTTGGACGATTTAGCAGAACCAAGCGGCATTGTCCGATGTAAATTTTTGAAATTTATAAATGTTTTATTCAGATAGTGGAGTGGAAGACAAGCGGAGTGGTAATTTGCCGGTAGTTATTCAGTTCTGTTTGCAGACTGAAAACCAATTTTGAAAAAAAAAATCAATTACTACTTTAATATTGAAACTTATATTTTAGCGCAGAAGTAAGGATCGAAACGAACGAACTACAGTAAACTGGTCTACAGGCATTCAACTGCTTCCACAGATAGAGAAACTAACAATAACACCGGTCATTATGATTAAAGGAATCAATTACTACTATAATACGGAAATTTCTGTTTAAAGCAGAATGAATTGATGGAACCGATATATCCTCAAAACAAAATCAATATTGAAAGAGCAAATTAAGTTTTTTGAAAAATAAAAAATTCAATAAATATTTAAAAAATCAATAATTGTTAGACATTCAGTGCAAATAAAAATATTCATTTTTAGTTTCGCAATTATTTAGGGGAAATAAACATCGATGGGTTACTTAAATATTTATTTGCTCTTTGAATGTTAGTTTTTTAAAAATATTTTGTCGATTCCATCAATTGATTTCTAATGTTTTCACTATCTGAGTTTCAATTAATTAAAACTATATTCATTTTTATTCGCGAAACTTGAAATTAGTTATTTGAAGAGATGCCAGGTAAGCGAAAGCCTAATCTTTCTAAGAAATGTAAGAAAACTACGGCTATAAAAACATCCAAAACCCAGGAGACAAAATCCTCAATCAGGATTGAGCACTTGGTACGTCTTGGGGCTTCTGCGACTGCAGAATTGCTGGAGGAGTCACAGCAAACTGAACACTTTGTGTCGGGACGTTCTTCCGGGAAACCAGGAAAAACGCGAGCTCAGTGCAAAGAGCAAGCCTAACGGTAATCGATCTCAAGAGCTGCTGAAAAACCGAATCAAACGAAAAAGTGACGACAGCAACACGCCGCATATTAGGAATTACAACGAGTTGCTGAAACACCGGAGCAAACTAAGAGTCGGCGACGATAGAACGCGGCATATTTGGCATCACAACGAGTTGCTGAAACTTTGGTACAATCGCGAGCTAGGCGACCTCAGCATGTCAGGTATGAAACCACTGGAACAGCTGTTTTCTTACAACACAGGTGAATCGCTGCGATTTTTTAATCTTATCAGAAAGTATAATTTCTGCTTCCATATAAAGTCTTTTGGAAACGATAAAATTGTATCAATGTAAGGATTTTCACCGGCATTTACTATTCACGGGCAAGTATAGGACTATCACCGAATTGGATCAATGCTTCTTTCGTCAAATACGAAACCAGAGTTTTTACAGATATATTTCATGGGCGATGAAGAAGCAGAAACTGAAAGACGTTATAGAATTATTGAATGAACTGTGGTAGAGACCATACAATAAATACAGCGGGTATTACACGACAACAGTGCCTTGGTTAGGGAATTCAAAACGGCTTTAGAGACCATGACCGAAGTAACCTGCAAGTTAGTGATCCACCCCGACCGTGTGCCACGAGGACAACACGAGAGACGTTACAACGCATGGACGAGCAACAAGATGCCAGTAATCTTATCGGCCTTAGGCACCTAAGGTTCAACGTGGAATCAGAACCACATGAGCATTCTAGCGTACTTCACATCACACAACACCCTGTGCCAGAGGTGAAGGTCAAGTTAATGATCTATGAAAACCCTGCCCAAGAATGGGATTCAAGCTGGGGACTTTCCCATCTCCAGTTGGAGACCCTAACAACTGAGTGACCAGACTTCTCAAGACTTGCGGATAACTGCTAGTTATTTCATTATAATACACCACGAGACACTTAATTTGGTGCCTTTTCACATGACGTGGAAGAATTGAGATAAAGGATCTTAATTATCCAAAAGATTCAGCAGCTGATTTGCAATAAGCAAATGAAATCTTCGGTGTTGTACACTTTTATAAACTTTTTTACGCTAAGAATTACGACGGATAATTACGACGATTGAAATCAATATTGTTTTCACGACAAAGCTTGGAGAATTTCGAGGAGTGATTTAATCGGGTACTACTGGCTTCGTCAGGAGTACGACGATAGCGGGGGTCGACCATGCCTTTCCGACAGTACCTATGTGAAAAATTTATCAGCGAGGCGGAAAGGTAAGGTGTTTTGACAGTGTCGGGTTTTGGGGGATTCTACGATATCCGAACCACTTTACGTATTTGATGGTTGATTCTTATAGATCTCGACAAGACAAATCGAAAATGAAGAATAATTTTTTTTGTGTGTCTCCCTTAGTTTTTGAGATATCTCATATTAGATAAAGGGAAATATACACTTCACTACTACCTATTATCTAAGAAGTATATATATATATATTTACCTGTTTGAAATTAACGTAGATATATATTAGAGATCATTGTTGAATAAAAAAATAATATTTTGTGTATGTCTTCAGTGTACACACCCAGAAATGACATAACAATACATTCACTAATAAGTTACGCTCAGCGCTACCATTTTGTACCATAGACATTGTTACCACAGATATAGCTGTCATACCTAGGATAATATTAATTTACAAATCTGGCATGGCTGCAACCTTGTTAGGACGAAAATAATTAATATAGTAATAAATGGCTCGGAGTTATTTGTTTTGTTTTTTATTTAAGTATTTATTTAAGCAGGTATTTATTAGATTAGATTAATCGTAGCAGGCACTGTATTTAATTTAATTAATTACATTGCAATGGAGCACACACTCCGGTTGCAATTTCCGTCAATAATCAACTTCCCCTTTTCCTGCACCCACCTATATTTGCCCTACATAAATTTTAACTTTAAATTCCATCAACATTTTTGGTAAATTATTCATCACTTTCCTTGGTAACATAAAAATCCATGACACCCTTACTTAAAAATTAGAATCTTCCTACACCCTAACATGCAAAATAAAAAACTTGATATATTTACTATTACTCAAGGAAGTATAACATGAACATTCACTTTCTAGTTATTACATACAAAATACAACAGTAGAAAAAAGCCGCCTAAAGCGTTAGCAAATTCTTCCTCGAAAACTTTGGCGTTGTATTCACGTCTATGAAACCCGTACGTAAAGCGGCACAAGTTAGGTTGGAATGCGGCCAGAACCAGTAGGAAAATGTCGTCTATTCATATTTGCTAAGTCCGTGCGTAAAGTGGCTTCGGTTAGGTTGGAATGCGACCTGGACCAAAACGAAAATGTCAGGTTGGAAAGCGACCAGAATCAGAAGGAAAATTTCGTCTATTCATATCTGTGAGGCCCGTGCGTAAGGTGTTTTCGGTAAGCTTGGAATATGGCATGGACAAAACGAAAATGTCAGCGAAAATGTCAGGTTGGTCTGTCTATTTATATCTGTGAGGTCCGTGCGCAAGGTGCTTTCGGTTAGGTTGGAATACGGCCTGGACAAGAACGAAAATGTCAGGTTCGAATGCGACCTGGACTAGTAGATAAATTTCGTGTATTCATATCTGTGAGGTCCGTGTGTAAGGTGTTTTCGGTTGATTTGGAATGCGGCCTGGACAAGAACGAAAATGTCAGCGAAAATGTTAGGTTGGTATGCGCCCTTGATCAGTAGGTAAATGTCATCTATTTATTTATGTGAGGTCCGTGCGTAAGGCGGTTTCCGTTAGGTTGGAATGCGACCTGGACCAGAACGAAAATGTCAGGTTGGAATGCGACCTGGACCAGTAGAAAAATGTCGTCTATTCATATCTATGAGGTCCATGTGTAAGTTGTTTTCGGTTAGGTTGGAATGCGGCCTGGACAAGAACGAAAGTGTCAGGTTGGCATGCTACCTTGATCAGTAGGTAAATGTCGTCTATTTCTGTGAGGTGCGTGCGTAAGGCGGTTTCGGTTAGGTTGGAATGCGACTTGGACCAGAACGAAAATGTCAGGTTGGAATGCGACCTGAATCAGAAAAAGAGTGTAGTCTATTCATATCTGTGAGGTCCGTGCGTAAGGCGGTTTCGGTTAGTTTGGAAAGTGACCTGGACCAGAAGGAAAATGTCGTCTATTCATGTCTGTGGGGTCCGTGTGTAAGGCGGTTCCGGTTCATTCAATTCCAATAGGTTGGCAGACACACGCAATGAATTACATTATTAGCATCGTATAGGGTACAGCAAACTACGGTACAATATGGCAGTGCTGTGCGTAACTTATTACTGAAAGTTTTTGTGTCGTTTCTGGGTTTGTACACTGAAGACATACACGAAAACTTATTATTTTTTTTAATGCAAAAATGATCTCTAGTATTTATCTGCGTTAATTTCAAACCTGTATACATATTTCTTAGATAATAGGTAGTAGTGAAGCTTATATTTCCCTTCATGTAAGATGCGACATCTCGGAAACTAAGAAATATACCATATAAAAAATATCTTCATTTTTGATTTATCTCGTTGAGATCTATATTAATCAACTATCAAATCCGTAAAATTTCAGTGGTTCGTATATCGCAGTATTGCCGGGTTTTGTGTGTGATTAAATGTTTGTAATCAGTGGAAAACGTGGTGTTTAATGGAGGAAAAGTGCTAAGAGGAGAGAAAAAGTGATCAAATTGGTTAAGTGCTACAAAATTAACTGACGACGATCAGTAAGTACTGAATATTTAAATAATTGTTCTGGATGTTCGTTGGTGGCAACTTGGAAAAATTTTCTTTCTTCTTACATTTGTTGTCAAATTGATTTCGTTACTACGTCATATTGGCTGAAGATCAGAATTTACATCATTTCTAGAATTTTTTATAGCCAATTTTAACGCATGATTTAACAGCAAATTGTTTGAAATTGATGGTAAATCTGAAAGCCAATTTTCTGAAATTGCGGGTAAATTTGATAGCAAATTTTCTGAAAGTAATTTTCAGTTTTCTAAAATTAAAAATGAGTTAAATCTTGATGAAAAAATTTTTGTATTTAGAAGTCAGTTATAGAGTGATAGTGACAGTAAATTTTCTGAAATCAACGGTAGTTTTGACAATAAATTTTCTGAACTTAATGATAAGTTTTTTAACGGCAATAAAACAACGATAAAAACATTCTCTGAATTAACTGTTCTGATGTGAAAATCACAGAGCAATTTCAGGGTTTTAGCTCCCTATTCGAAGAAGATATTAGCAATTTAAATTTTAAATTGGAGAAAATAGTCGGTGAGTGCCAGAAAAAATTTAAAAGATAAAACAAATTTGTGAAGATAGTAAAGATGCTTGTATTGATTTAATTAAAGCAGTGGACTGTATAGATAATAAGTAGATTAGGGAACTAAAAGAAGATTGCAATAAGATGAGAGAGGAGTTTGTTAGTTTATTCGAAGCCAGTGATAATAAAGGAGCTCGAAGGGTCGGTTAGTTTAGACAGGAAATGTATGGGATGGGACAAAATGTTAACACATTGATGCAGCATCAGGAACAGCTTACCCATGGAATGGAGACAACACCATGTAATGTAAATCAATTGCAGAAAAAGGTAGCTGGCGATAGGTTCAACTGAGTCAAGGTGGTGTTCTCTTAACAGGTAATCCAGTGGTCAGTTCCGAAGTTAAGGAAGAGTTGGAATTCTATGGCGATAGTGGAAAGTTGCACCCCGTAGAGTTTATGATAATTTTGAGAGATCTTTCTATTTTAATGTGTTACCGGACAGTTAGAAAATTGCACTTGTGTGTAATCTAAAATCGTATGCCAGGACATGGGGTGATAGTCAAGATAGGGAAGTGAATGATTATAAGGTATTCAAAGATAACTTTCTGAAACATTTGTGGTCAGCAAGCAGGCCGATTCAGAAGAAGAGAGAGTTGATGACTGGTAGGCCCTACGTACCGGGTAGCGAGACTCAGCATGATTTTTTTCAAAAATGTTAGATCAGGTGTAAGTCTTTAGACCATCCTAATGGGGAAGAAGAATTCATTGATTTGATAGGAGCTAGGTTTCCTACTCAAACTAGAAACTTAATAGCTACTTTTGAGGGAATCAATATAGATAGAGTTTCGGTATTATTAAAGCGTTTGGATGTTCAGGAGTCATTCTCTGATTGGTATTACACTAATTATCGTAGAAGGGAGAGCACAAGTCCACCACGGAGGGATCATAGGTCGAGAGATGGTAGATCAAGGGGGAAAAGTCACAATAGTGATGGTAGGAGAAATGATAATGGGGGAGTGATAGAATAAGGCACACAGCCTGAAAGGGGAAAGCAGCGTGTTGAGGAGGCTAACTAACGACTTCCACTGCGTTGGACCCAACAGTGGTGGAAAGAGTTTGGGTCCAGGAACTATTTACCGTGATGTGAATTCTGTTTTTTTTATTTTTTAAAAAAATACTAACAGTTCAATCATAAATATCGATTTGGTTGGTGGTAACTCAAATGTAAGTTTTCATAATGAAGCATTTGGCTCTAATAGTAATAAAATTGTCCGACGGATAGAAGTCATTCCTAATGGTGATCAGGTAGTTGATTTAAGTGTAAAGGAAGTAGTTTCTGATATTAATGCGTCTGTAGCATCTACCGATTTTGACAAACTTTGACTCCTGGATGTGAAGAGGAAGTTGATGAATATAACATGGATAGTAATCCTATTGTAGTGGACTTTGTAACAGAACAAGAAACAAATTAATTTAATGATAGGGGTATAGTTATGAGTATGTGCAAGTAATAAATTTCGTGTAGAATATTTATGGAATGGACACACTTTAATTACTGAAAGGAATGCGGGATTTGTAGTACATAGTACAGAATGGATGTCTGAAACTGGTGCGATCTATCATGGCATAGATGGGATTGTGTCATTAAATATATATATAAAGATAGTTGGTTTGTGCACTCCAGTTGAAATGGTAGCGATAATAATACAGAATGTTTATGATGTAACAATCAAAGTATATAAAGCAACTTTAAACAGTTCTGTCTAGTGACTTTAGGTATTGTCATGAACCTGGGACTATCTGCTCTGTGGTGACAAATGATCCACTGTCAAATGTAAACAGACTGTTGTCATCAGCAAACAAACATCAAGTGTGTAGCTTATAGTGTATGGGTTACCTGTAGATTAGGCTTAAGGTGATGGAATTAAATGTTAGTTTTGTAAAACAGTAACTAAGCAAATGACTGTATCTGTAAATACACATTTATTTATTGTAACCAAAATATGTGTTACGAGGTATGTACAGATATTTTATATAATAAAATCTTGTATATCTGGATTCTATAATTGTTAATTTTATTATGGTCTGCTCAACTTCATGAAGGTTGCGATCAATTTTAACTATCTAAAATCAAGTGAATCTTGGGGAGGGGTTGTAAAATCCCTCATACCTATACTTTAAATGGGATTATATTTTATGAAGTATTTGTAGCAAGCTAGAGTTTGATTGATTGTGAATTTGTATATTTGTATTTTAATTTGCTGTAAATCGGTGTAAATGGACTTTGTTTTATGAATAAAGACTATGTAAATTCCATTTAATACGTTTAAGGACAGAACTATACAAGAGAATTGCTTAAATGTTTACAAATCCAAGTATTAGTTGAGTTACTACAGTTCAAAATGATTCATGTGCATAATTTTGTTTTTAAGTATCCTTAATTTTAATTTCTGAGCATTTTATAATTATTGGAAATGATTATGTATTGATTTTTATTGTTTTAATATATTTTAATTTTTTTAAGTATTGTTAAAGTTCGAAGAATATCTGTCGGAAGCCTTTTTAATGTGGGGGATATTTCTATGAAACTTATATATACGAGTGGCAGACAGAGGCGCCCTTACGCAACATTACCTAGAGCGAGAAGGCCTTGCCTCTCAGTCTGTGACGTCACGCATGTTACGCATAAGCACCGTCAGACGCGACAGAACAGTACAGCAAAATATTACCATAATGATTTTTCTGTTGTGCTACAAAGACTTCTTTTGGTAGGCACTATTTTACATTCTTCTAAATAAAAGCAAAAGAGTTTGAAAAATATCATTATAACATCTGATAAACTTTGAAATGATCTGGTAAATATGTGAACAATTAACAACTATTTTAGCCTAATGAAAGAATCTTTTACTGCTTCTGATAAAGACAATTTCAGTGATATTTCTTTTGCATTTGAAAAACTGATCGTGGGTTTGTTTTCCCCTTCAACATGTTGTCGAAAAATATTTTATCAAATAAAAATTTAATAAGTGATTTTTTTAAAATTTTACACACTCTCACACATTGTAAGAGTAAACAATTGAGTTTGGAAGGGCGGCATTAACTAACAAGAATTTCACAATTATTCACAAATGAATTATATGACATAAGCAGAATGCAGAGTAAAAATAATTGATAAACAGCATATCCATTTTAGTCATTGAATTAAAATGGATCATATAAATCATTTACTAAGTTTTTCGCAGTCTGATATTGCCTATGTTTCCAAGGAATAACTATAATTCTTTATTTCAGTCACTGAACAGAGTACTGATACAAAAAGAATTACAGAACACTGTCCTTTGAATAGCCTCTCTCAGTTCCAGAATCATTGAGTGTAAAACCAGCCCTTTTAAATCTTATGAGTTTCCTAGGCTGTTTGTTACCTCTCTCAATTGAAAACTTTTAAAACACTTATTTTTTATCAAAATAAATTAATTTACAAATTTTAACGTAAATAAAATTTCTCATATTTATTGAATCTACGTCGAAATAATAGTTCCTATTAGTGTTTTGTCACTCTAAACAGACGTAGGTAATACACATTTGATACATAATTCACATTTTAGTCTATTTAGCACTACATGGGCACAGTATTTAACAAAATATGCCCAAAAAATTAGGAGGAAGTTAGTCTGCTTGAAATTAGGATCATTATACTCTGAAAATGTCAGAGGCCACAAAAAAGATGGTCTTCCAGTACATTCCTGGCCACATGAATCTAATACTTTTTTTATTCAAATTCTTCTCTTGAAAGTTTAATAGTCAAAGTGTATATGAGCAGTTTCTAACCAGTGATAAATTTAGTTGATGCCTCTCGTTGTGTCTGAATGATGATATTCATTCTATCACCTCAAATTGGCCTTCTTTGGAAAATTTAGTTGAAAACCTGCCACGAAGATATAATTGTATCAGTTGTAATCATATAAAAGAAAATTAAACCATTGTAGTGTAGAATAGAACTGTTACTGCGTATTTACAGAAATGGTTCTTGTGTATCAAGAGCACTCACTTAATACTGGAAAGCACAACATGAATCTTAACACCCACAAATAAGTACAAAATATAACTATTAATAATTCTTTCGAGAATGTACTGCACTAAAATATTAGTGTACTAACATCACAATCGTAAAATTGAACTGCCCTTCTACTAAACTGTTAATTGTGATAAGTATGCTTTCATTTCTCTATCATAAATTACTGCATCTCAAAAGCTGAAATGAATTTTAATTCGCCAGCAAATTCTCAGTAGATTTATGTTAATGTACTCATAAGTTCTATCTGTTTAATTTATACAGTGAATGTGTTATTGAATATCACACTGAGATTGTGATAACTAATATTATGCAATCGGGAAATCCACTTGCAGAAAATGTGACTACTATTTGAAATGTAGTTATGATGCATTTAAGGAGTGTGAGTATTGTTTGATTCATAGTAACAATAATAGCGGAGTTAGAGGTTAAGTTGAAATGCAGTCTGGACCTGAATGACCTTCTTACAGCATAAGATACGAGGAATTTGGTCATAATTAATAAATAATCTGCTAGTGACGACGTGTGTCGCGATTTAAACTACGGTACTTTAGAATATTGTATATATAAACGAACTAATCAAAGAAATTCTAAAATTTAATTCTAATGAACAGTGTAATAGAAGAGTGTGTATTCGTGTTTATAGATTCAGTAATGATATAATTTATTAACAATAAAAATACAAGACGAAAGAAACAAGTAATATTTTAAAGTATTAAGATACTTACTTTGGAATAATCTGTGGTATAAAGCTTCTATGCATTGCAGATATACTCCGCCGACGTAATGCACACTCCTTAGGAGATGAAAATAACCCAATATTCGGTCACTTTGGATAATTTCCATTGCATCTACGTATACAACATGTGTATATCATTTATGCTGAATAACAATTCACTAATTACTATCGTAGAAAGAAGTAAACTTCGAAAAAACAACTCCCACTTTGGAATAACAGCAGTTATTGGCTAACTAATGTGACATCACAATGTTTTATGAGGTAGGAAACGGGCCTTCTATTAAGATGGGCCTTAGGGTGTGGCAAGCAGGGCAATCGCCCGGAGCCTCGCTCTTGCAGACGCCTCGCGCAACAACCCGACTGGAAAAAAAGTTTATATTAACAACATATTTTATTATTAGCTAATAGTTACAGCAATAAAAAAGTTGGTTAATTCGTAGTGTATATTAATAGTAATAAGTTACTAAATAGAATTTTTCATTTAACTTTTTTAACATCACATTCGTATAAAAGTGAGATTAACTGTATCATATATATTATTTCTATAAGGTATTTTTTTGTCACAAGCCTATATCTTCCTTCATACTTAACCGAAATCAATGAACGAGGTGTCATTTTAAAGCATATGGTCTCCACTTTGGTTAAATCGTATTTTAAGCAAGAAAGTTTTAGGAATTCGACCCTTAAAGGGCAAAAATGTAAATTTTTCTAAAATGCTGTTTTCTGTGTTGCGAGTCAGTTATCTCCCTGGATACTTATCTGAAACCGTTTTATGAAGTATCATTTTAAAGATTAAGATCTCCGCTTTAGTGACGTCATATATTAAGCCAGAAAGTTTTCGGAATTCGACCCTTAAAGGGCAAAAGTATCAATATTTATGCAATGCGTTTTTGTGTCACGAGCGATTTATCTCCCTTAATATCAAACCGATATAGATAAATGAGGTATCATATTAAAGAATGAGGTCTTCGCCATGGTAACATTATATTTTAAGCAAGGAATTTTTCGTAATTCGACCCTTATAGGGCAGAAATGTCACATTTTCTAAAATGCGTTTTTTGTATCTCGAGCCATTTATCTCCCTGGATATCTAACCAAAATCGATAAATGAGGTAGGATTATGAGGAGTAATGTCTCAGCTTTGTGACATCATAATTTAAGAAAGAATGTTTTTGGAATTCAACCCTTAAAGGAAAAAAGTATAAATTTTTCTATTACCGATTTTTGTGTCACGGGCGATTTATCTCCCTTGATATCTAACCGATATAGATAAATGAGGTATCATATTAAAGAATAAGGTCTCCGCCGTGGTAACATTATATTTTAACAAAGGAATTTTTCGTAATTCGACCCTTAGAAGGTAAAAATGTCACTTTTTCTAAAATGCGTTTTTTGTATCTCGAGCCATTTATCTCCCTGGATATCTAACCAAAATCGATAAATGAGGTATGATTATGACGAGTAATTTCTCAGCTTTGTGACATCATATTTTAACAAAGAATGTTTTTTTAATTAATCCCATAAAGGGAAAAAGTATAAATTTGTCTATAACGCATTTTAGTGTCACGAGCGATTTCTCCCCCTTAATATCCAGCCGATATAGATAAATGAGGTATCATATTAAAGAATAAGGTCTCCGCCATGGTAACATTATATTTTAAGAAAGGAATTTTTCGTAATTCGACCCTTATAGGGCAGAAATGTCACTTTTTCTAAAATGCGTTTTTTGAATCTCGAGCCATTTATTTCCCTGGATATCTAACCAAAATCGATAAATGAGGTAGGATTATGAGGAGTAATGTCTCAGCTTTGTGACATCATAATTTAAGAAAGAATTTTTTTTGGAATTCAACCCTTAAAGGAAAAAAGTATAAATTTTTCTATTCCGATTTTTGTGTCACGGGCGATTTATCTCCCTTGATATCTAACCGATATAGATAAGTGAGGTATCATATTAAAGAATAAGGTCTCCGCCATGGTAACATTATATTTTAACAAAGGAATTTTTCGTAATTCGACCCTTAAAAGGCAAAAATGTCAATTTTTCTAAAATGCGTTTTTTGTATCTCGAGCCATTTATCTCCCTGGATATCTAACCAAAATCGATAAATGAAGTAGGAATATAAGGAGTAATGTATCAGCTTTGTGAAATCATATTTTAAGAAAGAATGTTTTTGAAATTCAACCGTTAAAGGAAAAAAGTATAAATTTTTCTATAACCGATTTTTGTGTCACGAGCGATTTATCTCCCTTGATATGTAACCGATATAGATAAATGAGGTATCATACTAAAGAATAAGGTCTCCGTCATGGTAACATTATATTTTAAGAAAGGTATTTTTCGTAATTCGACCCATAAAAGGCAAAAAAGTCAATTTTTCTAAAATGCGTTTTTTGTGTCTCGAGCCACTTATCTCCCTTGATATCTATCCAAAATCGATAAATCAAGTACGATTGTGAGGAATAATGTCTCAGCTTTGCTGACATCATATTTTAAGAAAGAAGTGTTTGGAATTCAACTATTAAAGGGAAAAAGTATAAATTGTTCTACAACGTATTTTTGTGTCACGAGCCTTATATTTCCCTTGATATCTAATCTATATAGATAAATGACATATTGTATTAAAGACTAAGGTTTCCGCCGTGGTAACATTATATTCTAAGAAAGGAATTTTTCGTAATTCGACCCATAAAGCGCCAAAATGTCAATATTTCTAAAATACGTTTTTTGTGTTTCGAGCCATTTATCTCCCTGGATTTCTAACAAAACTCGATAAATGAAGTAGGAGTATGAAGAGTAATGACTGAACTTGGTAACATTATATTCAACCTCACTATTCATCGCATTTTATTCGCGAAATTTTCGCACGGGTCGTCTAGTCAAAACTAATTAGTTTAACAGTAAATAATATTGTTTGTAATTTTACTGAAAAAGATGATAGAAAAATTTATTACTATCTGCATTTCACGTCTCGCGCATCACTGCACTGACTTGAACGCTCGGTTTTGTTACTTTAAACGTGTTTTCGATTTACACTCGGGGAATTGTCGTGTTTCATTTCGTTAGTCAACAGTTGTCACTTTATGCTTATATTATTAGCAGCAGTTAGTTAGAGCCACACTGGACTGATATAGGTCCGCACCGCCACCTCACGTAATCAATGCTCAAAAATCTCCGTTTAAGTGAGTTGCGTAAGGTACTTTATAATCTAGAAAAGTAATAAAGGGCGTGAAAATACTTTCTTTACATGACTCAAGTTATCATCTAACTGGTACTCAAATGCAGTTCTGTCATTGAAAGTCTTTTTGCACAGTTTAATGGATTGAAAGATTGTCACGATTCTGAATGCAAACACAATGAAATGTCACAAACGTTAATCACTTTCCACTTGGCGTGATTCTTCTGTCTCGATTCATTCGATATTTTTTATTAATAAAAACTGAGATAATATATATATTAATTTAAATACAGACTGTAAAGATGCTGTATAAAATTTCATATAGTCTCAAAGATGTAGTCACAGCTACTTTACTGTAAGCGTACTGCACCTTTCTCGAAGCCACCTAACTTACTGTGGTAACCCTACTAGGAAAAGGATACCTACAGCGTGGGATTCCAACCACGCAGTGTCCTAGCATATTGCATTAACAAGAGATAAGATTCAATTTTAAGACACGTAACAGTTGCAACCGAGCCTGGGATTTTAACCGGGGATCTTTCATACCGCAGTATCACCCTGTAGCTATCTAAGACATTTCGTCAAATTTAGAAGTAAAGAAATATATGTTAATAAACGTAATAAAATAAGTTCACTCTATTTCTATGAAATGTACCTTGTTTCTGTTGTCTCAAAATACAAAATAGGGTGCTACCTTTGTCACAGTATGTGATGAATGATGAAATGAAATATTACCAATGCTTTATAACATGGTTTGCCAATTGAACATAAGTGGTTCGCGACAAGAATTACGTTATGGCATCTGACTGGGTATCTCGAGAGCGCAACTTACAACATGGTGAATTGTGAATTGAGGTTGCAAATGATCTCTTTGTGACTGCATTACTCTTTTTTGACAAAATGAAAGCTTTAAAAAAAAAATTTAAAAATTAAAAATTAAGGGGTTCGCCATTGTCTGGGAAATTTTCTAAGGGTGCATGGAACTGTGAGTTTGATAAACCCTGCTTTAGAATGATGCAATCTATATTTTACAATCATCTGATCAACATGGGAATGAGGTTGAAGAAAAGACACTTTTAAAGGTAATCGATAACATGAAAATAACATTTTTGCCATGAAGGACCGAAAACATCTTAACTGCTTCCTTACGCTTCTCCATATCCACCTGCCCAACACCAGACCGCACCGTCAAAAAGTAAACCAAACAAATGAGGCGGGGTGTCGGTCAGGTGCCGGATGATATGCAGTGTCGTTTGAACTAACTTCAGTCGAGTGAGCAGAAGTGAAGTGTTGTTGCGGTGACTGTGCGGACCAGTCTAGTGTGGTCCGAACTGAATGAGTTACAAAATCTTTTGTGCGCTATGTATCCCTCAGTACCCAAATAAAAAATTAAATGATTTTAAGTTTTAATGAATCTTACGTTATGAATAGAACTTATAGTAAAGAGTTGTTAAGAAACAATGCAAAAGCACATGTAA
This sequence comes from Vandiemenella viatica, assembly GCA_031002005.1. NCBI lineage: Eukaryota > Metazoa > Arthropoda > Insecta > Orthoptera > Morabidae > Vandiemenella > Vandiemenella viatica. The sequence continues at coordinate 22,422,149 of CM061918.1, forward strand.
ACTATATCTGAGTTAGTTTTATGTGCATAACAATGTTTATGAAATGAGTTCGCGTTATCGTGATGCCAGTAGGATCTAAGTCGTGTAGTTCAAAAAGGAAACGAGCTATCAAAAGAAAGCTTGTGCTGCAGTTAAAGGTTTTAGTGTTACGAAAGTTGTAAACGTTATTTTTAAATCCCTTTGTACATCATTCAAGGCTTTTATATACCTTAGATTATAATCATTACTAATTTTTCGTTTAGTTACCGTTTATAAATATTCTAATATCATATTTTAAAATTAAAAATGTATTTATTTATCTGTTTCCTTTCTTGTCAGTCTTAAGAAATACTTAGTTTAGATTCATAGGCTATATTTTGCACAAAGGACAGGGGCCCCGCGAAAATCTGCTGCCGTGGTCCTCGCAGAGGTTAAGGCCACCGCTGCAGCTGGTGGCAGAGACAGTTGAAACAGTTTTTGCGTGAAAAGTTTTATGTGTGTGGCAGAATTGACGTTGAAGGGAGTATTGAATATATTTACTTGAATTTGTATTTAAATATGACCAGTATCTTTGAAATCCGAAGCCTAATTAGAAATAACCAAGTTAAATTTGAAACAGTATCGTAGACTAATTACTTCATATATAATTCACCATTACACACCTAATACAGTGGACTGTAACTATGATTTTTCTCAACTTATTTTCTTACTTTTTCTTAAAGAAAGGGCTGCATTGTCCAGAGTTTTAAAGAGCTTTTCCTGGTTATGGTGAACGAAAATCAGTTTTGTTATTTTAAAATATGTCCATAAAGTGTCTTTAAATTTTTTCCCCAACTCATGCCTGACGGACGCCGTCACTTGCCATCGGCAACATTGGTTTATCAAACATTTTGTATATTCACTTTTATTAGTAGAACCATATAACACAACTTTAGGGCAAGCATGTTTATGAGATTAGTGCTAAAGCAATTTGTTTGTAACTGTGTTACGTACTATATGGTAGATAGTTGCTTCTGATAACTCCGTATCATTTCCACAAATTTCAATCCAACGAGAAAATCGTGTTTTATAATAAATTTCTTGCTATTTTGTTTTGTTGTAAACCAAAGTAACATTCAAATTATTTGTTCTGTACTTTTTGTTCAAAATTAAGTTAGTTTGAAAGTTGGAACTTTTACACTACATAATGATACCAAATCTCCTTGAAATGTATTTAAAAAGTACAAATAAACTAATTTGACGTTTGTGTAGTGCATTTATTAATTTAATGTTATCACTAATTACGTTTATTAAACGAACTGAAATGTATATATATATATATATATTTATATATATATATATATATATATATATATATATTTAGTTGAATATGTGACAGTTCTTGATATTTGCGTGAGTATACCACTTGCAAGGTATGTGACTGTCTTTGCAGTTGAATATAAATGGTTGAATAAGTCCCAGGAGAAAATTTAGAGATGAGAGATTCAGTTCATTCGGATACACATGAGCTTGGTAGTACATTCCTCAAGATCTTTAATCCACTCTTTTCACAGGATAATGTTATCAGCAAATCGTAGTATACTATTTTTTCTTCTTGAACATTTTTCCACCTTCAGATTTTTTGTTCAGTCCCTTTATTTCTTCCTCTATAAAAAAAGTATGTTAATGCGAATATAAACTGGCTTCACGTTCTATTTAAATGATGAATGTCTCTTTCTTTTTATCATACCTTCCTTATTCTTCTTTCTCGGTATTTTATACCTGACTACTTTAAAATTTTGATTATCTTGTACCATCTAACTTTATCGTACAGTTTTCGTAAAGCAACAGACGACTTTTCTCGATCCGTCTTTCAAGAATAAATCATAAAACTTGAATTGCTTCTCTTGTACAACAGTTTTTTCTAAGCCCAAACAGATCTTCACCTACTATCTCGCCTATTATTCTTTACATTCTTCTGTATTCTGATCAGTAATTTTGAAACATGTGATGTTATTTATTGAGATATTTCTCGCAAGTGTCAGCTTATGCTTTCTTCGGTAGTGTTAATATGATACTTTTATTAATCTTTGGATTACTTTTTATCCTAGGAATTTCAGAAGGTCTGCAGGAATATCATCAATTACAGCAGCCTTAATTGATTTGAAATCGTTCAGTGCTCCATCAAATTCTGTCCTCAAAACAGAATCTCTTGTGTCATCAACGTCGACATCGTTTCTTTTCTTGCGCTGTGTTGCTCAAATCAGCACTAACACAAAGTTTCTCTATGTATTCCTACCAATGGTTACCAATGGTTATCTCTTTGTTCTAAGCTTAAAAGAGGATTCCCATTTCCAGCCTAAGAGGTTATACAACTTTATTTTTTTCATTTCACCAAAATTGTGTTTGATCTTCCAATATGCCACTTTGAATCACGCTTAAACTGGAAGTTCTAGTTAGATTTAAATTAAAATTTGCAGATAAAAATATAGTGTTTTTAGTTCATACCAGCACAGCCTTCCACAGTGGCAAATGGAATTGTCTTGGTCGCCAGTCAAATGGTTATGCAAAACGAAAGGTACTACTACATGGTACAAACAAAAGTAAACACACACGTGTTGTTAATCATAGATCACAAAAGTTGTAATAAACTCAAACTACGTGCGCCAGCAGGCAAATTTAAAACATCTTCACCGGAGTTGCTAGGTTCGTAAAAAGGATTGATGAAGGTGAGTCATATTGCCAGTAACAATTCACATAAACAGTCATTAAAGCACAGTTCTGTTCTACACTCTAACTGATCTAATAACGACGCAATTCGAAAGTTATATACACTCTGTCCATTATCATACACACAGCAAATCTTCTCGCTCCACACTGATTCTATTAAATGTCAATACGCTACGATGCTAGCGGAGTACAATTCACATTAAACTTTTGCACAACCAGTTGCAGGGGCAGATCCAGGATTTTGGTTTGGGGGAGGGGGCTTGAGTGGACTTTGGTTTGGGGGGGGCTTGGCTTGAGTGAATTTTGGTTCAGAGAGAGTGCTTGCCTTCAGTGGATTTTTGGTTTTGGGGGGGGGGGGCTTGAGTCGTCCATGGGGTAGTCTTTATAGCCTACTAGGGCCTCAAATCCGTAGAGCTAAAAAAAAAAAAAAAAAATAGTCCCCAAAATTACAATGCCGGGGTGGACCTAGATACTTTTGGGGGGGGGGGGCTTGAGCCCCCTAGCCCCCCCCTGGATCCGCTCATGACCAGTTGCCATATTGACTCATCTGACCCGTACATATTCTCGCGACACAACTGCGTTCTACTCCAGCGGCATTGTTCATCGCCCAACGATCTCATACACTCAGATGCATACGGATATTTATATAATACTAGCTGGTATCCGTGACTTCGTACACGTGGATTAAGAATTTCTTTGTCAGGATTAAATACATAAAGTTGTTGGTGACGAAGCATAGGTCAGAAACAATACCGAGTCGGCATAATATGACAGGAAAGCCATCACTATATCATTCTACCATCGATCCTGTCTCTTGAAAAGAATCAATTTCCAACATAATTAAAAACAGAAAAACAAACGAGGAATTGGGGATGTTAACTAAGGGCAGCATTATTTCAGCATGGTCTTTTCTTCTTTCTTCAGCATGAGCATCCGATTCTTGAGTACTAATAACTTAAGCTGCTCGTGCTCTGCTAGAGCTACAACTTAGGCCAGTTTACGCCCGCATGGCATGTCAAAAAAAGAGTCAAAATAAACTGGTGCTAGAAACATTTAAGCAGACACAAAGTATAAAAGGACAGAAAATTGACATCTATGCTAAATAATATGTTTTTTCTCTATACGAAATTTATTAACGAATCATACATTAACATAATGCGTGATTAACACAGCTTGAGCAAGCAACATACAATACTGACTAACACACACATCCGTCGCTCTGTCACCATTCTATAAGTTCTCAAAATTTCGTGACTACAACTGTTAATCATACCGAAAAAAAAATTCTTGTGCCCTCCCAATAGATTTTCTTGTCATCATTCCATCAATATCGGTATAGGCATTTATTCGTCAAAATGTAACAAAAGACAGAGACTTACTTCCGCATTTATAGTATTATTACTGTTGATCACACACACACTGACTGTGAATCACCCCTGAGGGATCAATATAACGTAAAAAACTGTACACCTTGTGAGGTCCCCACTGACCAGTCATTACTGAGTTATATTATTACATTATAAAGTGATTGTAAATAAATTTATATTTTATTTATAGTATAGGTCGTCCAGCATAGTGGTTTGTGTAGAACGGGGTAATTATAAGTTAGTTTAGTAATTTCATGTTGCGAGAGTTGGCAGTACGGTATGGTTGTGTTGTCGCGGGAGGAACAAGTCAATATGGCGGGAGAGACTGTTTTTAGCTAGCATAGGGTGAACATGTGGAGAAACTGATTTCGGCTAGCGTGATGCAAATATGTACAGAATATTGTTTCAGTGAAAGCATTGTATCTTGTGTGAATTTTTGAGTCTAATAAATTGTGAATTATAGTAAAAGTGTGGCGAAAGTAATTTACATAGCATTAGAATATCCGTTGCGCAAATTGAGAGATGATTGAGGGTTTAGTAATAAAAGTTACTTTATATTAATACAAACGGCGAGGTGATAGCAACTACCGTAAAAAGGCATATTAGGGCCAAGTGCCAGTAAAGCGGGATATCAATCTTTCTTGTCGCAGTGTAAATAATGGATAAGGAGGACCTCGCATAGTGGCGACGAATCTGCCAGGATAAGTATATTGCATTTATTCAAGAACGACCTTGGATATTCTTCGACGGGAGCCAGCAGTTTTTGGAGCAGAGGTTAGCAGACGAGAAGATCATCGCAGCATTGGCAAGTACAGAAATTCAATATAATTTTCCGAAAGAGTGGCAGCAAGCAGAATTTGATACAATGACTTCCGTAAAATAAAACACTGGTAATGAATTTATAAAAAGTGATTTAAGTTCCTTTAAAGAACGAACAGTTAAATGCAACAGTTTGAAAACGAATGAAAATCAGAAGTAAACTTTTGTTAATTTCCGAAGAATTAAATCTGTAAATTTGTCATAAGAATGATTGTGGAAATAAATAAATAAATAAATTGTCCAAATTGGATTTAAATGCTGAGAAGGCCTTAGTTAAGCAAATAAAGAAATTTTTTAAGCAAGAGTGGGAAGGGTTTTATTTAATTTGGTAACTGAAAGATAAATGCATGTGTAAAAGCCATTGTGATTTGTAATGTTATGTTGATGCATATTTTTTTGAGTGTTGTAAAATTTATGTTTGCAGTGCTGTGGCCATTTCTGTGTAAAGTAAGTAATTCATAAAAGGTTGTCTGTATTCAAAATGGGTTTCTGTACCCATTAAAGAGTATTTCTGCGTCGGAAAGCGGCGTTGTGAAAATTTTGGAAGTGATTTTATGTTTGTGTTTTGCGTGTGAATTAACTGGATATTTCAGTAGTAATATTATTTTATTTGGCTGCGAATAAGTAAAATGGAAATAATTAAGGACAAGTCCTCGGGTGGCAGTGATAGATTAAATTCTAAAGATGGGGATAATGGTAGTATTGTTTGTAACAATGAAGATTCAGGGTTTGTAGAGCATTCAGCTGAAAGGGAGGGAAGTGGAGTTAACTTCACCAGCGAGTTTAATTCAACTGAAGCCAGCTGCGTTAGTCTCTGTGACGGCATGGGGGGAAGCGGAGTTATGTATTCAACCAAAGTTAGTATTGATGTAGATGTTAAAGATAGTGATTTTTGTGAAGTCGAGTCAAAGAGTTTCATGATTAGTGCGATGTCAACACCAATACCGGCTAATCAAATTAATATTCAAGAAAAAGAGACGGGTAATAATCAAATTGATGCTCAGAAACAGAAATGCGGCGAGATGTCGATGCTAATTGTTTTATTGGAAAAAATGAGAGAAGAGTCAAAACAAACAGCTGAGAATATGAGAGAAGGATCAAACCAAATCGCAGAAAAAATGGAAGGAAAAATTACCGAGACTTGTACTAATTTGACCGAAAAAAATAAAGAAGAAGTGCAGATTTTATGGCAGGATATGTTGTTGAAAATGGATAGATGTATTCAACAGTCGGAAGAAAAATGTGACAGGAAGATATAGAGTGTAAGACAAGTATTAAAAGAAGATATCAACATAAAAATAGAGAAAGAAATGTCAATGGTGTATGATTATGTTGGGAAGCATGAAGAGGCTACCAAGCAGAATGTAGTGTGTCTGGTGCAACAAAAGGTGGAAGAAGCAATGAAGAAAAATAGGAAGGAAATACAAGAAGAGCATATAGCCATGCGGGAAGAAAATAAGATAATTTATGAAAACCAAAAGGACTGCGCAAAAGGGATTGAAGAATTAAAGGAAAAAGCTGAAACCAACTCTAAACAAATTTACCGGCTGGGAGAGAGATTTATGATTATGGATAAGGAAGCGAAAGGAGCATATAACCAAGTGGATGACCAGACGAAATCAGTCAAAGAAGAGGTAAAGGAAGATGTGAAACATCTAATTAAGAAATTTGGGGCAAGAAGAACGGCGAAATTTGAATGCTATGGTGATTGGTGGTATCATCACAAACCGGATTAAATTACCGGAAGTAAAATTTGAACCGGAAAAAGCAGTGCATCCGGTAGAATTTGCTCGAGCTTATAAGAGTGGATTACCTTGTGAGTGGTCAGATTTGGATAAGATAAGATATGTAAAGAATATGCTATGAGGGGATGCTTTTGTATGGAGCTGTGGCAATGTTGAAGAATGTAATAATTTCGAGGAATTTTTGAAATTATTTTTGAACAAATATTGGTCGCAGAGAAAACAAAGGAATGTGAGGAGACATTTTTGGAATTGTCGCTATTATAGTAGACGTGAGGGTAGCATAAAGAATTTCTGTGAAGCAGTAATGAAAGAATTGTGCTACCTGGATCAAGAAGTCGGTGATGATGAAAAAATAGAAGTTCTGTTACAAAAATTGCCTAGGTTTGTCCAAGAAAAGCTAGTAGTAGTTCAATGAAATAGTATAGAAGATTTTTTGGAAATAGTTGAAAGGTTGGACCGCTGGAGTAGTGCGACTGAGCAAAGCCTGAGAGGGGATAAGAGGAATGACTATCGAAGTTATAACGGGTCGAACCAGATGAATCCACGGGACGATTATACCAGAGACAGAGGTCAAGGAAATGGGTATCACCGAGAGGAACAGTATAACAGGAATTCTGGAGATGGAAGAAGGGAAAAGGAAGACGGGCGACATGACTATCAGGGGTCATGTCATAACAGTAGCCGACCAGGAGGAAGAGATGGAGGAAGGCAGCTTGTTTCCCATAGAATGGAGGGAAACTCTGCGCCGCAACTGGGGCGGTCCGCTCAGTAGCGGAGGAAGTCGAAATAGGACCAAAGAATCAAAACAACAGGAATAACAGAAATGACAGCAACACCTACCAGAGAACTGAGGACCAACAGAGAAATGTCAACAAATGTGATATGCAGATTATAAACTACAACAGCAAGGGGCAAAATCAAGAGAAATCGAAAGAACTGGATGTCGGGGTGTGTGACGAGAAGGAACCACTGAAGTGGTGGGAATGTTTCAAGTTTTTAGACGAAGGGGAGACACAGGACATTGCAAGAATGTGCGAATATGATTGGCGAAAAGAAGGGGTGCGAGAATTAGCTGAAATCGAACTGGGAATCCATGATAACAAAGAGAAATGTAGTAGCAGTGTAAGAGAATACACGTTAGCAGAAGAGATTTTGGCAGATGAGCTTGTATCGAAAGAATTCGAGGAAGATATGTATGAAACTAAAACAGAAGATAGCAGTGGAACAAGTGGCGAAGATGAGGAAGGGTATAGCGACGAAAATGGTAGCGAGGACGAAGATGATAATCTGAAAGAAGAAGAATCAGGTTGAATGTTAGACAGTGAAGAATATGAAGGAGTGAGATTTTTCCTTGTGAGGAAATATGCCAATAGCAATGAAGATGGAAGTGAAATGCCAGAGGAGGCAAATATTGAAGTTTCGGAAGAAGGTAGACAGGGCATAAGCTCAGTTGCGGGAAATAATGAATGCAAAACAGATGATGGAAGTCAATTCAGTAGAGAGAATGTAAAATTACAGCAGCTACACCTGAGAGATGGGAGCACGTTAGAGGTGTTAAAGTGGTCTCCAGAAGAGAAAAGGATTTATTACAAGAGGAAATTTTGAAGGAAGAAGAAGAGGAAGTTAGGCATCCAATATTTATGGTGAAAGTTTTTGGTTTGAAGAGCGAACTGCTAGCGGATACTGAGAGTGAATTAACAACGATATCACACAAGTTGTATGACCAAATAGTGAAGAACAACAAGATTGCTGAAATGCCAGTGAGTAAAGATCAAGTAATTGGGGGCGACCGGAAAACTGAGTAAGAGGGTGAAAATTCAAATATTATTGGAGTTAGAAATAAATGGAGTTGCATTGGAGCATGCTTGCTTGGTGGTACCCGAGCTCAGCATTAACTGTATTCTGGGTATGGACTGGCTTTGCAAATTTAGAGCTATAATTGACTGTTACCAAGGGGAGAAGCAAGTATGGAAGAACGAAGAAAATATTGAAGTTAACTTTGGAAGTCGTTCAATAAAAGTTAAGGAGTTGGAGGGAGATGTAAACATGCGAGCTGTGTATGAAGTAGCAACAGAAGATGAAGTTGTAGAGGATGAGGAAATGGAGGGTGAAGAAACAGAAAGTGGGATGGATGCAAACTATGTAATGGATATTGATGAGTTAAGGGGAGTTACCGAAGAACAGAAGGAAGTTTTAAAAGGAATATTGAGGAAGTATAGGAGTCTATTTTCAAACTGTCCCGGAATAGTAAAAGGATATGAATGCCAATTGAAGATAAAGCCTCATACACCATTTTTCGTGAAGCCTTATCCAATACCGCTAGCTAAGAAGAAAGCTGTGGAGCAAGAGATCGACAAAATGGTACGATGGGGTATTATTGAAAGGTGTAGTAGCCAGTACAACAACCCGCTGATAGTGGTCGGCAAGAAAGATGGAACAGTGAAATTTGTTTTAGATGCCAGGATGTTAAACAGAATAGTAGACAGAGAAACTGATCGTCCTGAGAATCTTGAAGAAATATTGCAGAGATTCCATGGTGTGAAATATATGACAAGTTTGGATTTAACAGCCGGATATTGGCAAGTACCATTAGCTCCGGAGTCGAGAAAGTATACGGCGTTTTTATTTGGTGGGAAAGGTTACTAGTATAAGGTGGTTCCATTTGGACTGAATGTCTCGGTCTCAGTTTTTATACGAGCATTGGATCAAGTACTAGGGGAATATTTACTTAGCAAATTATCCATCTATATCGACGATATATTGATAAGTACTCAAACATGGGAGGAACATTGTGAAGTTTTGGAGGAAGTGTTGGTGGCCTTACAAAGAGGAGGCATGACTTTAAAAATGTCGAAATGTGAATTTGCGAAGAAGGAAATAAAGTTTTTGGGACATCAGATTGATTCACGGGGTATACGCCCGGATCCCGAGAAGATAAAGGCAATTACAGAATTTCCCGTGCCTAAAACCAAGAAACAGTTAAAGTCATTCTTTGGTTTATGCAGTTTCTACCGAAAGTTCGTATCAGATCAGTCATTCAATGATCCTCACTTAGGGGAATTGAGGAAGAAACATTCATCTTGGTTGTGGACGGAGCAACGCCAGCAGGCTTTCGAGAAGTTGAAGAATGAGTTGATGAATAGTAGTATGTTGTATCATCCCGATTTAAGTTTTCCTTTTTGTTTAGCGAGTGGTAGCTCCAACTATGGCCTAGGAGTTCATCTATTTCAGTTGGTGAATGTGGACGGAAAGGAGGAAGCAAGGTCAACCGCGTTTACAAGCCGTGTATTGAACAAACATGAGCGATCTTATG